>JAZKJV010000023.1:0-600000 GCA_037367405.1 Ottelia alismoides
TTCCTCCTCATTTTAGTTTCAACCTTTTTTTTCATTCACTGTTTTCAGTATTTTTGCCCTTAAAAGTACTAAAAAATTAGAAAAAAATCTAGAAAAATCACAAAAACAATATAAAAATATAAAAAGCCCAAAAAGATTTTATTTCCTGAATTTTATTTATTTTTACCTATTTTTTCTATATATTGTATCTCTTTTTCCTTTATTGTATATTTACTTCATTTTTGAAAAAGAAAATAAAAAAATATGAAATAAAAAAAGAAAAATACAAAATCAGTAAATTAAAAATCAAAATATAAAGATTACAAAATCAAAACTAAATTAAAAAATTAAAATTAAAAACCCACAAAAATATCACAATTGTAGGAACTTGATCACTTTCACATTTTTTGAGCATTTTTGCCATGTTCTATCCTGCTTGATCCCTGATTTCGACCTCTACACATACTTGCACTATACACTCTTGTTGTAGAGTTATAATAAATTTTAACTCAACATTTGTTCTTCATTATTTGATGGTTGTTGTGGGTTAATTGTTGACTTAATCATGGATTATTGAGGGTCGCCACAGCGAGTTTACCTCCGCCTTGTGTGAGACCACATTTAGACCCCGATATTTCCCGGTTAATCAATAATCCACATCGGGAAGTTTATAAGGCTAATAGCCTATAGTTTGAGATATCTTCCCTGTCTCCAATTTTGAAAATTATGGAAATAACTGATTGTTTATATGCTTAAAATGACTCGGATCACTCGAATTAACCATATGTAGTTTAGGATGTCCATAAAGTCACTTTTGATGTTGTACCAAAAAGTGGTAAAAAACTCCGCTACGAATCCATCCGAACCAGGAGTTTTGTAAGGTTTAACGCTTTTTGATAACTAGTTCAATTTCTCCGATCGTAAAAGGACTAGTCAACTCGTCCGGGTTTAGTATTTTATCTTGTGAAGGCATTTGCACTCATAGAGAAGGGATTCTTCCCTATATGGGCCATTGAAGAATCACATATTCGTCTACATTATTCTATGTTATTATCTATCTTACTTAAGAAACCAATAAAAATAAATAACAAATAACATTAATTGATTTATTTGTCTTGTGAATAAATACTTATATTTACTGTACATTATTTACCCTATTATTGTGTTATTATTTTATATATTTATTATTTATTAAAAATCCACAAAAATAGAATAATATTGTACATAATTATTTTAACCTAATTAATAAAATTCTATAAAATGAGAAAAGAAATTGAAAATAAGTAATTTAATTCATTAAATTACTTACAAAAATATTTTATGTATATAGATCACTTGTTTTGTCTTTGAGTTCTACATTACAACTTTCATGTTGAATATTTTTCTAATTCCTTTTCCTTTTTATCTCTTTTCTATTTTATGGTATTTTCTGTAATTATCTGAGTTATTATTGGGCCATGTGGCACCATCTGGATGCACCACGTGGCCCTTCCTCTTCACCTCATCCCACTCGCTTCTGGACCATTGGATTATTAGATCCAACATTTGGGAACCCTCTTTCAACCTCCAGCTCCACCCTCTAAAACGACATGACCCATCGCGCTCACCTTACTTCCCCGCCTTTACCTATCCACCTTGGTAACCACCCTTTAAACCCCCGACACCTATCTCTTCCACATTCAACTGTCATCCTCGCCCAACATCCAAAACCACTTGTCCGCCTCATGTGTTCTTCTTGCAGCGGTTGCAACCACCGCCATCAACCGCCATAACTGCCTGGAACCTTCCGTCTTCCTCCGTCAAAAACTCCTCCACCAACAACTGCATGTGGTATCCGTCACCCCCCCCCCCAGCCACATTAATCCTCGGTGACAATGAGAGAGAGGCTATTGAGTGTCAACGGAGGGAGTTTGATAGTGAGATCTTTGGTCATCGGTGACAAAGTTGCAGCACGTCCAGTGGTTGCTTGAGCTCAGATTCTGTAGCCTCAGATTTTGGTGCGACGACCTAAAGCATAAGCTTCATTCCAGGCTCGTTCTATACCTTCGTCTTCTTCATTTTGTTCCAGGTAAGATATGTGATTCATCATGTTCTTTGTGGTTCTCTAATTTATCACTAGTGTTCTATTGTATATTTCATACCTCTAAGCCATGGAATCGATTCTACAATCATCCATATCTCATGCGTTTATCTCAGTTCTCTCACTCCATTTCTCCACCTTCGTTTTCACCCGATCCTTTCCTTCTTCTTGCAAAAAAGAAGCTGATATATGGCTTCTTCTTCCATTCAAATCGGCTCTCCATTCCACCTTAGATTTACCTCATAATTCAAATATTTGTGGGCTTTGTTATCTAAAACTTGCAGGTAAGATAGAGCTTCATTGATCGGAAATTTAGTTGAGCTCTGATCTTGACTTCTCCGTCGGAGTCACTTTGTCTTCAGCAACTTTTAGAGCATGATTGATTATCATCGTATCGTCTTCTTCTTCACCGTGATGCCAGGAAGGTTCGCGACCTTCAAACCTAGCAGAGATGCACGAAGGAGAATAACTAGGTCTGCCGGTACTCCGCCCGAACTTAGCTATCCGTGAAGGAGGGGAAAGAATGCGGACATTAGCTATTGTCTGATCTGGACCCCCATATCAGATCCAGTGGTTGACGTTGATCTTCGAGAATTCATCCAAAGAAGTTGTTCAACCTAAGGGTTGGACTGCTTGAGCCTGAGCTGGGTCACATGCAAGCGACATGTGCACCTGAGCCACACTCCAACCTAGACACGATCGCGTGCAAGGAGCACATGCGCATGGAAAAGTTGCATAAGATCCAAAAGAAAATCAGAAATTGCAGATAAGTTCCCACACTTTGAATAAATTGCAAAATTCCCCAAGCGATTTCTGTATTGCATTTTACTCCATTTTGGATTTATTTGTAATAAAATAAATAAGTTTTCTTGCATTTATGACCCTACAGTGTGTTGTCAATAACTTGTGAACTCTGATTTCAACGAAATTGGTATCGTTAGAAAGCTTGTTTAATGCTCTTTATTTAATGCTTTTACATCATAATTTAATCCACATTTCATGCATTGAACTTTAGATGTATTAACTTTGTATGTTCATCCTTTTATATTGAATTAAAGTGAATTACACATAGGTGAATTGACTCTGCTTGACACCAAGTTATCATTAATCATTCGATTAAAATCACAAGTATTTCTTGTATTTTTTCAAGAGCATAATTTTGTGTTATTTGTCTATGTGAGCACACTACGTATTGTCTTTCATATTAAATAAAGGCATATAAAATGATTTAAAAAAGTACATTCGTTTGTATGTATTTGCATTGAGCTTGACCTATGACCTAGAAATCATTGAAGTAATTAGTTAGCATGTAAATTTGATTGAATACTTGCTTGCATCCATGTATTCGATCATAGACTTACCCCGGTATAAATTAAAGCCGAGACCTCTTCATGAAGATTTTATCGCAGTTCTGTTGATAGTCATTTGGCCCGTGCTACAATAGGAGCATTTTACTATTGCATTTTGATCATTCATCGATTATTAAATAGATTTTCATAAAAGGAGGTAGCAATCCTTCCTATGTTCATGAGATCATCAAAATTTTTTGGCCATTTGTGTACTTGAGAGTAAAAATAAAGTTTTCTGCTCTGATTTGTTGAAGCAATGGCATGGAGAAGACGAGTGTTTGTGTCCCCCTCTCTGAGCCATCTTATCTTGGCTCGTTGGTTCCACATCTCAAAGGAGTTCTTATGAAGTTATTCAAGCCTATTGTAAAAGCCATTTAAGCAGCCCTAGTGTGGGACTAATTTTGGTCAGGTCTACTTTCCAAGATCGCAATTCGATGGGAGATAGTGCCCATTTCAGTTTGGATCAGAGGGATGCAAAAAATCAATTTCAGTTTGGACCATTTAAGCCAGCCCTAGTGGTGGGACTAATTTGGCCATGTCTACTTTCCAAGATCGCAATTTGATGGGAGATAGTGCCCATTTCAGTTTGGATCAGAGGGATGCAAAAAATCAATTTCAGTTTGGATCAAAGGGATGCAAAAATATTCAAGTTCCTAATACCCTCCTTGAGCCATCGTGTTTTTTAGGCCTACCGATAAAAAGGTTTGTTAGAATCCATAAAATGAGACCAACTTTCTCCGACAAAATCTTCAAAGATCTTCCTCTTAATCCAAAAGGATTCCATTTTAAAGTTGTTTTATTAAATTTTAAAAAGGTCTAGTGGAAAGAAGGAGGGTGATGGTCTGAGAAGGTTCTGGGTAGGGTGGTGAGGTTTGAGCAAGGAACCAAGATCAAGAAAGAGGTATCAAGAGATCCCAACTACCATGAGAGTTGCCACCTGCCTAGCTGAAGGTTATCTCAAAAGTTGTAAAGTCAAAGATGTCTTCACGATTAATCCAATCGTTGAAGATAACATAGTGCTGGTTTAAAGGTGCTCTAGAGACGCAGTTAGATCTCTTGCGGATCAAGTTGAAACCACCCACCATCAAGGTGGGGAGGTTTGAAGGTTAGTGGCAACTAAGGAAAATGAGAAATTCCTCCTTCCCTTATCGGTCGGGGACCATAAATGTTGAAAATACGAAATGTGCAATTTCTACCATTCCAATGCAAAGTAATACTAGTAGGAAAATCAAAATGTATGATCTCGTGGCAGTCAAAATTTTGGGAATCCCACTCCATGGTGATGCCCTAGGATTGGCAACATGGGTTTGAGTACCATTGGGATCCCTCGATCTCGTTTCTTGAAGAGAGAAGACATTCAATTTGTACGCTTTCTCTAGTTCACGAAGACAGTCTAGTTTCTAGTGACCCCCCAAACCCCTCATATTCCAAGATAACAATTTCATATCCATCACAAAGGAAGAAGAAGAAACACAAAGCAACCAAAGGATCAACACACCTAGATTGACTTGGCAAAGTAGTCTAACACATAAGGGGTATCATTTTTTATCCATGTGATGTCGTAATTTTTTGTGAATAACCTCGTGTTAGGAGTTGGGAATTCTTGGGATTTTCCCCGAGTAATTTTCTTCTTCCCACTCACTCCTATCATTAAAGACTTTTTAAAGAAACGAATCCAGAGAGTCTAAAAAAGGATTATCATCCACTAAACTAGATACAAATTAACAACACGAGGAGGTGTACTAGTAGAGGAAGGTGGGAGGTGCTAGCCGTAACATTTGCAATCACCAGAGGATTTACCATGAGCAAGGACATGATATCATCAAATATCTTTTCTGCTTCAATTGGGCAGTCACGCAACAGATCCAGACGTTGACGCATATGCTCTGGTAGTGATTTAGCCTTTTTGATCAATCTAGTTAGCCATGTTTTTTGCTATAATCTGCTCTGCCGACTTCATGTCATCCTTTGATTGCAGTTTCAAAGGTCTGTGATGGCGCGAAAAGGGGTATATGTTTAAGTTCACCCTTTATCAGTCATCACCAGGAGCGAGATTAAAGGACCCTTGAACAAGTTCAATAATGTCAGAGGTTGACTTACTCTCTGTTGGAAAAAACTATATGGTTTTCTAGCACTATTTGTGAGGATAATTTGTTTTCAAATTGGCAAACAAATACGATCAAAATAATAACAAAGAAATATTAGTTTGAAAGATCCAGTCTGAGAAATGGAGGCAAGTCGAAAGACGCTGTCATGAAGACAGATTCTGTCGCTCCTATGCACGAGCTTGATGGCGGCTTGGCTCCCAGATTCAATAACCTCCCAACTAGATGTTCTCTCCCGGTGCTAGCAAGAGAGCAGCGTCGAACGTCCGTTGGCCCTCATCGTCGTAGAAAAACAAAGCACAAAATCCGCCTACGCGAATTCACAATGAGCGCACAAAGTGGTGGAGAGTAGATGGATGTGGAGAAAATGCTTATGTTCTGTTATGTGTTTTTGAAAGGCTTAGAGTACAGTCCTTTATATAGACGGACTGCCTATCAACAAAGAGCCAAAAGAGAGCCATTCATCTCCCATCAAGACATTAAGTGATAACGAGTTCCCAGGTCTCGTTGGATGCACCCAACATTACCGAGGAGACCCGTTTAATACCAAAAATGGCTACATGAACTTGGATACAAAAGAGGGAAGATACTTGTTCAACTGGATTTAATGAGTCTCGTTTTCGATATCATTATTGGATTATGTACTTGTTCAAATTTTAATGAGTCTCATTTTCAAGATCATTATTGGGTTAGGTACTTGTGCGCAACTTGGAAATTTCATAGACTTAAAATAAATCTTTGGCAAAATAATATTTGTTTAAAAAGGTTTTGAAATACAAAGGAAATCCAACATTCTCTCACATATATTATAAAACTTTTAAATAATAAGAAAATAAAATTTTAAGAATTATTAATAAAGAAATAAAGAAGAAGATAAATATTAAGACAAAATAAAATACGACTGAACTATGTCGTTCAGCATAGGTAGCATGTGGTTTTGAACCTTGCGTAGCAATGATTCATCTTCATCCGGAGAGGCATGGTGAACTACATCTTGAACCAGACTCTCTAATTTGGATTTTAATAAATCATGCAAACATAGATGAGGGCACGAGGACGTTCATATCGGTGTGCGTATTACGACCTTCACAAGAATCTGTTTCATGAGTGCTCTAGCGAGAATACCCAACTCACATAAACCCCGGCCTGAGGTTACACTACATAGTAGGAATCTCCAAGGGTGTATTGTCTGGTCATACACCCTGCCATATATAGCTTGACTCCATTCAGAGCAAAACTCTTCCTCTACTAAGACAGCATTGAAGCACTATGTGCCATAGGGATAGGTCAGGAGTAAAACTCCTAAGTTTGTACTTCCATCGAACACTAACAAAGCTTAGTTGTTCCTTTGAACCATTCATCATGGGATCTCCAGTTTTGGATTGGTTGGATTGCCACTATGTTGTTCAACTAATGGCTAAAAGACCCATCCCCATCGACGCACTGAGTACTAACTTTCTAGCTAGACCCTTTGTGAGAGGATCAGCAATATTCTCCACATATTTTACGAATTATAGAGATATTATACCTTGGGTAATGAAGTCTCTCACCTCTTCATACCTCAATATCATAAAGCGTTTTCCGGGGTTAACTTTAGATTGTTTAGCTTTATCTATGGCAGATCTACTATCAGAATAAATAGAGATAGGAGGAAATGGTTTTGAAATAATGGACAGATCCATTAAGAGATTTCTTAGCCAATCTGCCTAACAACAAGCTAAATCTAAGGCTATATAGTCAGCCTCCATTGTGGATCTTGCTCTAACATTTTATTTTGAGGATTTCCAAGAAACTGCAACACCACCTAGATGAAACACATAACCACTAGTTGACTTGGTTTCATCAGAGTCTGCAATTCATTTGCATTTGTGTAGCCTTCCAATACGGCTGGAAAATCAGTGTATTGGAGACTATATTCCATAGTACCCTTAGGGGGTGTTTGAATAGTGGGTTTAGGTGGGTTAAACTGGTTGCAGGTAACCCATTTTTGGGTTTTGGTGTTTGGATAGAGGGTTAAACTGGGGGTGGGTTAGAAGTGGATTTGGGGTGATGTGATTGTATTGGAGTTTGAAAAAGTGAGAAGTTATTGTGATGTGATTGTATTGGAGTTTGAAAAAGTGAGTAGAAGTGGAGTAGTTTATAATTTTTATATGATATGATGGTATAGTATTTATTTTTTGATGGATTTGATGATGGAGAATTGATTTATTTAATTTTTTTAAAAAGATAAAAAGTGGGACCCACGTGGAGGGAGAAAATATGGGGTAGGGGAGTTAAACCACCCTTGGGGTGGTTTAACCCGATACAAGAACGCACCCTTAAGGTATCTAAAGACTCTGACCAAGGCCTTCCAATGATCAACATTAGGACAACTAGTGTACCTACTCAACCTACTAATGGCATAAGCTATGTCAAGTCTAGAGCAGTTGGCTAGATACATTAAGCTTCCTATGACTTGAGCATATCTAGACTGATCCACAGGATTACCAGTGTGTGCCTTAAGATGTAGGGAAGAATCATATGGAGTACTGACAGGAACACAATGGTACATATCGAACCTATGCAAAACCTTTTCTACATAGTGAGACTGGTTTAGAGTGTAGCCAGAAGTAGATCTACTTAATTTTATGCCAAGTATAACATCATTATTCCTAAATCTTTTATATCAAAGTTTTTATCAAGAAAGGATTTAGTCTCAGAGATAATAGCTGAATTTGATCCAAAGATTAAGATGTCATCAACATACAAGCACATGATTACAAAGCCATTTTCAGAAGTCTTAGAATAAATGCATCTATCAGATTCATTAGCAGTGAAGTCAACAGATAAAACTGTTTTATCAAATTTATCATTCCACTGCTTGGATGCTTGTTTCAGATCATATAGAGATTTTACTAATCTACAAACCTTGTGTTCTTGTCCAGGGACTACGAACCCTTCTGGTTGATCCATATAAATTCTTCCTCAAGGTCACCATTTAGGAAAGCAGTTTTGACATCCATTTTATGGATTTCAAGATTATGAATCGTAGCTAAGGCGACAAGAACACGGATAGAGGTGATTTTAGTTACAGGGGCATAGGTGTCAAAATAATCGACATCTTCTTTCGATTTGTATCCTTTGGCTACTAACCTAGCTTTAAACTTATCTATGGAATCATCTGCCGCAACTTATTTCTGAAAACCCACTTACATCTAATAATCTTGTACCCTGAGGGAAGGTCAGTTAGAATCCAAGTGTCGTTGTTCATTATAGATTATATTTCATTATCAATTGATTCCTTCCGGAAACTATGACCTATTGATTTCATAGCTTCATCAATCTTGGGATCTTCTTCTACTAAGAGAGTATAAAAGTCAGGACCAAAGTGCTTAGCTACTCTAGTCCTTTTACCTCGACTTAGGTCATTAGGGGCTCAACTACTTCTTGGTTTAAGGATTCTGCTTTTTCAATGATTTGGGGGGTATCTTGAGGAGATTCAAGGTTTTCAGAATTTGTAGTTCCTTCACCAACTTGTCTAGGGAGAGAAGATTTGAGAGGGAATATGTCTTCATAGTATACTGCATCTACGGGTCTAATCTCCAGTATTGAATTTATTCTAATTTCTTGGATATCAGATTTTATAACTAGAAATCTATTGGCATTACTATTTTCTATATATCCTATGAAAACAGAGTCCACGGTCTTAGGACCTAACTTCCTCTTCTTATTTTCAGGAATCTTAACTTTGGTCAAACATCCCCATACTTTAAGGATTTTAGAACCGGTGTAACATCCCGAGCTTAAGTCCCCGGTACGTTATCAAGGAAACTAGCCCTGATAACTTGTTTGGTTCGGATACAATTAGACCCGTTGACAACCACCCAAAATGCTTAAGCTCAAGTTGTCAAGTAGTAATCCCCACCACTTATAAACCTCAACCACACTTCGTGAGTTTTAGATGTGGCACTATGTTTGTAATATGGGTGTTACAACCTCCCCACTTATATTCGCAACGTCCTCGTTGCGACATGGCCCATCACTTATTCCCAGTGACAGTGGTGGTTGCATGCTCCGGGTAGCCATTTCCTCCAACCTCTTTGTAGGGGTGGCTCCACCACTCGGGTATCCCTTTCCACTATCAGAAGAAAATTAGCTCTGATACCATTTATAATGTCCCGAGCTTAGGTCCCCGGTCCGTTATCGAGGAAACTAGTCCTGATAACTTGTTGGGTTCGAATCCAATTAGACCTGTTGACAACCACCCAAAATGCTTAAGCCCAAGTTGTCAAGTAGCAATCCCCACCACTTATAAACCTCACCCACACTTCATGAGTTTTAGATGTGGCACTATATTTGGGGTATGGTTGTTACAACCGGTTTCCTATTAAACCAAAGTCCATAAGGAGTTTTATCTATGTGTTTGAAGGGGATGCGATTGAGCACATAATTTGCGGTTAAAAGGGCCTCCTGTAAAGCCATGAACTTAGCATCCCTCAGATTCTATATCATAAGATCCGACTCGTCAAGAAAAAACCAACGGAATTTGTTTCGTGTGAATCGGACTTCGTTTTGATTTGTTATGATTTTCGGAAGAAAGAGAAGGAGGGTTAATAAGTCATTAATCCATAATGACTGTCATTAAGACTAATTAAGTGTGATTAAAGAAACTAATGATGAATTGAAAACCGCTAATGATCATTAGCAAACACTAATCAATAGTTGGCAAAAGATAAGCGTAAGCCGCGAAAGTTAAATCACGATTAGTGAAAGTTAATCACGATTAGTGTTAATTAAGCATCATTAGCGAATCTAGAATCATCTGGAATGTTCTGACTTAAGCCCCAAGTTTGAGATAAGTTTTGGCCAAAACCATGGGCCAAAACCATGGGTCGCTAAACCATGATTAAGGTCTAAACCATAATTTTCTAACCATGATTAGTGATTTTCTGGAGCCTATAAATATCCCCACTACCCATTCATTCTCTACGATTTCCACTACCACCACCACTCAAGGGCTAGGGTTGAGAGGTCGGGAGGAGGAGTGGGAGACGGGGAAAGAACGCTAGCGAAGCGCTGCCGGGAGAACGAGGAGGAGGAAGGTATGATCCTCTCTTAGTTTGCTTCGTAAGCTACGCTTTCAATTCATCCTCTTTTCTTCCAAGTTTTGTTCTTGTTTCATCTTTCTTTCCAATTCATTTTTTGTTGTGGTTCGAGGAGAAATCTGTGTAATACCCTACTTAGGTGCGGGCGGCTATGCACGTCAGTGAACCATGTGATTCGTCACACATTCACTCACCTAAGATGCGGGGTGACTACCGATTCTTCATCTCTTGTTGTTTGAGTATATTTTTTTAGTTTGTTGTTGTTTTTCCTCACGATTGATTTTATAGAGGAAACTCTTTTCTTTTTTATTTTGAAATATGTCTCGATATAAGGGGAAACTCTACCGAAATTTGTCGAGAAATATGTCCCGATATAAGGGAAAACTCTGCCGGAATTTTCCGAGAAATATGTCCCGATATAAGGGAAAACTCTGCTAAAATTTTCCTAGAAATATCGCCCCGTATAAGGGGAAGCTCTGTCGAAATTTCAAGAGAAAATATGTTCTTGACGTTCTTCGTGTTCTTCGTTCGTTCTTCGCATTCTTGACACATTCTTAGCGTTTTTGATACGAAAATGAAATTCCATCTTTTCAAGATCTTTAAATCATCTTTTCTGAAAACGAAACACGATAAAACACTACATACGCGAGAGAGAGCTCGATTGGGTAAAGAAAATCCTTCCTTTTGCTGTTGGATTTTCATACGAAATTATTGAAATTCTTGATTTTGTGTTATTTGCTACGAAGAACCCTAATTTTGGCTATTTTTGAAAAAGTCCGAAGAATTGCTTTGCAATTCCCACTAAAATAAGGTTTAAGCATCAAATTGATATATTGGCTTTGAAAGTTAAGGTTTAGGAGTTAAAATAGGCATAAATACGAGTATGTATGCTTATGAATAATATATATATGAGTCTATACTAAGTGTTGTTGATTATGCAAATCAAAGACTTAACGAAAGAATTACATCATGGGAATTGATGTGGTTTGAGTTGGATCCTGAAAAGGATCGTTTGTTACGTTAAGAATGACTGGGAGTAGAACTACAGGTCGGGCACGCAACATGTAGGTTTGTTGGAAGGAACCCGTATTGGTGTTTCCCTACCTAGGTGGTACATGGTTGCCCTATTATGATAAGTGCGTATGAAATGAATGTTTTGCAACGCGTGGTATCGAGAGCCAATATCTTCGGGTTGAACGACGGAAGATGTGGTCATGCCATGTGGAGGTACGAGTGGTTCAATAGCGGCTGGGTCACGATAATATGTATTTAAAGCTGCTAGGTTATATGATTAAATGTTAGCCTGAGGTTTTAAGCAACCGAGTCCTCGAGGATGGTGTGCTCATTTGTTTTCCGGGCTGAGGGTTTGAGAGGTAATTGTCAGGGTAGTATTGGAGTATTGGTTGAGGCGACGTGCGGCAGCATAAGCTTACCAAGATGAACACAATCTCCAATTTCGAAGGGTCCACAGCTTCGGAGTCCAAGAATGGTGGGGTTCCCCTGGACTAATCCCTGAAGTGGAATAGAAAAGGAATAGGAATTAAATTAATGAGAAGGAATGAAACTTTTTCGTGATAATAAGTTTTGAAAATTACACAATTTGTTTGCTTTTCTCTTCTTCATTATTTAGCATTCGCTAATTTTTATCCTATGATTTATGGAAAATCCAACAAGTGTTGGAGAGCCATCATAAGGACTTTAGTAATCCAGACAGCTTACATAGTAGACATCCAACCAGCCAGAGTAGCTTTACTTTGTAAGGTAGTTAGTAATCTTTCTGTGTATTTACTTTCAGCTGAGAATGATGTAAATGGTTGTAGTGGGATAATGGATCATGTAAACTTATTGTGTGAATAGAAAAGTGTTGAAATACTTTCTTTTGAGTATTTTTATTTGCAATTTGTTTCTGAATGTTAGTTGTGATTGCTGGATAAATTATTGCTGAGTAACCAGATCTGGATATGGGAGGATCCGACGGCCTGAAATCGGGGTCGCGACAGATTGGTATCAGAGCTTGGTTATCTAGTAATTTATTTTATAATTAACAACTATGAGCGATATTCAGAAACTAAGGTTATATTAAGATCCTTTGATCTTAATAATTGTCTGCAATACCATTCACAAGTTATTGTCCCTTACGTACATCATGCTAAGACTCATAAGACCTAACCTTTGGCCTTGACTTATCCCAGGATCATGGCAGATCAAGATGTGTCTAGACAATTAGCGGTTATGATGACAATGCTCCAAGACATGGGGCAAAGGCAGCAAGCATTAGAGGAGAGGCTCAATGCACAAGCTGAGAGACCCAAGGCATCTAAGCCTACTGATGCTAGGATTGAAGGTTCTGTCCATATTTCTGAGGAAGAATCTAGTTACCATCCTTCAACTGAGTCTACTCCTACCCCGACTGAAGGAGCAATGGAGAATGCCCTTCTTACACACCAAACATTACTAGATAATTACCGAAAGGGAAAAATTCCTCGATTTAAAGGCATAGAGACACCTGCTGAGGCAGAACTATGGCTTGATGACGTCAGCAGGATGTTGAGAATAATACATGTACCAACAGATACTTTGGTGCACTTTGTTGATTACTCCTTAGCAGACTATTCAAGACGATGGTGGAGAGCAATTTCCAAGAAATTAGCAGATCCTGTTCCATGGGATATCTTTGAAGAGAGGTTCCGAGCTCATTTCTGTCCCTCTCATTGGGAAGAATTAAAGAGGAGAGAGTTGGCTTCTCTGAATTAGGGTTCTAAGACTGTACGAGATTATCATATCCACTTTACTGAGCTACTACGTTACTCACCAGCTCTAGAAGCTTCACCACAAGAGTGTCTTACCAAATTCGTTAGCGGTCTTCAAGGAGATCTACGAGAAAAGCTTCCTGGTTTTAGAGCTACAACCGTAGATGAAGCAATGAAAATCGCCTCTCGTATTGAGATGGATAGGGATGAAAACCACCAAAGAAGAAGTTTCCACTTTAATGGTGGACCATCCAAAAGCAAGGCACATTATAACCGTAGAGATCGTCGCTATCATTCAGTCGGGTCTAATATAAGCTCGCCACAGACTTTGGGCCAGGAATTATCTGGAAGAAGGGGTTTCTCTATATCTCCACTATATCCTCGTGACTCAGCAGCAGGAGCTAGCATCTCTGTGGATGGGTCTTCAGCTCAAACAGGAGCACGTGTGTGTTTTTACTGTCATCAGGAAGGCCACATCAAGAATAGTTATCCGAAGTTGAGAGGTTCGGGGTTTAAATCAACCCCAATTAACAGTATAACATCCACCTCGAGCAATGGAGCAACACGCGGAGGAAGACATGGCAGAGGTTGGGGTTCACAAGGAGCATCTCCTACACAACAACCACCACAAAGTGTTGCGGGTTCTAGCTTGCCTATTCCTAATGGCCAGCTAAATGCAATCACTGAAGAACAAGCCTACAATTCAGGCACAGCCGTACAAGGTACCGTTACTGTTCATGGCTTTTTAGTACATGCCTTATTTGATTCTGGTGCTTCACATTCATTTATTGCTCGACGGTTAGTACCTACTTTGGGTAAGATACCAGTAGAAGTACAACAGTCCTATCTGATCAAGGGACCAAGAGGACAAGTATTTATAATCCGAAAAATCCTGGATAATTGTATAGTAGTGATAGCGGGACATCAGTTACATGTTTCACTACTAATAGAAATGGAGGACTTTGATCTTATACTAGGAATGGATTGGCTAGAAAGGTATCATGCATGTCTTGACTGTTTTCAGAAGACAGTAACGTTTCACCTTCCTAACTCGATAGAGTTCCAGTTCATTGGAAAGACATCCAATGATAATATCGAATATATCTCTACTTTAAAGGCTCGAGAACCGCTAGAACAAGGGTGCCAAGGCTATTTAGCTTATATATCCACTACATCAGGGTCAGACAGAATGATGGAAGATATACCTATAGTATGCGAGTTTCCTGATGTATTTCTAAAGGAACTACCTGGATTATCACCTGAGCGAGAGATTGAATTTGAAATCTCTCTCATATAGGATACTCATCCTATCTCTATCCCTCCGTATAGGATGGCACCAGCTGAGTTACGAGAGTTAAAGGTACAGTTGCAAGAACTGTTAGATAAAGGATTCATTCATCCTATTACTTCACCATGGGGTGCACCTGTCTTATTTGTCAGGAAAAAGGATGGGTCAATATGGTTGTGCATTGACTATAGACAGTTAAACAAGAGGACAATAAAGAATAAGTATCCTCTGTCAAGAATAGATGATCTCTTTGATCAGTTACAGGGTTCGACTGTGTATTTCAAGATTGACTTAAGATCTGGATACCATCAGTTGAAGATAAAAGATGTGGATATCCCGAAGACAGCTTTTCGAACTAGATACGGGCATTATGAATTCTTAGTTATGCCTTTTGGACTGATAAATGCCCCAGCAGCTTTCATGGATCTCATGAATAGAGTATTCAAGGAGTTCTTAGATCACTTTGTAGTAGTCTTTATTGATGATGTGCTTATTTACTCCAAGGATAAATACATGCATGAACATCATCTCAGACAGGCACTTGAAACTCTTAGGAAGAACAAACTGTATGCTAAATATGGCAAATGTGACTTCTGGCTATCTGAAGTATCTTTCTTAGGCCATGCTATTTCTGAGGAAGATATATCAGTTGACCCTACAAAGGTTAGTGCGCTGATGAGTTGGGAACGTTCGAAGACTGTCACAGAAATACGATCTTTTTGGGTATAGCTGGATATTATAGAAGATTCGTGAAGGACTTTTAATGAATAGCATTGTCAATGACTAGACTAACTCAGAAGGAAGTCTCATTCTTATGGTTTGATACATGTGAAACTAGTTTTCAGACACTGAAAGAATGCCTAACATCTGCACCAATCCTTACTCTACCCTCTGGGAGTGAAGGGTTTACAGTGTACACTGATGCGTCTAAAGAAAACTTGGGGTAGTTCTTATACAACATGGTAAGGTAGTTGCGTATGCATCACGACAGTTCAAGACACATGAAAAGAACTACCCAACACATGACCTTGAATTAGTTGATGTAATATTTGATTTAAAGATATGGAGACATTACCTCTATGGTATTACTTTTGAAATCTTCACTGACCATAAAAGCTTGAAAAATCTATTTGATCAAAAGGAGCTCAATATGAGAAAGAGACGGTGGCTAGAGTTGTTGAAAGACTATGATTGCGCTATCTCCTACCACCCTGGTAAGGGGAACGTCATAGCAGATGACCTTAGCAGAAGAACCTATTCACCTGGGTTGGTGAGTGCTATCCACTTATGGGGTTTACTATCAACGTTAAGTGAATGGAAACCATTTGATAGTAGTGCCGATACTATAAATATTCCTCACCGATACAAACTAGAGATCTGGGATAAAATAAAGAAAGGATTGGAGGATGATCCAGTCCTTAAAGACTTGAGACAACAACTTGAGAAGAATGAGATAAGGGATTCCATATACAAGATGGATTACTATATAACCATCACAGAGCTTGTGTACCAGACATACATGAATTGAGGAAAGACATTTTATGTGAAGCTCATTGTTCTAGATTATCTATTTATCCAGGAATTACAAATATGTATAAGGATCTTCATTCACACTTTTGGTGGCCATGAATGAAGAAAAATGTTGTTGAGTTTGTGAATGCATGTTTCACTTGCCAGCATGTAAAGGCTTCACACCAAAAGCTACCAGGATTATTGCAACCCTCCCTATACCTGAATGAAAATGGGAAAGCATTTCCATGGACTTCGTTACTGGCTTACCTCAGACGACTGGTAGTAAAGATAGTATCTGGGTTATAATAGATCGTCTGACAAAGGTAGCACACTTTATTCCGATAAGCTTATCTTCCACTCCAGACCAGCTTGCTGAGTTATATATTACACATGTGATTCGCCTCCATGGTATCCCAAAGGAAGTAGTTTCTGATCGAGATTCACGATTCACCTCACACTATTGGGAGAACTTCATGAAAACCTTAGACACAACTATGCTTGAGTACAACATATCATCCACAAACAGATGGTCAGTCAGAACGTACGATTCAGACACTAGAGGATATGCTACGAGCATGTGCCTTATAATGGAAGGGATCGTGAATTAAACATTTGCCTCTTGCAGAATTTACCTACAATAATAGTTACCATACAAGTATTGGCATGGTACCATTTGAAGTACTATATGGACGAAGGTGTACTACTCCTTTGTGTTGGCAAGAGGTCGGAATAAAAAACCTTTATGATTCAGATAGACTTCAAGAGACACGGGAAGCTGTAGAGCTTGCTCGAACAAGACTATTGACTGCTCAAAGTCGCCAGAAAAGTTATAGTGATACCAGACGAAGAGACCTTGAATTTGAGGTAGGTGATTTTGTATTTCTCAAAGTATCACCTATGAAGGGTGTTCAGAGGTTTGGCTTGCGTGGGAAGTTAGCACCCAGTTTCGTGGGTCCCTTTGAAATTATTCAACGGATTGGAAAAGTTGCCTATAAACTTGCGCTTCCTGCACATCTTTCGACAATACATGATGCATTGCATGTATCAAATCTGAAAAAGTACGTTAGGAATCCAGAGCATAAGATAAGTTATGATGATTTACATGTTGAGCTAGACTTGACATACCAAGAGATACCTATGCAAATACTTGAAAGGGATATCAAGAAGTTAAGAAACAAAGAGGTGCCTCTAGTTATTGTGGCGGAACCAAGAGTTTGAAGAAGCCACATGGGAACCTGAGGCAGAAATGAGAGAGAAATACCCATACTTGTTTGAATGATAACACTATGTATTCTGTATATGTTCATTATAAATGAAAGGACGTTCATTCTTTTTAAGGTTGTTATGTTTCAATCCTCTTGAAGGTTGTTATGCCTGCGTTTCCAGTCTCGAGGACGAGACTTCCTTTAAGGTTGTTATAATTGTAAAGCCATGAACTTGGCATCCCTCGGATTCTCGATTCGTCAAGAGAAAACCAACGGAATTTGTTTCGTGTGAATCGGACTTTGTTTCGATTTGTTATGATTTTCGGAAGAAAGAGAAGGAGGGTTAAGAGGTCATTAATCCATAATGACTGTCATTAAGACTGATTAAGTGTGGTTAAAGAAACTAATGATGGATTGAAAACCGCTAATTATCATTAGCAAACACTAATCAATAATTAGCAAAAGATAAGTGTAAGCCCTGAAAGTTAAATCACGATTAGTGAAAGTTAATCATGATTAGTGTTAATTAAGTGTCATTAGCGAATCTAGAATCATCTGGAATGTTCTGACTTAAGCCCCAAGTTTGAGATAGGTTTTGGCCAAAACCATGGACCAAAATCATGCGTCGCTAAACCATGATTAAGGTCTAAACCATGGTTTTCTAACCATGATTAGTGGTTTTCTGGAGCCTATAAATATCCCCCCCACACCCATTCATTCTCTACGATTTCCATTACCACCACCACTCAAGGGCTAGGGTTGAGAGATCGGGAGGAGGAGTGGGAGACAAGAAAAGAACGCTAGCGAAGCGCTGCTGGGAGAACGAGGAGGAGGAAGGTATGATCCTCTCTTAGTTTGCTTCGTAAACTATGCTTTTAATTCATCCTCTTTTCTTCCAAGTTTTGTTCTTGATTCATCTTTCTTTCCAATTCGTTTTCTGTTGTGATTCGAGGAGAAATCTGTGTAATACCCTACTTAGGTGCGGGCGGCCTATGCACGTCAGTGAACCCTGTGATTCGTCTCACATTCACTCACCTAAGATGCGTGGTGACTACCGATTCTTCATCTCCTGTTATTTGAGTATATTCTTTTAGTTTTGCTGTTGTTTTTCCTCACGATTGATTTTATATAGGAAACTCTTTTCTTTTCTATTTTGAAATATGTCCCGATATAAGGGGAAACTCTGCCGAAATTTTCCGAGAAATATGTCCTGATATAAGGGGAAACTCTGCCGAAATTTTTTGAGAAATATGTCCCGATATAAGGGGAAACTCTGCCGAAATTTTCCGAGAAATATGTCCCGATATAAGGGGAAACTCTGCTAAAATTTCTATAAATATCACCCCGTATAAGGGGAAGCTTTGCCGAAATTTCAAGAGAAAATATGTTCTTAGCGTTCTTCGTGTTCTTCGTGTTCTTCGCGTTCTTCGTGTTCTTCGTTCGTTCTTCGCGTTCTTGACACGTGCTTAGCGTTTTTGATATGAAAATGAAATTCAATCTTTTCAGGAGCTTTAAATTATCTTTTCTGAAAATGAAACACGATAAAGCACTGCATACGCGAGAGAGAGCTCGATTAGGTAACAAAATCCTTCCTTTTGCTGTTGGGTTTTCATACGAAATTATTGAAATTCTTGATTTTGTGTTATTTGCTACGAAGAACCCTAATTTTGGCTATTTTTGAAAAAAGACTGAAGAATTGCTTTGCGATTCCCAGTAAAATAAGGTTTAAGCATCAAATTGATGTATTGGCTTTGAAAGTTAAGGTTTGGGAGTTAAAATAGGCATAAATACGAGTATATATGCTTATGAATAATATATATTTGAGTCTATACTAAGTGTTGTTGATTATGCAAATCAAAGACTTAACGAAAGAATTACATCATGGGAATTGATGTGGTCTGAGTTGGATCCTGAAAAGGATCGTGTGTTACATTAAGAATGACTGGGAGTAGAACTACAGGTCGGGCATGCAACATGTAGGTTTGTCAGAAGGAACCCGTATTGGCGTTTCCCTACCTAGGTGGTACACGGTTGCCATGTTATGATAAGTGCGCACGAAATGAATGTTTTGCAACGCGTGGTACCGGGAGCCAATATCTTTGGGTTGAACGACGAAGATGTGGTCGTGCCATGTGGAGGCATGGGTGGTTCAATAGCGGCTGGGTCACGATAATATGTATTTAAAGCCGCTAGGTTATATGATTAAATGTTAGTCTGAGGTTTTAAGCAACCGAGTCCTCGAGGACGATTTGTCCATTTGTTTTCCGGGCTGAGGGTTTGAGACCCTGTTTAATAAAAGAAAAGGTAATTGTCAGGGTAGTATTCCAGGATTGGTTGAGGCGACGTGCGGCAGTATAAGCTTACTAAGATCAACACAATCTCCAATCCCAAAGGGTCCACAGCTTCAAAGTCCAAGAATGGTGGGGTTTCCCTGGACTAATCTCTGACGTGGAATGAAAAAGGAATAGGACTTAAATTAATGAGAAGGAATGAAACTTTTTGGTGATAACAAGTTTTGAAAAATTACACAATTGTTTGCTTTTCTCTTCTTCGTTATTTAGCATTCGCTAATTTTTATCCTATGATTCATGGAAAACCCAACAGGTGTTGGTGAGGCATCACAAGGACTTTAGTAATCCTGCCAGCTTACATAGTAGACATCCAGCCAGCCAGAGTAGCTTTACTTTATAAGGTAGTTAATAATCTTTCTGTGTATTTACTTTCAGCTGAGAATGATGTAAATGGTTGTAGTGAGACAATGGATCATGTAAACTTATTGTGTGAATGGAAAAGTGTTGAAATACTTTCTTCTGAGTATTTTTATTTGCAATTTGTTTCTGAATGTTAGTTGTGATTGCTGGATAAATTATTGCTGAGTAAATGATGAATCCACATTTCATCATCTTTATTCTATTATTTTGGCCTCAAAAACCCTAGCAAATGCGTGTAAATAACCTTAATTAGAGCATCTTAGCATTCATGCATGTGCATATAAATAGTGTATAAAATATTGTATTTAAAGCCAAAATTATAGAATAAATAAAAAAGAAAAAGAATAAAATATAGTAAATATTTATGACCCGAAACCCTGAGACCTAGGCATCTTGATGGATAGGTCGACAAGGAATGAAGTAGG
This sequence comes from Ottelia alismoides, assembly GCA_037367405.1. NCBI lineage: Eukaryota > Viridiplantae > Streptophyta > Magnoliopsida > Alismatales > Hydrocharitaceae > Ottelia > Ottelia alismoides. The sequence continues at coordinate 20,489 of JAZKJV010000023.1, forward strand.
GGGAGATAAGGGCCAGAATACAATAAAATCCCCTTTGTTTTTTTTCATTCCTTATTCATTTTGGGACCTATTTTTAGTTCCACTTTTTATACATCAAATAAAGAAACTTTATACATGAAAGTTGTAGATAATTAAATATAGAAAAATAAAAATTGATTTCACTCAAAAATAATGTACAAATAAAAAGTTATGGTCTGAATAAAATTCCAGAATCCCAACTTCCCAGACCTGTATCTCCCAAATAAAAACTCCGAATGCATCAAACTCACTTTAATTGTATATAATCAAAAATAAGCTATTTAATGGCGATGGTTTCGTATTTGGCGGAGCTACGGTTTGAAAGTTGAGTTTTGGACCCCTATTGTATACTTGTACAGATTAAAATATTCATTTTATTACTTACTCATTATTTTTATAATTTTATATTTTTATAATTTTGTAAATATTATTTATAATAAATATGTATATTAAAATCAGAATAAAAATATAAAAGAAACATAAAATAAAATACCTGTATATATATAATACATAGGTATAGTACCTATACTTATACCTGTACAATTAATACTTCTATTTTATTAAGTGTATAAAATACATCAAAAAATAAAATAAAATACATATATAAGTGTATAAAAATATTCTACAAATTTAAAAATAATAAACAAAAATAAATAAATTAAATTTACAAAATAAAAATAAAATAATAAAATATATAGGTATATATACCTATAAAGGGTATAAAAGGAAACTTATAGTTATTTATCTCAAAAAAATAAATAAAAATTACCATAAATAATTTATAAAATAATAAATATTTTTTATTTAATAACCTAAAACTAATAAAATTATTTATTATTTTTTATTTAATTTACAAATCAATTATTTATTTTTTGTCTTTTTGCGGATGACGTGGCCCAATCAGGCCACGCCATCCGTTGACCGGGGGTCAACTCCATGAACCCAGGTCTGTGACCTCTGGATATGCGTTTTTCTTCCCCTTTCTCCCTATTTTGGAGCTCGCTCCTAGCCTCCATTGGTAATGTCGTCTTCTTGACTTTTTGTCCTGGAACATCCGGGATTCTCGCCGGGGGCTTGGATCTTCCAAGATCTTTCCCGTTCGCCCATGATCCTGCATCGAAGGTCACGCCTTCACCACATCTTCAAAAACGCCCCGCCACCTTCCATCCACTTTTGAACCCTTTTTAACCCGAGTTTGAACCCTCGCTTTGGAGCTCTGGATCGATCCCTGTGACAAGGGGATCTCCAGCTCCTTCGCGCGAGGCCATGCGAGGGCCGAGAGGAGTTTCCACCCCATCTCCGGCCGACGGTCGTGAGGTACCCATCTCTTGGTTTTTAAAGCCAATCGAGGTCCGTTTCACTTTGTTTTTCTTGCATTTTTTTAGCTAGTGTAGCCTTAGGAGTAGTCCAGCCTTTTTCCTTTCGATTCACACGCTTAGATCACCCGCGACTTCACCTCGTCGGAGCTTGCTCCGGCGAGCCCCATATTGCACCACTCCTACACCATTCCACTCCCTGGTGGTTTGTGGCACTTTGCCCGCGGCCACACCTAACCCTCTCTTGCAGGTACATGCGTACGAGCCTCATCTGGAGGCGATTTTGTGCAAGGAACAGCCCCCCAGGTCGTCGGAGCTTCATCTTGCACCGGAGATCCTTCAACGGCCCTCGCCCTATCCACGCCACCTGGGAGCTTTGCCATCGATGCTGGAGCATAAAGAAGGTGTCGGGGGAGATCTAGGTGCATGGGAGCTCGAGCTTCGGTGCATCCAAACTCGCCAAGCTCGAGTTCCTCGTGTGTTCTTCCAGATCTACCCGTTGCCGTCAGATCTGCCCCGATCGATCAAAGGAGCAGCAGCCATCGGATCACCTGCAGTCTGCGCCATCCAATCATTTGGAGATCTTCTAATCTCGGTCGCAGGAGCGAAGGGGTATCGGGCCCTGTTAACGCGACACGTGGATAAGTGGAGCCCTGCCGCCGTTCGATCCTGATACGTGTGGGTATTTTGTCAATTGCGCCCCGCAAAATTTTGTATTTAATATTGATACTTAATCCTTCCTCGGTTGTTGTATAACTTTTGGGCATGTTGCATTTAACACCATGGAACTATTGACATTTTCACTCCAATACTCACAGGTGCGCGTGCTAGTCACGCGTCCTTGGAGATTTTGCACGCACACACCTGCATTTTTTGGATTAAATGTTTGGCCCTAAAATATTGTTGATACGTTATATATCTATGAGAATTTTACATACAAGCCCTCAGACTTTTTGAATATTACCAAAACACCCCTGCCAGTGTGACTTTTCTTTTTATTATTTCTATTTGTTGCATGCCTCTATAAAACTCGAAAAAAACCCCAAAAATCATCATAGGTCTCTGTTGCATAGTAGTTTAACATCATATTTTTATTTTATATTTTTATTGCATTTTATTATTTATAAAAATTTAAAAACACTCGTTTTCAGCACTGTTTACATCACAAAATCCATAAAAATATAAAAACACTTCAGAAAATTCCCCCAAAAAATATATTTTGCTTATTTCAGTGTGTTTTAGCTTCAGACTAAAAATCATTAAAAATTTCAAAACAAAAACCTTAAAAATTAGAAAATTCTAAAAATCTTCCTAAAAATTCTAAAAAATCTACAAAAATCCTAAAAATGCAATTCTAGTTTCTGTATTTTCTCTCTTTTATTCTCTTTTATTTAAAATTAATTTGAGGATTTTTAGACTCTGATTTCTATTTTTAATTCTCATTTTAATTTCGGCCAGTAGCTTAATTCAATGTTTTCTTGTATTTTAACCTTTAAAAAAGCATTCAGAAAAATTCCCAAAAATCATAAAAACATTATAAAATCATAAAAAGACCAAAAACATTTGATTCCCTGATTTTTAGCATTTTCCCTTATTTTTATAAATCCCCCATCTTATCTTTTCTTATATTGTATATATATCCTATTATTGAAAAAGAAAATATAAAAAAATATAAAATATAAAAAGAAAATATAATCAAAAAATTAAAAATCAAAATACAAAAATATAAAATTAAAAATTAAATAAAAAATTTTAAAAAGTAAAAACCCACAAAAAATTGCATACTCGTAGACACTTGATCACAGTCACACACACACTTTTGGCATTTTGCTTGATCTATCCTGCTTGCTCCCTGAGTTCGACACTCTACATACTTACACTATACACATTTTTTGTAGAGTTAAAATAAATTTGACTCCACATTTATTTCTCACTGCTTGATTTATTATATTGTGGGCTCATTGTTGATTAAATCCGGATTTCTGAGCGGTCACCGCAGCGACTTCTGTATTCCCGCCTTGTGTGGAATACATGACCGTTAGATTTTTGGGTTTATCAATAACTAGATCCGGATATGGGAGGATCCGACGGCCCGAAATCGGGGTCGTGACACCTCCCCCCACAATCGTTGGTTAAGACCTGATTCAGCTAACATGCCATTGACCATATCGATAAGTGTTTTGTTCTTCCTTTCAACCACACCATTAGATTGAGGGCTATAAGGGGCACTGGTTTCATGTATAATGCCATGTTCCTCACAGAACTGGTTTAATTCATTTGAAGTATATTCACCCCCTCTATTGGGTCTAATCCTTTTTATATTTTTATCGGTTTGGTTTTCAACTTGGATTTTGTACACTTTAAACTTCTCTGTTTGCTCATCTTTAGATCTTAGCAAATAAACACAACAGTACTTCGAGAAGTCATCTATAAAAGTCACAAAGTAGCGCATGTTATCACGAGTGACAACATGGTTTAGGTCACATACATCAGTATGGACTAGTTCAAGTAGTACAGAGTTTCTTTCTATTGATCTAAAGGTTTTTTTAGGCAATTTAGCTTGCACACAAATTTGACATCTTCCATTATTCGTTATGCTAGTTTTGGGAATTAAGTTCATGCGAACCATACGCTTCATTGTATTTTTGTTCACATGTCCTAAGCATGCATGCCAAAGATCGGATGACACGATAGTAGAAAAAGTTCTAATGCAATTCTCATTAATATGTGAAGAACCATTACATTATTCAACACTAAGCTTAATAAGGCCATTACAGGTGTAGCCTACACCTATAAAAGATCCAAAACGAGAGATTACAACTTTATTTCCTTGACTCAATAAGGAGTAACCAGAAGACATAACTAAGACTTCACTAATAAGGTTCTTCTTAAATCCAGGAACATGTAAAACATCATGTAGCTTCAAGACTTTTCCTGATGTGAGCTTCAAATCCACGTGTCCGAAGCCTACGACGTATTTCACGGACATCATCACCCTAGGAGATGACATGACTGCTATCGACCTGATAGGTGGAAAAGGAAGAGCGATCATAACAGATGTGAGATACGACTCCAGAATCCAACCACCAATTATCATAAGGGACATAACTAATATTGGGAATAGTTGTGTTGGATTCTAACCTGTCAGGAGTGCCGGCCCCTACAAAAATCATGTTGACTTCAATATTCTTAGGAGGTTGTTTCTTTTGTCCCTTGCGGTTCTTGCATACATTTGTAAGGTGACTAGGTTTGTCACACACATAGCATATGTATTGGCCCTTAGAATCAGTGTTATTATTCTGATCAGATTGCTTGCCTTTCTTGAAAGGTTGTTTGGATTTGGGGTGGAATTTATGATGTTTCTTTTTGGAGTTGACATGTTCTATGAGATTGATAGGAGGGTTGAACTTAGAGTCTTTTTCTCTATAATGATCTTCAGTTTGAAGAGACTTTACAAGAGAAGACATATTCATCTTTTCTTGTTTATGACGGAGAGATTTAGCAAAATCTTTCTAAGAAGAATGGAGTTTCTCGATTAGAGTTGCTACTTGTACATTTTCCTCGAGCTTATAGCCGCTAGCGATAGACTTAGAGACAAGATTTTGATATTCAAGAACTTGTGCGGAGACATGCTTATTTTCTACCATCTTATAGTCAAGCCATTGGATAAAGACATATCGTTCTAATCATGCATCTTGCATACCAAACTTATCATCTAACGCTTTCCAAAGTTCGAGAGCGGTGGTGTGCATATGGTATATGTCATAAAGCTCGTCGGAGAAACCAGAGAGAATCCTACCATGACAAAGGTAATCTATTTCTTTAGATATTTTTGGATGAGACGATATAGGAGAAGAAAGTGGATCACAGTAGGTAGCACCTATTAAGAAAAGAGCAGAGTTAACATGATCTATAGGAGTGATAGGAATTTTGGGTTCCTCAGGAGGAGTTATAGCAGAGACTAAACCTAGAGAGGTTAGGCAAAACTTCATCTTTTATTGCCATCTACGGAAATGTAATCCTACAAATTTTTCGGGTCTGAGAGTAGCAATGTCTTCTGAAGTCATCATTGCTGTAGAATCTATTTTAGCGAAAGTCTAATTATCGAAGTCGGAATCAAACAGTAGATAGAAAACTTGCATGTTGGAAAAATACTATATGATTTTCTAACACTATTTGTGAGGACAATTTGTTTTCAGATTGACAAGCAAATACGATCAAAATAAGAAAAAAGAAATATTAGTTTGAAAGATCCAGCCTGGGAAATATAGGCACGTCGAAAAATGCTGTCGTGAAGACAGAATCCGTCGCTCCTATGCACGAGCTTGATGGCGGCCTGGCTCCCAGATTCAATCACCTCCCAACTGGATGATGTCTCCCGGTGCTAGCAAGAGAGCATCGTCGAACGTCCGTTGGCCCTCGTCGTCATAGAAAAACAAAGTACAAAATCCGCCTATGCGAATTCACAATGAGCGCACAAGTGGTGGAGAGTAGATGGATGTGGAGAACAGAATGCTTCTGTTGTGTTGTGTGTTTTTGAAAGGCTTAGAGTGCAGTCCCTTATATAGACAGACTGCTTGTCAACAAAGAGCCAAAAGAGAGCCATTCATCTTCCATCAAGGTATTAAGTGATAACGAGTTCCCATGGTCTCGTTGGATGCACCCAACATTACCGAGGAGGCCCATTTAATACCAAAAATGACTACATGATCTTGGATACAAAAGAGGAAAGGTACTTGTTCAACTGGATTTAACGAGTCTCATTTTCGAGATCATTATTGGGTTAGGTACTTTTTTAACTTTTAATGAGTCTCATTTTCGAGATCATTATTGGGTTAGGTACTTGTGCACAAATTGGAAATTGCATAGACTTAAAACAAATCTTTGGGAAAAATAATATTTGTTTTAAAAGGTTTTGAAATACAAAGAAAATCCAACACTCTCCATGTTCCATTTGAATTGGTTTCTCTAATTTGTATCTTCTATGTGATACTGTGATTGCAGGTGCCATAAAGTATTCTAAGGATTAAACGGTAAGTCACAGTACACGAAAGCTACCTCTGTTTTGTATTGAGAGGTTGGAAGGTAGCTTTGAGCACCTCATCCATGGTGGATAATTCAATACCCATCAGAATGGTCGTAACATCAGTATGTCAACCATTAGTTTGACCATCTAAGCATCCGCAGCATCACACGACAAAGGTAGCATATCGAATGCCAAGAGGTTTGCCAAACACTTTTATTATGTTATTCATAACATATGGATAGCGATGGTGTAAGGGGAGGTCGTAAATTGAAATCCAGTAAGCTCGACCTCCTTGACTTTTTTGCCCCAGAGGGGGACCACTTGTAGAACCAGACCTTGGACCCATCCATCATGTTGCGGGATCTACGTAAAAGCTTGGAGAACCAGTATTCAGTGTTTACATGCACAATGACTTGCTTGTTGGAGACCTTCCAACATGATCCGAATGTTTTCGGGTCAATCTCTAAGTTTAGCCGATCTTTCACCTAACTAAGAGAAGGAATATCCTTCTCGAACTTGATGATCAAAAACTTCAAGAAAAGGTTTTTCGCGTTACAGACTCCATACATATGATCATACGCAAGGAGGGAGTGATGAGAATCCCTCCAGTAGATGGTCTCTCTTATCTATGATCAACCTCACCGATGGAGCTCGGATACCTATCATGGGGGGCATTGAAGTGTTGGACGAGGAGTTACGAGCCAAGCGATTTTCCGTGTCCAGGGGGTGGGGTGATGACATTTGTAATTTTTTGTTGTGGGAAGCATCTGATGAATGAGAGGGTGAAGTATGACTATATGGCCCGAGAGAGAGAGAGAGAGCATGCGAAGCAAACTGGAGGAGAGTAGTGACACTTAGGGTCCGTTTGGTTGCAGGGTTGGACAGGGTTGGGTTGGGCAGGGGTACCCCTGTGAATAGTAAACTGTGAGGAGGAGAACCCTGTTTGGTTGCAGGGCCAACCCAGGTTGGGCCAAGCCAACCCTGCCTAACCCTGCAACCAAACGAGCCCTTAGAATGGCTATTTTGGAAGCAATTTAAAGCAGTTGTCGCCTTTGATGAGAGGCGGAGTGGTTGACGAGACATACAAGGCATTCGAAGGGAGGGATGAGGTTGGTCCTTGTTACATTAGAATGGGTACCTTCCAAGGACCTTGGACTCCACACCAGTCGCATGCCCATCTGTTTTTTTAATATATGGAATGAGATTTTGTCTGCAGGAGATTTGGGGGGGGGAGCGATTTTTTGGGGCAACTATTTAGATCTTTTAAAGAATCGAGGAGAGTAAGATGCAGTCTGGAAGTTGTCAGACCAAGGTAACAACATGGGGTCCAGTTGGGCCCAAAAGAAATTATACTTGTGATTTTCTCAACAATGTTTGGTGTCACAGCCGAGGCGTCCCCCGGCTGAACGTAGTAGTCAAGATCTCCTGCAAGCCGGAGTAAATCAAATGGGTTATCTTCGATATGTTGTAGGCTCCAAGGTCGTTCCATCAGACATGTTGTAGGCTCATTAATCCTTATTTAAGTTGATGGTCATTGAGGTGGATTTATGATACTAATGATTTGTGAGGATTATTGAATTAGCACATCTCTCCAAGCAAACGGGGTCGCCGTTGCTGACCAATTGATATAGGAATGACATTTTACTCTAATACTTGCATATCATATGAAGTAGGTTATTGATATTGAGATGGTCATGGTAATCCTAAATATACTCATTCTATGCATTGTTCATAAGTCGATGATGTGTCATAGGCTTGATATTAACAAGCAACAACTTCATATTAATTACTATTGTAACCAATTTTTGTAACCAATTATGTTGATACTTGTTGCTCACAGAGCTTCGAAAGCATCTATATGAGAAATCTTAATAGTAGTGATAAATATAATTATAGACAAACAAATATATTTATGATTAGACATTGATTATTTGCTTGATGTTCATTTCTTTATCTCATTTCAATAGATATCAATCTATGCATATTTTCCTTGAAGCTTGCCCTTACCCATCCAAGAGAGAGTGATCCATCTATCTATTATAACATTCCACCTTGATGGGTCTTCCCTACGTGCACACACTACAAGAAACTGGACTTAAGGCAATGAATAATTTGAATATTCATTGTCACATCTTCCGATGTTAAAAATATAACAACGAATATTATCCGTTATTAAATCATCTTTTGTACTTGTGTTTAGTAACAAATGTTATATTCGTTGTTAAAGGTCTATATAATGACGATTTTGCTATTGAATTATTCATTAAAATTCACACTAATCGTTGCCAAATTTAACAACGATTAGAAGAAAAAGTCAACAAATAACTGTTGTTATATAATTCGTTACGAGGAATATAGAAATGAATACTATTATTCGTTGCAAATTTAAAGAAGTAAGCAACCAAAAATATTTGTTCTTATATATTTAGCTACGGAAGATATGATAATGAATATTAAATTATTCGTTGCTTTAGGTCACTTTTCTTGTAATGTGTTTTCATGTTGAAACCTATTATATTATGAGTAATATTTTAGAAGGTGTTTTTAGGGGGGAAAAAGCGTGTTCTTAAGCCAAAATTATATGTACAAAATCATGTAACCCTCTTAAATGTAGCAAGTGCCAAATATTTACTTCTTCATCTTATTTAGAATACTAAAGATGTTGAATCTCATGATAGTTGTGCAAAATTATGCAACCCTCTTAAATGTAGCAAGTGCCTAAATGGAAAACATAACTAATTAAGTATTAAATTGATGATAAATTAAATGACAAAGAAATTCAAATTGATCTGAGTGATATAATATTTTTGCTACTATATGCAACTACATCCTATGTGATAGACAGTGAGAGCTTTGTTGCTTACATGCTTCTTGTTCATCAACAAAGGCATGATATGATCACATTAAAGAAAATTATCTCGTAATTATGATAATATTACTTTAACATTTTTAATCAAATTTTGAGTCGCACGCAATAACCCCTAAAAGTGTGCTCATAAGTCCATCCACCTTAAGGCTACTAATGATACCTACAACTTGTAATGTAATTATTTCCTTTCTAAATATTTGATGGAATATGTGACATCCATCCCCCTAGGTTTCGGATACTCAGTAATCCAATACACGTAATGCAATCTCACATTCGAAGCACAAAAAGAAGTAAGCTAGAAACATAGCATAAAAAGAACAGTAGAAAATGCAATAAACTTTTTCCATTTACATTCATCATGCAACCATATCCACAAAAGTTTCACATACATGTATCATTGAATGTCCATACGCATATGATATACATCTCTTAAAAATGGTACAAGTAAAGACAACGACAAAAACTATAAAAGTATATAGACCAAAAAGTAACCACAACAGAAGTAACAGAACTGAACCAGTTCAAACCCTTCACCGCATACAGAAGTAGGTACGTTATGAGCAAAGTTACCCAGTACGGTGCTAAACAACCAACCAAGAAAGAATCACTAGAATCTGGAAGGTCTATAAAAACAGGTAAATGCATAAACCCACATCCCAGTAAAACTACCTAAAAATTCTAGATACTTAATCTCTATCCTAATTCTTATCCTTGTGATACTAGCCTTGATCTAACTCATGAAATCTCACACTTAACCGTGTCCCTAAATAAATTCCCACATTTTACTGTGTGTCAACCCTCACCACTGATCTCTAACCGACCCTTGGAAAGTCTAGTCTTTAAACCATCATGAATCTTTTCCTTTAAATATACCACAACTCCTGAAACTCTCCGCTTATGACTAATACTCAGATACTAATCAATGTGACATACACCAACTAGTATCGAAGTATCAACCTTAAGTGAAAGAAGGAAGCACAACCAACCAACCAAAACTACTTGACACCGCACATCTGTAAATAGAGACTGACCCTGGGCAAAAAGGGCACACATGTGACCAAGTAACATCTCTCCTGACTAACAACTTGTCGGGATCGTGGTCAACTAAGCTTCTACCATATGCCTCAAGGGTGCATGCCTCTCCCTTGGAAATGCTACTCCAAGATACCCCCATGCCATTGAAAGTCAGACACCGTTGAATGAAACTGAAACTACAACAAGAAACGTGACCACCGGTCTTAAGAGTCGAAACTCGGATCTGAACGTGTACGTTATGATGCTCAAGCTCATCCTCACCGAATCCTATTGAATCTATTAACATCTGTTATTCTCAATTTATGGTTAAACCGTATATATTTCACTTGATTATCTATTTATTTCCATAATCTAGACATTTAACATATATATTAATACCTTATAAGTTCTGTGTCATTTTCTGGATCAAAACCCATAATTTTTAAGTCCAAATGTGTCCATAATCCCAAAATGATCCATCATAAAGTCAATCATGATCTATCATTTAGGCCAATGATCGATCATATAAAAACTATGTTCGATCATACCTGGATAGAGATAAGGGTATCTACTATATATTAGAAACCCTAATTTTTTGACAGAGATAAGGTGTATAACCTCGGATTTTTGTGTTCTTGGACTTGTTCGAAAGGTATCAACGAGCACTACACGATGGATTGGTCATTTAAATTTTTTTGATATGGATAAGAGCAGTTTTTAAGAAGAAGTTTGGATCTTATTATGAGGGGTCTCACATCATAAAAATCTCAAATGAAGTCTCATCCTTGACACTTAGTATGATCCTAATTGACTTCCAATTCCGACCTTAACGTACAAAATCTCAAGGAAAAATGAAACCATAGAAATCTCAAAGAGGGTGAAACCCATAAAAAATTCAAATGGAATTTGGTTACGATTTCGATCCCATATCTGAGAATAAATGAGGATACGTATCCCCCATGTCCGCCTCATACTCCCACATCGCCTCCTCGATGTCTTGAATCCGCCACAAGACTTTGACTAAAGGGATCTCCTTCTGCTCCAGCCTCTTGATCGTATGGTCTAGTATCTGAATCGGCTCCTCAGAGAAGGATAGATTTGACTCCACCGCCAAATCCTCATAGTTTATCACATGCCTGGTCTCAGATAAGATTTGACACATGAAATATCATTATAATTCGGTTGTTATGATGAGTTCGTAGAGGCAACACGATGAGTTCATCTTCTTCATCCAAACATATTTTGTCAAGAATTCAATGAAAGTACTATGTGTGAGTGGTGATTGTAATCTGTTGTATAATATTGTGAATAAAGTGAAAAGTGATCGATATTTGTCTACATATTAGCACACAATGTTATGAATCGAGCATTTATAAATGCTCCATCTACCTATATAATCACATGACAACCACATGAGCATTTATAAATGTTATTATGGAGAATAAGGAAGATGTAATAAGGATGCAAGATAAAGAACAAGGAACTTTGTACCTATTTTCATTTGTTTGAGAAAATTTATTTGATGGGATAAGTCTGAGTTATTCATATTCCTCATTTGTTAGGTATTCTAGAAATGTAGAACAAACAACAATATTGTGAAATAAGATAGATAGGGTGAATGGATGATAAATGTTAATTCAAAGAAGATGGATAAAGGGAAGTGTTAACTAATAATCGTAGAAATAAAAAAAGATGAATAGCTATTTCGGGAATAAGAAAATCCCTAGATAAAGGAATAATAAGTCTCGGGATTCTTCTCCTCTTCCAATGGTTCGTTATGGTTAGGGTCTATTTAGTTACTGGAATGGGATAGGTTGAGGTAACCTCTTCTAAATAGTAGTTGTTTGGATGGTTGTGAGGGTTGGAATAAGGAATGTAATGGGATGTCACATTGATTTGTGATGGAATTTCAACTGAGGAATGCATGAGAGTAAACCGATAACCAAATAGACTTTTAAAGTTGCATGCGAGTCTCGAGTCTGGAGATGGGAAATACAAGATCTAAGAAGCAATACATGTGCATTTTTCAATCTCAATGTGGGTGCCATTGATGATGGGTACTTTTTTAGTTGATTTTGACGTAAATGAGCTGTTGGAGAGTGGGGCATTACCCCCAACATAAAAGCTTCTTTCGACTTTGTTTATGCACACACCCTGTTGATGCCCTAATTTACATTAGATACATCCATAAGGTCATGTGCAGATTAATGACCATTAGATATATCCATAATCTGATGTGCAAATTCTCATTAGGGCGGTAGATAGAGGAAAGATGGTGGGTTAGATGGGGCCACCTCAAGGGGAGCCAGTACCCATTCTTATTTTTTTTATTTTTTAAGTTATCTTTAATAACACATGACATGATTTAGTTCACTAGATGACAAAATGTTCGCATTCAATTGTCGTGGAAAACAGTTATTCCTAACCCGCCCGTCTATAAGGGAGTTAATTTCAGCAATTCGCGTTAAATTTTGACAAGTTTCATGGATGTGATTTGAGTCTGAATTGAGTCGAAACTTGAATGAGAACATGTTGTCATGTCTTGATCTAATTCCCATTACATGTTATTTAAAAATATCATGAAAAAATTAAAAGTGAGTGTAGCTTAGTTGACACCCCCACGAGGATAGCGCCATTTTACCCATAGTTGATACATGTATAAAGAATGCCCCGAAATGCAATCATAAATCTTATGGAAACCATAGTTAAATTTTGTACGAGCATAACACGTACATAATCTGATTTTCTATAACCAACAAACCTACAGCTTTAAGAAGAATCAATGTTAAATGAATTAATCCTAACATATATATATATATATATATATATATATATATATGTATGTATATAGGGAAAAGGGAGTATGCACCAAGGTGCATGTAATTTTATATGCACCGGGATTTATGTCTTCCACGTTTTTTTATTTTTTTGAAAAATATCACCATATATATTCATCCCTATATCCCTCCTATATGTCATTCCAATTCGTCAGAAACAGAGACTCCTATGCCTTCCATCTAGATTAGGTAATTTTAACGGTCTTAGAATTGTTGTAATCGACATGTTCTAGATGGAGGGCATACGAGTCTCTGTTTCCAACGAAATTCGAATAGCATAATGGAGGGATATATAGATGAATATGCATAGTGATATTTTCCAAACAAGTAAAAAACATGGAAGATATAGGTCCTGGTGCATGTAAAATTACATGCACCTGGGTGCATGCTCCCCAACCCCATATATATATATATATATATATATATATATATATATATATATATATATATATATATATATATATACGTATACAATTTGTATTATAGGTGCACGTTATAAATACAAAGCCGCATACAAAACTGCGCATTATAATACAAACATTAAAACTTCACATTATAATACAAATCTGTATATGTATTCTACTAAAGTCATCCTGTTTTATACAAAAAAGAGGCTGGCCTTCCTTAGGGATGGAAGGACCAAGTCCTATTTGAAAGAAATCCTATATATATATATATATATATATATATATATATATATATATATATAGACACACACACACATAGTAGGAGAAACTTCAAATGAGACAGGGACTCACCAATATTGTGGTTAGCCGTCAATCTCGTCCTTCAATTTTTTTATCTCACAGCTGGATTTATTGATGCATTAATTAAATTAATTTAATGATTAGAAACCTATTTTGGTCATTTCATCACATTCTAAATATAGAATGTGACAACTATTTCACCTAATATCTCTCCTTCTCTTTCCATTGACTAACGGCGCCCCCTCCCTCCTCTCTCTCACGATTTATCGTTGGCGTGACGGACGACGACGGGCCTCACGCGAGATGAGGGGCAACACGCATCCCTGGTGGTGGCGCGTGCTCTCCTCCAGGCGGTGGTCGACGGAGGGGCTGAGCGGTTGCGATCTACAAGTGGTAAAGGTTTAAAGCATAGCAGCGATGGTGGACGCGGATGGCGACTCCTCTCCTCCGATGGTGGTAGGATGGTGGCGGACGCGGTGGAGATATCGGTCGACGACGGGTTTCAAATGCGATGTAGGTGCTGCATCGAGCAACGGTCGGCGGTGAAGTGGTTGTGGCTGCGATTGTGAGGTAATGCATGGATTTACATTGTGGTTTAATAATTTACGTAATTGACCTTTCGATTTACATATTGATTCAGTTTTTTTTACAAATCTCATTGTTGTTTTATCTTATTTTGCAGAGCTCTCCAAGAATGTTACAAAAATGCGCGATACAGTTACAAAAGATCACACAAATTTTATGAAATGAATATATATGTTTATAAAAAACCGAAGTTTACAAAGAGGATAATTACTCTTAAAAACTCATTGGAGTTTACAAAACGAATGTAATCAATTACAAAACGGAAATACCAATTTACAAACGAAAATGTGAAAAATGAAATCATTAAAGAAACTACAAAAAGAAAATACATTTTCACAAAAACTCACGGACGTTTACAAAGATATAGTTGAACCTAATTCGTTCACCGTAAAATTGGAAAACAATCAGTAATGGTATGATTCAAAAATATCAAATCCAGAAAACATTAAATGGTAATTCAAATCTATTAAATGAAATTCGAATTTACAAAAAAAACGAGATGACGGAAATACCCTTTTGGATAATATTTTTGATGCAACCGTCAGATTGTGATCTGACGAGTTCGATTGAGGCTCACCACAATATTGGTGAGACCCCACCTCATTTGAAAGGGTCCCTATATATATACATATATATATATATGAGGTTAATGGGGATGTCCTCTTGGCTGCCCCCGTATCGTTTTCAGTGTTTTTTTTATTTTTTTGAAAAATATCATTGTGTATATTCATCCCTATATCCCTCCTATATGTCATTCGAATTTCGTCAGAAACAGAGACTCCTACGACATTCATCCAGACAATCATTTTTTAACGGTAACATGATTTGTTAAATCGACACTATCTCGAGGGAGGCCGTAGGAGTCTCTATTTCTGACGAAATTTGAATGACATATAGGAGGGATATAGGGATGAATATACACGGTGATATTTTTCAAAAAAAATAAAAAAACTCCGAAAATAGGGGACGGGGCAGCCATGATAGATGCCCCGAGGGGGCAGCCCCATTAAATCCTACACACACACATATCAGGAAAGAGAAGCTGCTCCGCGGAGCAGCTAAGTTGGTTGCTCCGTCGGGCAATTCCCCCCCCCCCCCCTATTTTTTTTTGAATTTTCTACAATGTGTATTCATCTATATATCCCTCCTATGTCATTCGAATTTCGTCAGAAACAGAGACTCTTATACCCTTCATCTAGAACATGTAATTTTAACTGTCTGAAATTTGTTGTAATCGACCTGTTCAAGATAGAGGGTCCAGGAGTCTCTGTTTCTAACGAAATTCGAATGACATATAAGAGGGACATATTAATGAATATTCATGGCCAAATTCCAAAAAAAAGAGAGGGAAATTACCCCACGGACCAGCTTCTCGTCCCCCCACCCCTCTCTCTCTCTTTATATATATATATATATATATATATATATATATATATATATATATATATAATTTTAACTGGTGTAATCGTCTCACAAAAAAAGTATACGTCAACGAATAATTTAGTAATCACGATAACAAATAATATACCATACATTACAATGTTTTTCTACCTTTAAAATTTGTTCTACAATTGATGGATTGGGATAACTTTCCTTCGAAAGATAAATAATGTATTTGTAACGAATCCGATTGTCCGAGAAATATGCGGAAGCGAGAACTCAACGGATATCTCGGGATCGTTACTCATAGCATTGATCGTATCATTAAGAGTAGTAATGAACCTACTAAAAAAACTTTTTCATAATCATAATAAGGTTACAATTTCAAGAGTTCCTTAATTAAAAGAAAGGATAAATAAAATAGATGAAATCGTATCCACGATTTCCTTATTCCAGTGGGCATAAAAGACGTCCCTCTAAAGCAAACCCGCAGTAGTTCCATACCGATCCTACTCTTTGAAGACTGTGTCGTCTCCCTTAAACCGTTAATGATCTAATCCTCACGTTCTCCTGAAAAAGATTAACAATACATGTTATGAGCATAACGTTCAGTATGTGCCACGTTAGGGTCAAGCCGGCTAGTGTAGAAAACAAGTCACAAAAGCCATTATCATATGAATCATAAATCAACATATTTAATGCATATAACTAAATTTCCTTCATAACCATGAATGACATAACATATTTGCACATATACCCGTAAGTTTTACCATATTTCCATGTATGTCCATAATATTTATATAAATTACACATATGCACTTTACAATAATATAATTGCACATATACCCTTAAAATTACCATAAATAGCAAATATACACATACCATTGACATAAATTACATATATGTCCATAACATTAACATAAGTTCCATACGTGCACTTAACTTTAACGGAACATACACATAAATCCATAACAGTAACATAATTGCATATATGCACATAATATTAACATATATTGCATATATGCTCATGACATTTTTCATATTTAGAGTGGTCTTGATTGTTACTTCTTAGGCAGCTTTGATGGCTTTGATGGTTTACCGCCGGCACAAGCGGTTCATAATACATAACATGACAGTGTAGCTACAATTGTAGAGGACTTATCTTTTGCCTCACGCCTCCGGACGGCGTTGGCCCTTTAGGCCCTTACGACCTCTTAGTTCGAGCCGGTACCAAAAATCATAATATGATCTTAACATATTTACCTTTATTGACTAAAAAGTATTTCGACACTCATCTTTTTAATACATAAATATCCATACTTGATGTCATCATAGTAAGTAGAATTTTCCTATTACTATATATACTTATTTCCCAACTAATCTTTCCGTTACATTCGCATTGCATTATTTTCAATACCCACATCAATACAACCTTTTATTTCCAATTAAGAAAAATTAATTGCAAGATGATTGATCCTATTTATTCTCAAAGATGAAAAATCATAAAGTTCAAAACCAATTATTTCTGCTAATAATTACTATCGGTTGAAAACACTAACATTATAATTTGAAACAAGTTCGATTGATAAAGCTGGGTGTTTCAATGTCGTTACGTCAATTGCAAATAAAAAGGTAACCGATTAAGTTATCACTTTATTTATTCTAATCGAATGCAAGAACAAAAATTAACATATATTAAGACTACGATAATTCCGTTATTGTAAAATTATCTTAGTACCATCAAGATAATATTATCTAATCATCCAAGTCCTAACAATCCTAATCTGTGATGGTAATGTTCAAATACCAATTATCAATTTCGAAAGGATATACGCACCCACACCATGTTTATAAAAAAAATATGCTTTTATTTCCATAGATGGTCTGAATAGTGGGGAATGTGAATAAATATGTGTGGATCGATTGTGTTCTACATACTGGATCTGTATTTTTGTAAATAGAATATCATTAATCCAATTATTAAAGCAACGAAAGAATGTTGATGAATTAATTTCTCCATGGCTATTTTTTTGAATAATCAGAAGCCCGATGTGGATGACATAACATAAGGTCTCCCAAAAAAATCAATTGAGCCATCAAGATAAAGTCCTCCCGTTCACCTGATTATTGATGACTGAGTGTGTGATTAAGAAATCGCATCCGTAATCAAAATCGAGAGATCTTATCAAGATGAAATCCAAAAAATAACGTTATCCTAAGGGTTCGACACATACCCCGTCGACGCAAGAATTTCGTCGACCAAGATTCCACCGATCCGGACCGTTGTCGATCGCGTCCTTGTTCCTCCTATTTCGCCGGATCAAGACTTCGATGCTGACGAAAAAGGTTGTTGTTGCCGGATTCAAGAATGACGCAACGAAATATGTCGTCGGCGATCTCTCTCTCTCTCTCTCTCTTCCTCTTTCTCTCTCTCTCTCTAGAACTCTCTCTCACACACACACAAAGGCAATGTGTGGGGAAGTCATTGGAGTCACATTGTATTTATAGGCACAATCCAAGAGATAATTAATAATAATTAAGGGATTTAATTAAAGGATAATTGTGATAACTAAGTAAGGTTGTTGCTAAATTATTATCTCTTTCTTATTAATATTATTACTATTTCATTATCTTAAGAAAGTGACGTCGGAATTTTGTTACTGTCTTTATTGTTTTTTTAATATAAAAAACAATCTGTTACAATCTACCCTCCTTAAAGAAATTTCATCCTCGAAATTTATACTGTAAAAAGTCACTTACCAAAGAGATGCGGATAATGTTGACGCAATTCGTCCTCTAACTCCCAAGTTGCTTCTTCCCTCTGATGGTGTTGCCATAGTACTTTAACCATCGGAACTATACGACGCTGCAACTGATGCTCCTTACGATCTACGATACGAACTGATCTTTCTTCATATGTCAGATTCGGCTGAATGTTCAGAATTTCATACTCGATCACGTGCGATGGATCAGGATTATACTTCCTTAACATTGATACATGAAAAATATCATGTAAATTGGAATAATGAGGTGGAAGAGCAACCTGATATGCTACATCTCCCACTTTCTTTATTATCTCAAAAGGTCCCACATATCTAGGACTCAATTTTCCCTTTTTGCCAAATCGTACTACTCCCTTGGTAGGAGAAATCTTTAAAAACACATGGTCACCTATCTCAAAATTCAATTCCCGCCTTCGACAATCATCATAAGACTTCTGTCTACTCTGAGCGGCTAAAAGTCTCTTCCGAATTACCTCCACACCCTTCATACAAGCTTGGACTAATTTAGTTCCCAATATGTATTTTTCCCCGACATCGCTCCAGCACAAAGAGGATCTACAAGGTCGACCGTTTAATGCTTCAAAAGGGGCCATCTTAATGCTTGCATGATAGCTATTGTTATAAGCAAATTCAATCAAAGGCAAATGTCTATCCCAATTTCCAGCAAAGTCTAGGGCACAAGCTCTCAACATGTCTTCTAGTGTATGGATTATTCTTTCAGATTGACCATCGGTCTGAGGATGAAATGATGTGTTGAACTTCAAACTTGTACCCAAAGAATCCTGCACGCTTTTCCATAACTGAGAGGCATATCTTGTGTCTCTGTCTAACACGATTGATACAGGAATACCATGCAATTTCACCATCTCATTCACATACAATTCAGCAAGGCTTTCTGTAGATTGATCTAATCTGATGGGTAAGAAATGTACCGAATTCGTTAGGTGATCAACAATCACCCAAATAGTGTCAAAGCGGTCCTTCTTTGTTTTTGACAACCCGCAAACAAAATCCATAATAATATGCTCCCATTTCCATTTGGGGATCTCTAGTGATTGCAGAGGACCTGCAGGCTTTTGATGCTCAATCTTTACTTGTTGACAGATAAGACATACCGACACAAATTTTGCAATATCCTTCTTCATCTTAGACCACCAAAAATTCTGTTGTAAGTCTTTGTACATTTTTGTAGTGCCTGGATGAATGGTATACATGGACCTGTGAGCCTCTTCAAGAATTTCTTATTTTAATTCACTATTATCCGGAACCGACAATCTATTACGGAACCTCAATACTCCATCTACCCTGATTGAGAAATCAGATCCTTCTTTTGAGAAGCGATTATCAATTTTTCAAGGTCAT
The DNA here is from genome assembly GCA_037367405.1 of Ottelia alismoides. Lineage (NCBI taxonomy): Eukaryota > Viridiplantae > Streptophyta > Magnoliopsida > Alismatales > Hydrocharitaceae > Ottelia > Ottelia alismoides. The sequence goes on from JAZKJV010000023.1 coordinate 40,386, forward strand.
TATCATCCTTATGAGCCAAAATAACTTTTTCTATCAATGATGAGTGGATCTTCATTCCAGCCATAAGAACTCTAGTCTTTCGTTCAATAAAAGGGTTCCATTCCTTTAAATCTTTCATTAGCTGCCATTGTAATCTCATACATGCGAGCTTCCCTTCATATTTCCTGCTTAGAGCATCAGCAACTACATTTGCCTTTCATGGATGATAGTCAATCGAAAGATCATAATCTGATAGAAACTCCAACCATCGCATTTGCCTCAAATTCAGTTCCTTCTGAGAGAAGATATACTTAAGGTTTTTATGATCAGTAAATACCTCAAATTTCTCTCCATATAAATAATGATGCCAGATCTTTAGTGCATAAACTACTGCTGCAAGCTCTAAATCATGCGTCGGATAATTTCTTTCAGCTTCCTTCAACTGCCGGGATGCGTAGGCCACAACTTTTCCATGATGCATGAGGACACATTCCAAACCAGAGCCTGATGCATCTGTGTAAATCACAAATTCACCACTACCAGATGGTAGCGTGAGCACAGGAGCAGTCATCAATCTTTTCTTTAACTCTTGGAAGCTTTGCTCGCACCTTTGAGACCGTTCAAACTTTACGTTCTTTCTCAACAATCGGGTCAGAGGTAGGAGATCCTAGAAAAATTCTGGATGAATCTCTTGTAATATCATGCCAGTCCTAGAAAACTACGGATTTCAGAGACATTCTCGGGCTGACTCCAATTTAAAACAACCTCCACCTTCACAGGATCCACAGAAATACCCTTCTTGGATACAACATGACCAAGGAATGCAACTTCATGAAGCCAAAAGTTGCATTTGGATAATTTAGCATAAAGCTGGTATCGCTGCAATATCTCAAGAACTAATCGAAGATGCACTCGATGTTGTTCGATATCTGATGAATAAACCAAAATATCATCAACAAAGACAATCACAAACTTGTCCAGGTATTCTCGGAATACCCAATTCACTAACTCCATAAATGCAGCAGGCGCATTTGTGAGGCCAAAAGGTATCACTAAGAATTCATAGTGCATGTATCTTGTCCTGAATGATGTCTTTGATATGACTTCATCCATGATCCTGAGTTGATGGTAACCAAACCGAAGATCAATCTTGGAGAAGACCGTTGCTTTAATTGATCGAACAAATCATCAATACGAGGTAGCGGGTACTTATTTTAATGGTGACTTTATTCAATGCTCTGTAATCAATGCAGAGCCTAAGGGACCGGTCCTTCTTTTTCACGAATAATACAGGAGCACCCCAAGGAGAAACACTTGGTCTCAAGAACTCTTTATCTAATTATTCTTCTAATTGTTTTTTCAGCTCATCCAACTCAACAGGAGTTATTCTATAAGGTATCTTAGAGATGGGTGTAGTACTCGGTAATACATCAATAGTGAAGTCAATCTCCCTTCTAGGCAGAAGACCCGGGAGGTCATCTGGAAAAACATCCGAAAAATCTCGTACGGCGTCCAAATCCTCAAGTTGCACCATAGAGGGTTTTGTACTTATTATGCTAGCCAAATAAGTTGTGCACCCAGTAGCTATCAATCAGTGTGCTCTTAGAGCTGAGATAATCATCTGACTTCTCTTTTTTGTCTCCGCGGATGACCAATTCTGTCATATATGGTTTATTAAAAACCACCTTCTTTTGTCTGCAATATATGGCTGCATAGTGCTCCCAAAGCCAGTCCATACTCAAAATAACATCAGAGTTATTCATATGTAGTAGTATCAAGTTGGCTGGTAGATTGTGTCCTTCAATCAGGACAGGTACATCAGCCATGTAGGTTCCCAAAGTAGAGTGTTCACCCATTGGTGAAGTCACACTAAGTGTATATGGAAGTTCAATAACCTCAAAATTCAACTTGTTGGTGAATCGATGAGAGATAAAAGAATGTGATGCACCAGAATCAAATAAAACATAGTCCAAATGATCCGCAATAGAAAGAGTACCTTCCACTGTGGTGTGTCTATCTTCCTCCTCTCCTGTAGGTAGAGCGAACACCCGCCCTTGGATGTGCTTCTTTTGATCTCCAGAGTTCCGCTCCTTCTTCTTGGGACAGTCTCTAATGAAGTGACTTTTTTGTCCGCAAGCCAGGCAAGCTCCTGTAAGCTTATAGCACTCTCACGTATGCCTTCTATCGCAGTGAGGGCACAGAGGATATACTGGTTTATCTTTCGTGGCATTCTCGATTCTGGACTTCTTTCATTTATCCTTATCATACTTACCCTTCTTATTGTCGGCAGAATGGGGATGTTTTCCACCGACTTATTGTTGGATCCTTTTATATGCTGAGTCGATCTCCACATATGCTGAAACTGCATCCGAAAAAATCTGAGGGCCTCGAGTGAGCACCTTCATGCCCAACCCTGAATTCAAGCCTTCGACAAATTTCCTCGCACGTTGTCTTTCATTTTCGCATATTCCTTTTCTGTACTTTTCCAACTCTTGGAATTTGGAAGCATATTGTTCAACGGACAAACTCCCTCGTCGAAGCTCAATAAATTCCAGTCTTTTTGCATCTCGAACATGCTGAGGAATGTAACGTTCGGGAAATGTTCCTTAAAGTCCTTACATTCGATGGTGGTTTTATCAGCAAAGTGTATGCTTTTACAAGAAGTATACCATTCTTTCGTATTGTCGCGTAGACGATAAGTGCCAAATATCACCTTCTTCTCCTCAGGACAATCGACTACCTCAAAGGCAAGTTCCATTTCCCTCAACCAATGCTCAGGTTTATCGAGCTCAGGTTCTCCTTTAAAGATAGGTGGATCATGCTGAATGAAAGTCTTCAGGGTCAATCGACCATAACCATGTCCTTGGTACTTTTGTTGCCGAGCCATCATGGTCATCAATTCTAACATTTGGCATTGCATGTCCATATCCATATCCTGGGTAGACGAAGAGTCACGGTCTCCGTTCGCCTCATTCCCACGACGAGGGGCCATCAAAAATGATGACATGTGAAATTTACGGTCAAATGTCTATTTCTAAAATTAATGGATCTAAGTTTGAATTGGTCGGATATCTTATGCCCATAGGAACTCCTGCTCTGATACCACCTGTAACGAATCTGATCGTCCAAGAAATATGCGGAAGTGAGAACTCAACGGATATCTCAGGATCGTTACTCATAGCATTGATCATAGCATTAAGAGCAGTAAAGAACCTACTAAAAACTTTTCCATAATCATAATAAGGTCACAATTACAAGAGGTCCTTAATTTAAAAAAAGGATAAATAAACTAGATGAAATCGTATCCACGATTTCCTTATTCCAGTGGGCGTAAAAGACGTCCTTCCAAAGCAAACTCGCAGTAGTTCCATACCGATCCTACTCTTTGAAGACTGTGTCATCTCTCTTAAACCGTTAATGACCTAATCTTCACGTTCTCCTGAAAAAGATTAACAATACATGTTATGAGCATAATGCTCAGTATGTGCCGAGTTAGGGTCAAGCCAGCTAGCGTAAAAAACAAGTCACAAAAGCCATTATCATATGAATCATAAATCAACATATTTAATGCATATAACTAAATTTCCTTCATAACCATGAATGGCATAACATATTTGCACATATACCCGTAAGTTTTACCATATTTGCATGTATGTCCACAATATTCATATAAATTGCACATATGCACTTTACAATAATATAATTGCACATGTACCCTTAAAATTACTATAAATGATAAATATGCACATACCATTGATATAAATTAAATATATGTCCATAACATTAACATAAGTTTCATACGTACACTTAACTTTAACGGAACTTACACATAAATCAATAACAGTAACATAATTGTATATAATCACATAATATTAACATATATTGCACATATGCCCATGACATTTTTCATGTTTAGAGTGGTCTTGATTGTTACTTCTTAGGCGTCTTTGATGGCTTTGATGGTTTACCGCTGGCACAAGCGGTTCATAATACACAACATGACAGTGTAGCTACAACTGTAGAGGACTTATCTTTTGCCCCACGCCCCTGGACGACGTTGACCCTTTATGCCCTTACGACCCCTTAGTTCGAGTCGGTGCCAAAAATCATAATATCATCTTAACATATTTACCTTTATTGACTAAAAAGTATTTCGGCACTCATCTTTTTAATACATAAATATCCATACTTGATGTCATCATAGTAAGTAGAATTTTCCTGTTACTATATATACTTATTTCCCAACTAATCTTTCTGTTACATTCGCATTGCATTATTTTCAATACCCACTTCAATACAACCTTTCATTTCCAATTAAGAAAAATTAATTGTAAGATGATTGATCCTATTTATTCTCAGAGATGAAAAATCATAAATTTCAAAATCAATTGTTTCTGCTAACAATTACTATCGATTGAAAACACTAACATTATAATTTAAAACAAGTCCGATTGATAAAGCTGAGTGCTTCAATGTCGTTAGATCAATTGCAAATAAAAAGGTAACCGATTAAGTTATCACTTTGTTTATCATAATCGAATGCAAGAACAAAAATTAACATATATTAATACTACGATAATTCTGTAATTGTAAAATTATCTTAGTACCATCAAGATAATATTATCTAATCATCCAAGTCCTAACAATCCTAGTCTGTGATGGTAATGTTCAAATACCAATTATCAATTTCGAAAGGATATACACACCCACACCATGTTTATAAAAAATATGCTTTTATTTCCGTAAATGGTGTGAGTAGTGGGGAATGTAAATAAATACGTGTGGATCGATTGTGTTCTACATACTGGATCTGTGTTTTTGTAAATAGAATATCATTAATCCAATTATTAAAGCAACGAAAGAATGTTGATGAATTAATTTCTCCATGGCTATTTTTTTGAATAACCGGAAGCCTGATGTGGATGACATAACATAAGGTCTCCCAAAAAATCAATTGAGCCATCAAGATAAAGTCCTCCCATTCATCTGATTATTGATGATTGAGTGTGTGATTAAGAAATCGCAACCGTAATCAAAATCGAGAGATCTTATCAAGGTGAAATCCATAAAATAAACATTATCCTAAGGGTTCGACACATACCTCGCCGACGCAAGAATTTCGTCGACCAAGATTCCACCAATCCGGACCGTTGTCGACCACGTCCGTGTTACTCCTATTTCGTCAGATCAAGACTTCGATGCCGACGAAGAAGGTTGTTGTTGCCGGATTCAAGAATGACGTAACGAAATATATCGTCGACGATCTCTCTCTCTCTCTCTTCCTCTCTTTCTAGAACTCTCTCTCACACAGACAAAGGCAATGTGCGGGGAAGTCATTAGAGCCACAATGTATTTATAGGCACAATCCAAGAGATAATTAATAATAATTAAGGGATTTAATTTAAGGATAATTTTGATAACTAAGTAAGGTTGTTGCTAAATTATTATCTCTTTCTTATTAATATTATTATTATTATTTCATTATCTTAAGAAAGTGACGTCGGAAGTTTGTTACTGTCTTTGTTGTTTTTTTATAAATGAAACAATCCGTTACAGTATTAGAATGATGGGCGATAGAAAGCTTTATTCAAATATAAACATATAAGTTGTTTAATTCTTTCCCGATAAATAATAAAAAGATGGTGTTCATGGATTGGAGTGGAAGGAGTGTACGTAGGAATGATGCAACTTTCTGCATATGAACATTTATTTAGATCAATCGATACACCAAAGAACATCTTAGAGGCTACTTCTCTAAGAAAGATATATATTATTTTCTTAGTTATAGAGGCTACTTCTCTAAGTTATCTACATATATCTATTGAGGCACATAAGTCCTCAAGTGATGCGATTTTGCGACTTCGAGCAGATTCCACGACGCGCCTTAAGTAATAACCAAAATAGCTCCTTTTAAGCCGATGCTAAATGATCGAATGAATGGAGTCCGAATAGAGATGAGAATTGAATTCGGCCGACCCGACCCAACTCACGCACATGATCCATGAGCCCAACCTAAACCTCAGATCGATCTATAGAGTGTCGAACTTGAGCGTCAAGCTAATGGGTTTGGGCCGACCTCACCATAACCCATGAGCCCACTAAGCTAATCCAAATAACGATCCAATATTGCAATGAACAATTGCAATATTCATGTCACAAAATTATTTTTTTGGTTCTTGTAATTGTCAACAAATGCCATTTCCATCGCTGCAGATTCATCTAACTATGATAATTAATTTGATATTTTAGTTAAAAATCTGTACCAGATATTTCTAATTTAGCTCTGTTTAAAAGAAATTTTCAACGAATCATCATTGTTCTATACTTTTTTTTCTAATAGCATAGCAATGGATACGATACTCGTTGCTAGAATCAAGCAACAAATAGTATTTATGTTATGCATTTTAATATGGAGAATATGCCATTGAATATTAAATTATTTGTTATTATAGATTAAATTTATTTTAGTTAACCCGTATAACAACACGTAATCATATATAAAATACTTTAGTCCTATAAACTTCAACCAATTTTTGTTCTATATGTACATGTAATATCAAGTCTCTTCTCTTGCAACAAAACAACAAATATAGTCAATCTTTTCCTCGCATGTTTATTGCAACATCACTTTTAATTATCACTGCACGAAAAGTAACATTTTTCACCTATGTATTCCTTCTAAGGGCCCATTCGGTTCGGGAATAAGCAGGAATAAGGATGGGGAATAAGGAGAATAAATGTCTATTCTCTGTTCGGCTGGAGGATAGGAATAATGAGAATAAGGTGAAATAAAGGTATGTAAGGTGGGATAAAGATAGGAATAAGAGTGAAATAAGATGGAATAATGGGGAATAGTCGTACAACTGGAAACCGTGTCGGAAGGAGAATTGGTCCCTTATTCCAGAACTTATTCTCCTACCAAACAGGGCATGTATCCCACATAATGTATCTTTTTTTGACTCTGCTAATAGTCAAATTTGAATCTGTTCTTCTTACATATACAATCCTTGCAATGTCTGTTCATCCTCATTGTCTAGTTCTCGCATAGGCATCTTCACTTTCATTCTAAAAAAACTTAAACAGGTTGGTCTAACCCGAACTCGCACACATGTTAATTGGGCCAAACTACAAATCGTAATTAGATTCCATATCCATCATATTAGATCAAGTCACCTCTGGTCGAAAACGATTTGCTCTATACATGACTCTAATTAGGAATGTCGACAAATTCAAGATGGATATCAGTATCCAAAGAGTAAAGTACATGAAACCCCATGAACTGTACCCAATTTCATTATCTCTTGTAAATTACAAAATAAAAATGTGGTATTACAATTTCTGTGCTAGTTTTGCCTAAGTCTAGAATTCGGTTCCGAACTAAATTGAAAATAAATCCTATTGGAAGGCTTACGTGTCGCACTCACATCACTTGATCTTACATATTTTGCTAGTAAGGATACCGTCCCCCTTAAAGCCCAGAATGCTTTGGCGAGTTCTTTTTTAGCAAAATCGTAAAAGATTTGGAAGTTGAGTTTGACATGACTGCTAGACAAAAAGCAATTTTCCGTTGTTTACAAGTTGAACATGCCCAAGATTTTCTTCTTGCCATTCCTGTTGAGGGGCTTGAAATGCATATGTCACCCATCGAATAACGTAGTATTCTCAAGTATCGCCTCATGATTCCTCTATTCCCACCAGATGAGGCTTGTCCAGTATGTCACAAATCCTGCTTAGATGCTTTTGGGGAGCATGCCGTTCATTGTCGTGAACTTCCAGATTTTAAATACATACATGATCTTGTCAGGGATGTTCTTTTTGATGTACTCAGACATGTGGGTGTTGCTTCAAAAAAAGAAGCACCGGTGAATTTCTTAACCGATCCAAAAGAGGGGAGATCGACACTTAGACCGGCAGATGTTTTAATATTTGGATGGGTTGGAGGGAAACATGCATGTGTTGATTCACTGGAGTTTCTCCATTGGTGGGTCTGATAAAGAGTGATTTGTTGCGAGATGCACCGCACAAGAAGCTACCTCAGCTAAAGTGGCTAAGCATGAGAAGACCTGCATTGACAATCAACATGTATTCATCCCATTTGGTTTTGATACATTTGGGTTCTTGGCAAGTGAAGCAGTGGAGCTCCTTAAGATGATTCAAAAAATCACGCATAGCAATGTTATGGTTCCTAAGTCTATAAATGTTGTATTTCAAAAGATTGGATTTGTCATACAAAAGGGATTGGCAGCGCAGCTTGTTGCCCGTCTCCCATCAATTTCTATGTAATTCTCTCCGATTATTATTTTGAATCCAAGATGTTTTGTGCAATTTACTCTATTTATTCAAAAATATCATCTACCAAAACCATCACACATTTACTAAATGGATAATATGTAAAAATCATCATAACAAAATTGATAAACAGTCAATATATAAAAATCATCAACAACAGAATTGATACAAATGCAATAAGACCATATAGATTATGTGCGTGCTCACTCTCCTGCGGAGACCTTCTTCTTCAGCATGGCGATGAACTCCTCCCTCTCCGCCTGCGTCATCCCCGTCGTGGAGCAGTCCCCGATCCCCCACTCCGCCCCCCTCATGCAGTACTTGTCCTCCAGCGCCTTCTTGTTCTTCTCCTTGTTCGCCTTCGTCTTCTCCAGGAGCTCCTTCAGCACGGGCGACGACCGGAACTTGGAGTCCAGCTCCGCGTACTTCTTCTGATTCTCCGCGCTCCACTTGCTCAGGAACTCCACCTGTGGGAGCTCTGGTCCCGGGGCGGATTCGATGCCGGGGAAGCCCGAGAGGACACCCGCGTCAACGGGGGAGCAGCGGAGGAGGACGGCGACGGAGGCGGCGAGGGCCGCGGGTTTTGAAGGGAACTGGGGTGGTGGAGCAAGTGCCGGTTCTCGCTTCGTGGAGAGCTGGGGAGAGGTGATGATGGGTGGCGGGAGGTACGGGGACACGGAACGGAGCATCGTGATGGGGAGAAGCTCCGTGCTTTTGTTGGGAGAGGTGAGGTGATGTGAGGTGAGGTGAAGGGTGAGGGGGGAACAAGACGAGAGAGATAAGGGTTGTATGATGAGGGATGGTCCTCGCAAGTTTAATAATAGGGTAAATTACAAAAAAAAAGCTTCAATTATACCTCTACTGTTAGTTAAGGGTTTCATTTTTTTAATTATAATAAATAGGAGCCTAAACTTTCAACCTAAGGATTTAATGTCGATATATAATGATCGTTGAAGCTTGTAGAGGCTTCTATTTGAGATAAAAACATAAGATCAAGCTCCTCTTTATTAAAATTGAAAAATAAGTCCCTTAATTGTGAATTGAGGTATAGTTGAGGCTTTTTTTATAATTTACCATTGATAATATGTCTATTATATATATACATGGGTTAAATGGGGCTGCCCCATGGGAGTAGCCAACTTGGATACTCCCACCCCTATTTTTCTCTCATTTTTTTATTTCTTTGGAAAATAAAAATTTGTAAATTCATCATTATATCCCTCTAACATTCTATTAAAATTTCGTCAGAAATAGAGACTCCTACGACCTCCATCCAAACAGGGTCGATTTAAAACATCATGCGACCGTTAAAAAATGACGTCTGGATGGAGGGCCCAGGAGTCTTTATTTCTAACGAAATTTTAATAGAATGATAGAAGGATATAGTGATGAATATACAAATTTTTATTTTCCAAAGAAATAAAAAAATGAGGGAAAAATAGGGATGGGGAGTAGCCAAGTTGGCTACTCCCAAGGGGCAGCCCCATTTTAACCTATACATATATATAGGGTTAAATGGGGCTGCCCCCAGGGAGTAGCCAACTTGGCTACTCCCACGCCTATTTTTTCCTAATTTTGTATTTCTTTGGAAAATAAAATTTTGTAAATTCATCATTATATCCCTCTAACATTCTATTAAAATTTTGTCAGAAACAGAGACTCCTACGGCTTCCATCCAAACAGGGTTGATTTAAAAAATCCTGCGAACGTTAAAAAAATAACGTCTGGATGGAGGGCCTAGGAGTCTCTGTTTCTGACGAAATTTTAATAGAATGTTAGAGGGATATAGTGATGAATATACAAATTTTTATTTTTAAAGAAATAAAAAAATGGGGAAAAAATAGGGGTGGGAGTAGCCAAGTTGGCTACTCCCAAGGGGCAGCCCCATTTTACCCATATATATATATATATATATATATATATATATATATATATATATATATATATATATAGGGATTGGGGAGCCTACACCCATGTGTAGGTAACTTTCCCTACACCCACCTCTGGTTCCCTTATTTTTTTGATTTTTTTGAAAGGGATCTTTAGGGGATTAACTTAGATTATTAAATGAAATATGTGTTTCAAATTTCATGTAAAACAGACATTCCCAACAGCTCCATCGGAAGGGACCGATTTCAGCAAATCTGAGACCGTTAAAATTTGACTATCATGATGGATGAGTTAGAAGTCTCGAAATAAGTTGAAATTTGAATGACGGCATGGTGGTATATCATGATCTAAATTCCCCAAGGAATTAATTCAAAAAAAATAAAAAAATTGAGGAAAAAAAGAGGTGGGCGTAGGAAAGTTACCTACACATGGGTGTAGGCTCCCTTTTCCCATATATATATATATATATATATATAGGAAATTTATCCAATGCGCACAGGGCCCATTTGAGTTTCAGTGCGCACCATTTGTTGGCCACACACGTGTATTACCAATTTAGTGGTTACCTATTTCGAAGGATGTTGTTTTTGGAAGGAGATTAATATGAAAAGCGATGTAACAATAAGTGATATTCTAATTATATCGCGTCCTAAAAAATAGGAAGATCGTTTTGGAAAGAAAACATTCGAATCGATTATTTCTTGCTGAAAATCGAGATCCAAATGCTCATGTCAGTAATATATATATAATAGTCAAGTAAATGGTTGTTGCGAGATCAGTAATATCCAAAACAACGGTTAGTAATATACATTCATTGTATTACATGGTGCAGAATTCGGTAATATATATACAATGGACAAGTAAGTGCTTGTTGTGATGTCAGTAAAACCATAACCAATGGTCAGTAATTTCTATATGTATTACTACTTTGAATAGAAGTCAGTAATTTCGACACAATACTCACGTAAATGGTTGTTGTGAGATCAGTAATATCCAAACAACAGTCAGTAATTTACATAACCAATGGTCAGTAATAGCTACTATGAGATCAGTAATAACAAAGTTATGGTCAGTAAGTCATGGGCATTGCTCAAGTAAGTCATGGGCATATCCAATGGTCAGTAATAGCTACTATGAGATCAGTAATAACAAAGTTATGGTCAGTAAGTCATGGGCATTGCTCAAGTAAGTGCTTGTTGTGATGTCAGTAAAACCATAACCTATTGTCAGTAATAGCTACTATGAGATCAGTAATATCAAAAAAATGATCAGTAATTTACATTTATTACTATCATAGTGTTTGGATCCTTAATCATCCGCGTGGAATCATTTATTTGAATTGTTTCTTTCCAAAACCGTCTTCCAATTTTTAAGGATGTTGTATAATAGGAAATATATGATTTTTTTAAACTCGTCGTAGCCTATAATTAGAAATATAGTTATGGTTAATACACGTGTAAGGCCTAAAATGAGTGCTCATTGAAACGCTAATGAGCCCTATGCGCAGTGGATAAGCCCTATATATATATATATATATATACTCATTGAAACGCTAATGAGCCCTATGCGCAGTGGATAAGCCCTATATATATATATATATATATATATATATATATATATATATATATATATATATATATATATATATATATATATCCTCACAAAGGGATACATTCTTTTCCACTCCTAATATCTCCCAAATTGCTAGTAACATCCTATGTGGAGCAAGTATTACCTTACAACACCCTTAATTTCGAATTTAAAGGATGGTGTAAGCATTTTTTGGAGAAGATGAGCTAGACAAACAATCATCGATGCGATCGACTTCAACCACGTATTCATTGGGAACAGATGACCAACAATGTACAAATAAAGAAAATAATAGGAATAGAAATTATGCACAATCGAACGACACATATGTTTGTAGTGGTTCATTATAATGTGCAGGCGTCCACTGCTCATACTAACAAAGTATTTTACCTTTTACAAGGAAAGGACCCACACATGTAATGAAAAGCAACTAGAAGAAGATTTTTAATATGTGTAGTCAAATTAGACATAAGCTTAGATAAACAAAATGAGATTCTCAAAATTTTGTAGAGTTGAAATGCGTAGACGATTGGAAGCCATTTGACTGAGCTCTAGAGTTTCAGTTGGACAAATCTCAAGATGATATTCTAGAACTTGGAAGACGTAGATTACACAATGATAGCTCCAAATCTAGATAACAAAGAGTTGGAATTTGATGAAACCGGGTTTCATTTACCTTAGAGCTAAAATTTGAGCTTAATTCCTTAACAAATAGAGCCATTCATGGATTAACATGACATTTTTATAAATGTATACCTTTAAATAATGACCTCTTTTATAACTCAAAAACCCATAGAAAAATGCAAAACAAATAGATAAAAAGAAGTAAAAATAAGAACATGATGTATGGATGAATATGAGTACGCATTGTCAAAGAAATCAGAGAAGATATGCCTGCAAGATCTAGAAGTGACCCTCAACGAGAGACCGGGGTCGTAGTTTTCAGTCAACTTAATAAAGAGTAAAAAACTAAAGAAATCTATAAAAATACTCATAAAATGACAAAACACAATTGTACGGAATAAGCTCAAATTTTAGGATTTTCATCTTTTTATCTATAATCCCAATTAAATTAAGTTTTTATTCGTTAATTCATTAAAAGATTATGCAAAAAATTCAAAATAAATAAAAAATTGTACCTTGCACATTTACCAAAAAATCCAAACACTTGTTCTCTATATGCATCCAATCCACAATTTATATCTAGAGAATATGAAGTCCAAATGGACCAAACTTACCTTAAAAGTTCATAAACTTAAATATTCAAGATCCTAAAAATACTAAAAGTTAAAAATGACCTATTTTTGTAAAGTTGGATTTAGACCCCTGGACTCCTGCATGTATATATTATACAATTTTTTAAAGGTCACATCTACATGTATTTTTATTGGTTTTATTTTATTTGTTTACATTAAACTCTCAACTAAAAATATAAAATAAATAAAAATTACAAAATTCAAAAGATAGAAAAAGGATACTTCATATTATAGGTGTAAATGATCTATAAAAAATATTCGGTATTTTATATAAAACTCTATTGCAGCTGAAAAAAATCAAACAAAAATATATATGTATGTGTTTTAATTTCCACTATCAAATACAAAGGCAAAAGTAATCCATTATTGATAATAAAACAAAGAAGAAAATTAGAACTTTAAAACACACGTCAAATATACTTATATTTTTCTTAAGACACACGTCAAATATACTTATATTTTTCTTCTTATTTTTGTATCTCTCACTTTGAGCTAAATTTACAAAAATAACCTTCTACAAACATGGGAATCTCACAATTTTGACCAACTCTCATATTTTACATTTTTTTTTATTTGAGATCATTTGATATTTCTTTTTTATTTTGTGAGATATTTTGAATTTCTGGTTTTTTTCACGTGACACTTGTTAAGGTGAGAGGCTCATCTTCAACATGGAACTAAGCATCAAGGAGCTCTTCTCAAGTGATTGGCGTGCCTTCTCCATCGGCACCCGACTGTGTATGGCCTCCTTAGAACCTCGACCAACCACCATTCGACACCTTTGATGGCCCTTTACCTCACCCTCTACCCAATATCACATACCTGGCCTTTTGAACCATAAAATCCTTGCCTAAGTTTTGACGCCAACCTATCTTGTTTCTACTACCCAAAACCCTAATTCAACTTTGGGGAGTCATGACAGAGTGACATCGCCATTTGACTACAACCTAGACAATGGAGGAGGAGCATGATATTCAGAGCAATATCTAGGAATGTCATTGGTGGCATGTAATCCACTCATGTGGTGGATCCAATTCCCGTCCCTATCATCTCACATCAAGACACTAACATAGACACTTTAAGCTCCATTCACATGTGAATTCCATTATCTAGCTCGTCCATTCCATAGCTCCCCCACTGCCACTGATCCCTAGCGAGGTCTCCAAGGATCTCCTCTATCATTTCCACCCCAAGTTGAGGAGCCACAACCACATCATCTCTCATTTGACCATCATTGTTGGAACACTCTCTCCTCTCAGACGAGTTCTATTCTCCAAATGTATTTGTGTATAAAGCTAATCCTCGAGCATGCTATAGGATCCACCAAATCTCCAGGAAGCTCTAGTGACAATCAAAGCATCAAATCGATCCCTGGAGCCTTCAATCAAGTCCATCAATTGTCGAGCATTAGTGAAATCCTCTAGGTAACCTCACTTCATGTTTGTTGCGGCCCCTTTTTGTGCGAACATGTTATTGCTATTTGTATGTGATGTTTTTAGGTCTATAAGAGGAGGAATAGAGGCTTCAAGTGTCCTCCACGGTGGATCAAAGAAAAGCCTAGAGCTCTGACCATCGTCAGGGAGTATATCCATTGTATGTCCCTCGAGGTAACTCTCAAACTCGAGGTGTGCTCATGGCGGAGCTAACAACCCCAACCCTGAAGGATATGGTATGATCCTCAAGCACATCACGGAAGCGTGAGCGTCGTATCGAATACGACGAGGAGCGACTAGTCGCACTAGTTGCTTGATGCAGCGGAATTTAAAAAATTTTATACGACGAAACCACATGATCCAAGAACACTTCTCGGATCGTTTCGTATGAAACACAAACAAGTAATAGGATTACCTCTTGAAGCGTGGTTGCGATCGAGTCTCTAAATGAAGAGACCTCCTGTCTCAAGTCCGATCCGACGGAGGAGATGCTTGCGAGCGCGGGGATGAACCGCGTGCTTCTCGCAATCCATGTTGATGATCCAAGCGGTGGATCTCCTGATCTCGACACACGAGATCTGACGTCTTCTTCACGAGCGAGGCGCACCGAAGGAGACGGAGATCCACGAGCAGAAGAACGGGCAGCATAACGACGATGCCGCGGCAATGGAGAACCTCTCCATGGCATCCATGGTGGACGACCATGAGAGGGAGAGAGAGGGCTGACGTCCCTTGAGAGAAAGAGAGAGAGAGAGAGAGATGCTTCTCAAGCATTGTGTGTGTGTAAAATAGAGAGCATGCTATGCCTCTCTATTTATAGGGTTTTGGGATCCATGGATCTCAATCCATGTGACATATAAAATCAATGGATGAGATTGATTTGTGTCAATCCGATGGTCAAGATTGTTGTTGGAAAAAACCAACAACTTGTGATTTAATTTGATAAAAATATATTTGATAAATCAAATAAATATTAATACCATATTAAATCAATCAAATAAGGAGAGAGGAATAAAGAGAGACCAACCTTCCTCTTTGGAAGGGGGGGACGGCCACCAATTTCACAAGGAAATTGGTGTCGCCCCCCTCTTTCCAAAAGGGAGGGCAATCTCATGGCAATCCATGAGATTGCACATCTCCTTGAATTTCTCTCTACTTATTTTCCAACAACAATTTGTTGGTATTTTAATTCACCAAAATAATTCTCAATTAATTTTGGGAATATTGCAATCTTGACATTGGAATATTGTGAATCATATTCACAACCCAAAACCAAATGTAATTTACATTTTCAATTAATTAGACAATGTGTATCCAATACACATTAATAATTAATCTACTAATATAAATTATATTTAACTCTCTCTAATACATTATAAATCACATTTATAATATATTATGAATAATTGGATATTACTATCCACATTATTCTTATCCTTGATAATTAAATCATATTTAATCATCTTGGATCTCATGTGTTCAAATAATATGAATCACATTCACATTATTCACATCTTTGATAATCAAATCACATTTAATTATCTAAAATAACTCTCTTTATAATATGAATCAAATTCATATTAACCTTGATAATTAAATCACATTTAATTATCCATTTTCTCGATGCTCGGATACATATATCAACAATAGAATTATCCATGAACTCTTTCAAGGATAATGCGCTTTCTCCGTGAATACTTGGAGATAAGGACAGGGCGATTGTATTGTTCCACGTATAGTGACATGGATATTGAGATCACATCTCAAATCCAGATCTCGAGCCTCCCATAGATGCTTGATTAAATCAAGACCGCAAATCTAATCTTCTCATTGAATCCGAATCACATTCAGATTAATGTCCAACATTTGGACTAAGATCAGATTACTTCTCTACTAAGAGGAGTCACTAAAATCCAGACCCGTTTCATCACTCCCTAGGAATGGAAGCGTCATGGTTATACAATCGTTTATGATCACATCACCCTCAGGCATTCCAATACCTGCACATCCTGCATACTGGAAGACTCAGAATAAACCCGAAGTATTAGATCAACTTTGTACTATCTACTTCAGGGTTTTATCAGTAAGTTTCTCATTCGATCATTGGGAGTCGGTATTGATCATATACTTTCCAAAAGCATATATCATACCTAGGTCTTGATCATATACTTTCTAAAAGTATATATCAAACCAACAAATTCAGTCAAGCTTCCAAAGCGAGACGACCGTGCGCACGGAATTTGATTCTTCCCAATATCTCATGAGTGAGCTCATGTCTTCCGGTTCAGTAGTGAACCTGTATGATCCCTTTGAGAGATCGTATTACTCATATGCCCTTATATGCACACCAGCGCGCCGGTGTATAGACCTTGATTAGGTCATCAACCTATTGGTCTGCCAAATGTACATACTCAGACATATAGTAACACATCTGTCTCCGGTCAGAGGATGTGTGCTTATATCATGACAGCATATGATATAGGACTTTGGTTATCTCGATCTCGTTAAGTCAACTCTTTGACCTAACTAATCTGACACCTCCGAATCTCTATTCCTATGCAGAGGACCTGCATCACGAAGTCGGTCAGATATCAGCCTAACTGAGAAAGGATTGCTATCTCCTACTCAGGCTGGAGATCATCTCTTAATAATCATTTGACGGTGCTTGATGAGTCCTCAATCTAACTCATTAGATATTCATCTAAGCACCAGCCTCTATGATTCAATAATTGAATCAACAGCTGTATGATCATTAAGATGGCCATGGTACATAACCCTAATTGTACTAAGGGACCTATTATGCAAACTATGTACTCTTTATTTCATATTAAGGAGTGAATTGCAATAACATTTATTGCATAATGGCTCGACGTGGGCTCGCATGTCCAACAATCTCCCACTAGCCCAAAGAGCCATTAATGGGCTAATCATTTAAACCCACACTCATGTGACAATCATAGGCTATTTAGAAAATAGCTAGGTAAGCTGATCAGTCACTCCGTTCCCAAGAGACTACGCCAAGTCCTTTTACGACACTTGCATATCTCCTAGTAACAGTGCTCGCGTCCAATGCGAATGTTGCATCTCATGCAACCGATACTCAATTTTGTTGGTTATAGTGTTCTTGACACTACATCTTATTAATTATCATAACCAGTATTCCCATAATCCTTATTAGAATACCTTCATTCCTGGGGATCTCTATCTCCTAAGGTATCTACAGTTAAGACCCTTATAGATCACTATCTACAAGGTCTTAAACCTTTGAAAATAAGACTTTGAGATCACTATCATCTTTGAAGATATTGTTATTACTGCAATCAAGTGTTTTATCTCCATAGTAGGATTAGTAACAGTTTACTACTCCCACTGCATGGTAGACATCTGGTTCTTGTACACATCTAGCATACATTCAGCTTCTCATAACTGATGCACAAGTGCAAGCAGTTCTAGCATTCACTTCCTCAACTCTTTGAGGTGCTATCCCTCTAGACAGGTCACTACCACATCTTAAGGGAAGGAAGCCTTTCTTGGAATTGTCCAGAAAATGGAATAAGTCCAAGGTGTACTACTAATGCGACAGTCCCAATACCCTCTTCTCTTTGCTTCTGAATGACTTCAGAATTAAGATCTAAGCGGTATCCTCGAAATCGTATCTCAAGGTATAGAACAATCAAATTATATAAAACACTTATTATTATTCTTATATCATTCTAAATGATTAGAATAATATCTACATTTAGCACGATGAAGACAATGGTACTACCACTAAGCTTCACTTGGTTCATCAAGATTTTATCTGAAATCATAACATTTATAATTTCATCAAATCTTATGTTCCAACTACAAGAAACTTATTGGAGTCCAAAGATGGAGTTCTTTAGCTAGCACACCTCGCTTTCCTCAACCATGAAGCCCTGGGGCTACTTCATATGAATATCCTTAGAGAGGTATTCATAGAGGAAAGCAATCTTGACTCACATCATGAAGAAGTCATAGTCAAGTTGTGTAGCTACAGTTAGCAATATTCTGATGGGTTAAAGCAAGGTCACTGGAGAGCAAGTCTCATCGCGAGCGATGTCTTCTCTTCGGTGTGTAGCTCATGACTACGAACCGTGCTTTGAAGGTCTCTACCTTCTCATCAGGCTCCCTCTTTCTCTTGAAGATCCATTTACATCTTAATGGGTCTGACCCATATAGGTGGATCCTCGAGGGTCCATATACAAACACTTTTGTATATGAAGTCTACATTAGACTTTTATTGCTACAATCCATCTTTCCATGTCATGATCCTCAGGAGCTTCATCACATGAAGTCCGATCATTTTCAGATTTAACTGATACATGGAATTCATCCTCAAACTTATTTGAAGAGGTAATTGATGAATCCACGTTTCATCATCTTTATTCTATCATTTTGGCCTCAAAAACCCTAGTAAATGCGTGAAAATAGGCGTAATATAGGCATTTTAGCATTCATGTATATGTATGTAAATATTGTATAAAATGCGGTTTTGAAGCCAAAATTATAGAATAAAGAAAAGAAAAGAAAAAGAATAAAATATTGTAAATATTTTATGACCCGAAACCCCGAAACCTAGCATCTCGATGAATAGGTCGACAAGGAATAAAGTAGGGGGAGATAAGGGCAGAAATACAGATAAAATACCTATACATTCTATTCATTCTTTATTCATTTTGGGACCTATTTTTGGTTCCACTTTTTATACATCAAATAAAGAAACTTTGTACATGAAAGTTGTAGATAATTTTATAAAGAAAAATACAAAATTGATTTCACAGAAAAAATAATGTACAGATAAAAAGTTATGGTCTGAATAAAATCCAGAATCCCAACTTCCCAGACCCGTATCTCACAAATAAAAACTCCAAATGCAGCGTACTCACCTTTAATTGTATATAGAAGAATATAAGCTAATTAATGGCGGTGGTTTCGCATTTGGCGGAGCTACGGTTTGAAAGTTGACTTTTGGACCCTCATTGTATACTTGTACATATTAAAATATTCAATTTATTATTTATTCATTATTTTTATATTTTTATATTTTTATAATGTTGTAAATAATACTTATAATAATTATATGCATTAAAATCAGAATAAAAACATAAATAAAATACAAATAAAAATACTTGTATATATTATAATACATAGGTATAATACATGTAGCTATACCTATACAAATAACACTTTCATTTTATTAAGTGTATAAAATATATCAGAAAATTAAAATAAAAATATATTTGTATACATAAAAGTATTTTATAATTTTATAAAATCATAAATAAAAATAATAATATTAAAAATACCTAAATAAAAATAGAATACTTAAATATATAGATATAGATACCTATAGGGGCATAAATGCAAACTTGTAAAAATATACCTCATAAAAATAATTAAAAATAAGAATAAAATACTGCATAAAATTACAAACACTTTTTATTTTATAACCTAAATCTAATAAAATAGTTTACTATTTTAAAACATTTTTTAAGCATTTTTTGCAGGCTTTTTCCTGGTTGGTCCACGTGGACCAACCAGGGGGTTGGAAAGTTGACCCGAGGTCAACTCTCTGACCCAGCCTGCTGTATGTCAGAATGAGTTTTGTCCCTTCTTCTCCCTTTTTTCTAGGACGATCCGGGCATCGTTTGACCTAGATTTCTTCTGGGATTTTTCTCCCCTATGACTGATCTATCACGCCTAGCCTTTACCTCGGGGATTGGAGTTGCGATTCGCAAGATACACCTCGTTGAAGGTGCCTCGACCACCAACATTCAAAAAACCAACCCATTCCCTCCATTCCACTTTGAACCCTCTTTGACCCGCTTGAAGCCTCCCAAGACCTAGCTCTGGACTGGGCGTGGTGACAGCACTCCCTCCAGCTATCCAGGGAGGTTTTCGACGAGTTGAAGGAGTCGTTCCACCACCTCCGGTGGGTCGCCGTCGTCGAGGTCCACCTTGGGCTTTTCAGCCCTCGAGGTCACTTCCTTCTTGTTTCTCTTCGCATTTTAAGTAGCTGTAGAGTTAGGTTTTATTTCATGCAATTATTTTGGTATTTAAATCAAGTTTGTAGCCCCCGATTCGCGTCAAACACATTGTCGGAGCCTCGAGCTCCGGCCACTATCTTCACCGCTCCGCACCTTGCTCTTCGCTTATCACAAGTCTGGTTCCTTGTGTTTTTGGTGCTGCCATTTTCCCATTATTTTTCGCAGGAACTGGAGAGCATTCATCCCAGCACCTCGGATCTTGCCCAAGGAGCAGCCCCAGGTCACGCGCAACCGCCCCGCCAATCCGATGGACCTGGGCTACTTTTGAGGGCCCCATCGTGCGCGGGGGAGTCCCAGGGGCATTTTGCGTCTTCCACCGCCCCCTGGGGACGCCGCAAGTGAGGAGAGGAGTAGGCTCGAACTCCGCCCCGGCGGAGTTTATCCGTTGTTCTTCCAAATTCCCTCCGTGTCGTCGATCTGAGGAACGTTCTTCACGAGCTACAGGAGGCGTCCGATGGAAGCGAACCAGCACCGTTGATCCCTCGTGGCGATCTAATCCACGCCATCGGAGCCCAATCGGTATCGCGCACCTAGAAGCCGACACGTGGCTTAAGTGAAAGCCCACCACCGTCGGATCGCCGCCTTGACGTATTTTGCCTTCTCACCCAAAGATTTTTGTATTTTAAATTTGAACCAAGACTTTCCTCTGCCGTTGTTTTAATTTATGTAAAATTACAAATCAGCCCCGCACTTTTTCAAGTTTTGTGACCCCGTCCCTACCAGCGAGACGCACGTGCCTGTGCATGTGCGTCTGGCCTTTTTGCAATCTAAGGGTCCGCTATTTTGTTTATTGCGTGTTAATACTTGAACATGGTTGTAAGGTGTTAAGTTTTGCGACATTTTGTGATATTTCCCTCAGGGTTTTTGATAATTGCAGAACGGACCTTCCCAGGTGCGCGTGCTCTGCACGTGGACCTGGGATTTTTGTAACTTTACCCTTGCGGGTTCTGACATTGGTGTTTGGCCCATTAATTGCAATATTTAGTTATAAGTTTTCTTGGAATATTGCGCACCGGCCCTCGGACTTTCTGCTAATTACGCTTATGCCCTTGGCTGTGTGTAGTTTCCTTTTGTTGTTTGTATTTTATGCATGCGTCTATAAACCCCAAAAAAATCCCAAAAATCATATTAGAGTCCTGTTGCATCATATTATTACGGCATATTTTTTATTCTCCATTTTTATTGCATTTTATTATTTATAAAAAATCAAAAATAGCCATTTTCAGCACTGTTTGCATTCTAAAATACCAAAAAAAATATAAAAACAACCCCAAAAAATTAAAAAAATATATTTGGCTCCTTTTAGCTTGTTTTAACTCCAGACCAAAACTCATAAAAAACTACAAAAACCAAACTCCAAAAATCACAAAACTCTAAAAACCTTCCTAAAAATTTATAAAATTCATAAAAAATCCAAAAAATAGTGTTTTCTTTCCCTGAGTTTTCTTTGTTTCATTATCTTTAAGTGAAAATTAATTTGGAGAACTTTTGTTACTGTTTGCTATTTTATTTCTCCATTTTAACTTCAGCCTTGTATTTTTGCCACTGTTTTCTTTATTTTGCTAATTAAAAATACCAAAAACATTCTAAAAATTACCCAAAAATCACAAAAATAGTAAAAAAGTATAAAAAGACCAAAAAGACTTCATTTGCTAATTTTTGGATATTTTTATCCATTTTTTCTAAATACCTCTTTTCCCCCTTTTATTACATTACCTTTATAATTCCAATATTGAAAAAAAAGAAAATAAAAAAATATAAAATATAAAAAGAAAATACAAAATCAGTAAATTAAAAATCAAAATACAAAAATATAAAATTAAAAATTAAAATAAAAATATAAAATTAAAAACCACAAAAAAATTAGCATTAATAGACATTTGATCACAACTCACACATTTTTGAGCACTTGTGCCCCGTTCTACCTGTCTGCTCCCTGTGTTCGACCTCTACACATACTTTTACTATACACATCTTGTTGTAGGAGTTATAATAAATTTTAACTCCGCACATTTACTTTCATTGCTTGATTATCTGTGGTGGGTTAATTGTTGTTTGAATTAGGATTTCTCGCGGGTCGCCTCAGCGACATTGTGATCCAGCCTTGTGTGGATTACTTTAGACCTGTGAAAAATCTAGTTCAACAGTAATAATGTTTCATCTTTAATTATCTATTTTAGTTTCTGATTTCAGGAGCTTCATTATCTTTTCAAGATTAAATGAATTCCTTTACTTCATTTTCATCTTGATTCTCAAGAGAGTCATCCTATAAGAATCATATTCTCAAAGATTAGATCTTTTAAGAATCTCAAGGTCATAAAGTAGGTATCCAATACCATCCTTTATTTTCCTAATGAAGTAGCACTCTCTAGTGCCAGATTCCAGCTTAATCACATGGAACCTTATTAAGGATATATAATGTAGTCTCTACCACATATATATACCTGGAAACTAAGAGATAATTATGCTATGATTAATCATTGATCAAATCATGTCACACATGATCAATTATATCTCCCTACAACTCTATTGAGTTAAGGTTCATCAGGAGGATTGAGATAGGAATGATATTCACATCTCCATAAGGTATTCCTTGAATTCATCTAATAGGTACAGGCTACCTTGGTTAGATCAAATTCATTTCATCTTCCTTCAAACTTTGGTTCTAACCAAAATTGCGAAATCTTTGAACATTTAAAAGGTTTCTTAGGTGAAGAGAAGAAATCTCATATCATACATGATCATTAATAGATATCACATATCCATAATGTTTACTATGATATAGATGATCTGCATACATCAATATGTATGAGATCTTTAATACCTTGACACCTTACACCTTTCCCAAGGAAGGGTGTATTGGACATTTTTTTACTTTGAATACAATATTCACAAGTATGTGAGATTTGATGCTTTAGACAATCTAAAGTTTCATGTCTTACTAGTCCATTGATCTCATCAACAGACATATGTCCAAAATTTGATGTCAGATCATTATCAAATGATCTTTATCCTCCTATTGATCTTTAAAGGTTTAATTTTCAATATTCGAATTCTTAATGAACCATTCATTAATTTTCTAATTTAGTAGAGTCCACTAGATTTTAGATTACTATCTGAAATATCTCCATTATAACCCTTTATGATAGATTTATTACAGAGTTCATGTTTATATCCAACAATTAGAAATAAACAATGAGTGTATTCTAATATCTAGGTCATAGAGACATTCTCTAAGACTAAGGGCTCCCACTGAAAATATGAAGTTTATTGATCCAATGGAAATTGTTGCAACACTTGCATCACTTTCAACATGGATGACCAATAAACCTTAAGATCAAATTTCTAATATTCTAATACATATGCAACCAATTGCAAGTGTCATTAGAAGATTGAGATACAATTATTAGACTTTATCTTATCAAATAAGTAAGTCAATATCAATGATTATATGTAGATTAATATGATGTGCTATCTGATTCCTTCTCCAAGATTCTAGTTAGATTTGATAGTCATACTATCAACACATCAACATATTGCAGTATTGGCATTCATCCAACTCTTTGGATGTCATATGGAAGTCACAGAAGTACAGTCAACTCTATGATTATACTTCTTGCTTGGGTCCAGCCCATGCTTCCACTGTGCTCCCTTTATCTAAAAACAACCATTGCTTAAGACTAAGGACCTCTTATGTTAAATTCAAAAGAATTTAATGTAAGAGCATTTCAACATTTATACATGCTTCACCCAATTCATACAATATGAATATTATAAAGCTTCATGAATGACTAGAGTATAGACAGTAGAATGATGACACTCATCAACTACATCCATCTAAACTCTTAAAACATAGGTTCAGGTAGGTACTCAAACAATTTGAATACATCATCTCTTATAGAGCTACCATTCTACATGATGCAGAGAACCATGTCATTCATGATTAAATGTCAAGAGCACATATGTATGCCAGAATATCTTTATTGATTTTATAAGGATTATTTGAAAATTATGATCATCATTGACATGTCACTTCCAAAGTGCATTTGATGAGATCAAGACTTATAGAGACATACAAACCCTAGGGTTTTAGTCCTATTGTCTTATTCAATTATCATTCCTCATTATTATGAGGAAACTTGCACATTGTAACCACATACATTATGTGTTCAATTGCAAGTACAAATATCTGGATCAAGGGTCCAATCCATGATATTCTACTGGTTATTATTGAGTATAACATTGAGTGTGATTAATGAAGGATTTATCTGAAATAAGAAATTTGCATAAATATATATAAATATTTAATTTACTTTGATTTAGGAGTTTTTATATCAAAGTTGTCTTGCCATGTCAACAATGAATTTCATTCCCTTAATCACTTTCAATGTAAGAGATATACTTACCATTATATCTCAGCAAGTCGGGATCTCCTCTTTATCTTTGTTACATCCCAATAATATGAGAAACTGCAACTCCAATAAAGAGAAGCGGGAACACATTCCGCCTTGCAAGTCCAACTTGCATTTCCCAATTCGGTCTTTAACACCCGAGCCCACCACCCCTAAGATGATGTTGACCCGTCGTTAATTGAACCAACCGTCAACAGAATAGAACTCGCTATGCGCAATCCAATATCGCCCCAATAATATGAGGATCCGATATTGGGGTCACTACGCATACGGCCTTACTCTTTCGAGAAGCAAAGAGTCCGATCCAGATGCGCTTGTATATAGGAGCTGTCACTACGTACAGGCGTCTCCTATATACAATCCCTGGCGACGGAATCCCTTCGCCTTGACGGGAGACCATGGATGTCACTTATGTGATCCTCCACCTCTTATTCAAATTTAATTAATTACTATGAATCACAGTCATATAATTAATTCTTCCAAGGGAATTATTAACTCTAATCATATTAGAGTATTCTCAATTGGATATAATTAACTTAATCATATTAAATTAATTATCAATCCAATTCAATCAATCAAACTTAATTTTATGCTTGAATATATATATATGGTATTATTCTCAAAGTACGTATTAATTCGTATTTTAATAATTAGAAAAATACATCATAATCCCTCGGACATTATCACGGCCCTACCCGCTGTCATGGCCAGTACCGGCGGGAGTGGGACAGACCGCATACGTTGCAACCCGCTACCCCAGCGATCCCCGACTAGACACCATATCCGCCTCGGGAAAGGATAATGCCAAATTGATTAATTTGTACTTGAGATGATCATCGGTTCTTCAACCGAAATTATACTATATAGTAATCAAAACAATTTTGATTATAAGGAAATTTGCTAGAAAAATTCCCAATCCTATTCAAGCAAGGAGTTTGATGATTGTGATACCAATTAAGATTTTGATCAAATCTAATCAATTAATTGATTGGGGCCAAGTCAATTAAGGAAATAATCATCTTCTAATATTTCACAAATATTTTCCATAATTATTTCTTGAAATTAACAATTAATTTCATTAATTGACAATCACATGGTTCTTGATTAGGAAAGCAATTTCAGCAGTGACCCTTACTAACTAAAATTAGCATATCTCAATCATATTAAATCCAAATTAAGCAAAGTCAATTTCTAAAGTTTGCTAATTTAATTTAGGACAGAACCTAAGTGATGTTTCACGCATTTAGAGGCAAGTCTAAACAGTAATTAACATTTTAATCACGTTCAGATTGACAGTTCCCGCAACAGTGCATACATGTTCATTAAAACGACCATATCTCGAGCATACGAAATCCGATTTACGCAAACTCAGATCCTATGGTTTCCTTATTTAATAGGGAACAAAATTCAAGTATTAAATTCGTGTTTAAACAATTTAAACAGTGCCGAATTTATTTACTAAACAGATCTGCGAAATCAAATGCGATGAAAACTTTCGCGACCTTAACGAACCCAAGTCGTCCTCGGTTAGCGAATCACTATTCGAAACCGTCGATCTAAGGCTCTGATACCACTTGAAGGATATGGTATGATACTCAAGCACATCACGGAAGCGTGAGCGTCGTATCGAATACGACGAGGAGCGACTAGTCGCACTAGTTGCTTGATGCAGCGGAATTTAAAAAAAAAATTATACGACGAAACCACATGATCCAAGAACACTTCTCGGATCGTTTCGTCTAAACCACAAACAAGTAATAGGATTACCTCTTGAAGCGTGGTTGCGATCGAGTCTCTAAACGAAGAGACCTCCTGTCTCAAGTCCGATCCGACGGAGGAGACGCTTGCGAGCGCAGGGATGAACCACGTGCTTCTCGCAATCCATGTTGATGATCCAAGCGGCGGATCTCCTGATCTCGACACACGAGATCCGACGTCTTCTTCACGAGCGAGGCGCACCGAAGGAGACGGAGATCCACGAGCAGAAGCACGGGCAGCATAACGACGATGTCGCGGCAATGGAGAACCTCTCCATGGCATCCATGGTGGACGACCATGGGAGGGAGAGAGAGGGCTAACGTCCCTTGAGAGAAAGAGAGAGAGAGATGCTTCTCAAGCATTGTGTGTGTGTAAAATAGAGAGCATGGTATGCCTCTTATTTATAGGGTTTTGGGATCCATGGATCTCAATCCATGTGACATATAAAATCAATGGATGAGATTGATTTATGTCAATCCAATGGTCAAGATTGTTGTTGGAAAAAAACCAACAACTTGTGATTTAATTTGATAAAAATATATTTGATAAATCAAATAAATATTAATACCATATTAAATCAATCAAATAAGGAGAGAGGAATAAAGAGAGACCAACCTTCCTCTTTGGAAGGGGGGACGGCCACCAATTTCACAAGGAAATTGGTGCCGCCCCCCTCTTTCCAAAAGGGAGGGCAATCTCATGGCAATCCATGAGATTGCACATCTCCTTGAATTTCTCTCTACTTATTTTCCAACAACAATTTGTTGGTATACCAACAACAATCTGCTATGCATTTCCTTCACAACGGAGGCGCAATGGTTAGGGAGGTTAATCATACCTTTCTATCCCTTGTGCCTAAATCGGATGTTGCCAGTGGCCTCGCAGACTTCAGACCTATTGCATGTTGCAATGTCATTTATAAGATCTTTGCCAAGCTTCTTGCTTCTAGATTGGCGCTGGTTTTGCCTGACCTTATCTCCTACAATCAGACCGCTTTTGTTCGAGGCAGGGCCATTGGTGATTGCACCAGATTGGCACAAGAGCTTACCCGTAATTTTGAGCATAAGTCCTCTCTTCTGAAGGCATGTTTGAAAGTGGACCTTTCCAAGGCCTTTGACACTATTGAACACGCTTTCATCCTGCGGAACCTTGAACTAATGGGGTTTGATCCTCTTTGGGTTTCTTGGATCAAGAACTGCATTGCTACCGTCTCCTTCTCCATCCTCCTTAATGGTAGCTCGGAGGGCTTCTTCAAGGGAACCCGTGGTCTTAGGCAAGGCGACCCGCTGAGTCCTCTCCTTTTTGTGATTTCCATGGAATCTCTTACGTTGTTGGTGGATAAAGCAGTTGCTGATGGTTGTATCAAGCTTTTAGGGAAAGGAAGATCGTCTGCTCCTTCCCATCTGATTTATGTTGATGACCTCTTGTTCTTCTGTAAGGCCTCTTCCTCTTCCCTTGCTGGTGTGGCTAGGGTTCTTGATGTGTTTGGGAATATCTCCGGGCTCAGGATGAATTCCCGAAAGAGTATCCTATTTAGGCCTAAGGCCGCTCCGGCGGATTTTGTTTCTACCCTTAGGCTGGGGGTACTCAGGCGTGCCCTCCCTACTACTTATCTGGGATTGC
Organism: Ottelia alismoides; assembly: GCA_037367405.1. Lineage (NCBI taxonomy): Eukaryota > Viridiplantae > Streptophyta > Magnoliopsida > Alismatales > Hydrocharitaceae > Ottelia > Ottelia alismoides. The sequence continues at coordinate 68,684 of JAZKJV010000023.1, forward strand.
CTCTTTCGTCGTCTTATGGCCGGGGCTATTCTTCTTTGCTCCTGGAGGAGCGCGTTCGGGCAATGTTGGCTGGTTGGACGGCGACCTCACTTTCTTTTATGGGGCGCCTCCAGCTCCTCTCCACTGTGGTTGCGGGGATTAATCTCTATTGGGCTAACGGCAGTCTTATTCCCCGGGGTGTTGTGGCTCGCATAGATAAGATGTGTGCCAATTTTCTGTGGGGTAAAGGTCCCCATTGGATTAGCTGGCATCGTGTTTGCCTCCCAAAATCTGAGGGAGGTCTTGGATTGCGCTCCTTGCACTTGATCCGTGAGGCTACCTTTGTGGCTTGGTCGTGGCGCATCCTCACGGCGAAGCACTCGCTGTGGGCTATCTACATGCGTAGGAGATATCTACATTCGTGCTCCTTCTGGGATGCTCATCCAAAAGGGGGTGACTCGCTGTTGTGGAAAACTTTGTTGCGTAAGCGTGACGTGATCCGGGGCTCTATATCTTCTTCTGGATCTCGACATACTTGGCTGAACTCGTCTAAAGGATTCTCTTTCTCCCAAGCCTGACGTGGTTAGGCATCGTGAGGCTACTGTTCCTTGAGCAAACTTAATCTGGTGCAAGCTGGCAGCGCCTAAATTTTCCTGTGCGCTCTATCGTGCTTATACAAACAGACTCCCTACTCTTGATTGGCTCCAGAAGATGGGAATCTCTGATGCTAGTCAATGCTATCTTTGTGATGCGGCTGTTGAGTCACGGGATCATATTTTCTTTGAATGCGGCTACTCAACGACTATTTGGCTCCAGGTCGTTAATGGTTTAGGTCTCTCCCCTCCGCCTTCTCCCCGCCTTTGTGATATATTGAGCTGGATCTCGCTGTTGCAAGACAAGGAACTCCGGTCCCGATGGTGTGTTGCACTCGCCGCTACGGTGTGGACTGTTTGGAAGGAAAGGAACACGCGTTGGACAGCTTCGCCTTCGACCTCGCAAGAACAGATTTGCTCTTCTATCATTTCGGCCGTTAAAGTTTTAGTGGGCTGCTTGTAATGGTTCTGCTCCTTGCAGGGGCTCTATTCTTGGGGCCAACATTGCCCATTTTGTTAGCTTTTTGATTTGGTATGCACTTACAGTTTTTGGCTTAATTGGGCACTATTTAAACCCTTGTTGGGTCTGCAAATTCTTCCACTTTCATTAATACAATTACTTACCCATAAAAAAAACAATTTGTTGGTATTTTAATTCACCAAAATAATTCTCAATTAATTTTGGGAATATTGCAATCTTGACATTGGAATATTGTGAATCATATTCACAACCCAAAACCAAATGTAATTTACATTTTCAATTAATTAGACAATGTGTATCAATACACATTAATAATTAATCTACTAATATAAATTATATTTAACTCTCTCTAATACATTATAAATCACATTTATAATATATTATGAATAATTGGATATTACTATCCACATTATTCTTATCCTTGATAATTAAATCATATTTAATCATCTTGGATCTCATGTGTTCAAATAATATGAATCACATTCACACTATTCACATCTTTGATAATCAAAACACATTTAATTATCTAAGATAACTCTCTTTATAATATGAATCAAATTCATATTAATCTTGATAATTAAATCACATTTAATTATCCATTTTCTCGATGCTCGGATACATATATCAACAATAGAATTATCCATGAACTCTTTTAAGGATAATGCGCTTTCTCCGCGAATACTTGGAGATAAGGACAGGGCGATTGTATTGTTCCACGTATAGTGACATTGATATTGAGATCACATCTCAAATCTAGATCTCGAGCCTCCCATAGATGCTTGATTAAATCAAGACCGCAAATCTAATCTTCTCATTGAATCCGAATCACATTCAGATTAATGTCCAACATTTGGACTAAGATCGGATTACTTCTCTACTAAGAGGAGTCACTAAAATCCAGACCCGTTTCATCACTCCCTAGGAATGGAAGCGTCATGGTTATACAACCGTTTATGATCACATCACCCTCAGGCATTCCCAATACCTGCACATCCTGCATACTGGAAGACTCAGAATAAACCCGAAGTATTAGATCAACTTTGTACTGTCTACTTCAGGGTTTTATCAGTAAGTTTCTCATTCGATCATTGGGAGTCGGTATTGATCATATACTTTCCAAAAGCATACATCATACCTAGGTCTTGATCATATACTTTCCAAAAGTATATATCAAACCAACAAATTTAGTCAAGCTTCCAAAGCGAGACGACCGTGCGCACGGAATTTGATTCTTCCCAATATCTCATGAGTGAGCTCATATCTTCCGGTTCAGTAGTGAACCTGTATGATCCCTTTGAGAGATCGTATTACTCATATGCCCTTATATGCACACCAGCACGCTGGTGTATAGACCTTGATTAGGTCATCAACCTATTGGTCTGTCAAATGTACATACTCAGACATATAGTAACACATCTGTCTCCGGTCAGAGGATGTGTGCTTATATCATGACAACATATGATATAGGACTTTGGTTATCTCGATCTCGTTAAGTCAACTCTTTGACCTAACTAATATGACACCTCCGAATCTCTATTCCTATGCAGAGGACCTGCATCAAGAAGTCGGTCAGATATCAGCCTAACTGAGAAAGGATTGCTATCTCCTACTCAGGCTGGAGATCATCTCTTAATAATCATTTGACGGTGCTTGATGAGTCCTCAATCTAACTCATTAGATATTCATCTAAGCACCAGCCTCTATGATTCAATAATTCAATCAACAACTGTATGATCATTAAGATGGCCATGGTACATGACCCTAATTGTACTAAGGGACCTATTATGCAAACTATGTACTCTTTATTTCAGATTAAGGAGTGAATTGCAATAACATTTATTGCATAATGGCTCGCCGTGGGATCGCATGTCCAACAAACCCATCATTAGAGTGAAATGAGCAATACAACACCGGTAGTGGGCGGTGGAAGAAACCATCGGACGAAGGTCTCCGCCTATTCGACCGAGGAAGGAGGAGCTATAGCTAGGCAATGCGTGTCCCAGCCACCTGGTATGTGTTAGGAACATGATGAATTTTCATTGGACCTTTCCTCCTCTTTTTGAATTTACACCTAGGTCCCCACCAGGAGCGCTCACAAAGAAGAATTTTTTTTTATAATTAATACCCTACAGTGGATGTTTGACAATTTTGATATATTTTTATTATAATTAGGCCCTAAAATTTCCAAAAAAAATCCTAAGATTTTTAATATTTTTGAGTATTCTTAAAATCTAATGGCTTGTATTAAATAGCCTTTGAGACATATCTGAGATATTTTGGCAATGCTTTTATTTATTAAACTTTATTTTATGAAAATTAACATTTTATATCAAAAATCATTCTAGGCTTATAGGATTAATTGCTTGGGTTAAGAAAATTTATACTATCTCCATATTACTTAGACTACAGAACGTCTCCCACTTTTGTCAAATTAGACCTACCTATTGTTTAAAAATCCCAGTAGTTCTATGTGTTTATCTTTCTACAATTCATTTTGTGATATCTTCAAATTTCATAGGTATTATATTCAACTACTATACTCTATCATCCCAAATTTTTATTTGCAAAATATTACAATATAATATTTATTAAAAATAAAAAAACAAAATAACCCTTTTTAGTGGAAAATTCATACTAATTTTATTTCTTCTCAAAAAGTTCAGAAAAATAGGAAGTGTGCACCTTCTATGTATACACAAGTCCTCAACAAGATTTGTAAAAATTCTTATATTTTTATTAGAATGAAAAAATATTGAAAAATCTCTTATAATTTCTATATAAATTTATAAATTTCAAAATTAGACAAATAAGTGCCATTTTAAATGATTTTAAATTATCGATCTAATAAAAATACCCATGAGTATTTCCGTATCCTTCTCCTGTTATATATATATATATATTCTTTCCCATATTTAGCCTTGTATTTTTATTATATCACGTATCTCTTATTATAAAAATACCTACAAATATAAAAACTTTAGAAACACTTTAAAAATAACATTTCAAAAATTAGAATCCTTAAAATATTTTTATTTATTTTTCTATCTATTTCGCTTATTTTTACATTAATTAAAAACCTCCAAAAACTTAAAGTTCAAAAAATATTTTTATAAAAATTAAATATCCTTAAAAAATTAGTTAGAAATTTATAAAATATAAAATAAAATTAAAATTACAAAAAATTCTTTGAAAAAGGAAAAACATTTTGGGATACCACACCTATAACACCTTTAACTTGCAGGTAATTTGGACAACTTGTGCTAGTCGACATAGATACGCCCTACCTGACTTAGTTTCTCTTCTACTTTCTACTTAGGTAGCTTATTTAACTTTGCCTCCTTATGTTCGACCTGGAGTTTGTCAAGGATAAATAAACATATACTTACCATTACTTCCTATTCTTGTTTATTTTGATCAGTTATTCCATTATACTACACTAACACATTGATTGCTTGGAATTATTGTGAAAAAACTGCATTAAAATGACATTGTTACCGAGAAAGCGCAATTACCTAGAGAAGAATAGTGACAACCATTAGGAGAATTTTTTTTTATTCATACTTATCTATTCAGTCTTTACATTTACTTTATGATATTTTCTTGTTGGGCCGACTATTTTCTACAGGGAAATTGATATCTTGGCCTTCACCTTAGAGTGCAAAGAAAGTTGAGAGATCAACAAACTGATATGGTTTCAATCATATAGGTTCTAAAGAGTAGGAGTAGCTGCTAAGGAGCACAGTAGTGTAATGTAACTTAGTTTCATGTTAAATATCCAATAGACACTTGTATAATCTAGTAGAATTTGTATAATTATTTGTAACTATTTTTATGTATTAATTCTAGACACTAGAATTCTGTTTCCACTCCTCTGCTGAGTGGAGTAGGGATATCAACGTGGTTTTCTTCACCGCTATTTTTATTTGTTTTTTATTTGTTTTGAGTTTTTCGATATTTTGTTCTTTTATTTCTAATGTGGGACTAGAGACCTTAGGTTTACTCTCTGTGACTAAGCATTATAATGTTAGGTATATACACCATAATATAAGCTCATGTACTTAAAGATCTCGTTTGTACTTAATCAAATAACTGCTTCTTACTCATCAATAGAAATGCATGATTAGGATGTTTCTCGCATTGAATTTGTGTACATATATTAGATTTACAAATTTGTGGCTTGAACATAAAGAATGCTGGGAATCATTGTGAGCATTCCTAACTAATGAACCATCATTGATTTCTGACTCGCATTTTCTTCATTTCTCCCTTGGTTGTGAATTACTTAGTAAAATAAAGAATCCATCCCAAAGATGATGTTAACATCATCTACTTTAATAAGTAGTAGAGAAGCATGTAATTGACGTCATGCAATGTGTACTATGTAGTCATCTAAAATCTAATAAATTATGAATTCTTATCCTCATGGTCCTTTAATTAGATAGAGATTTTGTAATTCTATCAGAGTCTTGCTTAAAATAGGTAATCGATGTTGAGCCACAAATAAATGTGCAGCACAAGAATCAAATAAGACATATATGGAAAGAACAAGGATAGCAACGCTACCTCGTACAACAGTTCCGAAATTATAAACTTGTTCTTCAGTGATGGTATTAAGTTGGCCATTAGGAACTGGTAAACTAGAGCCCGCAATGCTTTGTGGGGGTTGCTGTGTATGATACAATCCTTGTGAGCCTCGATTTCTATACTTTTTTCTCCATGTTCTGCTCCATTATTAGGAATAGATGTAGTACAGGTCATCATGGTTTTATTTAACCAATATTCTTTCAACAATGGACAATCTTTCTTAATGTGATCTTCTGGACGATAGTAAAAACATGTACGTGGTCATGTCTAAGCTGAAGACCCAACCACAGAGGTACTAGCTCATGCTGTTGAGTCGCGAGGTAGGACAGAGCATGGGTCGGGCTCGAGATGGGCCCAATCGAGTCCAGCCCAGGCCCATTTAGGAAATCAAGCCCACGGATCAGGCCCAGGACGACTCATTTTTCAACAACTGGGCCCAAGCCCGAGCCCATCCTGACTCATGATGGGTTGAGCCTGGGTCGGTCCAGCCCATGAATCCCACAGAAGTTGGGTTATAGCTTATCTTACAAATTTACAACTCCAAATTTTGGAGGACTGGATTTGGAGGGGGTTTTTGAGCATTTGTAATATTTTATTACAAACACAATCTAATTTTGTAATTCTAATTTTTGGATCTTTTCTGTAAAGTTTGAGATGATGAAACTAACACAAGGTAGAACATTTTATCAATCAAAATACCAAAAGAGCGGTAAATAAAAGAGGAATATCGAGCTACCGTTGAAGTTCACATGCATATGCTTGCAAATTTCTTTCTCATCTAGACATATAGCATAACTGTCAAAACTATCATAACATGTCATAAAGTACTTGATAATAAACAGCAAATACCATTTAAAATCCAAACATGATAAGCAATATTTACAACATAAAAACATTCACTGCAAAAACACCAGTGGATTTATATCCAACAATCAAACTGGCATCGCCACAATCTGCTTGATCCTTGATGCGCTCCTTAAGAAAGAATAGATAGCACCAAGCAATGTAAATGAGAACAAACAAAATGCATCACAATGTAATCCAGCATATCTTAAAAACATGAAACCAAATAATGGAAATCCATGATACTATGAGATATGCCAATTTTGCAAATAAAATACCGTAATGTACTGGATCACTACACTACTACAAAATTATAATTAATCTATATATTCTAATGCAAGTCCGTAGCCCACAAGCACAGGGTCCATGTGTCACCAAGTACCAACAATTTGCAAACCACATGAAATGTAGTAGTCAATTATCCTTTAATTGTATATGTAAATAAAATTATGTATCAATAAACAACAATTTTAAATCTTACAGCTTTCCACATTGATATGCCAGTTAGCGATGTCACTCTTAGATGGTGAGTAATGGTAGTATTGTATTTAACGAAACATCAATCCATATGGAAAACAGTATAGATAAAACATGCACATTAAAAATATTAATGTACCAGTGCCCCTCCTATCTTCATCTTCTTCTTTTTCATCATCTTCTTCATCATCAGTTTCACTGCTCTCTTGCTTTTCATATCAAATCCAATCTCCCGTACATACCAGTGCCTCAACAGTCTTTGAATTAAGGCGACTCATGAATGCGTCAAGAACTCTACCTCCTGTGCTAATAGCACTCTCTGAAGAAAATACTGGATGCTGGTATGGCTAAAATATCTCGAGCCATCTGTGATAAGACAGATACTTGCCTGCATTAAGTTTCCGCCACTGCAAAATATCAAAATGTTCCCCTACTGAAATGAATGTTGAGTTATCATCCAAGTATAATTGGATCTCTCCAGACTCTGAAGAAGTACCCATCAAAAGCTTGTTCTTAAGAAATTTACTCAATGTGTCTTCCTTCTTGTTTGTTGCACACATAATATTATTTTCCTGATTAAAAATATTTGAGTGCAAATCTCTCCACCCTGAGCATCTTTGAGCTTGCAAGTATATTCCTCATATAGCGAATGAAAAATATTTTCAACATGGCTAACATATTCTGTCACTTCAGCTTCTGAATACATTTTTGAATATGAAAATTGCAATAAATCAAATTATATCATGGATTTAAAATGGTTGCAATTGCCAAAGGAAGTGATGCATCTTTATCACTCCAATACTAATCAAATTTGTTGTACATCTTCATTGTCATGCTTCTAACAACGACATCATCGTGGTTCTTGAGTGATTCCAGCTCTTTCTCAATCATAAAGATTAAGCTGAAAAACATGTTAGATGTGGAATATTTTTGTCTAGATAAAATTTTTATTGCAAGGTAAAAGCTTTCAAGGATCTCATGAATAAGTTCCACCTCTTTCCACTCAACAACATAAGGTACATCCAATAGTTGAAAATCCTGACTCTTCATACGATTTAAAATCTTATGTTACAAAAGAATCGAATGGAGCATTGAGTAGGTAGAGTTCCACCTTATGCTTACATCTTGTTTTAAGCCCTTACTAATAGGAATATGCTCTTGTTGGGCAACGACAAGAAATTCTTGATATTGCCGGTTAGAGAAGTTGATACACTTGCCAAGGCTGCGTATTTTGATGATTGGCTCCTTTATCTCTGTCAACCCATCCTGGACAATCAAGTTCAATATGTGTGCCCAATATCACACACGAAAAAATTGTCCATTCATCAATAAAGCGTCAGTGGAAGAGAAATGATCAATCAAATTCCGAACAACGACGTCATTAGTTGAAGCATTATCGGTAGTGACAGTGCACATCTTCACAACATTCCATTCATTCAGGCAACTAACTATCATATATGCAATATTCTCTCCCATGTGGTGAGAGGCAAGTGCTGGAAAACACAAAATCTTCTTGTGCAATTTCCAATTATTGTCAATGAAGTGACCAATAATCGACATGTAACTCAAATTATGAATAGAATACCACATATAAATGGTAAGAGAAATGCAGCTTCCTATATTTTTAGTAATATTCATCAATCGAGTCTTTTTAGAATGATAAATCCTCATACAATCTCTCTTTAGCGTAAAGCATAATAAGACCTTGTATTTAGGCTGTAACCTCCCCACGAAAGAATGAAAGTATGGATTCTGAACAGTCCTAAAAAACAATTCAGCAGAAATAATCCATTTTACAAATTCAATCCTGCATTTTTCTTGATCAAATTTTTAAGTTGAAATTGAACTACCTTCATCAAAAGTGGAAATATTAGCAAAGTCTGCATTTAGCTTCTTTCCTAAAATATAAGCATTTATTTTCCAAATGCCTAATCAGGTGGCTTGTCCCACTCTTGGCATGGCATGAAAGAGTCTTCTTGCAATGGTTACATTTGCACATTTCTTTTCCATCAACTAACCCAATCTTCTTAAGATGGTCCCAAACCCACGATTGTGACTGTCTAGGACGTTTAATTCCAGCTGAGACATCATCCTCTGCATCTACCATAGTAAGATCATTTACAACTTCTTCATTTTGTTAATTCAATATCTAATTAATATAAAAAACATAAAAATAAATGATGGATTCACATTCACATTCAAATTCTAATTCTAATTCTTCAATAGGTAATAAATTCATATTCACATTCAATATCAATAATCACATCTAAAACAACAACATCCAAAATTTAGAATAAAGGATCAAGATGTTGTTATCAGGATAAACCAAGCATATATTAAACAGTAATCAAACGGATTCCAATGGATTGATAGATCAATATTACAGATTATTAAGAATAATAACGTGCAAATCCAATCCATTATGCGATTACAATAAGCAAACCAGAACCGATTAATCAGACGGAAATAAACAAACGGGCGTGATCCAGAAAAGGGCAAGCAATAAATAAATTGTGGCAAACAAAATACAAGAAAGATAAGGTTAGATATCACCGAAGCGTCCATGAAATGGACTGTCCTTAGAGAGGATTTCGCCCCCACAATACCGGTGCGTTGGGTACTGGCGATCCGCTCCCAGGATACGACGGTTCACGGTCGTCGTCCGCGCACACCGATGAGACCGTCCTCGAAAGCACCTCTGAGAACTTGCAGCCGAGAGGAAACAGGTCGCAGATGCGAGAGAGAGAGAGCGAGAGTGACGACGGGTGGAGATTTATTGCGAGTGAAGAAAAACGACGTCGGGTGGGGGATATAAAAAGAAGGGCTCGCGTGCCCTAGCGCGCAGTCCCTTCGGTTTCCCAAAACTGCGGCTAAGTCGAGCCGTTTGGATCAAGTTCGATTCCCAATGTGATAGCGATTAAATTAATTTGTCTGATTAATTTAATCGATCAACCAAATGAAACCCGCAGCAAAAGTATCGAGATCTGAGATCCGAATTGACTCTCCCGAGCCGGAGCCAGCCGGAGCCGGAGCCGGAGCGGAGCGGAGCGCGCGCGCGTGTGGTCCTCCATTCCTCCTCTCTACTATTGCTACAAGAGCTTGGGGTGTGGACTCATATATAAGTCCACCAAAAGTTTAGATCTCTAAGGTATGGTACTAAACTTCCATCCAAACTCAACCATGTTTCAAATTTGGGAATTCCCAACTTTCCCTCCAAACCATTTGGTTTCCCAATTAAAACCAAATTATTGTCAATTGTAATTAATAGATTTTCCTATTAAAACCTAAATACAATTTTTAATACAACACAAGAGAGGTCATTGTATACCTCCTCCACTTGAAGAGTCTGATTCCAAAAGAGAGGGGGCTAGTTGTGCGGTGGCCATGTGTGTGACGGTGCATTCACAGAGGGAAGGCGTAGGCGCACCGTGCAGTGACAATGGCCTGCTTGCGTTTGGTGTGGAGGGCCTCAACCCTCAAGGAGGGAGGGACAAGGAGTCAGGGAGCGGAGGAGCTGGGCCAGGTTCGTGGGGAGGGAGGGAGGGGAGTGGATGGGTGGCTAGGCTGGGTCAGTAAAGAGGGAGGAAGGAGGGGAGGGAGTGGGTAGCTGGGCCTGGGGGCTGGGGGTGGGGAAGGAGGGGAGGGAGTGGGAGCACGAGGAGTAGAGGAGGTGGTGTAGTGGCGCCGGCCCCTGGATGGTGAGGGAGGGAGGGAGGGAGAGGGAGGACGAGGTGGCGATGGGCGACGAGGGAGGGAGGTTGGAGGCATGGAGCGAGAGGGAGGAGAGGCATAGTGGTGCAAGGGGTGGAGGCCGGAAGGGGTCACAGGGGATCCTGAGGAGAGCTGAGGGCCACGTACGGCGGCTACCGGAATCACTGGGAGGGGGACGAAGCTTAGGGAGGGAGGGGCGGCGGGGGGTTGGGGTCCTTAGGGTCTCGGACGGGAGGAGTGCGTTAGGGTTTCAAAATCAGGGGCGGGTTGGGCCAAGCTCATGGGGTTGGGCCTGGATTCAGGCCATAAATCGGGTCAGCCCGTAGGCTTCGGGTTCGGGCATGCTCAAGCCTGAGCCCGGCCTGATTTGATAAATGGGTCAAAATGGCGGCCCAAGCCTGCCCATTTAGACAGTGGGCTAGGGCTAGGGCCAGGCTTGAGTAGGTCGGGCATCGGATTGGATCGGGTCGGCCCTGGCCCATGCTCCACCCTATCACGAGGGTATAGTGGAGGTCTAGAATAACCCCCTCTTCCGTACATCTCCTGGCCTAAAGTTGGTGGTGAGCTTATACTGGAACCATCTGGATGATATCGACGACGTTTACGGTTATGATTCGCCTTGCGTTTGGTTGTTCCACCTATAAAGTGGAAGTTTCATCTTTGTCAATTTCCATCCCTCTCTATCTCAATACGAGAGGTGATGCCCATCCTTTATCTATAGTGGTAGATTTGAAATCGGTAAATTTCTTTATAAGATATCCCTTAAATCCTTTAACAAATTTGGTAAGGCGCTCATGGGGTAAAGCTTCCAAAACTAGGGAGTTGCATAGTAGCTCGATGAAGTGAATACAACAACAGTTTGCATGAAGAGGTTTTAGAAAGAATCCAATTCCAATCAAATGTTGCCTTGGATCATGCATCATGTATGTTGAAGTTTTTCTGTTACAATAAAAATTTTTCGCAAGGGTTTTGAAGGTGTTTGATACACTGTATGCCTTGGGTATCTCTCTTATTGCATATGCTCACTCTTTTTGGGCAATGGGTTATTAATTAGTAATAATGAAACATTGGTGGTGTAGCTGAAAGCTTGGAAAGGTAGGTCTAAACGAGGGAACTTGGTGATTTTGACATTAGTTCTATCTCCCATTCCATCTTGTCATCCTTTTTATTTTTATACACCTAGGGAGATAGGAGAGTTTGACACATCGATGTGCCGGTGTCTGTCGAAAGATTGTGCAAGAAATATCGTTGCCTTTGCATAGTATGGTATTTTTATGACAATGATTTTAGGTTCTATGTTGATAATTGGATAGGCTTTGGTAGTATACTTCCTAGGCATTCAACTCTTGCTATGAATGAGAATATACATTACCTATAGTTGTACAATCATGTTCATGAACCTTAATGTCTATATGATGGAGGAATACATGCGATTTTGCACAAACATCAAGATGATTGGGAACGTTTTGCACATCATCATCCCATGTCATGCTCTTGTAGCTCATGTTGAACATGCAGTTGTCGTGCAGGTAACTGTAAATGTATTTTTCCTTACCAGCTAGTTGCACCAAAGGTTCGAACGGTGGGTTCATGATTACATTGATCATCAAAGGCATTGCTACATTGAGCTTTCACGACCTTAGCTTACACACGTTCTTGAGCTTCATTGTAACCATCATGCTCTCACCATAATCAGGAATGAAGATAGCAAGGTAGTTTATGTCTCTTTAGACGCTTTCTCCAACATGAGTAGGATCCCAACACAAATTTAAGTATCAACTTAAAGACAGATCCCTAAGCGCACACGGAATCAATATAATGAACAATCCTAAAGTCATACACCAAGTCGAGATTGACGACCTTGTCAAGGTGGATGTGATTGGCAGCGTAAAAAAATGGCATTGTATTTTTAAAGATATTTTTTGAGAGCTCGTCCATGCAAGAAAGGTTTGCCATCCCTTTTCCCTTGTCAAACTAGAATGTAGTAAGTTAGAGAAGAAATAATCAATTAAAAACTCTATTACTATTACTCTCTAGTGGAAAGTCTTTGATTGCAAGCTTTATTGGTAACAAGTTATGACGTGTGGTCATGAGTGCAGATTTAGTTGCAGATGCAGTCGACATAGTGATCTAAGTAGACTGATTAAGTAACCATTGATTACTTTTTGCACATTTAATTCCAACTTTGCCATTCATGAAATCACTTGACACGTATTAAATTTGATCTTCATCCATAACTGCTACATGTATATTATGCTATGGAGAGCATGAAGACAAGGCAGATTATCATGGATGTAATGATGACAGATTTTATCGATCAAGTGAAAACGTTAAGAACATTCCATGTAAAGTTTTACTTTATTTCCGACGTATATACTAAAGCTTTTATATTATTGTAAGGAGACGATACAAGAAATGAGATGGCATGTATATCATTGTTGGCAAGAATATTTGGCACACCCATCCGATTTGGAGTGTTGGAAAAACTCGATGCCATGTGTTCCATCATTTACAGCCAAAAAATAGAATTGTATTATAGGTCATTATACAAACGCTTTCAATACATGTTGTCGAAGTAAAGATTATTCATTTAGTAGTGACAACACTATATAATCTGCATATGTTATGTAATAAGAAGTAATTTATGCATTTATCTTTTTTAATACTTGATCCTACACATCTTGTGAAATCTATTGACACATATTTACTTTTACTTATAGATGAATTGATTGTGAAAACGTTGGAGTAGATATGTATGATGCTTGCAAATACCAAATGTAAAATATGAAAGTTGATTTACTCTGGATAATTAATGACTTTCCTGCATACGGTATTTTATCGAGATGGAATACATATAGAAAGAAATATTATCTGTACTGTTTAGAGAGTACGGAGTTGTTTCATCTTAATGTGGCAAAAAATCATGTTTTTTACTATCATTGATAGTTTATCTCGAAAGATCATCCGTACAGAAAACATGAGTAAATGTTTAAGAAAAATACAATTGAACTTTCTGATCCTTTGGTGCTAGAGAATCACATATATGTTATCGACACAATTATTAAAATTCGAGAATTCAACTTCGATAATGGTCAAGACAACCAACCATTGCTAGGTTTTGCATATTCATAAATTGGATAAAGATGAGTATATTTTGGAAATTACCTTATTGGTTAAAACTCCTGATTCAGTACAATTTAGATGTTATGCATATTAAGAAATTTATTTTTGATAACATCTTTTACACCGTGTTTAATGTGTTTGGTTATACGAAAGATACAATAAATGCTCAGTTGACAAACCCTAAATTCAACCCTTTAAAAGTGTGGACTTAACATCGGATGTCATTGCAGTCGAGCTGAATTCGATTCATCAAAGACCGCTAATTAATTTGTCAATTGAATCAAAGCGATCAAATTTATTTTACTTGGGAGGGGCACAACGCAAAGAAACATGGAGCAGACGAGGTAGACACATACAGACACTTTTTATTTGATTTTTAACATGCAACAGAATACAATTGTAAAGTTATGCAAATATGCCCTAATTAGATAGAATAATTGAGCTAATAAAATGTAGTCAACATCAAGATCCAATAATGAAACAAATTCCATTGATGAATTAATACAAGGTATGGGAAATCATTACATAAAAGACACTATATTCCTAAAATTGATCATCAAAATTTAAAGTGTCAAAACATAAAACAAGTCATGCCATCAGAAAATATAATGAAATAAGCTTCGCAACGCAACTGAAATTAACGAAAACAGAGCTCGGATGCTCAAGATATTAACAAAGGAGTCCAGGGGCATAAATGCAAAGAAAACATGAAAAATAAATAGAAAAGTATTGCAAACAAGTCCTTGGGAGAACATAGTTGCAAATAAGAAAAGTCACGAGGCCTTCCTTATAATTTACCCCCACACGCGGGGACTAAATTGCAATTATTGAAACCCAGAGGGGGTCGATTGCAATTAATCCCAAGCATGTGGTATGCGCGTGCTCATTGGACTTTTTTGTAAATTGGAGAAGTTGACAACCCACCTGCGATTTGCCCAGCCCTCACGTGACCAAGGCACGTGGGGCGAGGCTCGGTGGTCAGCGCAGGCTCGGGGCGAGGCTCGGGCACACGGCTAGAGGTTCGGGCCACGTGTCATCAGCTGGAGATACAGCTTGGCTCGGCGTCCCGGACCTGGAGGCTCGAAATGGCGTCTTGGGGCAGTGACATGGCCTACTGTGGACCGTCCGATCTTGAAGATTGAATAACAACTGCTCATCGAGTTCCTCCTCTCCGCCGTCTCCTGCGGCGAACTTGGTGGGGCTCCGACGAGAGGATCTTTCCTCCTCCAGGCTTCCATCGGCCGTCAGGTGATCGGAGAAGGTCCTGGAGACGTGGGCAATGAAGCTCAGATGCAGGAGAATTGTTGGGGCAGTCTGGGTTGGAGTGGCGACGTGAAATAGCTCGAGATGAAGCCCTTGAACTTGGCTCCGACGAGGACTCCGACCAGTGAAAGAAGTACCTGCATATGTTAGACTTAATCTGAAGCGTGCGTGCGTGGGTATGCAATGAGTGAAGAGGGGTTCCATGCGAGCGAATGAGAGGAGGAACTAGAGCTCCATCTCCGACGAAGCGGAGAGGAGGTGGAGCGGAGGTGGACAGGTCCTGGAGAAGGGAAAATGGCAGTCGGAGGTATGCGCAAAGGTGAGCGTAGATAGGCGAAGCTACTTAGGTGGTCAATGGAGGGTGATAATGACAAGGGTCGCATAATGAATTGGAAGAAATCAGAAGAAAAAGCTTAAGGAATCGAGAAGACTTACCTAGAGAATTGGGTGACAGCAACGGCCCGGGCTGAGCGCTGGTGGGCACTCCGATGTTCGTTGAACTCCTGCGTCCATGTGGAGCAGCTCGATGGTGCTCTAGGGCACCAAGACATGGCCTACCATGGCCATGGGTCTTCACCAGGGTCGGCAGTCGTCGTCATGCTCCAATTCGTTCCCTCTCTATCACAGAGGGAAGGAGGGATGTTGGGTCGTAACCCACGTACAGGTGGACATGCGTGAAGGTGGGCAGTCACGATGTATTTGAATGGGGAAGGGTTTTCGTGCAGGTGGTCGTCGGCATGGTGCGGGCGTGATATGGAGTAGGAGAGAGGAGTACGCGGGCAGTTATGCATCCCGCGAGGATGATGGAGGAGTGGGGTTTGACGGAGCATGTTCAGTGGGGCGAGGGAGGTGATGAGGAGATGTGGATAATGGAAAGGGGATGACGGTTTGGCTTGGTGGATGACGTGGGAGAGAAGGGGGTCTGGAGGAGGAAGACGGAGCTCGACTGTTGGATCTCGCGATCCAACGACTGAGCGGTGGGTGCAAGGGAGCAGCTACGATTAAAGCACACATGAGGAGATCGGGCGGCGCTGGAGGGCGACACGTGGCGAGAGGGGAAGTGGGCATAAACGAATGGTCCATATGCCATCTGAGAGCGATCAGAGGGCAGAAATCGTAGCGGGAATGAACATTGGAGATTGAAGCTCCTGGAGTGGATCGGGCGGTTGAGAAAGGCGACGAGTGGCGCCGTTGGATCTAGTGATCCAACGATCAAGGATCGTGTGGTGTGGGCGCTCCAGATGCAATTTGGAATGCGATCAAGGGCTGTGAACAGAGAGGAGATGAATGGCTGAGATGGAGGCATCAACAGATCGAACGACTTACAGTGGAGGCGACTGACGCAAGGGCAACGGGCCACGTGGCTCAACCAGAAAGAGCCATGTGGCCCAATCAGGTTATTCGGACATAAAACAAGAAAAAGAAAGAGAAAGAGGCCGAATTTGGAAAAACACAAACATGAAAATTGTAGATCTACAAGTTTCACGTGGACCAAAAACACAAAAAGTGGTCAAAAAAGGGGGAAATAATTTTGTGAGTGTTTTTAAAGATAAAAATACCATGATTTTTGCTTTTGTTATTTTTTGTATTTTTGATTTATTTCAAGACCCGAATATATACAACATTAATCTGATTTTTATTGACACTAATTTAAGACAGGGGGTTAATATGTAGAAATTAACATGATTAAACTAAGGTTCATCATCGGTATAATTTAAAAATTATTTACAATCGTCCAAAAATAACAAATATGATCGATCGATGACTTAAATAGCCACGATCAGATATGAATACAACCAATAAGTACTGATGTTTGAAATTTTATTTTTACCGAATTTAAGATATTTATGGCTTCTTATTACATATTTTATTGCATGCTACGTTGTTGCAAAGGGAATCCACGGGAAGGGAGTTGTAGTCCAAGATCCACATTCATAAAAGACGATGAGAAAGCGTGTGTAACATCCCGGGCTTAAGTCCCCAATCCGTTATCGAGGAAAACTGGCCCTGACAACTTGTTGGGTACGGGCTCAAATGGATCCGTTGGCAACCACCCAAAATGCTTAAGCCCAAGTTAGCAACTAGTAATCCCCATCACTTATAAACCACACCCACACTTCGTGAGTGTTAGATATAGCACTATGTTTGGGGTTGGGGTGTTACAACCTCCTCCACTTATATTCGCAACGTCCTCGTTGCGACATGGTTCATTCACTTATTCCCAGTGACAGTAGAGGTTGCACGCTCCCGGCTTACGTCCTTTCCGGCAGCCCTTTCCACTATCAGAGGGAACCCGCTCTGATACCATTTGTAATGTCCCGGGCTTAGGTCCCCGGTCTGTTATCGAGGAAAACTGGCCCTGACAACTTGTTGGGTACGGGCCCAAATGGATCCGTTGGCAACCACCCAAAATGCTTAAGCCCAAGTTAGCAAGTAGTAATCCCCATCACTTATAAACCACACCCACACTTCGTGAATTTTAGATGTGACACTATGTTTGGATTAGGGTGTTACAACGTGGTCCACTCTTGGGGGAGGGGAGGGATCCATAGCAGTCTAATGGAGAAAATCCTTTTCCCAAAATTCTGGAATGTAGTTGAATAGACTCAACATAATTTCATAGCTAACTTGATCCGGCTTGCTTTGTATTTAGTGGGCTCGCTGTACTAGGTCTTAAGGCATCTTTGTAGAAATCGTTCCGCTTATTTTATTAATAGAATTTATAAATTAGAGTCAAAATGAAAAATGGAAGGAAAGATAGAACTCCTCAAAAGTTGGAAAATTGAAGGAAAGAGAGAACTCCTCAAAAAGTTCTGTAAGGAGGATTCTAAACTTTACTTTTTTTAACATCAATATCGATCCCTTAATAATCCCAAAGCCCTTTCTATGATTTCATCGAGGAAGCTAATTTCCTAGGTCCCAGATATTGGAGTTAAAGGATAGTCGTCTCTCTTTGATAGAGGCTCTTATACATCACGCTGATTTTCCCTTCTGAATTGTCTTGAGCCGAGGGCATCACATGCAGAGTTAGAGTCACCTCTCTCGTAAGTTCATTAACATCATTCTATCTCATTATATATAAGTTTTGTCTTGCTCTATTATGGGGCTAATGTATAAAATGTCGCCTTCTTTAGATGGACACCACAAGTCCTCATCCACTTCCTTGGCGAGCACTGGCGATATGTGCTTGCCAAAAGGTGCCTTTTCTTGTAGCGTGTGTAAATCGTTCCAATTCAAAAAGTCTTGTAGAAGTGTCCATGTATCTTCTTCATATTTTATTGACCTCCAAAGACTAGGAAACTTATCTATAAATGGATTTGAGCTTTTGGTTCCGAGTCTTGAGTTTTTAAGATCTCATACTTGAGTTGTATCTTAGAAATCGTTCTTCTTCGCTTGAATACAACTTAACTCATTTTATTCTCACAACGATATCATTGCAAATCGTTGAGTTAGACATTGCCCATTTTAGCATCAATGCACAATAATCCATCTAGTTAATCATAATAAAATATACGTAGTAATACATGCTATTGAAGCAGTAACTTGGACCATACCTGCGGGGCGCTCACTACTGAAATTTATTGTTATAGTAATTACATCAAATTATGAAATATTATCTTCAATATTATAACAATAAATGTCTATATATACATATGTTACACAATAATGCCCGGGTTCTACTTAATAAATAGTGTTTACTGGATTTTAAAGTAAAAACAATATATTTACACATGCTCTCAATGATATTCGGGCATCAAAATCCGGTATAATGATTAGGCACATGTGTATATATATGTGTGTGAATATGTAAATACTTATGTAACTTCGCGATTTTGCTCTGTAGTGAATTCAATGTCATATTACAGATAATAAGCAGAAAATGCAATCTTACATTTTTGATAAAACCTAGATAATCAAATTATTATGTATGAATAAAATATCTTGATTAATAACGATTATATATCTGACTATAATCTACGTTATAACAAGGGTTCAATGGGGCAGCCAACATAGCTGTCTCTGTCCCATTTTCGACGTATTATTTATTTATTTTTTTGAAAAAATCACATATATATATTCATCTATATATCTCTCTTATATGTCGAGCCTCTGTCATTCATCTAGAACAGGTCGATTACAACAATCTTTAGATCGTTAAAATTACATGTTCTAAATGGAGGGTATAGGAGTCTCTGTTTCTGACGAAATTCGAGTTGCATATAGGAGGGATATATAGATGAATATACATGGTGATATTTTTCCAAAAAAATAAAAAAAATTTGTGGAAAATGGGGTGGGGGCATCCCCATTTTTTCCTTATGACAAATCTATATCTAACTAATATACTATTGGATACTATAAATATATTCCGAATTTTTAGATATTATGGAATTAGAAATTTGTAGAGGTGCTAATCGAATCGAATACCTTTGAATCTACCATGATTCTGATTCAATTTATAAAAAAGTTTCGAATCCGAACTCGAATCGAATTTCAAATGAATTTATTAACTTAAATTCAGATTCAATTTGTTTTGAGTTTCAAATATTCAAATTCGATTCATGTTGAATCGAATTTGAAATATTAATTGATATTTTAGAGCTTATATAAATAAAATATATGAAGAATAATATAATATAATTATTTTATTGTATAATTCTACATACATGGATACATATATACATATATGCATATAGATATCGAATCGAATTATTATCGAATGAATTCAAGTTAATTCGGATTTGATTCATTTGGGAATCGAATCCACAAGTTAAATTCAAATTCAGTTCATTTGGTTTCGAATTGAACTTTTTTTGAATTTTAACCGAACGAATCCTAATCGAATTCGAATGATTCCGTTCAATTAGCAGCCCTACAAATTTGAGAGCTTATACATACATACATACATTTACTCAATGTAAGTAAATATGCAATTACATTCAACATCTAACCTCAGTCTTATTTTTTTTAAATCTACCCTTTTGTTGATTCCTCAACACGAATTATATCTGTTGCACTCTAGTCATAAATATAAATATACAAGCTTACATTTTTGATGAAACTATAGATAATAAAAGTTACTACATTAATGATGATTGCGTATCTAACTATAATCTACATTTGAACAAATCTATATCTAACAAATTTTCTATTGGATGGTGTTGATGTATTCAAATTTTTATAGAGATTATGGAATTAGAAATTCGAGAATATATAGCATACGTTTAGTTTCCGAAAAACCCCTCGTCTCCTCAAAGCCCTTGCTCCCCTCGGCGGCCATGTCGGCGGCGGCGCCTTCGACCGGCGCCCTGACGTCGACGCGCTTCTCCGACCTCGAGCCCCCCCTTTCCGCCGCCGTCATCGAAGCCCTAACGCACGAGGGCTTCCTCCACTGCACGCCCGTGCAGGCCGCTACCATCCCCCTCCTCTGCTCCTTCAAGGACGTCGCCGTAGACGCTGCCACCGGTTCCGGCAAGACCCTCGCCTTCGTTGTACCCCTCGTTGAGATCCTCCGCCGCAGTCCCACTCCCCCGAGGCGCCACCAGGTTGCGTTCCCTAGCCGTTTTAAATGGTATTGCGCAGTTTGATTCGTTTGTCTTCGTTGTTTTGGCCTTTGTTGATACAGTAATCCTCACGCTATTTAAAGGAATGAGCATGGAGGCTGAAGTACTCCGATATTCATGTGTTGTCTATCAGCTCGATTTCCGACGTGCCACAGTTGTGGAGTGAAATATCAGCACCAGATATTGTCATTGGATTCCTTCGCATTTTTTGTTTTCTGTGTGCATAGATTCTTGTAGGACATTGGTAATCTCATAATGCAATCAATGCTTGTGGCAGTTGGGAACCTTGATCTTGAACATCCCATTGAATCGTGATGATTTATGTCATTCTTCTCGGATTCTCCCTGGGTCTTATCTGCATATTAATTATATGTATGGTTGTGCTGCCAATAACTGATCTTGATTCTCTTATTATGTATGACGGCAAAGAATGAACCGATATGACAGATCTCTGGAGCAAAACCAGTAGTAGCTCCTTCCCTTAGAGTTCAGATCCTGTTGAAATTTGGAGTTGGATTTTGGCCAAGGTTGAATGTTTTGTGAGAATAGTTCTGGAATGAAGATTCCTGTGCAAAAGTTTAGATTTGTGCCCATCTAGCATGTTTGATATTCAGGCTTTTTTTTACAATCTTCTTATCTAAATTCTGTGATTTTTTTCAGAAGAGACATGTCTTGAAGGTACTGATTGTTAAATTCTTATTGATATTGTTCAGGTTATGGGAGTAATCATTTCTCCTACAAGAGAGCTTTCTTCACAAATTTACCATGTTTCTCAGCCTTTTATTGCCACCATTCCAAGTGTCAGGGCTGTGCTCCTTGTTGGCGGAACGGATATAAAAGAGGACATGAAGAATATAGAGGAAGGTGTCAATTTGTTGATTGGCACTCCTGGAAAATTGTACGACATAATGGAGCGCATGGACATGCTAGATTTTCGAAATCTTGAGGCATGTTGCTTATATCATTTATTGGGCATATTATGCATCAATGAATTCGTTTTGACTTATGAATCTTATTTTTTGGATGGAACAGATTTTGATCTTGGATGAGGCTGATAGGCTCTTGGACATGGGTTTTCAGAAGCAGATTACTTCTATCATTTCTCAGCTACCAAAGCTTCGTAGAACTGGTCTGTTTTCAGCTACACAGACAGAAGCAGTAGAGGAGCTTTCTCGAGCAGGGCTTAGAAATCCAGTGAGAGTAGAAGTACGTGCAGAAACCAATACTCATGATAAAGCCTCTTTGTTGCACAGAGACATGTCTTCAAGAACTCCATCGGGTCTTCACAATGAGGCAAGCCCTTTCTTAGTTGATTCTCTTTCAAGAGTATTGATATAATAATCCATTACCAGTAGTGACCTTTTTTTTTTTGCAATAGCAATTGGCATTGCTCTGGGTTAAGATGAGAGATGACAAAAATATTTGTTTAAGCTACAGTGCTTACATGCATTTTTTGCCAGTTTGCTAATATAATGTTAAATTCGGGAGAATATTATATTGTACGAAACATGTCCTAAAATTTTGAGATTATGGCAGCAATTGACGTGAAGTGGTTTTAGAAGGAATCCAATTCCAATCAAATATTGCCTTGGATCATGCATCATGTGTGTTAAAGGTTTTTCTGTTACAATAAGATTTTTTCGTAAGGGTTTTGAATGTGTTTGGTACACTGTACACCGTGGGTATCTCTATTGTCGCACATGCTCACTCTTTTTGGAGAAGATGTTATTGATTAGCAACAAGGAAACACTGGTGGAGTGGTTTAAAGCTTGGAAAGCTAGGTCTTAAGGAGGGAACTTGGTACTGAATATAGTTCTATCTCCCATTCCAGTTTGTCATCTTTTTCATTTTCTATAAGTCTAGGATGATAGGGGAGAGTTTGATGCTTCGATTTGCTGGTGTCTGTGGAAAGGCTGGGCAATGGATGAGGTTACATTTGGTGGCATGGGAGGATGTATGCATAGTATGGCATTTTATCACAAACCCTGGGCGATAGGCAACAGTTTAAGGTTCTATGTGATAATTGGATAGGCTTCCTAGGCATTCAACTCTTGCTATGAATGAGAATATTGGAGCGGCCTCCCATTGTTTTGTTCCATAATAGGGTATATAAGGAACTTGGATACCTAGATTGGGTGATAGCTTATCAAGTGCAAGTCTAACTGAACTTTATCGTTCATTCATGTCCATGACTCAGCTGCATTCTTGACAAGGGATAGAAAGCATTTTCTACGAGGGAAGAAATGCTGGATTTTTGTGCATGTAATAGATAATTTGATTTTGGATGTCTCATACAAATACAGTTGATTTCCAGCAGGTTTGTAAATGGCTTTAAGGGATTTCATCTCTACTTCTGCCTCCATTATTTTTTTTTGTAATTGCTGATTTGTGATTTTCTGATACAATTATTGCAAAACCATGACCAATTGCCTGTAGATAAAACTTAAGATATTTTTCAGAATTTACGTCTTATCTTGCATGGGTCCAAGCTTTACCCTCTGGTCCCTGGCTCATTAGTGTCACGATCCAACCATTCGGCAGTGTCAAGTTATGTCTTTTTTTGAAAGTGGTGTCTAGTTATGTCTTGGCTTGATAATTTTATGAGCTCTACTCATTCTATTGTTATGAATTGACAGTACTTAGAGTGCGAAGCTGATGAGAAGCCTTCTCAACTTGTGGACTTTTTGATAAAGAATAAGTCAAAAAAGATTATAATGTGAGCACTCCAAGATGACTGGACACTTATTTTTCTATGGGAAAATGGAATTTATTGACTTGATTATAATTGCAGATACTTTATGACATGTGCTTGTGTTGATTATTGGGGCCTTATTCTTCCTCGACTGTCAGTTCTTAAAGGTTGCACTCTCATACCTCTTCATGGGCAGATGAAGCAGGTGACAATAAATTGATGATAGTTCTTGTTGCGAGACTTGTCGATATTTAATACCACATTTTGGGAGACTCATTCATTTAATAAGTATGTGGAATTTGCAGCTTGCCAGGGAGAAATCATTGGAACATTTTGCTGCACTTGCCAGTGGCATGCTGCTATGCACAGATGTTGCGGCAAGGGGACTTGACATCCCAGGTGTTGATTGGATTGTTCAGGTATGGGCAGTGTAAAATACCGAGGTGGTGGATACATTGAGGGTTAATTGTTGTCACTCACTCTGTTAAGCAAGTAGGAGTTTGGCGGATACATGGTTGCAATCTTGGCTTTTGCTAGATATGTCATGCTTTGGTGTATTAGTTCTTCCTTTCTCGCAGAATAAGCAATGCCGTTCTCTGTTCTTTTGCAGTATGATCCTCCTCAAAATCCAGACGCCTTTATACACAGAGTTGGCCGGACTGCACGGATGGGGAAGCAAGGCAATGCAATTGTTTTTCTCTTACCCAAGGTATGTCTTATTTATTTGGATATATAGTGTTATGGAAGTAATTGATCTTTTAAGATATATAATATTGTAGGAGGCTGATTATGTCGAGTTTTTGCGTTTGAGAAGGGTTCCACTTCAAGAAAGGAAATGCTCTGAAGATGCTCCTTATATTGTTACAGAGGTAATGCCCATGTCCTCCGTTTTCTTTAACATTTTGTGTAATGCCTTGATGTTGTCTATTTATGAATATTGAGCTTTTGTTCTTTCCAATATTATTTTATGCCTTCTCTTATGCTATTAATTGAATGAAAGGATTCTACCTTAAATATTATGGAAAGTAAGGGGTTTATGTATATGTCAGATATCATGCCTATGCTCCACTTTTTTAAAAAATTATGGCTGATGTCCCCATTGAAATTGTGTCATTTTACATATTTTATCCTCAACTTTTCTTCCATAGTGTTTCTTTAAATGCAATTACAATGAAAAAGATGAAAAAAATATATTTAAGGGCAAGGTTGCAAAAGTCGGTAGTAGATACTCGATTGGACGAGTCACTGACTAAGGATTAATCAACAGTTGAGCGACTAATAGTCGGACTTTAATCATCTTTGACTTTTTGATTATTTTAAATGTATAAATCATTTTTATACATATATTTACATAGATCTTGTACATGTTGATTCATAATGAAATAAAGGACACAATTGAATTTAAATAAAATATTAAGTGTATTATAATATGTCTGCTTTTAAAAAAATAAAATAAAAATAAAAATATGGTATCTTCAAGTTAAAATCGATCGACTAGTGTGCCTAATCGGTCAGTACTCAGTCGGCCACCCCACTGCCTAGACTAGTTGGATCTGCTAGTCGGGCTAGTCAAGCAACTTTTACAACATGGTTTATTAGTACCAATATTTGTTTTGTTTTTGTTTTGCTAACCTCCCTCCCACCTCTCCCCCTTTCTTCTTCGAGCATTGGAAGGAGGAGTGTGATAATGAAGGGAGTCCCTTGAGGACTAGAGAGAGATCCCTTGATGAGTAGGGAGAGCTGGAGATTGGGATTTGAGGGGAGTGGGTCACAATGACAACATAGGGGGTCGTGTGTGTGTGTGTGGGGAGGTGTTGTTGAACGGCCAGATGATGCTGGGCGTGAAAGGGGAGATGCAAGGGGTTGCATGTAGCCACATGGGCGGGGTATTATCAGAGGGAGTTGCGGGTCAGGGAAGTGTTGGGAAACGTGAATGAGATGTCTATTCCATAGCCCTAGGCTCTCTTATATAGGAGAGTAGCCTATGGGCAAATTACATAAAGGGACTAACAAGAGAAATAAAATAACGAAAAGTACATAAATAACTCAAAATACGTCAACACTCCCCCTCAAGATGTAGCATAGATGTCAATCATGCTCAGCTTGGAAGCACACTTCTGGAATGGACCTCGTAACAATGCCTTGGTGAATATATCTGCAGTCTGGTTCTCTGAAGTAACATGAGATGTGGCAATGAATCCTTTCTGAATCATATCGCGTATGAAGTGACAATCCACCTCAATATGCTTGGTCCGTTCATGGAATGCAGGATTGTTTGCAATGAACAAAGCAGCCTGATTATCACACTCCAAGTTCATAGGAAGTGGTACATCCAAGCATAAATCTGTCAGCACCGCTTTTACCCACATCATCTCTGTAGTAGCCTGGGCCATAGCCCGATATTCAGATTCCGCACTGGATCTAGCTACCACAGTTTGTTTCTTGCTCCTCCATGAGACTAGTGCATCTCCAACATAGACGGCATACCCTGAGGTAGACTTCCTATCCTTAGGACATCCTGCATAGTCTGCATCTGCGCATGCTGAGACAGAAATTCCCTTTGCTTTCTTGAATAGCAGACCTTTACCTGGAGAAGATTTGAGATATCTAAGTATCATGTGTATTGCATCCATATGCACCTGACGTGGCTGCTCCATGAACTGGCTCACACGGCTCACTGCAAATAATATATCTGGCCTAGTGATCGTGACATACAACAACTTTCCTACCAGTTCTCTGTATCTTCTCCTGTCAACCTCCTCTGTGTCATCATCAAACAGCTTCATACTGGGGTCCATTGGTGTCGTAGCAGGTCGACATCCTAACATACCTGTCTCACTCAGTAGATCTGTGACATACTTCCTCTGTGTCATGACCAATCCATACGGATTTCTGGCAAATTCCAGCCCCAGAAAATATCTAAGGACTCCAAGGTCCTTGGTGACAAACTCGGTCCCCAGCCTTTCCTTTGCTTGCTTAATGCCCTGGTCATCATCACCTGTAATCAAGATATCGTCAACATACACCATGATTACAACAATACCTCTTGCCGTCTTCTGTACAAACAAGGAATGATCAGCATTGGAGCGTTTATATCCTTGTTTCTCAAAGAGGTCTGACAGCTTCTGGAACCATGCTCTGGGGCTCTGCTTAAGGCCGTAGATGGCCTTATGTAACCTGCAAACCTTGGAACACTCCCCCTCAACAGCAAAACCTGGTGGCTGTTGCATATAGACTTCCTCCTGCAGATCACCATACAGAAAAGCATTCTTCACATCCAGTTGATAGAGTGGCCAGTCTCTAGTAACTGCAACTGACAAGAGTATCCGCAGAGTGGAATGACGAGCTACAGGGGAGAACGTGTCAAGATAATCTACCCCATATGTCTGTGTGAATCCCCTTGCAACTAAGCGGGCCTTGTACCTGTCAATAGTGCCATCTGCATTATGTTTCACCGTAAACACCCATCTGCAACTCACTGGGCTGACATCTGGAGGTATAGTAACCAAGCTCCATGTGCCTCGAGACTGAAGAGCCGCCATCTCTTCCTCCATCGCTAGCCGCCATCTAGAATCCTGTAACGCCTCATGGTGGTTCCGTGGAATGTCTGTAGCTGCAAGTGACAATGCAAACGTCCTGAAGTGTCCAGATAGCCTCTCAAAGGATATAGCTGCTGATACTGGATATTTGGCACAGCTCCTCTTCAGCTTGCGTAGGGCGATTGGAACATCCAGATCCTCTGTGGTATCACCATGCTCCTGTAATGTATCCTGCTCAGAAATGTCGTTAGATTCATCAACATTAACATTCTCATCGCATACCATAGGCGGGCTAGTTGACTGGTCAGGACCATGAGCTTGAGGCGGCCTGCGGGTGTAGTGGAATGGTAACGGGGATACTGTTGGTGGCGGTGGTGGTGGTGGTGGCGGTGGTGGTGGTAGGGATGGTGGTGACGGTGACGTTGTTGGTGGTGCCATGAATACGGTCTCAGGAGATATGGGTTGTGACTGCATGTTCCCGGATTCTGAGAAATACATAACGGATTCAAAGAATGTAACATCTGCACTGATCATATACCGCCGACGCACAGGGTCAAAACACTTGTACCCCTTTTGAGTTCTGGAGTACCCCACAAAGACGCACTTGACAGCCCTAGGAGAGAGCTTGTCAGAACCTGGCAACAGCTGATGGACAAATGCGACAGACCCAAATACACGAGGGGTAAGAGTGAACAGATCCTTGTCAGGATAAACAAGTGAGAACGGAATCTGTTCATTCAAGACAGACGATGGCATACGATTTATAAGATAACATGCAGTAAGGACTGCATCACCCCAGTAGGAATATGGAACATGACTCTGAATGAGAAGTGACCTTGTGACATCAAGTAGGTGACGGTGTTTTCTTTCTGCAACCCCATTTTGTTGAGACGTATGAGCGCAGGATGTTTGGTGAACAATTCCTTTAGAGGAGTAGTAGTTGGCTAGACTGTTGGTACACAACTCTAATGCATTGTCACTTCTCAAAAATTTGACAGTTGTGGAAAAAACATTCTGAATTTCATTTATAAAGTGAATAATAATATTTCCAACTTCAGATTTATTTTTCATAAGAAATACCCATGATGCTCTAGAGAAGTCATCCACAAAGACAATATAAAACCTGTGCCCCTGATGATCGGGAACACGACTTGGACCCCAGACATCGACATGAAACAACTCAAACTTGGAGTTACTACTCCGACCTTGACTACTGGGAAACGATGTCCTGTGATGTTTTCCCAACTGACACGCCTCACACTGGATAGGTGTGTGAGAAAGACTATAAGGTAAGACTAGACGCAACTTCTGAAGCGGCAGATGACCAAAGCGCAGATGCCACAGGAAAGGAGAAACTTGGTCTGTGGGAGAAGCAGTAATTCCAGCAAACGGGGTCTGGTTCAGACGATAAAGGCCTCCATGCTCATAGCCATGACCAATCACGTTACCCGTACGGATGTCCTAAAAAATCAATGAAGATGAATCAAAAATAGCTCGACAATGAAGATCCTTCATAATCTGACTAATTGATAACAGATTCATTGAAAAATGCGGTGCATGCAAAACATTCTTGAGCTGCATAGATGACGTCAATCTAATCTCCCCCTGACCAGTGATAGGAGAATGCGTGCCATTGGCGATAACGACTGACCGTCCTGGAGGAATCTGTGTGTATCCTGTAAGTAGGCTCTGGTCGCCACATAGATGATGTGTAGCGCCGGAGTCCATGATCCATGGTAGTATATTAGATCTACTACTGTGAAGTGCAAGTGGACTACCTGAGGTACTAGTAGAAGCAGAGGCAGAAGCAGAAGCAGCAGCATCAGTATGACTCTCTGTAGTCGGTGCTGGACCAGATGGTGGGATAATGCCCCTGAGGCGGGCAACCAGGTCATCAAACCGTTGATCCAGTGTAGATGCAGACGGGGGCTCTATCTGCTCAGCAGCTCTTGCAGACGCAGGAAATCCATGCTTTGAGTAGCATGTGTCTTCAGTATGGCCGACCCTGTGACAATATGTGCATGTTGGCCTAGTGCGGCCACCCCTTCCACGGGGAATACGTCCACGGCCCTGGTAATGAGAACCACGGCCTCTGCTGGCTGCCATGGCTGAGGGATTCTGACTAGTGGCTGTGGAAGGTACAGTAATCCTGCTCAATCTGTGAAAAGCTTCCTCCATGGGAGGAATAGTCGAGTCCGCCAAAATCTGTGAACGTGCTGCCTCATACTCTGGATCGAGTGCTGCGAGAAACACACCCACCATTGTCGCATTCCTGTATGTCTTCTGCTGTTCTGGTGTGGCGGTAAGAGGCATGAAGCTATGGAGCTTCTCAAACATTCCTCTCAAAGATGTATAGAGAGAATGTAATGGGCGGCCATTCTGCTTAATTGTGAATATATCATGTTGTAGTTGCAGGATCTTCGTCTCATTCCTTGCCTGAGAATACGTCGCTGCTAGGATATCCCACATGTCTTTGGCTGTGGGCTGATGAAGAATGTCATTGGCGATTTCAACAGCCAATGTGCCAGACAACCACACTTTTGCATATGCATCGTCAGCCTCCCATGAGGCATGGACTCCAGTCTTCTCTGCAGGCTCGGGCTCTGTGAGAATATGCTTCTTGCCCGTGGACTTCATCATACTCATGAACTGCATTGCCCACAGTTCATAATTCGTACCATCTATCTTGACAATGAGCGCTGGACCACGAAATGCGCCCATGGATGGAATATCTGCCTTGCTTTCTGACATACTGGATACGGAAGACTGGAGCGACCTGCAACAGATAATAGTTGTCTACAAAGACATAGACGGGATTAGTTGCATGTGTAGACCTCAAGCAACTATCCCCATGAACCTACGCGCGCTACGATCCGCACTCGCACAGGTTTCTATTGTAGAAACCCTAGAGCACGCTTGAGATGGTGACCTAGCGCTCGCTATGCGCACAGCACAGGAGGCGCTATGCGCTGGAGGTGTTGCCGCACAGGAGGTGCACCGCAGTAGGCGCAAGGTGCACTGGAAAGTGCACGTGAGGCGCGCTATGCACTGGAGGATGCGCTATGCACTGGAGCAATCGGAGGATGCGCGCTATGTACTGGAGCAACTGGCGCTATGCACTGGAGTAGCGCAAGGGGCGCTATTTGGTGAACGGCGCCAGGCGATCGGCGAGAAGCACTGCGCCAGGCGATCGGCGAGTAGCACCGGGCCTATGCACTGCGCCAGGCGATCGGGGCTGTCGGGGCTGCGCCTATGGACGATCGGGGAGAGGCGATCGTCGAGAGAAGAGAGAGAGAGAGTAGAGAGGCCGGCGGGTGGGGCGGGTTAGGGTTAGGGTTTCGAGAACTCCGGTCTAGGACCGTCGCTCTGATACCATGTTGGGAAACGTGAATGAGATGTCTATTCCATAGCCCTAGGCTCTCTTATATAGGAGAGTTGCCTATGGGCAAATTACATAAAGGGACTAACAAGAGAAATAAAATAACGAAAAGTACATAAATAACTCAAAATACGTCAACAGGAAGCATTATGGGGTTGGTTTGGGGGGGGGGGGTCAGTGGGTGGAGTTGTAGGGGTTTCATGATGAGGATGAGGAGTTGCAATGGTAGGGGGTTGTGAAGGAAGCCACGATGGCTTAAGAAGAATGGTCATAGGAGCTAGATGATGTGCAAATGAAGGCAGATAAGGGGGATAACCGAAGATTATGGATTTTGGAAAATATGATGAACTTGATAAAGCTAACATAAATTATTCTAATTTTTTATTGCCATTCTATTTGTCTCAATACCATTGGTGATGACAAGTTAATGGAAGGGAAAAATATGCAAATGGTGCAAGTTTAGTGGGCATCTCATTATTTTTGAAATGCGAGGTATTCCACATGATATCAAATTTTTGAGTAGTAGGGTATGCATATATGCACTCTTAACACATATGACTTTCAACTTTGTTAATTGCAGTCAACAAAGTTTGAGAAATATATATTTTTCTTGGTGTTCTCCATTAAAATTGGTTTAACTTGCTTATGGATGTTTTAACAAGTCCCCAAGTTTGATTGTCACTAGTTTATCTTGTTCTATAGGACTTGTATATGTAGCAATGTGATGTTTGTCTTGGCTGCACATTGACAAACTGTCTAGCACTATAGTATTCCTTATTAGAAATGCTAAAAGAATAATCATGACATCTATAATGATGGGGTCCATCCAAAATACTCGAAGCTCTTTGGATAATTCAATATCTGCTCAAGCAAGGAAATCCTGTAGATCACATAGATTAATATCCGGCTGATATGCGATTGGTCGCACTGTCATTATAACCTTCAATGATCATATAAGGACACGATAGTGGATTCCTTAAAGGTTATTAAGCAAAGATTCACAATTGAGATGTAATTTATCATTAGACTCCTAATATCAATCTTGTTCAACTATATTAATACAACTAATGATAGATCTACTAACACCTGGAAGTTGGTTATCACCACGATTGTCATTATTGAACTCATGTATGAACACCCTATGAAGAAATGGTCTTCATTACTACCACTCGGCCTCCACACACGAAGTTCTTGGAAGGAAGTGATCATGAGTGGTCCTTGAAAAAAGAAGACTCCAAGGATGGCAACAAGGAATCTCGGTGAGAATACTGTAAGCAATGGAATAATTCTACAAACTTTCTTTTGAAATATGAGCATAAAATGATGGTGGCAGCCTACAGTGACACCGTAAATGTGCAATTATTTCCTCCTTTTAATAACAAGTTTAGTAGAAGATTGGGTCAAGTTTCTGATCCTTTAGTCCATTTATACATATCAGATGTTAACATCAAATTTTTTCGAACACTTCACTCACCAAAATCAAAGATGATCCCCATATGTTCCACAATATTAGGCAGAGAGTAGAAGAGACCTTGAGCATACATGTAAAACATCAAGGATCGATATATGAAGCGTAAATAGTAATTCAATGACTTGGCATCAGAGCGCTCTTAAAATGCCTAATAGAGAGGAAATTATTTGTTCCCTTTATGACATAAATTCAAGGATGATGGTCGAGGTCTAACTTTGAGTAGATGTGACAATGCGAAGGGAAGAAGCTATTTTGTTAAAGAAAAAGAGAGACACCATCTCTCTTAAACTATTTTTGAAGGAATCATCCTCAAATTAGACGAAGTCTTTAGACCAAGATACAAAAACTTGATTACGAGATCTGGATAGAAGATCTACAACCTCAGGACAGACTGTTAGAGAATGCATATAGATGTGTAATTGGATCACTCCTTGATCCAAGTACACCGTTCTCATGTTTAGTCCCATATCATCTATTAATGGGACTTTGACATGTTTTTGAAACCATATAGTATATATAGAGCATCACACCCATTGTAATCTCTCGAAAAAAATAATGCAATAACAAGCCTTTTGAGACTTTCTCCATCAATAATATATCACATTCCTCATTGATTAGTGTTTTATGTAAATCCATTGTTGTTTTGATTCTCTATTATTGCTTATGTATTTCTTATTTCCACATGGTATTAGAACAAGTTGAATTTTGGGATTGTTTTGAGGTTTATTTATTTTGATTATGTAATTGGTTCCTTGAAGTTCATTTTGTTGGTAAAGGTCTCCTCGAAAGAAGTTACGATTGTTGGTTGTTCCTTGATGGGTTCCTTGCGAAATTCATCATATGAAGAAGATCAAGCAATACTATGCAAATGGGTTCTCTTTAACCTTAGATCTAATGAGGAGGCGGAGACCGATGCAAACAAGAGAGATAGAGCCTAAGCCCCTCTAATGATAGTTGGTGGGCATTACTTCTTTCTCAAAATCCCTAGAGTGCTCTCTAGATATGAGGCATGCTGCAATACCCAGTAAAAGTAATGAATAGAGATATTTCCACAAGTAGCACAATGGTGCATGTTGATCTTGGCATCCTTGGAAGAAGCGATGGTGCTAATATCTAGCGATGGCAGTGACTCCCTTTGGCAATGCCGATGTCACAAGGTGGTGGTGGCGCGGAGCAACCTTGGTGCGAGGTGGCAGTGCTACCTCAATCTTCCCTTTCACAATCAGAAATCGAGGCATCAACAAGGTGGTCCTCAATACCAGAGGCACGAGCTCTAGGGTTGGACAGTGATGGGTTCTTCATCGTCGCTACTCAGACTCTGGGCACGAGAGAAGCTGTAGCAATGTGTTTCATTTGTGGAACCCATAACAATCACAATGGAAATCCTATGCATTGGTTGTTCTCTCCCATACCCAAGGCAGTGTGATGTAACGCGGAACAACCAATTGGGGCTAAATTAAATATTTTTGTCCCTTGAAATTTAGCAATTAAGGTTTAATTTTTGTGCGTTAATTAAAGTCGAATTAATTTTACGTTTTATTGAGTCCGTTGCGATTTATTTTAAATAAAGAGATCGCATGTGATCTCATTTGTTAGTTGGTTAAATTTAGCAGTCAATCGATTAGAGATATTTAGGGTCCAAATTAGGATAAGTTAGGATTTGAATTTTGATTTGTTTCTATTTTTGTAATCGCACCTCTCCTATATAAAGGGAATGGTAGTTATTTGTTTAGAAATAGTTCAAGTTGAAATCATTTTGAGATTTATCTCACTTCTCTCTCATTATTTCTTCTCCCTCGACGCGATCTCCGCACTTCTTTTCCCCAAATCTCTCGCAACATGCGAGCCTTCTCCCCCTCTATGATTTCCTCTCCAACGAATATTTTCTACCATCAAATTTTATTTTCCACCATTGCAAATTTTTCATTTGCATCAATTGGTATCAGAGCATGGCCTGCAGATCGTCCTCACGATCTGACGGTCCATCCAGACGTTCGCTCGAGCATAAATCCAAAGGTTCTCGCTCATCGGACCGTGCATGGCATGCTGAGGTTAGACAAATTTTGTCCGATATGCTCCAAGTGTGTGCAAATATGCAAGCTTTGGCGACAGAGATGCGTGGGTCGATGAATGTTGAAGCATTGACGCGACAACTAGCGGAAAACGCCGCAAAGGTTGCTGTTCAGGAGATTTCAGATCGTCTACCGTAAAAATAACTGGCTTCGCCGCCATTCCCGCTCGCCCCAGCCCCCTCACAACCCATCCTCACCACTCCTGCACCTCCGTTGAATTCCCCTTCCCCACCGTCACCACCCCCTCCTCTCGCACCATTGACCCTCCTCTCCCCTTCCTCCGGCACCTCCCCTGACACCCCTCCCCCACCTCCTCTCTGTGTCGCCACCCTAGTCCCCCAAACCCCTCGTTGACATCCCTCTCGCCACTCTCGCACCTTCGAAGAACAACCCAGCCCAATCACCACTACTTCCCACGTCCCCATCCTTGTTACCAATCACAACTGCACTGGTACCTCCCCAACCAACACCACCTTCGACATTGAAAACACCACCCGTCCTGCCTCCTACCTCAACCGCTCATCTCTGGAGTAGCCGATAACGCAACGAGCCAACTCCCATCCCTACAAAACTTGCCCAGGTCCTCTTGATCATGCACACCATCGAATGTACGAGCATCTGTCGCCGCCGCCGAGCCACACCAAACACCACAAGCTGCGCCCGATTCCGTACAACCCGATGCGATAAAGCTCGATCCCCATCATAATCCTGAGGCTGCCCTTGCACAACTCCATGAGTCGAATGCATCCCTAGTGTTCGGCGCTGCCATAGGCATTGGGGGAATGAAACCCATCGAAGAGGTGAAGGTATTTCTCTAAAGGAAATCACGTTGCAATCCCATAAAATTAGGGATATTCAATGGTCGTGGTATATTTGCATGAAAACCCTCCCACCAAAAGTACTTTACAACAAGGCTGAACTTGGAGAAAGGGCCAAAGGAATATGTTTAAGTCAAAGGGTAGAAAAATAGTAGGTGTACCCCCAATTGAAAAGAATTACAAACGTAATTCGGAATTGAACAAGGAAGATACAAAATTGGAGCAAATTATTCAACGACTTCAACACGGCTTTTCCAATACCGCAACTGAAAACAAAGTCACTCATCAGGAGATGAGTTTTTCAAAGCGGCAGAGAGCTGATGCAACGTGGGACGATCAATTGGGGTTAAATTAGATATTTTCGTCTTTTGAAATTTAACAATTAAGGTTTAATTTTCGTTCATTAATTAAAGTCAAATTAATTTCACATTTTTTTGAGTTTGTTGCAATTTATTTTCAATAAAGAGATCACACATGATTTCATTTGTTAGTTGATTAAATTTAGCAGTTAATCGGTTAGAGATATTTAGAGTCTAAATTAGGATAAGTTAGGATTTGAATTTTGATTTGTTTCTACTTTTGTAATCCCTCCCCTCCTATATAAAGGTGATGGTAGTCATTTGTTTAGAAGCAGTTAAAGTTGAAATCATTTTGAGAACTATCTCATTTCTCACTCCTTATCTCTTCTCCCTTTACGCGATCTCCGCATACTTCTTTTCCCCAAATCTCTCGTAACATGCGAGCCTTCTCTCCTCTCCCCTCCGATTTCTTCTCCAACAAATATTTTCTACCATCAAATTTTATTTTCAACCGTTGCAAATTTTTTATTTGCATCACAGTGGAAACCTGGGGCCGAAGCGTTATCGTCCTCTATGGCAGATGAGTTCTGCTATTGGAAGCCTATTTAGAGAAGGATAATTATGGGGAGCCCGTTTCTTAGAGAAGGTCAACACTGGTGGGCTTCGTTTTTTGTGCGTGTAATATTCTTATCTTTAGCCCTATAAACCTATGACTATGAGGGCCTTTTCTTTTGTTTAGTTGTGCTACCTGAGATGGGGCTAAGAGATGCACCGTGCAAAACAATGAGGAGCAATTGCATGTAAAAAAGGGAAACAACCAATAAAGAAACCTTGAATGGCCAAAAGAGAAAATGGGGACAATAAAAAGGAGGTTACTTAAAAAAAGGAAGTCCACTATGATTTAAAGTGAGACAAAAAGGCGTGATTAAAACAATCCAAAAGAAAAGGGAGTAAAACGATTATGATTTTTTTGGAAGGAAAAAAGTTGCGACTCGTATAGATGTGCATCCAACGAACTTAATATCTTCAACTTTATAACATAGTTACAATTTACAAAGACTAAGAATCCTGAAAGATTTAGGCATATCAGTAAATACATTTTCCATTTACAATCTCACTCCCTTGAAAAAAACATCATTCCTAGGTACCTAGCCATAACGCCCAAATCATTGCCTTCACTTGAATTTTATCGCCCAACAAAGTAGCTCCGGATGGCGGATGACCCCAGCTAGTCCTAGAAGGGGCACACACATCCATCGTAATCACATCAGGAATCCCAACCTCTGTCCAAACATTTCTCAACTTGGGATGTGGAAAAGAGATGATCCTGATCTTTCGATTCCCCAACGCATCTTTCACACGAGGTATTTGCTCCATTGAACAATCATGCCTAGCTCTAATCATCAGCCTCTCTCGCCCAAACAACCAAAGGAACACCTTGACATGTTGCATGGTTTTCCATCTCCAAATATGATAACAAAGTTGTGGCGATGCCCGAGTCAAAGACAAAGGAGGTATATAATTTGTTGACATCCTTCTTCATTGTGAACTGTCCATCAAGCTACCACGAGTGATCATCACAATTCCATAAACTCATTCACCCTCTAATCAGAAAGCTTAGAGCGAATTATCAGGAATCACGCTGCATCTGTCCTGGCCTCCCTTACGAGCTTCTCCTTGTGAACTGCCAATGCAAGGAGACGAGGGATTCTGGAATCTAAGGTCCACGACCAGTCCAATTATCCAGCTAGAAGTGGAAAGCACATCCATCACCAAAGACATGTCTTGGGAGGTCAGAGATTTGAGGAAGGATCGAACAAATCTTATGCCAGAAATTTAAAGGCAGAGCGTCAAAAAAAAAAAAAAATTAAAGGCACATGGATTCACCGTTGCTACCATGACATACCTGTTGTAACCCCATATATCTTCCACAACATTGTACATAGAAAGTTTGAACGGCTACCCCAAATCTGAGACATCCATTTCGCAAGTAGAGCTCGATTCATATCTTCAAGGCTCAAGACTCTCTTGCACCATCCTTCTGATACATCACCATCACCCTCCAAGAGGCCAATGACATGCCTTGTGAGTCATCATAATTCACCAAAAAAGCATCACATTAGAAATTCAAGCTTTCCATGAATACTAGAAGGAAACAGCATTGGTGACAAGAAAAAAGGAAACGCATACAGGACCACATCCAGTAGTACGAAGTGGCCACCTCTAGATAAACAAGAAGCCTTCTACCCCGCTAGGTTCCGTTCAAGCCTTTTCACTATGGGAGCCAATCTAACTGCCACATCGGTCCGCTAACAAATGGCAAACCCAAGTAGCTAATAGGAAGGGATCCCCTCTAGGAGCTTAGCACACCGGCATGTATTGACTTCATCATAATACCAAAGGGAACAAAGGTGAGACATCGGCATTAAGATTAAAAAACCACCAACCAAAGATTAGGGTCAATCAACTTGCAGGCGAACTTAGATATCTGATGCTGGAAAAGCTGGGGCACCTCTTTGCTAACCCAGATTGCACCCTAAAATAAATCCTTCTGCTCACACATCGAAAGTGGTCTACCATTGCCACACTGATATCCCGATCACCCTCGCTCTAGAGCTCCTAAGCTTAATGGAGCAGATGAGATTGCATTGCTTCCGTCCACTAGTCATCACATGGAAGAACCGGATATTAGCATTCCGCTCCTTCAACCATGTCCGCGTTGAGTGCGGTCTTCACTTCACTTCCTTCTTCCAAAAAGGATCTTGAGCTGCTCAGCCCTAGCTAACTTCTCTGATTCAAGCAATTTCCCGGAGTCCTCCAGCCCCTCTAACCTGGTCATCTCATTCTATGCAGAAATACATCGCTCCTACCTCCGCTAACATAGATCCTGCGCATCAACACATCGCTCTACCTCCGCTGACATAGGTCCTTCTGGAAAGCCACCAACACCTGCTTTGGAGCATCAAGACACACTGCCATGTCTCTCGAAGCGGAACCAGATGAGGACACCCCATCAACAAAGGGCAACACGATCGTGATAGCCCCCCTCCAAAAGCCACGAGCATTCAAAATGAAAGATACTATCCATGCGACTGGACTCCCAGTCTCCCAACACAATGACGTATGGTCAAAGTGGGAGCACGACAGAGATAATCTAACAAACAAGAAATTAAGGAAAGAGATCGTGTAGATTACTGAAATCAATTTCTGATTGGCTGCACTGTCATTTATTACCGCTGTCATTCGGGTAAGGAAAGAGAAGATATTAGATCTTTTGAAGGTCAGTTATCAGACATTCACAGTAAAGGCATTACGGAATTATTCATGCCAATTTCGCATAACCTCATCAATCCAACACTGGAACCTGTCGACTTCTAGAAGGTGGTCATCATCACAATCATTCTTATTGAATTCATGTCTGCACCGTGTATGAGAGGGTTCCTTCCACGAAAAGGAACCAAGCTATTCCACCCACTATCTGTTAAATGATTTGTATTCTCGACTTCTAAGAGAGGTTGTTAGAGATCAAAGTCAGACAACTCTAGTACATTGATCAGTCTCCTAGGACATATACCACACCGATGGAACTTGGTAAAAGTCGTGTTCTTTGCATGCAAGCATGATTGGCTTTTACAATTTTTTGTTCGATGATCTGTATGGTTTGTCTTTCCAACAATTTAGTTGTATATGGTGGGATCGAGAAAATGTTGGACAGTTGATTGCTATCCAAAGAAAGGTGCCTGCTTCTGCTTGTGATGAAGTTGGTATTGTTCCCCTTGTCAATCTTCTTTGTGTTATGGTCTGACTGACACAAAGGATGCTAGATGCATTGACAATTTGACATACTTGAGAATTTACGGCTCAACTCTTGGAGTCATGGTCATGGCATCTTATTTTTTGGGATGAGGTTTGTCATGAGATGGTTTAAGAAGATATGGGTGCTCTGAGGTGATTACAATGAACTGTGTTGCATTAGCTAAGTTGTGTATGAGGCTGATGTGTCAATGAGATCTCATTTTGTTTGTTATGCCAGCATATTGGATTGGTAAGCTATACTCATGGTGGAAGTCATCGGTCTTTTGTTGGGGGGGGGGGGGTTAGGGATCTTTTCTTTTGCAAAATAGATAATAGAACAGTTTTTGCAGGTCAGTCAAATGGTTGTGTGAGGTATTTTGGAGGAAACATTCCCCCCTTGTTTACATTAGCCCGTGATAATACAATACCACCCTTTCATGGTATTGGCACACCGATGAGGAGGGTGGTGACAAAGGATTTGGTGAGCTATTGTGGTTGATGGAGACCTTTAGCTTGAACTTCTTAGTTGTGGAATTTTGGACATGGAGAGGGCATTTTCATGGTGATTTAACATACACGATCCTGCATCACTGAGGTTTTTCATTGACCGTTTGCTTGTGAGAGATCACAGAATTGTCTCGACTCGTGAGAGTAAATTTTTGAAAAGATCAGGTCTTTTTTCTTGGATATTCCAGAGGAAGGTAGTTGCAAAATAATTCAAGTGGATTCTTAGATCAATTACTGCACGTTCTTTTACTGTCCCTAATGAGGAAGATGTGCACTGTCTCTTTTTTAGTTGTACCTTCTCATGTGTGATCCAGTTACAATAAATCTTTCCTATATTGATTTCTCATTTTTTGGGGGCTTTTAGAGAGTTTTGGTTTGGAAGAACATCCCTTGGCTATTCTCCTTTAAAAAAACATCCCTTGGTGATGATGCTTGTAGGTGATGACCCGATCATTGGGCTTTGCAGATCTTTGGATTCTCTATCAAGAAAGT
Organism: Ottelia alismoides; assembly: GCA_037367405.1. Classification (NCBI taxonomy): domain Eukaryota; kingdom Viridiplantae; phylum Streptophyta; class Magnoliopsida; order Alismatales; family Hydrocharitaceae; genus Ottelia; species Ottelia alismoides. The sequence goes on from JAZKJV010000023.1 coordinate 108,366, forward strand.
TGTACCATGTTCGCAAATGGTTGATGCTATTCTAATAAAAATAACCATGAAACTGTATTCTTTGCGGATTTGTGTTGTTTAATTGCAGTGCATTTGCTTTGGATGTCTTTGTGAATTTGTTGCTTTAGTGAATTTTATGACAACTGGTTTCCAGCAATCATCATTTGCTTCTAAAAAAAAGCCAAGGATTCAGTTGGAGAATGATAGATCATTACGTCATCCCATTCCAAGCAACCACTCATTATTTCTGCAAGATAGCCACAATTTCCACTCCCTTGGAACTACATTATTTGTCTCGCTTTTTGTCCCCATGTTAAGACCAATGGATATCGAGGCAAGGGTACACCGTACACTGATCCGACGGAGCACCTGCATATATGCATAAAAAGCGAAAAATAATTGTCCGGCACGGATGACTATTAAAACATTTCAGATCTTGTTTTTGTAGGAGCAATTAGTCTGATGTCTGTGTTTGATCATGCCAGCATTAATGCACAAAATCCTATCGAAGTTCCCAGAATAATTGTGCTTGTATTGGAACCTGCGATCAGATTACTTTAGCTTTAATGATAGTCAATGACAAACTTTCCTGCAGCAGCCACCTTTTGACTTTTTTAAAAGCATGGTTCTAAGTACTATTATATTTTTTTTACTTCTTTATTTTTATAATTTTGTAAATATTGTTTATAACATATGTACGTAATTAGAAGAATGAAAAGTTATTAAAAATTAACAAAATAAATAAGTGACCAAAGATACATAGATGAATTATTCATACTTATACCTATATAATAAACATACATATTTAGTTAAGCATGCAAACAACTTCAGAAATATATAATATATATATATATATATGCATTTAAATGAGATATACATATATAAATTATGTAAACAAAATAATAAAATTTAGAGTATAAAATAAAAATAAAATACATACTATATAGTTAAATTACCTATATTTATACTTGTATAAAGTATCATACCATAAATTAACCTGTAAAAATAAATAAAAATCACCATAAAATACTACATAAAATGATAAATATTTTTCATATTTAGACTAAAAATTAACAAAATCAGTTATTATTTTTAATTGAATTAATAAGGATTTATTTCTCTGTTTTGTTGCGTTGTGGCCCACGTGGACCAATCAGGGTCGAGTCTGAGTTGACCCTATTTAACTCCTCGCCTACCTTGGTTCCACTGCTATCAGAACGTTTGACTTGATTTTCTTAGATTTTCCCGCTCGATTCTTTCATCGATTTGGCTCGAGGTCTTCTTGACATTTGTCTCTCCATCAATGGACTTTCACGCCGACTCCTCTTCTCGATTGATGAGCCTCTGTATCGAACCCATTTCCCGAGCCAACCTCGGCCGATATTTAGCATCGCCTCTGCCTTCCTCTGCAAGTTGATCCCTCTTTACCCATCCAAATCCTAACCCTAAGCGCGATTGACGTTCCTGGTGACATCAGGAACCTCTCCAGGGGTTCAACGTGCAAGGAAGGGCCTAAATCAAGCTGATCCATCTCCGCTGGCCATCTCCGCCGCGAGCTTTTGCTCCCGACTACCCCAAGTCTGGTAAGCGTTTATTTCTTGCGTTTTCCAATTCCTAGGTTAGTCACTAGTATAGTTTAGTTGTTATTTTGTTTAATTCAGCATTGGATCACCAAAAATCCCCAAAAGATTCGTTAGCCGGAGCTCCAGCTTTGGCTCGTCGTTCCGCCGTATCTGACCCTGTTTCGACCTAAGACCACTTTCATCTTCTCCCCCTTCGCCTTTTCTTCACTCCAAGCACCTTCGCTCCCCCAGATCATGCACAGATCTGGAGATCAGCTCTCCCATCCCCACCGTACACTGGAGAGCCTCCGCCTGCCTCCATTCTCACTCATTTCCGCTCAATAACACCTCCAGAACCTTCCTCTTTCCTTGGTTGAGGTAACCTTGGGTCGAATTTTGTCCAAAACATGGCACCTGGAGCTAAAATTCTTCGCCGACCTCGCTGAACTCACCGGAGCTCCTCGACCCCTTTTTGAAGCATTCGACCGGTGGAGGAAGTCGATAGGAATATTTTGGACCTCACCGCATAGCCAGAGATCGCAGGAGCTGCTTTAGGGAGTGAATCGAAGTTCGCCATAGCAGACATTCTTTCCTGTTCATCCCCCAAAGGTCTATACCGTTGGATAATCGAGGAGCTCCAGATCGCTCAACTACCATTAGATGCAAGCATCACCTGCCCTCGGATCATCAACCGCAATCTAATCTCAACCCTCCAGGGCGAATTGTCATCCATCGTTGGGAGGCCTATGCGTGGCACATGGATTGCATCCAGCCGTCCGACAACACTTTAGGGGGTAATTTTGCCCTATACCCCTACTCTTTTGTATTTTATTTTTAATTCATAAATTTTCATATGTAGTATAAAAAGTTTTGGTTATTTTGCAAGTAGGCCCTGTACATTTTTTTTTGAAATCAAGTAGGCCCTGTACATGTATTTGCACTTAGATCCTTCGCCACGTCACCTCACATGCCCATACACGTGAGGGGGTGGGCTTTTTGCAGGGACTCTCCAGTGCGTGTGTTATTGTTTAGTCCACTAAGTTTGTATTTCAGTTCAAAACCTTTTGGGATATTTGCATGTATGCCCTACCGTGTTATAGAAATTACATCTATACCCCTTCCAGCGTGGAATGAATTAAATATTTGTAGGTAAATTACGCAGAGGTCCTTGGACTTTACATTTTTGTTCTCAATTGCATTTTTATTTATTTTATTTGCATTTCAGTCCAGTATTGTATTTTTATTTTGTGTATTCCTTGCATTAAAAATACCATCTTGCATTAAAAAATTATAGGAAATTTAATATAAGTGCCATATATCATACTTCACCACATATATTTTTCATAGGGCATTGAAGACTAATTTCCTATATTTAAAAGTTCAAAAACATTGTATTTATTCCCTTCTTGTATGAAAAAAACCATAAAAATTAGAAAAATATTTTGAAAAATTCTGGAAAAATCGGGGGCTATTTGTTATTGTATTTTACACATGCAGACTAAAAATCACTAAAAAATTCAAAAGAAAAACTATAAAAATTGCAAACCCTCTCTAACCCTAGAAAAATTGTAAAAAATCATCAAAAAAATCCAAAAAATGTGTTTCCTCTTTTTATTTTTTTTATATTTCCTATATTAAAAATTAGTTTTGGAAAATTTTGAGCTACTTAGCTATTTTTGAAATCCAAAACAATTCGGCATAGTAACTTAAGTCACTGTTTTCCTATTTGTATACAATTAAAAATCAACAACAACAACAATAAAGCCTTTTCCCACAATTAAGTAGGGTCGGCTACATGGATTCTTTGCCTCCATTTAGATCCGTCTTGGGTCGATCTCGGGCTTATATCTAAAAAACTAAGATCCCTTTGTATAGTCTCTTTCCAACACTTCTTGGGTCGTCCTCGCCCTCTCTTAACCGGCTCAATATCCTAACACTCGCATCTCCTAATTGGTGCATAAACTGATCTTTTTTGCAAATGACCAGGCCATCTTAAGCGGTTTTCTCGCATCTTATCCTCAATCGGATCATTCAATTAAAAATACAAAAAAGCAAAAATTTTGAGAGAAATATCAAAAATAAAGGAAAATATAAAAAAGATAAAAACATTTTATTTCTTTATTTTTGAAGTATTTATAAATATTTTTTAAATATAAAAGGCTACATCTATTTATATAGCTTTATTTACTTATATTATTAGTAATATTATTATAAATATCAAAAATATCCAAAATGTTTTAATATCCTTAAAAAATAAAAAGAACTGTACTTTAGAGCATTTTCTTGATTTTATCTTTAGTTTGTATTTTTATTATATATTATCTATTTTATATCTATATATTATACTTACCTATCTTATATCTAATTAAAAATAAAAAGAAAACTAAAAATCAGGAAATGTAAAAAATATGTAATAAAAATATAAAATAAAAATAAAAAATAAAAAATTCCATAAAAAAATAAAAAAATTTAAAAAACCCACAAAAAATAAAAAATCTTCTTAAAAGCACCAAAAAAAACAATTGTTGTCTTTTTGCCATTTTTTGTTGTCTATTCCCCTTGCTCCCTGTGTTCGACACTCTACATACTTGTCCAATACATATATGCTGTATAGTTATAATAAATTTTAACTCCACATATTTGCTTTCCTTTGCTTGATCTATTTGCGGGTTAATTGTTGTTGGATTTGGTGTTTGTGAGTGGTCGCTTCGGTGACAGTGTGAGTCTTGCCTTGTGTAGACCACATTAGACCCTCGCAAATTCCGTCTCAACAATACCGAATTGAAAGTTAATGTATTATACTTATTGTTTAGTAATAGTGACTTTTTCTTCTAAAAAGTTTTAGTTATAATACAACACAAACAAAGGTCTGCCATAATAGTTGATTGTGTTTTTTTGCTTGTATATTAGAGCTTGGCCTCAAAATGGATCCGATCCTTCTTGAAAGTATCGGAGAAAAGTTGGCCAAGCGAAATGCACACATTTGAGGTGGCGTTATCCCTGGGGAAGGAATAATTTTTGACATCCCTGATTGAAGTAGTGAGAGGTTGGATGATGAAACTTGTGGAGGTGTCGATGAAGTTTGGAGAAGTATTTGGTTGGTTTCTTCCATGAAAAACAATGACTGTTCTTCTTTTATGCCTTTTAACGATTTTTTTGTATTAGTAGTAACATCTACCTGTCATTATTTATTTAAAAAAGAAAAAGAAAGATTTGGTTTGTTTGATTTTAAGCTCAACAAGGAACCATAATAAAATATATTTGGAGGTGGAAATCCATGTGGCTGTTTCGACTGAGGAGCGGTTGGTTTTGATTTTGGTATTAAGAGCCTTGCAAGGAACTACATGACTGTCATTGAATCACAGAATTTCCACGGCTGAACAATGGAGCCTTGTGACCGTGAGATATAACCAGTGATTGTGCCAAACTGACAAGATGCTGGAGGGTGTAATGCAGATCTGGAAGGATGAGGGTGGTGTCCGGAAGTTGATGCATAATGCGGTGTTGGTCATTGAGGGCTTGAAACTTGAAAGTAGCGAGAACCTTAGAGATCTATGTGAAACAAAGTGAGAGGTATTTTGGACTCACCATAAAAGAGATAGACTGAGGTGGAAGATAGAGGAAGGACCATGGTGGCCATTGTGGGGGTGTCGGATGATGAAGGTTATTGTCCGATGTTGGCGAAGGCATAACATGAGTGGAAGACCGTTTGCATTGTGACAATAGTTGAGCTATAGAGCCGAGGAGAAATAGATACACTGTTCCATAGATTTATCATTTATGTTGTATTGGTGGCTAATGACTGCATTCTATATCATAAGGATAATAACCCGAGTTTGAAAGTAAAGAAAATGGTTCTGTGTTGACTATTAAAGGTATTAAAATAATAACTGTAAAGAGCACAATCATGGCCTTCGGAAGTCTTGGATATTCATATTATTCATAACCATGGTTAACATTTTAGTCTACTATTTAGTTACTATAATTTCATGATTATAAATTCTCTAGATTCGCAATGCGGCAAAAGAAGATCGTGATGTCATGGAGAAGGGGCTCAAGGCGTTTGTTTCTTATGTTCGTGCTTATAAAGAGCATCATTGCTCTTATATCTTCAGGTATTTTTATACCCATTTCTATCATTTCTGTTGTAGCACTTCTTCAATCATGGATAGTTGTCGACAAGCCAGTGATCTTTCCAGGTGGAAGGAACTAGAAATAGGGAAGTTAGGCATGGGATATGGCCTACTTCAGCTTCCTTCAATGCCCGAGGTCAAGCATCACTCTCTTTCTGTTGATGGATTTACCCCTGTAGACAACATTGATTTGACTCAGATTAAATACAAGTATGATTTTTTACTTAATTCTGATTCCCGTCTTTCTCCATATTAGTGCTTTCTTCTTGCTCTCATTACTCAGTTCTTTTGTTCAAAATATCCCTAGCTTGTATCAGAAATCTGTTGAATTTTTCTTTGACCTCACTGTGCTTTTTGTTATTCGGATTATACCTATCTTGCATTAGAAATCTGAAGGACATAATTTTTGAAATGTTTTTTTTTCACATTTTACCATCAGATTTCGTAGGGGATAAATCATGATTCACCTTTACTATTCCAATAAACATTCTTGTTTGGGTGCATTTGCGGAGAAGACATCTCAGAAGATGTCAAATTGACAAGAATTTTTGTGATTCAGTAGTGAGGTACATCTTATGACTATCAAGCGTGAACACACATTTTGGTTATGTAAATTTTCGTCATGTAGGCTCAGCTATCATGAGAATACAACATATAAGGGGAAATTTATCTCAGACTAAGATGCAAAAGCTGGATTTACTATTTAAATTGTAACAAGCAACTTGCACCGAGCGTATTTGTCAAAATATGCTGTTGAATCTCTGAAATGTTGGATCAAGATTTGGTAGATGTTTTAGAAGGCATGTCTTGATTTATCGGCAAGGAATTAATGCCTTATGACTATCAAGTGCGAATAACCATCATCATGATTAAGGTAAATTTCTGTTAAGTGATCACTATATCACGTGGAGTTTTGGTTGAAAGACGATTAATTCTATGATCAAGCTGTTTTTATCATCAGCAGCTTTCCAACTCTTCATGCTTGCATTAAAATGTTAGTTTGTCCCGTCCATCTCAATTGTGCTTAAAGTGAATTTATGTAGGGATAAGCACCGGGAGAAGCAGAGACAAAAGAACTTGCAAACCAAGAAGGCAGCAGCTGCCGAGCATAATGCAAACACTGAAAAGTCGAAACCAAAACACAAAGGTGATGCGGTGATTACGAAGAAGCAAACGGGCAAGCAGCGGAAGGCAGCTCAATCGAAGGAGGACGATGATGAGTTAGAGCGGGAGTATCGTCTGCTTAAAAAACTGAAACGTGGTGTTATAGATGAGGCCGAATTCGAGAGGCTCACATCCATGGGAAGTGGCTCAGACGAAGACGAGGACCCCCCTCGGTGTGCCACAAGAGGCTCTGTTCTGAGGAGCTGCTCTGGGAAGAGGAAAAAACATGCGGTGAAGCGGAAAGACGTGGGTAGTGGGACTGGGAAGAAGTTGAGGTTTAAATCAAAGAAGAAAAGTAGAAGTGTTGCTTAGTTTAGTATTCCAGTTACTATTAAATTATTGTATTATTTTTTAGCTATATTTAAGTAGGAGTTCCCTTTGGCTCTCAGTATTGTTATCCTGTAAGAGTTGTATGCAATTCCCTCAATTAAAAGTGGCAGCGTCTTATTGATTTTCCCCTCATTAAGTTGTGCTTGCAATGCCCATTCTTTTTGGGGAAGAAGCTGGTCATAAATATCAGAATTGTCTCCATGAACATTTAATATTATATATGTTTTTATACTCTAATGGCATTTATGGTCGATTGGCCTCACAACATGATCAACCATCTAATGCTTGCTCATCAGTACTCAAATCCAAGGATCTGCTGCAGTGTCTCTCATTCTCTCCTAGGATCAACAAAATCACATGGAGGGCATGGAGAACTAACAAACCCTTCAAGAGTACTGATAGGGGAGCCTTTACTTGCTCAGTTCTCCTTCAACACTATGATATTAGAGGCATTTTTTTGAAGGGATATTTACACCCATAACCTTGAGTAGTTTCGTAATTACCTCAGGAACTCTCGATAATTTATTATTTTACCCATGATCTTGAATAAGTATGTTGTTTTACACCCATAATCTTTTGTTAATTTATTATTTAACTCAACTAGATGATTGAGTTAATCTAACCAAACAATGATTTGACGGTTGATATTACCCAAAAGTAAAAAAAATACCCCCTTCATCCTACAACACCCCCTTGACTGCTGACCACCGCCCCTTCCCCTCCCCTTACGTGGTAACAACCCCATCCCTCCTCCCCCTCCCCTTCCTCCTCTGGTATTCCCTCCACCACTGACCACCTCCCCTTCCCCTCCCCTCACACAACCAGCTCCCTTCCGTCTGCCTCCCCCTTCCCTTCCTTCTCCAGCTTCTTCACCTTTGTCCTCTTCGCATCACGCTCCTCCTCCGCCGCTGCATCTCCCTTCAACGCTCCCTTCAGCAACATGAAGGGATGTGTCGATGATGGCATGCAATCGTGTTGTCAGAACCTTCATCCTCCTCTACAGATCGAGCAGTGCGAGAAAAGGGAAGAAATCCAAGACGTTGGGGATCCCTCGGAGTTGGATGATGCCATTGATCACCTCTAGTAGCTCCTTGGCCATGCCCCTGATAAGGTCAGAGCTATGCCCCAGAGCGTCATCCCACACCGTGCCCAGTATTACATTCATGGACACTGCGGTAGCGACATTGTGGATATTGGTTTCGTATGAGGCATGCGGGTGAGCCTTCTGCAGTAGACCCTAGCTGCATGAGCATGCGGTGTACCTGACCTACGTAGAGGGCGGAAGAAGTCCATGACGGTGGAGTTGAGGAGCCCCTCATGACCACCGTGCAGGGTAGCTCGCCAATGGGACCAGTACAACGCCCACAAGATGTTGAGCCCGCCTTTGGTGGCGATGCTCCCGACCATGGACACAATGTGGTTGGTGAAGATGTCATTGTGTAATTGAGGACCTCCATGGTCGCGAAGGGGGAGGAGGCGATCGAGAAGAGCTTTGCCCCGACCCAGAAGCTGGAGATGGGGTCGTAGGACCGCACAACACCGTCTAGGGAGCGGTGCAGGTTGGTGCTGAGGAAGGGCAATCACCCTAGCATTGGAATGCCTACGAGGACCTGGAAGGAGCCCTCGCCTGCTGATGTTACACTTCAGGACGATGTCTAGTAGGAGTACTATGCAATGGTTATGGCAACCGATAAGATTAGGGAATCCTCCATAAATGCCCATTCTTTTTTTGCTTAGTTCTGTATAATGCAAAGTGCTTCCTCCTCTAGCACCCTCTCCATCGCTGACCACCTCCCCTTCCCCTCTTCTCACACGGCAGCAACCCCTCCCTCTGCCTTCTCCTCCCCTCGCGCGAGCAGCAGCAACAATGTCAGCAGCAACGGTAGGGCAGGAGGTCCAATGAATAAGGAAGGGAAGGAGTGACATCTATTGTAAATGCGTTGAACTCAAAAATGTGTTATATAACGGATTTCGTTATAGTTAACGGAGAAACTGGTGGAAATTACTCTCCAGGGTTATATACGTAATTAAGAAACTACTCAGGGTTATGATATGTAAGAGTTAAGGACTTTTCAGGGTCGTGGGTGAAATAATGAATTATCGAGAGTTCTTGGGGTAATTATAAAATTAATCAGGACTATGGATGCAAATATCCCTTTTGAGAATTGAGTTCTTCTTCTTCTTCAATAAATGACATCTCTTTGAGATGAAGCTAATGCATCCTAGAAACATCGAGATCCCTTCACAATAACGCCTATGATTATTAATCGGAGCAAAACCCAATTGATCATACCGGACGAAAGAGAAGTTCATGTGTCATTTGCAAACAAGTCCTTCAAAACTTCAGATATTGCAAGAATATGCTTGCTAAGGGGTATCCATAAATTAGTCCAAAGACTTTCCTTATTGGAATTTCAGTCCTTCAATGACATAATAGTAGCGTTATGTAACAATTTTCTTGTAGATGGGTCCCTAATACTTTAATATTTTAAATATCACTTATTTTTGATCATTTTTTATTTGAGAATTGTAATGAGGCTTGTACTCAATAGCCTTTAGTTATTGTAACAATATCAGATTTTTTCTGCCTTTATTTTGATTTTTTCAATATATTTATGGAATTTTCTAGGATTAATTAGATTAAATCAAAGCAAATCAAGCTTGACAATTGGGATCAAAGAAAAATCATGCGCATAGATATTTGGGTATTCTTTCTTCCAAGGATTTTCATTTTTTAAATCTTTGATGAATAGCTTTCTAAAAACTTTAAAAATCCATAAAAATTAAAAAAAATATAAAATATATTAAAATAAAATTATTACACAACCTTATTCAATTTTCTATTTATTCTAATTCTAGTTTTTTTTTCAAAATTATGGAGTTATCTATTTTAAAAATTAAAAACTCTTAAAATCAAACAATTCGCGAAAATTCTACAATCAAATAAAATTTGGAAAGCAGATATTACATAAATATTATACAACATATTCATAAAATTTCAAAAATAATAGTTAAAACCCCAAAAAACTTCAAAACTTTTAAAATCCATAAAATTTATATACAAACTCAATGTACATATTAATCAGTACTATCAATAAAAATACAATAAAGGACATCTATTACCATTGTATATATTACCTATTATATAACTTTCTTTCTTTTATAACAAAATTATTTTCAATAAAATAATTAGTAAAGATAAAATACAAAACCCTAACAAAATTCTAATAAATAAATAATAAATAAAATATGGAAATAGTCCTTTAACTAGTTTTACATATATATTGAAATATTACATAATTCAAAAACCAACAAATATACTTCAAACAAAAAAGCCTTTACGAAAAAATACAAATATTTTTCAAAACAAATAATATATTTAAAAATGACAGTTTAAAGAAAAATTGAATTTTAAAAACAAATAGAAAATCTAAATTATACATATGTACCTAACATATGGATAGATAAAAAAAGGAAAAAATAGAAAACTGCTAAATTCGACATAAGAATCAAATATACCCTAAAAACAACAAAAAATATCAATATACCTCATATACCTCACTGTACTCATCTTTGCCTTACACAATCCTAATAAAAGCTATCTTTTTGAGTTTGACTTTGGAACTTAACACAAGAAAAATAAATTCAATCTTGTTTTCATTAAGAGGTTCACAAGTATTTTAAAATAAAATGACTAATTTGTCAATACATGACAAACTCTTATGATCAAGTAGTGTTGTTTTTTTCTTGTGTTAATCCCGCGATCCTTTTGTATTTAGCCTCCCAAGTGGTCAAAGAAACTAGTTTTTTCCTTATTGGTTTTGAAGGCTTCATGGAAGTTATCTTACTTTTTTTTGAAAACATTTGTATGGATTTTAGACCTTAATTATATGTTTTTTTAAGAATGCACTGATCATTTTTTAAATAGTATTATATGTTTCTGTAAAAAGGGAAAAGAAAATATTTTTTTATACTGTACTTATAGAGAAAATCGAAAATCATGTGATTCTTTGGTAAAAAAATAGATTTATTTTTAAAATCTTATGTTTGTAAAAAAACTATATAATCTTGAAATATTGAATTTGAAATGGAAATGTATTCAAGAGTGAAGACTAAGGAACATGATTATTTCGTTTGCGATTGAGTACTTAGAGAGGGAAAGTGGCAGTTAATGTTTCCTTATCGTAGGAAGAAAAATAGAAAAATAAAACCCACTTGATTTGACTACTTTTTTTGACAAATGCACTTCATATGATAATTCAAATTCTAACAATCAACCATTCTAATAATTATTCTGGATAATGAGAATTCATTGTTCAATGAAAAGCTAAAAATCTATCACATAAAACTGGTCAAGAGATCAATTTTCTTTCCATCTCTTTATATTGTTTCAAAATAAAATCCAAGTGTGATTTAAAAATAAATAAGATTCACAATTATTAACAAGGGATTTTAAATAGATATCTAGTATTTACTTCCTAGATATATGCTAATAGTTTCCAAGTTTCATGTATTAGTAGTGGTAGCAAGAGGGAATACACCCTATCGAGAAGCAAAACTATATAATTTATGTCTGCCAATTCAAATTAGAGTCAAAACTAAAAGTTATTTTTGTCATAGCGAAAACTCCTCTTACCTATAAGTGAAATCCTGAATATAATTCAAAAGTGTGCGCGCGCACACACACACATTCAATGTATGTGCCAGATAGGGATGAAAACGATCGAATACTGATAAAAATGTATGCATAATCATTTCCTTATCCATTTTAAAATACGAATACGAATATGGATGAGAATTTTGACGGATGTGAAAAATGGGTTACCATATCATTAAAAACGAATACAAATATAAAATAAATACGAATCGGATACGAATAATAATAGAAATATTTAACAAATTAACTAAAATGAACATCTTTAGGATAGTTTACATATAAATTGTATATAGCATATATAGTGATTTCATAACAATTATATCAACAATGGTGAATGCAATTATAAAATGTTGTTACGCGTAGTTATAAATAAATCTATTACTATACTTATGTACGAAAACGAATATACGAATACGAATGTAAATATTAGCGAATGTCGAAGTAATATCCATTTCCGCATCCATTTTAAAACGATATGAATACGAATGTCAAAATACATATAAAACAAATACGATAGAGGATTTGATAGGAATATATTCACAATCATTTTCATCCCTATTGCCAGAGGTTAAAAAAGCATTATAGTAAAGTTCTTTTAAAAAATTAGAAGGAAACATGTCTCCTTGAAAAATGAAGGGATCAATTTTCATTATTAGTTGTAATTTTATAGTTGATCATTGAATTTTCTAATGGTTTTTTTATCTATTGGTAATCATTGTGATAAGCAAATCAAAGATATTTCTGCAATATTTAATATTTTTTTATAATACAAACTAAACATACAAATTGTACCAACAAATCTTTAAATCTTTCTTTCTTATAACTCATTTTTGTTGCACGATCTGATTTAAACTCATTAAAATTGAACCGAATAGATTGATTTATAATTCTTGTCAATTCTGTTTTATCCTAAAATGGATATGGATTAATTCTCCCATGTTGGTATTTGGATTTTGACAAATTCTCTACAATTGGCACCTTTATTTCTAATTCTACTTAGAATTACTTAGGAAAGCATGGGAGGAACAAGGAATCTTATCAAAGAGAGGTCAAATATACACATGTCATGTATGTTCAAAAAATAAAATAAACAATATTATTATTTTTTAAACTATATTTTTTAAATAGATGTATAATTTTTTAATGATGATTTTGAAAATTTGACGAACTTTTAATTTTGACCTATACAAATTAATCCATTTGTTTGGTTGGATTTTTAAATAATGTTATAATTTTCGAAAAATAATTTTCTTGACAAACTATAACATGTCCAAATCCTTCCTTAAACCTAAATAACCATGTATCATTTAAAGATAAAATATTTTGAAGTTAGAAGAGGCAACAAAATTTGTTTCATTTATTATGAGAGAAAGACATGGGGCGCTCTAATTTTATTTCATATGAAATTATATTGAAATTTTAGTTTTCATAAAGTTAGTGATTATTTATTTAATTAGAAATTTAGAATTAATATATTATATTGTTCTAAAAGAACTGGTTTTTAATTTTAATATTTAAAGAGGGGACGTATTAAACCATCCCCTATATTGGGTCCGTTACGAAAGGATGGATTATATAAGTTTCCTTTGGGAGAATTTTGATTAGATGGTTGGAATCTGCATTATAATTGCAGTTCACACTGTATTTAATTAATAGTAAATTTTGAATTAATTCGTCTTCAAAATGGTTTCTTTAGGCCCCACCGATTTTTCTTTTAAATTGACAGATACTTGTATTAAAGATTTTCGTTGTGAACACCAGTTAATGAAAAACACTTAATCAGTAGTTGCTTCTCGTACTCAGAAAACCTTAAATATCGGTTCTAAATTTATTGAAAAAATACGGGTCAATTATATGGAAATAGCAGTGCAAAGAGAGGTAGTCTTCCCAGAATTTAATTCTGGACAAGAATTCAGGAAAAGAAATGGCATTGATTCGTATGGGAAACACAATTTGACTATTCCTTGTGTGCATGACTCTTAATTAACTAACCCTAATATGAACGCAGTTAAGTCTGAAACCAAAGGGATTAGAGTGCCACCAACATCCAGTCTCCATCCATTAATCCCATACAGATCAGACGGATGCATGGGGGAGAGAGCCTTAAATTCTCCCCCGTCCCAAACTCCCACGCATTTGAATGCCACCATGATTCATTCCTCTCTCTTTTGTGTATATATAGAATATGCAACATGTCCATCTTACTGTTCTTTCTTTCTGGTCTTCTGAAAGATCCATCTCCATCTTCAATCAAATTTCTTCTGCTGTTCTGAAATGGAAAACATTCATCTGAATCATTGGCTTTACACAGTTGGGACTCCGTCTGAAACCGACAGGTATTACTCTCTCTCTCTCTCTGGCTCTTATGAAAATTTAAATAGACAGGAGCATATAGGTCCCCACTTGCATGTAATCCTTTATAGGCTTAGATCATATGAGTATATTCAATCTATTTCTCAATAGGTCGCCATAGACAGTTTACATGGAAGGGGTAAGATTTGAGCCCTAATACATGAATGGGATGTGAAGTGCCCAACAACTGTTTAGATTTTCAATTTTGGGATAAATTGTAATTAATAACATTTTACTTCTGGTGTAAAGATCAGGGTGGAATGATGTCTATTCTACCTTCTTTCATACAATTATTAGAGTGCTATATTTCTTTGCAAACAAAAAACGAGAGTTTCATATGCATAGATCAGCTTGCAGGGAGGCATAAAAAAGTGGTCGGCTGTTTTTTTTCATGTACTGAAATTTAGTATATTCATCTGTTTGTTGTAACCCGGAAGCTTAATTAGCTATGATGTGAATTATTTCTTCATGCATGTTTCTCCCTTCTTTTTCCACTTCGCAGCAACGCAAGCGCGATCATACTATCGAATGTAATCGACTCGTTTGATAATGGATACCCTGAAGATATATTTTACGATCCAACAACAACCAGTCTATTCAGTTCCCAATCCATAAACTACTGCATGAGGCCACTGAAGGAAGCCTACCCATGTCTGGAGGAAGACTTCAACTTTGATCTCCTCAACTGGGATGCTCACATGACCAACGTCGCTCCCAAGGAAAGCATGCTTAGTATCTGTGCAATGGATCATAGGAGGGATGATAATACCATTATGGATGGCTCACTGGGGTCCGTTACAGAAGGATTGAACAATATAGGCCGCATACAGATGGGAGCTTGGAATGGGAGACTGAGGTCGAGCTCGTTAGGGTTCGAGGATATCTCCAAGTATTTTTATATGACCATAACCGACGCGGCCAAGGAGTTGAAAGTTGGCCTGACCCTGTTGAAGAAGAGGTGTAGAGAGCTTGGGATTCCGAGGTGGCCGCATAGGAAGATGAAGAGCCTCAAGTCACTCATTCATAACATTCAGGTATTCTGCTACCGACCTCTTTGACTTTCGATTCCAGATTTTTGGAAGTTCGACGCCTCTGTCAAAAACTGTGGATTGTTGTGGGATAAGAAATAATATAACCCTCACCTGTTATCCATGATATCAGTGTTAATAACTATTGACAATAATCTGTAAAGATTAATGTTGCGGGTGCACGCATGCAGGAGCTGGAGAGCGTAAGGAAGGACGAGCACATAAAGAGGGAGATCATGACGCTGGAGGAGCATAAAAGGCTGATGGAGAAGATGCCTCAGCTGGAGCTGTCGGAGAGGGCAAAGAAACTAAGGCAGGCGTGCTTCAAGGCCAACTACAAGAAGAGAAAGGCTGTGCTGTTTGCCAAGTAGAGGAGAGCAGATGCAGGTGGATGTACGTTACTAAAAGTTAATTAACCATCTCAACCATCACCAGAAGAAGTGTAAACCCTGCCTCTTGTTGATATAAGAACTAATTGGAGTTAGCTGCCTGTCGAGGCCTAACATATCTTTCTAGCTCTATTCTCAAATCTATCTCTTTCTTAAACATTGTTGGCGTAATTTCCTTGAGATTATCTGATGATCCAAATTCTGTACAGTAAGATGATCTGAGGGACCTGCAAACGTGCAGAGAACGGCTAAATAATTGAATGGGAAAACCTGTCAAGGATTAAGCATTCGATGCTCTCATATTACTGGGAAAAAAAATTCTCACATATTTTATTCCAGCAAGGCCGAATAAAGCAGAAACCTAGAGCAAGTAATTTTTTATTATTAATAAGAGAGTACTGAGAATTAAAAATCCCTTTTGAATGGTACCCACAAATTACAATGCCTCATGACTCGATAGATAAGAGAGACTATGCATTGAGTGTCCTGCTAATAAAAATAAGAGAAGAAATTTAGAAGAGACAGTATTATTATCGGATCTCTAACTCTGGTTTTTTTAGATGAATAATCTGATCATCGTTTTCTTAAAAAATCTGTATCCTCCAGTAGAAGCCAAGTGAAATAACAGTGTCTCGGTGTGAAGAATTTAATCCAATAATCTTGAAGAAAGCATCCAAGAGGCCACCGATAGCTAAAATATAACAGATTTTTTTCTAGAAAAAGAATTTTGGGGCCAAGTAAATAATAGAATAATCATATTAGTTAGATTAATGTTATCATAAGAATATCAGAAGGTCTATCACTTAACAGGGGTTAAAATTATATATTTTTGTTGTGTGAGGTTCTACCTACTTAAAACTAGTCTTTTGATAGCAAATAACTATAGTTAATGTAACGATATGGTTTTAATTTTTTTGGGGATAAAAGTAAGCAAGAAACACTACACAATGAATCTATTTTGTTGTGAAAGCTTTTCTGTTGGAAATAAGATCAATATAGAGATTGAATTCGCTTCGAATACAGGGTATAGGTACTTCAATCTAAGATAATGATATTAACCATTAAAAAAGACAGTCATAATATAATTTGTTATAAAATTATACAAATATTTCCAAAAAATTATCTTCTAATGATGATACGTGTTGATAACATATATAATTACGACGACAAAAAATTGACTTGCAATGGTTTAACCATCGCATAAAATATGTTGCCAAAAGTAGTGTAGTCAAAGAGTTCTAGCAACAATATTTTCCTTGTCGATTTTCTAGCAATGAAAAAATTGTTGCATGGAATGCCTAACAAATTTGTAGCTACAATATCTCCTACAATGTAGTAACAAAAAATTCCTTGCAAAATAAAAACATCCACAGTCATTGCTACAATTTGTTGCTACTATAATAATTCATTATACTGAAGATATTGATATGCATATATCTACGCCGATGAAATTTGGAATGCCATAAATTTGTATTTTTTCTATTGCTAAAGTACATCGAATAGAAGGGAGAACACTTGCAAGGACGTCGGTCAAACGATATTAGATCAATAATCTCCCAACCATCATTGTTTTTTGGGCGAGTTAATAAAACTTGCATGAATTTTGTGTAACTTGTTAAAGGGTTTAAAGGAATAAGACATGATAAATGCCTATTGAAGTTAATTAATGTAGAATTAAGAAAGACAACTCTAAGGGGAGATTGCTTTTCATAAAGCAAGAGATAATCTTTTCAGTCGTATCATTATGTCCTCTAGAGTTTTTCTTGTGGTTAAGTTTTCATTCCAGTTATTTCGTGGAGAAATTGCCTTTAATAATCCACAATCAAGATAAAGTACTCCTCGGACAAGGACAATCATTTATACATAAGAATTCAAATTTATTAAGATGGATAGAAAGTTTCAATAACATAGCAAAGACATGAAAAATTTTCTTCACGTTTAAGGCATCAAACTCAAATTTTTCCTAAAAAAAAGTGAACATGTCATTAATGATGAATACCTATTCATCACTCTTTATTCTTTTATTTTAGCTATAAAACCTTTGCCAAACACATGTAGATTTATGTAAATATCAATAATTATCATTTGACATGCATTGTGTAAAATTAAATAATTAGCATGTTTTTGTGCATAAATAAAAGAATAAAGAGATAAAAGAAAAAGAGGGAGATATTTAGAATAAATATTGAGCGACCTAATCCCAAAGGAGGGCTCAGCATGGGCCTGACCGCATAAAAGCCAAAGTAGAGAGAGATAAGGAAGCTCATGTGTGTAAATATACTTGTAAATAAAATAATAATATTTTCCTCTAAAAATAAAATGAAATGGGCTTGTATATATTTGTATATATTTGTAAATATTAAATTAACAATAAAAATAAGAAAAAATTAAAAAGAAAATAAAAATACCCTTCCTTGTATATATCCACCATGTACATAAGACCACATAGTTATTTATTTATCCCTATAAATAAATAAATTAAAATCCCATAAAAGTGTACATATTCTATACCTCATGGTGTAAATGAATAAGATAAAAACCATAAAACAAAAATAAAATAAAAAGAAAAAAATGAAAATCAAAATAAACATTGTATATAAACCTTGTATATAACTATTTATTTAACCCTTGTAAATAAATAATAAAAATAAAATAAAAACACCAAAATATTCCAAATTTTATCTTGTAAATAAATAAAATATAAAACTGGAATAAAAATGCACAAAAATAATTAATTAAAAATCAAAAATTAAAAATTCAATATTGTATATATACCTATACATAGTACTATATTGTATATACCTTATTTTTATTTCAAAAAAATAAATAAAAATCACAAAAAAATAGTTTAAAATAAAAGGATCATTTTTCATGTTTTGACTTTTGTGAAATTCAGCAATTTTCTATTTTAATTTGAATTTCCAATTCTTTTCCACGTGGCCGCATTCCACTAGTCCACGGGGGATGTTGACCCCCCGATCAACTCCCCCCTGGACCACAGCCTTCCGGATCTGCGCCCGACCCGCTTCTTCTCCCATTTATTATGCGTCGATCCGTTCACCAATCATCGAAACCCCGGGTCCTAATCCAGCATCGATCATCACTGATCCACACCCGGGGTGGATTTAAGGGGTCCGAGCTCCGATAAGCTCGCCCGACCCTCCTTTAGCCGGACCCCTAGCTGTATATAGTCCGAGCTCCGCCCACACTTTCACTCATCTTTTGGCTCCGCATTCTCCACCCGAGGACCTCCATTGCTCTCGCCTGAGTGACAACAAGCTGAGGGTAGTGTCGCAGCGAGGAGGGAGTGATCAGACCATCGATCCGGCGACCTAGTGCCGCCGTGCGCCGCCCAGACGTGGTGCTCGAGCCTCAGGCATCGACGGCCCTCGAGGCTAGGACCTAGAGCTTCACCGGCTCGTCCCCAGTCGACATCGACCATCAGGTAACCTTAGTTCCTTCTGTATCTCTGTAATTTCCGTTTACCCCCAAATCACCCATTCGCCATCAACCTTCGATTCCGACCATACCCATTACCCATTCGATCATCGGAGTCGACCTCCACCTTCACCCTTCTCCCATGCACGTTCTCCACCCTTTCGTTCAACCTAGTTCGCACAGGAACTGGGATTGGAGCTCCACCGCCGTCGCTTCGCTGGAGCTCCCCCATCTCGATGCACTGACCATCCCCATCGCCTCTAACCAGGTCGAGGCACTTTGCCCTCGACCCAGGAGTGCTTCTGTGTAGTTTTGCAAGTCATAGGAGGACCATCTGAGGTCCCCCACATCCAGCACAGGAGCTTGAGCTCCGCCGTTGTCGCTAGGGCTTCTCGGAGCTCTTCGGCACCATCGGAGGAGTTCTTCAGACGTGAGAGGCTCCGACGATTCTTCTCCGATCATTAGCAGCCCCCGAGGAGGTCCACTACGCGAGCTCTGGGCCGGCGAACCTCGCCGGTCATCTGTTCTTCCTGGACATTCCCCGACCGTCCGTTCCACCTTCACCTGCCAGATTAGACGTGGACTGTCCGATCAGGGTGAAGAAGAGACCATCAGCCACCGTCCGATCAGACACGTGGCCCCTTCTCCACCCTCCATCCAGCGAGGGTTAGCCGCGCCGCTTCTCGACCGTCGATTCCCCCACGTGGCACACTTTCCACCGTTGGATCAGAGCGAGGGTTCCTTTGCTGAGGCGCAGCGCACCATCACCATCAGATTCGCCACGCGGCGTCATCCCAGCCCTCGGATAAATAAATGGGGTAATATCACTTAGGACCCCCTTTTATTTTGTTTTAGTGTTTAGTCCTGTAAATATCGACTCTAGTTCATTTTATTTTGGTAAAATTGCGTAGTGGACCTGGTAGTTTTTGTTAATTGCATTTCCACCCCTGTACGTTGTGGTCACGTGCATCGATACGTGTATTTTTGGTGAAATTGCATGGATGGGACTATTGTTTATGATGGTTATTGATTGAAAAATCTTTTTAGATATTTGCACATATACCCCTGTGAATGCTTTATTTCCACATGTGCCGAATTTAGTGGGCTTTTTATACTTTCGCCCCTGGACTTTTAGTACGTGTTACTAATAGGTCCAGGGACTTAAGTTAATTACAAAAAGGTCCCTGAGTGCCCAGATCACGCACGTGGCGCGTGATATCTTGGACATTTTGCACCTGGACCCCCTGGGTTTTCGTTCTTGTTATTTCTAGGCCCTCAGAGATATTTTTATTACGATCAGGTCCCTATGACTGTGGGCTCTTGATTATTTTGAATAAAATATCAAATCTACTCCAAATCAAGTGAAAATTTGACACGTGGCTCCTGCCACTGTGTAGAATTTTTTCTGAATTTTGGGAAATTTTTGGAGCCATTTTTGTTATTTTTAAAAAATATAAAACCTCTTTTTTTATCCCTGTCCAGTTTTAAAATTCACAAAAAATATTAAAATGTCTTTAAAAATTACAAAAAAATCAGAATTTGTTTGTTGTGTTGTGTTTGATTTTCTGACCAAGTTTGGTCATTTTTGGACCTATAAAAATTATAAAAATTGAAAAACATTGAAAACCTCATAAAAATTCTAATAAATCACAGAAAACCAAAAAAATAATAAATTTGGTCTCTTATTTTTCCTTTTTGTCTATATTTTTCATGAAAAATACCTTCAGGCTCTGCTGAGACCATTTTAGATTTTATTTTGGTCTTAAGAGCTATGCTAGACAGTATCCCTTGTTTTCAGTCTTGTTTTATTTTTATAAAATTTCCTAAAAATCAGAAAAATACTAAAAATTAACCAAAAACATAAAAAAATATAAAAAAACGTAAAAATATTTTTGTTTGAATTTTTGAATTAATTTTGAGAGATTAAATAATTGTTGATAGTTGCTTGTTTCCTTGTTTGCTTATTTTCTTTATTAATTAAAAATTTCAAAAAATTATAAAAATATTAAAAACCCACCAAAAAAATTTTCTTTTATTTGTTTTTATTTTTGACTACGTCGTAGGCCGCGAGGCCATTACGTGCTCCCTGAGTCCGACCATGGTCGCTATACCAGGCTAATCCAATAGCCAGGGCCACTATTGATTTTCTCTGATTTTATTTGTGTTTTGGTGGTCTGCTCTCTTATTTTCTTGATTGATCCGGTTGATCCTCGAGCGACTAAGGTCGCAACAACCATAGATATTCCTTTACCTTAGTTGCTCGGATTTTTCAGGTCATCAGAATGGTGCCGTTGCCGGGGAGCACATCTTAGTAGTCAGTTTTGATTTTCTTTTTATTTTGTTTTCTTTTATTTTCGCGGCTTTCCGCGGCTCTTTCTGAGTCCGCGGCTTTTCACGGCTTTTTATTTTTCTTTTATTTTTATTTTTATTTTATTTTATTTTCTTTTATTTTATTTTTTGTTTGTTTTTGCTTGTCAATTTTTATTTTTATTTTTACATTTTTGCATATATATCCCTGTTTTCTTTATTTTATTTTATCTGTTTCATTTTTATCTGGTATTTGACACTCTTTTGTTTTCTTGCAAGGGCCCGAGGACCGAGACTGTTACTTTCGAGGAGCCGGCGCAACCACGGTGTTCGGAGGTGGCTCCCTTTTACACAGAGCCGCAGGAGAGCGCGAGGAAGCATCTGAGTGTGGGAGGATTAGTGTAGCTTTAGATTAGGTTTTATTTCAGTACCATTTGAATTATTGTAATAATACAGGGACATTACTCTTGGACTTAGACACTCTCGGGGTCTGTTTCGCCGAGCACTGGTGTGCTCGGGGGGCCCCTTAGCTTTCTTTACGGTTTTTCGCGGTTTTGTTTTCTTTACTGCCTTTTCCAGTTTCTCACGGATTTTTGAGCCCCTAACCTTAGGAATTTCTGCTTGATTGTGACGTAATTCATAGGATCCAAACACCCTAATACATTTTCCTGTTCCTATAGTTCGGTAATTGGACCTATAATAAAAGATTAATAAAATAGTTGATTCGCTTCCTTCGAGCCTACGTGCCGCAGCCTGCCTTGCCAAGCGCTGCTCCTGAACCCGATTTGTCGGGAGGAGGAGAGGTGGACCGAGACCGGACCCTTTGGATCGGAAGCTGGTAGTCAACTAGCTGTTCTTTCGAGTAGAAATTGCTGTCTAGGTTCTCAGTTTTCCGCCTGCACCATTTAGGTAGTTTATTTTCTGTCTTTTAATTCTACGCAGATCATTTTGCATGTAGACTGCTGGAGTCAGGTACGCATTTCTTTACTCTGCATGCATCATTGATTTCATCGTGCATCGGCTTTTTCAATTTCTCCCCCCTGATTTTTGGACTTAATAACCAGGAGAATCGGAAAATTCGTTATGCGATTTTCTTTTTATTTGAAAAATATCCAAAAAAAGAAAACAATAAAATTTGGGACTGCTAACTCTGTCGACCCTAAAAGACACCTCACCTAAAAAATTTGTCTTGGGGAGAGCAACCCCCTCATTGTCTGGTTTGCTTGCGCGAGAGTGTGACCCCGCACACTATGTAGAGCCCTCCGATATTCTTCTTGACTGATTACCGGCTCTTTCTGTACGGGACAACCGGTTGAGAAAATATCGGGTAACCCCACAGGTCACGTAATCGCTCTGCTATCCTGACTGATCACCAAAATAAAATTGACAAGATAATTGACCGAGCCTTTACGGTCTTCAGCTCACGTTGCGTTGGTGAATCGGGGGTTTGCTTGTGATCATAGTTGTTACCAGATCTCATCCGCCTTACTCGCCACATCAAGATGATGGGCAGACGGTCTCTTAGGCAGCCTCTGGCTGCACCGCTTTCGGGTACGTCTACCCGCTCATCTAGGTTGGTTCGCGAGAGCCGAGACCCGCTCTCCGAACCCGAGTACGACTCCACCCTGTTTCCCCTCGATCCCTCTTCTTCTGAGACCAAGATACCAATGCCAGAGGAGAGACAGACAGATGATTTATCGGCACTTGAGTTTGGATGCTTTGATTTTGCAGAGACTATGGCCGGCAGCAGTGATGACCACACCCGAGGTCCCCAGCACGATCAGACTTTCATTATGGACCAGGGTGCGATCAACTCCACCCTGATCGCCTCCCTCGAGACAGTTCAGCAGCAGTTGAGGGATCAGGGAGCGTTTATGATTGAGATGAGGCGTGAGATGGAGCAGTTGAGAGCCCAACGCGGCCCAGGAGACGGGCCGAGGATACCTGATGATGCAGACGTCGCCGCAGCCGCCGCAGCAGCCGCAGCAGCAGTAGAGCCACCGAGACCGATGCGGGAGTTACACAACCCCGGATCGACGTTGACGCATCACTGGGTCGTACTTCCAGCCATCGTAGGGGACTTCAAGTTCCCCCCAAACACTTTGCAGCTCCTCCCCTGGTTCCATGGGCTCACCACAGAGGAGCCCCATCTCCACCTTCAAGAGTTTCTGATGATCTGCAGCACAGTCCACGACCGTCAGGTGGACCAGGATACCATACAGATGATTTCCTTCCCCTTCTCCTTAGCAGACAGAGCAGCCACTTAGCTGAAGCATCTGGGGAAGTTCGTCTACACCTGGGAGCAGCTCCACACCGAGTACTTGCACAAGTACTATACACTCAGGCGGACGAACGCCACTAGAGCCCTGATCAGCAACTTCTCCATGCTCCCCAACGAGCAGTTTCACGAGGCATGTGAGAGGTTCAGAGAGCTGACTGACAGATGCCCGCACCATGATATTTCCAAGCCGAACCTTGTTCAGAGCTTTTTCAACGGGCTGACACCAAAGCTTCAGGGCTTGGTGAATGCTTCTTGTGGCAGGTCCTATTTCGCCAAGGACCACGATCAGGTCTGGTCCATCTACGAGGAGATGGCCGAGAACTACATGGTGATGTCCTAGACCCGATTGTACACACAGGGACGCCAACAGCCACAGACCGTGCAGTACCATAGGATAGCACGGGTCGACGCTGGTCCTTCCAGTTCGTCCGCGGCAGCAGCACAGGCAGAGAGTTCAGCCGCAGACATGGGGAATATCAGCGAGAAGCTGGACCGGATGGAGATTATTGAGAAGCAGCAGTGCCAGGGCATCACACAGATGGAGCAGATGGCACAGACTCTGAGTGACCTAAAGACACATCTCATGTGTCTCCAGGAGGCACAGACGGCTTCCCAGCCCCGTCTTCAGGCACGAGGCGATCCGAGTAGCAGCAGCAGCTCGTCCCAACGCTCCAGCTCCCACCAGCAGCCTAGACAGGTTCACCTTGTACAGGCGGAGCCGTACCAGCAGCCGCATCCCACCTACCAGTCACCGCCATATCCAGACATGCAGATGGTGGTATACCAGCCGGATCAGCCTCTAGCAGTGCTCCCGCCACCCCAATACGATTCAGAGCCATTGATGGATGTCAACGGGATTTGGTACGACCGTATCCAACCCAATATCCAACGAGACCATCCCGGATTCCGTTGGGAGGCCGGAGGTGCCCAGCCCCAGCAGCAGCCGTCAGGTCAGGGTGGCCAGTATGACCATCAGAGGGATCACCAGCAGCAGCAGCCCCCAACATACCCACAGTAGCAACCACAGCAGTCACAGCATTATGGTCCTCGTCCCTATCAGCAGGGACAGTCTTGGAGGCGTGATCAGCCTCACCAGCCGCAACATCATCCACAGACTTACCCCTCTCACCCACAGCAACAGCAGTAGCCTCACTTCTAGAGAGGCTACCCGTCGGGTTCTCATGGGCCATCCTATGAGAACCCCGCCTTGGATGACATAGCCCGCCTCCTTACAGATCAGCAGGCTACATTTCGACGGAAGATGGATGAGTTCCGCCAGGAGATGCGGGACATTGTGAGAGGGAAGGTCGCCATCCCTTCCCAGATAGAGCCGAACCCCAACAACCTGAAGAGGAAATCTGAGCAGGTAGCTTGTACTGAGTATGTCACTCCGAGTGATACTTTTGGTGACATGTCTGCATATCTTTTTGATACTGATTTTGTCACACTTAGGAGTGGTAGGATGCCAGCAGGCGGCGACTCGTCTGAGCGACACCCAAGGATATTTCCAGAGCGCCAGGCGAGGAGGAGAGCGGTACTGAGGCCGCTAGAGATGATGATGGTGGTACTGATGCCACCACAGATGCTGATCCCACTGGCGGTACTGAGGCCGCCGTTTCACCAGTTGGAGGAGGTGGTACTGAGGCCGCCCATGTTGCCGAGCTAGAGCGCGGTACTAAGGCCGCGAGTCTTCCAGCCGAGTGTGGTGCTGATGCCACCAGTTCTTCTGAGACTCATGTAGTTTTTCCTTTTGCTGATGTATCTCGGAACACTTCTGGAAATAAAGGAAAGGGTTTGTTTTCTTCTGGTCCCACTGTGGTGCATGATGTATGTGTGGATCCGGCCGTCGAGCCGTCTAGACACTTTCCTAGTCCTTCATCTGAGAAGGACCCTGTGATCCCCTTCCCTAGAGCTCTTCAGATGGGAAAGGGGAAGAAAATTGAAAATCCCAAAAAGAGACAGCAGGAAGAGTTCAGCCAGCAGATGATAGATCGTTTTCACATTCAGCTGACTCTTCAGGAGGCTTTGCAGCACATCCCTCTACTCCAGCGTTCACTCAGAGACAGGACTACAGTTAGGAGGAAGAGGAGGAACCACCATTCAGAGATTCATGTGCTGACCAGAGCTACTTGTTTCGTGATCCAGAACCGTCTGGCACCAAGAGGCCAGATTCAGGACCCCCTTATGTCAGATGCCATATCAGAGAGCAGAGGTTCGACCGTACTCTATTGGACAGCGGATCATCGATCAACCTACTTCCGGTAGCCCTTCTCGACCGCTTCGAGTTGGGAACTCTTCGACAGAGCAGGACAGTCCTTCAGTTTGCTGATCGATCTGTCAAGAGGCCGAAGGGGTTTCTTAGAGACGTTGTCATCACGATTCAGGGCCTGCAATTCCCTGTGGACTTCGCAGTGTTGGACATGGAGATTCCTGAGTCAGTGACCGATACCCCTATCATTCTCGGTCGTCCGTTCTTGGCCACAGCCAAGGCAGTGACCGACCATGATAGCGGGAAGGTATACTTTCGCGTCGAGGGCAAAAGTGTACAAATAGAGACGGTCGAGGACAACAGAGCCAGAGACAGAGCATGCTCAGAGACTACTTCAGATACAGAGCAGATGACAGATGCCGGGCCAGACATCCATCGGACTACGACTTTGTGATCACAGATGACGAGGCAGTTTGGGCAGACCCAGCAGCATAGGCCATTCTCTCATATTCAGATTTCGCTGATGCAGAGACGACAGTAGAGGAGAGCTTGGAGAGCGCTTTCTTGGTCCATGATACTTTTTGAGGCAACAGAGCCGGTTCTCGACCGTGATACTGAGTTCTTTTGTGATGATGGTGGTACTGAGGCCACCTTAGATGATACATATCCCCTCGGAGTCGGATTTTGACTGGGAAGATTTCGATGATATTATTCCAGATCTGACTTCCACTGAGCCTGTAGTTAGGGAGGAGGTAGATGCCGAGCAGAGCAGAGACAGTCCATCAGGGCAGCCTTCTCCAGATTCAGAGAGTGACAGAGAGTTTCAGTTCTCTCATGCGGATTTGGCAGCATTCACGCAGAGTTTTCAGAGGCCAGATCCACCAGCACCCAGTTGTCCAGAGCTGAAGCCACTTCCTGCGTCGCTGAAGTATAGGTTCCTTGCGGGTGAGCATGAGATGTACCCAGTCATTATCTCCGCCGATTTGACTGGAGAGCAGGAATCCCGTTTGATGGAGGTTCTTGAAAAGAATCGCAAGGCGATAGGATGGAGCGTAGCAGATCTCCAGGGGATAAGTCCGGCCCTGTGCTCCCACCATATCTATCTCGAGGATGAGGCGAAGCCGTCGCATGAGTTCTGATGAATCCACGTTTCATCATATTTATTCTATCATTTTGGCCTTAAAAACCCTAGTAAATGCGTGTAAATAGCATTAATTCATGCATTTTAGCATTCATGCATATGTGTGTAAATATTGTATAAAATACGGTTTTTAATGCCAAAATTATAGAATAAAGAAAAGAAAAGAAAAAGAATAAAATATTGTAAATATTTAATGACCCGAAACCCCGAGACCTAGGCATCTTGATGAATAGGTCGACAAGGAATAAAGTAGGGGGAGATAAGGTCAGAAATACAGATAAAATACCTATAGTTTTTATTCATTCTTTATTCATTTTGGGACCTATTTTTGGTTCCACTTTTTATACTTCAAATAAAGATATTTTGTACATGAAAGTTGTAGATAAATTTATAAAGAAAAATACAAAATTGATTTCACAGAAAAATAATGTACAGATAAAAAGTTATGGTCTGAATAAAAATCCGGAATCCCAACTTCCCAGACCCGTATCTCACAAATAAAAACTCCAAATGCAGCATACTCACCTTTAATTGTATATAGAAGAAAATAAGCTATTTAATGGCGGTGGTTTCGCATTTGGCGGAGCTACGGTTTGGAAGTTGAGTTTTGGACCCCCGTTGTATAGCTATACTGATTAAAATATTCAATTTATTATTTATTAATTATTTATTCATTTTTATATTTTTATAATGTGGTAAATAATACTTATAATAATAATTTACATTAAAATAAGAATAAAAACATAAATAAAAACAAAAATAAAATACTTAAAAATAAAATACATAGATACATTACCTGTACATATACTTATACAAAACATATTTGTATTTTAGTAATTATGCAAAACATATCAGAAAAATAAAAATATAATTATGTGTATAAAAGTATGTTATAATTATATACATTAATAATAAAAAATAAATAAACTAAATACATACAATAAAAATAAAAGAATACAATATATAGAATAATATACCTATAAAGGGCATAAATGTAAACTTGTCAAAATACACTTCATAAAAATATATAAAAATCATAATAAAATAATTTATAAAATAATAAACATTTTTTATTTTGTAACCTAAATTTAATAAATTGATTTGCTATTTTTAATTGAATTTACAAATGTTTTTCCCAGGGATTTTTGTGGTTGGTCCACGTGGACCAACCAGGTGGAAGTTGACCCGCTGGTCAACTCCCTGGTCTGCACCTGCAGCCTGCCAGCTGCGTTTTTGGTCATTTTCTCCTATTTTTGTAGGCCACGTCATTCACATTTTGACCTCGGGTCCTTCTTCACTTTTTCTCCCCATATAACCATGATACACGCCCAGTACTTGGTTTGGTCTTTAGATCGAAGATTTGCTAGATAAACTTCGATCTTCATGCCTCCTCGCCCACTCTCTGCCCAATGTTCTGAAGCTTGTCAGACTGCATTTTTTGGCGTTTTCCCCGAATTTTGGAGAGCGCGTCTTTCACCATTTGGCAATTCTTCCTTCTTGACTTTTGTTCACCATATATTGAGGTTACACGCCCTAGGCTTGGACGGGTCTTTGGACCATCGATTCGCGCGCGACACCTCGTTCTTTGTGCCTCCAGAGCCACATCTTCAAAAACGACCCTTCTCCTCCATTTCGAGTTTGAACTCCTTTTTCCCCCTTCTTCCTCCCTTCTTTCATGTGCTGAGGTTAGAGGAAGGTGACAGCAACCTCACCTCACCGTTAGGAGGAGAGGAGCGGTGCGGAGGCGTCTCCACCCATCTCCGGCCAAGCTTGGCCGTGAGGTACCCAATCTCGTGGTCTACCGCCATTCGAGGTCGTTTCTCCCTGTTTTTACTTGCTTAATACGTAGCTGTAGTCCTTAGCTTTGTTTTCACGTAATTAGCTTCGCATTAAATCAACTAGTTAGCTTCGATCTCACCATCAAACACCTCGCCGGAGCTCTTGAGCTCCGGCCACCATTTTCGCCACTCCACGCCACCATCAACCCTTTTTGTTGTCCCTGGAACCTTTTACTGCTGCTTGTGCTTTGATTGCAGGTCCAGGTGCAAAAGACCCCCTCCTGGGGTCGATTTTTGTTTGAGGACGAACCACTTGGAGCACCCCTCCCTCCTTCAAGTTGTGGCGGACCTCCGGCCTCTTCTAGGCCATTTTGCGGTCGCCTATCAGTTTTGGGCTGTTCCTGGAGGTTCGTGGAACCATCAGAGGGGCGTTCGAAGCTTCGTGCGTGGAGATTTTGGAGCTCCGAGTTCATCCCGACTGAGTTCATCGGTCGTTCTTCCTCTACGCCTCCGCAGCCGTCGATCGCCTCAGGCGTGGGTATTTTGTGCCATTTCCCCCGCCATTTTGTGTAATGTTGATTTAGGACTCAAAGCATTCATCTGCAGTTGTGTACTTATGTATAATTTGCATATTGGCCCTTGAACGTTGCTCTATTTACATTCATACCCTTGTTAGGCCTTGGAATTTTTGTGTGCTTTCCCTATTTATTTCATGCATCTAGAAAATTCGAAAAAATCTCAAAAAATAGATTTAAGCTCCTGTTGCATTGTAGATTCACGCCATATTTTTATTTTTCATTTTCATTGCATTTTATTATTTATAAAAATTCAAAAACACTTATTTTTAGCACTGTTTGCGTCATAAAATACCAAAAAAATATAAAAACACATCAGAAAATTCCCAAAAAAATATATTTTGCTTATCTGATTGTGTTCTAACTCCAGTCCAAAATTCATTAAAAAATACAAAACAAAACTCCTAAAAATTAGAAAAGCCCAAAAACCTTCCTAAAAATCTAAAAAATCCTAGAAAAATCCTAAAAATAGAAACTCAATTCCTGTAGTTTCTCTATTTTATTCTCTTTTTATGGAAAATTAATTTGAGGAATTTTTGACACTGTTTACTATTTTTCATCCTCAATTTCATTTCGGCCAGCAACTGTTATTTACTGTTTTCTTTTATTTAGCCTTTAAAAATACCAAAAACATTTTAAAAATTACCCAAAAATCACAAAAACAGTAAAAAATCCTAAAAATATCAAAAACCTTTAATTTCTGAATTTTTGGTTATTTTTGTGCATTTTTATAAATAGTTGACCTTGTCTTTTATTCCTTTGTTTTTATTTTCCAATATTGAAAAGAAAATAAAAAAATATAAAATATAAAAAGAAATTATAATATCAGTAAAATTAAAAATCAAAATACAAAATTATAAAATCAAAAATTAAATAAAAAATATAAAATTAAAACCCACAAAAAAATAGCGTAGTGGACTCTTGATCTCACATCACAAATTTTGAGCATTTTTGCCCGATCTACCTGTCTGCTCCCTGTGTTCGACCTCTACAATACTTGCACCTATACACATCTTGTTGTAGAGTTATAGTAAATTTTAACTCCGCCACATTTACTTTCATTGCTTGATATATTTGTCGTGGGTTAATTGTTGTTTAATCGGGATTTCATTGGAGGTCAAATCAGCGACTGTTGATTCGCCTTGTGAGTCAACACGACCTCTGCGATTTCTGGGTTAAACAAATGGCGCCGTTGCCGGGGAGCAACAGGCGCGTAGTTCGGGTCTTGTTTGTGTTTGTGGATTGATTGTCTATTTTCGCGGCTTTTATTTTTCCGCTATTTTATTTCTTTTATTTTTGATATATCTCTTGAGCTGTCTAACCTTCTCTTTTGTTGATTTGTGCGAGGAACCGCGGATCGAGGGAGGCGCTCCACCCTAGGCCGCCTACGCACCCCACGTGAAGCCGGCATCTGCCAGCCGAGCACCGAGGAGACGAGGGGAGATTTTGGAAGACCGAGCTCCACCTTTAGTTGTAGAATTTATTTCCTGCATTGATTTTTGTAATTTGTAGTGGAGAGAGACTACTTATTGTAATAATAACAGGTACCCCCGGACTTGGACTCTTTCGAGCCTAATTTCCAGGTGTTTGTACACCTGGGGGCTCACCGTGGTTTTTGTCGGCTTTTTCATCGCATTTTTTTATTTGTTTTCTCGGTTTTGATTTTATTTCTTTTGTGTGATTGAGCCCTTAGTTTTAGGATTGCTTGCGTAGCATTAGGTCCAAACACCTTAATCAACATTGCATGTTCCTATAGTATCGTTTGGACTTAGTCAAATTTTAAAACAGTTGATCATCACCTTCAACCCGTCGCGCCGCGAGCTCTCCCCGCAAAGCGCTTTCTCCTAAACTCAAGTGTGTTGAGCAGAGGAGGGGTGAGCCTAGACCGGACTCTTGGATTGAAGATTGTTGGTCAACTTGTGGTTCTTCCCGCTAATAGCAATTTCTGACTTAGGGCGATTTCATCGGCTTTGCATTTGCATATAGATAGGTTTCAATTCTGCTGAGCATCCTTGCATGTAGAGTGCTGGAGGCAAGGTGAGCATTTACGCTTTAGCATTCATCATCGTTTTGCCGCTGCATTGCTTTCCCGCTCCTCTACCTCTGATTTTGATCACATAGGAGCTTTAAAGGAATTGACTCCCCGATAGGAACGTGCATTTTTACTAAAAATCCAAAAAAAGTGATAATCAATAAAATTGGGACTGTTAATTTTACTTGACCCTAAAACCGATCAAAAAGAAACATCTTGTATTGGGGCGAGTAACCCCCTCATTGTCTTCGTTTTACTTGCTCACGCACACACTAAGGTTAGTGCCCAAATCCCATATTTAGCCCCCTAAGTGTTTGTGCAAATTTGACTTCTCACCTAACTCTAAAATAGACAAGATAAAAAGACCGCATTTGTGTCTTCATCGAGTTGAGTAGGTGAATTGAGGGTTTGACTTGTTTCATTTTTGCTTGTGATTGTTTTGTGTGTGTCCTAGATCGCTCTTGCGCACTTGCGCCTTTCTTCTAACTTCTCTTGACTTGACTATCGTGCTCTCCCGATCATTCTTCCTTTGTTTCGAGATGGCCGACTGGAGCATATTTTATCCGGACTTTGCGGATCATTCGTTCACTCCAGCCGGTCCACCTCCTTTTTTCCAGGAGAACTTTGCTCTTGACTTTTGTACATATCCACCTCAGCCACAGTATCAGGACTCGGATTTCTACCCACACCCACCTCTATCTCCACCTATGTATTATCCGCCTCCACCTTCACATCCACCGAGACTGAGCTGATGGAGTCACCTTTCATGAGCCCACCCTTGAGCACTTGACCCAGATGATGGATCATATGAGACAGAGGATTGACCACCTCACTATTACCAATAAGAGCGACCATGATGTTCCACCATTTGATGATATGGGTTCACTCGAGGATTTCCATGAGAGCTTGCAATCACCAAAAGTACAAAAAAATGAGAAAAATCTAAAAATCCAAAAAGATTTCGGGAGGACACTTGGTTGATCAAGATTTTGAGGAGAGAGTCACTTGTCAGAACCCTGGACCACACATCCATCTAGTCCCACCTTTGACCCCGAGGATGCCGCTGGACAGACTGCTCTTGGCATGCCTCGTGTATATGCTGATTCCGACTCCCTCCCTTGTATGAGGAGGTCCAAAATTCAAAAAAATTCTGACTGAACCCGAAGTGGTGGCCACCATTCATGAGATTATCCGTACCCCACTTCAGCAGGCCATGACCCATATGTCTGCTCCTCTTCCCAAGAAGAGAAAGCGGAGGAGCAGATCTGTCAATCAAGAGGCCGAAGGGTATCCTTGAAAACGCCGTCATTTCGATCAGGGCACAAGCCACATAGTTGATTTGCCATGGAGACCTCCACAGGGGAGCATTCTCCAATCATCCTGGGACGACCATTCCTCGCCTCTGCGGAGAGTCGTTATTGACTACGGATCAGGAGAGATTCGCTTCCATCCTGCTGACGAGGGCGAAGCAGTGATCACCGCACCCACTGCTGACCAGAGACCCGCACCTGATGTGACTTCACCTATCTTGGCTGACCCGAGGACTATGATCTATATGAGGATATCAGAGAAACCTTCTTCATGACCGATGATGAGACCCGAGAATTCCTCTCCAAGGAGGAAAGCTCGGAAAGCATAGACCTTTGTGTTGTTGCTTCCTGTGATTGGCGATGTGTTGATGACATCCGCGGGGTTTACACGATCGATACCATTGAGCGGAAGGGCAGATTTAGAGACTATACAGGACGGACATGCTCTGACTACTTCCACTGATGAGTCCGCTCCTGTCCATGTAGATACTGATGAGACTAAGGCCGAATTTGATTTAGTTGCTTTTCTTCAGAAATTTGGGCCTTTTGATGAGAAAGATGATCCGGTTGAGATTATAGAGGACGAACAGAGTTCGACTACTTCTACTGATGAATTTCGTGCCTTTTGATTTTGACCTGGATGACACCTCGCAGGACGACTCCGAGTACACTACTTCCGATGATGATGAGTTTGTCCCATTCCACTTTGATACCAGCGAGACTCCCAAGGCCGGACCGAGTCACACTTCTTCCACTCACACGTCTGTGCCTTTACACCATAGGACCACCAGGGAGAACCTAGTCGTACTACTTCCATTGACCAGTTCGTCCCTTTCAGATTCGATTCCACTGAGGGCCTTCACCGTGTCGACCCTGATCGGCTTCCGTCCGCTGTGGACCCCGATGTTGACTTGCATCACACTAGATCTATCCCTCAGTGGTCTCGCAAGAAGGTTTGCTTTCAACCTTCTTGATCATATGTACATCCGTCTCTGTTGTATATCCTTTCTGGTATATCTTCCTATCTCCCGTTTTTATTCGTCCACCCATTCTCGTGTTTGCCTAGCTTAGGACGTACTTTGTCCTAAGTATAGAGGGGTGGACGAGCCGAGTGTTCTTTCATCGTTTCGTGTCATCACTCCTGTCGTTGCCTATACTTAGGGCTTCTTTCACCCTAAGTATAGGGGGAGTGATGCGTACATCCTCACAATCTCTTCTCCTATCTTCATCTCTTTTCTTCTTTTCTTCTTTTCCTCTTCTATCTTCTTCATCTACCGAAAAGGTGCCGCCCCTTTTTGTAAGTTTTCCATACTTAGGACGTACTTTGTCCTAAGTATAGGAGGGGCGTACACCTCGAGTTGTTTCTATTCTTTGATCCTCTCCATTGTCTCCTCTTTTTGTCTATACTTAGGGATATCTTACCCTAAAGTATAGGGGGAGACAATCTGAGTATGATCTGTTCATTCCCACCCTTGACCCTCCCTGTTTGTGTACAGTCTGCTATACTTAGGATTATTCGATCCTAAGTATAGGGGGACGGTCAACTTCTCATTCATTTATTCATCTCTTATTCCTTTATTCTTTAGACTTGTCTATACTTAGTACGAGTTATGTCTTCTCTTTTCTCTCCGATCTATGAGGACATAGCTCAAGCTAAGTATAGGGGGGTCGGATATACTGCGTATATACTTTAGCCATAACTCGTACTTTCGTATTTTCCTAATAAATATGGCTAATAATTCTTTAAGAATTCTTTAAAATTCATTAAAAATCCTTATAAAAAGATGTTATCATTCTTCAAATTCTTTTTATAATTACTGATTAATAAATCAGGTGAAAATGTTTTTTTTGCAAAATGTTTGAAAAATGGTTTGAAAATTTTTGGTGAATATCTATTGAAAACTATTTTGAAAATGTTTTGTTACATGTTGTCAACCTGTGTAAAATGCGTGGTTTGTAAAACTTCTTTTCTTTGTGTGAAATAAAATGTTTGAAAAATGATTTGCAGATGGTTTGAAAAATGGTTGCAAAAATGTTTTGAAAAATCTATCTATACTATTTTGAAAGCCTTTGCAAAATGATTTTCAAATGTGTGTACATGTTTGCAAACTGTTGTAAAAATTATTTTGGACAATAGTTTTCAAAAATTGTGTGAAAAACTTGTGTCAAATAAGTTTGAGGAATACTAACATCACACCAAAATCCACTATGTATATATGTATAAAATTGACCACTTACCCTGTAAATTCTAAAATCCACTTCTTGTATATATAAGAAGCACTTCCGTGTACATATTTTAACCTATTTTTCAGCCAAAAACTTTTTGTTTTCAAAAAAATCCCAAAAACATTTGCAAATTAAAATCCAAAAACATTTGAAAAATCTTTTTGAAAAAGACAAAAAAAATGCATCATCATCTTTTCAAAAATCCATAAAAATTTCAAAATCTTGAAACTGCATCACAAAATATTTTCTGCATTGCATTGCATAGCATTCGCATTTTTCGGATTGAGTTTGATAGTTGAACAAGTCTAAGTAAAATCCGGAGATTGGAGCTTGATTGGACCTTAAAATCTACCTAATAACAGGAACCTTATAAGAACTGGGTTTGAGGTGCTTCAGGTCTAGTTGACTTAATTCTTTGAGGATCACGGGACTTGGTTCAATGGATTCTTGACTGCCTAAGTAGAGTATTTCGGAGCATACGCACGACTCTTGTTGATAATGACCTAACTTGGACACCTGCACCTTTCACATGGCTCAACTCAGTTGGAGTGGTGAGGGGATTGGATTTGCCGGGTATGAGACGCACACAAGTGATAATTCCCATGTCGGCTGCTGCTGACTCGGCTTGTGCTGCGGCTACCGACGTTGTGCTGGGACCGGCATCGATGCGGGCGATCCTCTGAAATGATCCCGCTCCTTGCGGGGGCTTCTGCTGATTGTAGACTCTGGCCTGGGTCATCACTGTGGAGTTCTCTGCCATACCTTCGTAGATGGCCCAGACGTCGTCTTCTCCCTTGGAGAAATACGACCCACCGCAAGAGGCGTTCACAAGCCCCTGCAGCTCCGGTGTCAGCCCACAGGAAGAAACTCTGCACCAGGTGGGGCTTGGAGATATCGTGATGTGGACACCGGTCTATGAGCTCTCTGAATCGATCCCATGCTTCATGGAACTGTTCATTTGGGATCATGACGAAGTTGCTGATCATGGCTCGAGCTGCGTTGGTCCGGCCGAGAGGATAGTATTTCTTCAAATATACGGACCGGAGATCTGCCCAAGTATCGACGAATCGCCCTAGATGCTTGAGCCAATATGCGGCTCGATCAACCAATGAGAACGGGAAGGCGATCATCCTGATAGTGTCCTCGGTCAACAACCGATCGTGGATGGTGCTGCATATCATTTCGAACTCTTGGAGATGGAGGTGCGGCTCTTCGGTCGGCAGCCCATGGAACTTGGGAAGAAGCTGAATCGTGTGGTGCCGAAGCTCGAAGTCTCCGTGGATTGGCGGAAGTCTGATCCACCGGTGAGTGAGGGATGAAGCTGGGTTGTGCAGTTCCCTCATGATGGTCTGTGGCGGTCGTTCACCGTCTGGATCGCCTCCTCCTGCATCAGGTCCTCCTCCTCCTCCACCGCCACCGCCCCTAGGTCGGTTTTCTCTCAGCTGCGCTATCTCTCTCATCAGATCACCCATGAATGTTCCCTGGTCACGGATCTTCTCTGCATATTTTCCAGGGACGCTAGTAATGAATTGTTGATGGCCGCCTGATCGATTATGAATGGAGGGTGATCGTGGTCATCTGGGTGCTCGCCTCTGTCTGCCATTGCTTGATTCTCTGAAAATGCAAAAGAGGCCATTTCAGGTGTTGTAGAATGAGGCTGAGCTCTGCGATGCACTGAATTCTGACATAATTGGACTGAGGGAAGGAGTATGGGAAGGGTGGTCGAGGGGGAACAGGGTGGATGTAAACTCGGGCTCGGAGAGCGGACTCTCCGAGGCATTCTAGATGAGTAAGGAGGAGTGCTAGATAGCGGTGCCGACAAGGTCGGCCTAAGAGATCTCCGTCCCATCATCTTGATTATTCGGAAAGAACAGGGAAAATGCAAAGAGAAGAAGGAGAAGATGATATGCAACAAAATTGCGCACAATTGTGTTGTGTTTTTGATCTTGACCTTAACAAATCTAGAAATCAAACACAAAGCAAGGGTGAGTTCACCAACTCAACTCGTGAAGCCGTGAGGTTCGGCTTTTATCTTGTCAGTTTTAGCTTGTTTTTCAGGTATTTATCTTTTCACGAGTCCTTAGAGCGCTACGCCTATAGGAGAGAGAGTACTGCCAGGAAAGTGTCCCCGTACTTGTCCTCCTCCTGTGTAACCTGTAACTTGCGCTTTTTAAGGTCCTTGTAACCCTTCCTGGATCCCTACTCAGCCAAAGAAAAGAGAGAGGAAGCTGATAGGCGAAACCGATACTTCGGACCTCGCTCGCAACGGAATCACCCGTGAGCGTACAAGGTCCTACTCGGACGCAGCCGATGAGAAAGACACACCCCGTGAAGGCGTGGCCTAGGCTCGGTACTTCGGACAAGGTCGGCGCTCACACAATAGTGAGTCACCAATGGCGACCAAGTCCTACTCGACTACGTACGATAGTAGCGCCAATACTTCGGAAATCCAGGCGATACACAAGGCAGCCACAAGTTGGGTTTTGGGCTCTAATCCTTACGAAGCGCTCACCACACTTGGAAGGAGACCTTCCCATGCAACCTGAAAACAAGTGAGGGTGTTACTCTCCCCAAGCAATGAATCCAATTACCGATTTTATTTTGGTCAAGTTTTCTTTAGCAGTCCCTTTTTTAATTTTTTTGGTGTTATCGCTTCTTTTGAGTCAATTCAAACAAGCGCCTAAACGGTTTTTGTATTTTTCCTTTATCCTACTTTGTTCCAAAAACAGAGGGAGAATAGAGTCGGAAAAGCCGTGCAAGTCGACACCAAGGTGGAAATCTCACCTTTGTGCCTAGATGATGCGTGCAAAGTAAGAGGACTTACAGCGAATCCCAGCTCTCTCCATGCGGGATGCAAAGCAGAATTTTTAAAACCTAAGCTATATGGCGATATGCAAGCGGAAATCGTCCTAGAACAGGCAACTGCTAGCGTGAAGAACCACAAGCTAGCTAGCAACTCCTAATCCGAGTGTCCGGTCTAGGCTCACCCCTCCTCTGCCCAACACATTTGGGGTAGGAGAAAGCGCTTGTTCGGGTGTGAGCTCGCGGCGCGTGGATTTGGAAGCTACTAACTAACTGTTTAATTAGTCTAAGTCCAAATACGTATCTATAGGAGCATGCAAATATAATTAAGTGTCTGGACCTATTCTAATCGAGTCAAGCAGACCTAGAACTAAGAGCTCAATCCACAAAAGAAAGTGAAAAATGAAAACAAAACCGGAAAATGACTGCGATGAAAACGCGATAAAATCCGCGGTGAGCCCCCGGGTGAACAAACACCCGGAAGTTAGGCCCGAATGTTCAAGTGTCCAAGTCTAAGTGTACCTGTTTATTACAAATTAAATGAATCACTCTCTCACAAAATAAATGAAAACTAATCTAATCACTCTCTCTCTCACTCCTTGCTCTCTCCTGCCGGCTTGGTTAAAGAACAACCGGCTCCGCTTCCCAAGGATGCGTCGGGTCACCTAGGCGATCCGCCTCGCTCCGCGGTCCCTAGCAAGAAGACAAAGAAGAGTGGGTCAGATAGCTCAACAAGATATATATCAAAATGTGAGAGAAGGAAAATGCTATGGTAAACAATCACACAATCAAACAAAAATGTGAACTACTCGCTGTTGCTCCCCGGCAACGGCGCCATTTGATGAACGCGGAAATCGACGGTCTTAAGTTCAACACAAAGCGTGAACTCAGTCGAAGTATCGACCAATCAAAATCCGTGTTTAATCAACAATTAACCCACACTAAGATCAATGAATTAGAACTAATGCGGAGTTAAAATTTATTTTTAACTCTACATAAAAGATGTATAGGTGCAAGTATGTAGAAGTTCGAACACAGGGAACAAGCAGGGTAGTTAAAGCAAAAATGCTCAAGTGTGTGTGTGATGTGTGGAGTGTCTACACTAAGCAAGCAAAGAAAGGAAATTTTTGTGGGTTTTTAATTTTTAATTTTTTTATATTATTTTAATTTTTAATTTTGTATTTGATTTTTAATTTTCTGATTTTTATATTTTATATTTTATATTTTTTTATTTCTTTTTCAATATGGGATATTAAAGACAATATAATAAAAAGGCAAGCTAAAATATTTATAAAAATGTGCAAAAAATACTCAAAAATTCAGAAATAAAATGTTTTTGGTATTTTTATAATTTTCTACTGTTTTTGTGATTTTTGGGGGTTTTTCAAGGTGTTTTGATATTTTTAAATACTGAAATAAGAGAAAACAGTGGAAATAAGGCTGGCTGGGAATAAAATGCAAATTAAAAATAGCAACCAGTAACTCAAAATTTTCACACTATTTTTCTAATAAAAAGAACAAAATAAGTGACAAGTAGGAACTGAGATTTTGATTTTTGGAGTTTCTACTATTTTATATATTTTTTTGAAGTTTTTGAGTGTTTTTTCAATTTTTAGTGTTTTTCTTTTGAGATTTTTAATGATTTTTGGACTGACACTAAAATAGGATAAAATAGACATAGGTGATTTTTTTGGAATTTTTGGAGGTGTTTTAATATTTTTTTGGTATTTTCTAAGCTAGACAGTACACAAAATAGATGTTTTTGATTTTTAATAAATATGAAAATAAAGTAAAATCAAAAACTAAATAGATGGCGTCACAGTACACGTGTCCAGATACTTAAGTCTATTT
Source organism: Ottelia alismoides (assembly GCA_037367405.1). Lineage (NCBI taxonomy): Eukaryota > Viridiplantae > Streptophyta > Magnoliopsida > Alismatales > Hydrocharitaceae > Ottelia > Ottelia alismoides. The sequence goes on from JAZKJV010000023.1 coordinate 147,931, forward strand.
TTGTGGAATTTTTTGACTTGAAATGATCATTCAAATAAATACAACAAGCATCCAAACATTAAATAGTCCTGGCAGGGGTATATTTGCAATATCTAAAACATCCAGGGGCATACATGCAATTTTCCACAAAACTTTACACTGAATATTCAATTTTTAGTACCAAAAAGCAATTACAAAAGCCGCCTGGGCTTCCTAGAAATTTACCCACCAGGGCGCGTGACTTGCACGCGCCTGGGAAGGACCAAAATGTAATATAACAAAAACCTGGGGGCCTACTTGCAAAATATCCAAAAATATTACACGTGCTGCGAAAGTTTCAGGACTACAACGAAATAAACAAACGAACGAGGGTATCCTTGCAAAATGCCCACCCCCTCACGTGTACAGGTCACGTGAGGTGACGTGGCGAAGGACCCAAATGCAAATAAATAAAGCCTGGGGGTCTCTTTGCAAATATTACATAACTTTTACACTACAGACAAAAGTTCAAATACTAAATATTAAATACAAAAATGGCGAGGGTGTAGATGCAAAATACCCTCGCTCGGGCGTTCTGATGACGACGCGTGGCGCGAATCCAACGGCGGGGCGACAGGGTGCGATCCAGCGGCTGGAAGCGATCCACTTATACACGTGGCGCACGATGACGCTTCGACGATGCACGGTCTGGATTAGATCCTCCTTGGTTGATCGGACGGTCGAGGCGAAGGACGATCTAACGGAGGCTGTGCGATCTGGGGGGCGCTCCGGGATCCAACGGCTGGGGAGGCCGGTGGAAGAACACGGAGGAGCTCCGACTGGGCGAAGCTCCTCGAGCTCCTCTGTCCGGCTCCGGTGGCGTCTAGGCTTCAAAATGGCCGTGAAGCGTCCCCTGGTCCTTCTCTATCGGCTGGTGGCGGCAAAAAGCCTCGGCGGCGGCCGAGGTGCTCAGGCGAAGGTGGCGGAGCTGGGGAGTCCGGCTACGCTCCGGCGAGCGTCAAAACTCGCCTCCAGACGCCTTCAAGTGGACTTTGACCTGCAAAAATAGTCAAAGGGTCCAGGACAAACTACCTGGACCCTTAGATGGTCGCGAGGGGGTGCGAATCGACAGGTGGATGCACGGCCGGAGTTGCGCTCCGGCCAAGGTGCTCGATTGGGCGATATGGATGATGGAACTTCGAGATTTTTTTGGGGTTTTTGATCCTTAAGCTAACAGGAACGAAATGGAAGAAGGAAATAAGCGGGGGGATGACCTCGATGGCCGGAGCCAGAGGAAAAAGAGTACCTCGACCGGCGACTTCGCGGGAGGTGGTGGAGACGCCTCCGACCTCGGCGGCCTTGGCTGAAGAGCTCACGTCGGAGCTGTCACCTCCAGGTGGCTCTGGAGCACGGGAGAGGCGCGAGGTGGTGGACCGAAGGTGTTCAAAATTGACTTCAAAGTTGGGGCTCCATTTTATGCAGTTTGACTAAGTGGCTGAGGAGCCCCAAAGATCAAGGTGCCCTGATCGCCACAGTGATCCAAAGTCCAAGGTTTCACTTGGACGCGATTCACCGCATAACGAGGAAGAAAAGATGTGAAGAAATCACCACGAAAAAATGCAAGGCACGGCTGGAAAATCTCGACAAAAATGGGTGAAAACCCAGGTCTGACAGGCCACAGGCGGGGGAAGGCAGGCAGTTGACCTAGGGTCAATGCTGACTGCCTCCTGGTTGGTCCACGTGGACCAACCAGGAAAAACCCTGCAAAAAAGTTTTATTAATTCTATTTAAAATACTAAATGGCCGAATTAAATAAAAATTATAAAATAAAAAATGTTTAGAATTTTATGTAGTATTTTATTTTGATTTTTAATTATTTTAAGGAGTTATATTTTTACAAGTTACCTTTTTAACCCTATATAGGTATAATATCTATGTATTTTAGTATTTTATTTTTATTTGTGTATCTTTAATTTATTTATTTTTAATTCTTATTTTATAAAATTGTAAAATACTTTTATATGCGTAAATATATTTTTATTTTATTTTTCTGATGTATTTTGTATATTAAATAAAATATAAAGGTAGTTTATATAGGTATGTATATAGGTAATGTACCTATGTATTGCATGTATACAAGTATTTTTATTTGTATTTTAATGGTGTTTTTTTCTTTTTATTTTAATGTACATAATTACTATAAGTAATATTTACAACATTATAAAAATATAAAATTATAAAAATAATAAATAATTAATAAATTGAATATTTTAATATGTACAAGTATACAATGTGGGTCCAAAAGTCAACTTTCACACCGTAGCTCCACCAAATGCGAAACCACCGCCATTGGATAGATTATTTTATTCTATATACAATTAAAGTGAGTTTGCTACATTTGGAGTTGTCAGTTGTGAGATACGGGTCTGGAAAGTTGGGATTTTGGATTCTTATTCAGACCATATCTTTTTGTCTGTACATGATTTTTATGTGAAATAAATTTTGTATTTTTCTTTATAAAATTATCTACAACTTTCATGTATAAAGTTTCTTTATTTGATGAATAAAAAGTGGAACCAAAAATGGGTCCCAAAATGAATAAAGAATGAATAGAATGAATAGGTATTTTGACTGTATTTCTGACCTTATCTCCCCCTACTTTATTCCTTGTCGACCTATTCATCAAGATGCCTAGGTCTCGGGGGTTTTGGGTCATAAAATATTTACAATATTTTATTCTTTTTCTTTTCTTTATTTATTCTATAATTTTGGCCTTAATTACAGTAATTTACACACTGTTTAGATGCACATGCATGAATGCTAAGATGATGATTTTAATGCTATTTACAGGCATTTGCTAGGGTTTTTGGTGCCAAAATGATAGAATAAAGATGATGAAATGTGGATTCATCATCCCCCTATACTTTACCTTTGCTAGTCCCTAGCAAACACTTATGCAATAAGTGCAAAAAGAAAAACAAAGAAAAGAAAAAGAAGAACTTGGATTTAATTTGATGATCAAACATGCCTTCGCAAAATCAAAGTTTGGAGCTTAAGTCGGACCTTTGGAATTTTAGTGCGGGCGGAACCTTAATGAGAACCGTGTTTGAAGTCCAACAGTCCTTGAGAATCCCAAATCTCTGTCCAAGTCTCCTCAATAGCCAGGTCAGAAATACTTCAACTCATACGCAAACTCTTACGACTATGAATCTGACTTGTACAGTGTAAGTGATGGTGGCTCTCCCCAACTAGAATGACAAAGAGACTGACTTCTCCAGTACGACAACCCAATGATTCCCCAATCCAGCAACTCCATCCTCGAGGAGCGGGGTATTCCCTTCTAAGTTCAAGTGGCAACCAGCTCAAGAGGAGGGGGTGAAGAGAAGAATGGACGGTAGCCAGTGTAGCTACCTATCCTTGGATGCAAGACCAGTGTAGTCAAGTCATCCTGCTGCAGGCTCACATATTTGACTTTGGAACTCAAGCTTGCTTATTGACTTTGTACATACTTGCAGGCTTTTTATTTTTTTTTGTACATGCCTGGACACATTTTTTTTTTGAATACTATATACAGCAGCATTTACATAAGGAGTTTTTCCTCTTGAGCCAGTAGACTATCCCTCTTTTGAAGCTTTATCGCAACTCACAGCCTCCTGTCTTTAGATTTCCTAATCACTGGACGGGTTGGGGTGCGCTTCCCTCCCTAGAGGAAGACAAATGTTTCCACTTGTGTGCGTCTCATACCGGCAAATCCAATCCCCTCACCACTCCAACTGAGTTGAGCCATGTGAAAGGTGCAGGTGTCCAAGTTAGGTCATTATCAACAAGAGTCGTACGTGTGCTCCGAAATACTCTACTTAGGCATTCAAGAATCCATTGAACCAAGTCTCATGATCCTCAAAGAATAAAGTTAACTAGACCTGAAGTACCTCAAACCCAGTTCCTAGAAGGTTCCTGTTATTAGGTAGATTATAAGGTCCAATCAAGCTCCAATCTCCGGATTTTACTTAGACTCCTTCAACTATCAAACTCAATCCGAAAAATGCGGATGCTATGCAATGTTATGCAGAGAATATTTTTGTGATGCAATTTTCAAAGATTTTGAAATTTTTATGGAGTTTTGAGAATATGATGCATGCATATGCAGATGCATTTTTTTTTGTATTTTTTTTTTATTTTTTTTTCAAAAAGGTTTTTCAAGTGTTTTTGGATTTTAATTTTTGCAAATGTTTTTGGGAATTTTTGAAAACAAAAAGATTTTGGCTGAAAACAAGGTGAAAATATGTACACGGGAGTGCTTCTTATATATATACAAGAAGTGAATTTTAAGAATTTACGAGGGTAAGTGATCAATTTTATACATCTATATATAGTGGATTTTTGTGTGATGTGTATATTCCTCAAACTTATTTGAAAACAAGCTTTTCACACAATTTTTGAAAACTATAGTCCAAAATAGTTTTTACAAACATTTTACACACATTTGGAAATCATTTTGCAAAGGCTTTCAAAACAGTATATATAGGTTTTTCAAATCATTTTTGCAACCATTTTTCAAACCATTTGCAAATCATTTTTCAAACATTTTATTTCACACAAAGAAAAGAAATTTTACAATCCACACATTTTTACACAGGTTGAAAACATGAAACAAAATATTTTCAAAATAGTTTTCAATAGATGTTCACAAAGATTTTCAAACTATTTTTCAAACATTTTGCAAAAAACATTTTCACCTGATTTATTAATCAGTAAATACAAAAAGAATTTGAGGAATAACCACATCTTTTTATTAAGGATTTTTAATGAATTTTAAAGAATTTTTAGCCATATTATTAAGAAAATACGAAAGTACGAGTTATGGCTAAAGTATATACGTAGTATATACGACCCCCCTATACTTAGCTTGAGCTATGTCCTCATAGATCGGAGAGAAAAGAGAAGACATAACTCGTACTAAGTATAGGAAAATCTAAAGAATAAAGGAATAATAGATGAATAAATGAATGAGAAGTTGACCATCCCCCCTATACTTAGGATCAAATAATCCTAAGTATAGCAGACTGTACACAACGCAGGGAGGGTCAAGGGTGGGAATGAACAGATCGTACTCAAACTGTCTCCCCCTATACTTAGGGTAAGATATCCCTAAGTATAGACAAGAAGAGGAGACAATGGAGAGGATCGAAAGGCATAGAAGAAACTCGGGGTGCCAACCCCCCTATACTTAGGACAAAGTACGTCCTAAGTATGGAAAACTGTCAACAAGGGCGACACCTTTTTGATAGATAAAGAAGATAGAAAAGGAAAAGAAGAAAAGAAGAAAATAAGAAAATAAATTGACAGACAACATAATGATATAAACAGATGGATCTGTACAACATGGAATAGAGTTGATCACCATGTATGAAATGCAGATGATGAGAGTCAAGGGACACATCTCATACCAGAAGAATGGGGGCAACGTCAATGGTCGGCGGATCATGATCAAGATATAGTTTCAAGCGTTGACCATTGACGCGGAAGGTAGAGGAAGATGACGGTTCAGATATGTCGATGCTGCCATTGTCATGTACCTTCCTGACCACATACGGTCAATTCCATTTGCTCTGTAACTTCCCTGGAAATAACTTTAGCCTTGAATCAAACAACCATACTCTCTGATCTGGCTCAAACTGTTTATGGCTGATATGCGAATCGTGCCATGTCTTCACTTTCTCTTTGTACTGTAGGCTGTTGGAGAAGGCTGTATCTCTCAATTCCTCCAGGGCTGCCAATTCTGCTCTTCTTCGGTCTCCTATACTCTCGGGATCTAGAAGCAATTCTGTAACTGCCCAAAAAGATTTGTGCTTGATTTCCACTGGCAAATGGCACGGCTTGCCATAGACGAGACGAAAGGGAGATGTTCCCAATGGATTCTTGAAAGAAGTCCGATAAGCCCACAAGACCGAGTCCAAAAGCTGTGACCAATCCTTTCGGTCCGGGCGGACAACTTTCTGCAAGATAGTCTTTATCTCTCTGTTCGATACTTCGGCAAGACCATTAGTCTGAGGGTGATAAGGAGTGGCAACCCAATGGTCAATGCCGAACTCGTCTGCAAGGGCCCTGACTTTGTCATTGATGAAGTGAGACCCCCCGTCTGAAATCAAGACTCTAGGTGCACCGAACCGTGAAATGATATTTTTCCTCAAAAATTTGCAAACGGTTTTAGCATCTGCGGCTCGGGCGGGGATGGCCTCAACCCATCGGCTGACATAATCTACAGCGAGCAAAATATGTTCGAATCCCTGACTTTTAGGAAATGGGCCCATGAAATCAATCCCCCATGCATCAAAAACCTCACAGAAGTGAATGGGTTGCATGGGCATCATGTCTCTCTGTCCGCAGGTTCCCATTTTCTGACAGTCAGTACATCTCTTCACGAACTCATCAGAATCCTTGAAGAGAGTAGGCCACCATAGACCGGATTGAAGCACCTTCTGTGCTATTCTTTTTCCAGAATGATGTCCTCCTGCCTCAAGCTTGTGGCAGTATGTGAGGACGCTATGCTGCTCTTCTTGAGGAATGCACCTCCTCCAGATACTATCCCCTCCTTCATGATAAAGGACGGGATCCTCCCAGTGGTAAAACTTGGCCTTAGCTAGGAAGGTCTCAAGTTTCTGCCTGGGCCAACCCTGAGGGACTGTCTTGGCAACAAGATAGTTTACAAAGTCAGCATACCACAGGAGTGAGGTGACAGCCAAGATCGCCTCATCTGGAAATGTCTCAGTGATAGGTGCGCTGGGCTCAGATTCCTCAAGATTCTCCAATCTGGAGAGATGATCCGCCACCACATTCTTGACTCCAGGCTTATCCTTAATTTCAATATCAAATTCCTGGAGTAGAAGGATCCATCTGGTGAGACGTGCTTTGGCATCCTTCTTAGCCATTAAGTACCGGATGGCGGTATGATCAGTGTAGATTGTCACTCTAGATCCGAGAATATACGATCGATACTTATCAAGAGCGAAGACTACGGCCAGCATCTCTTTCTCAGTCACAGTGTAATTCCGCTGCGCGGCATCCAAAGTCCGGCTGGCGTAGTGAATGGCAAAAGGTAATCCATCCCTCCTCTGTCCAAGCACAGCCCCTACGGCAAAGTCTGAAGCATCCGTCACGATCTCGAATGGGAGAGACCAATCGAGTGGCTGAAGGACAGGAGCTGAGACAACCATATTCTTGAGAGTCTCAAATGCTTCAAGACACTTATCATTAACAATAAACTCGGTGTCTTTGGTGAGCAAGTCAGTAAGCGGTCGGGCAATTCGACTGAAGTCCTGAATGAACCGTCGGTAGAAACCGACATGCCCCAGAAAAGACCGTAACTGACGCAAATTGGACGGCGGATTGAGTTTTCTGATGATATCCACCTTAGCCGGATCGACCTCCATGCCCCTGTTGGAGACGATATGACCAAGGACCGTCCCCTGAGTCATCATGAAATGACTCTTCTCCCAGGATAAGACAAGATTAACCTCAATGCAGCGCTTCAGCACACGGTCTAGGCAGTCAAGACAAGCGTCGAACCCGTCGCCATAGACCGAGAAGTCATCCATGAAGACCTCTAAACAGTCACCCACCATGTCCGAGAAGATGGACAACATGCACCTTTGGAATGTCGCCGGAGCGTTACATAGACCAAAGGGCATCCGTCTGAAAGCATACGTCCCAAACGGACAGGTGAATGTCGTTTTCTCCTGGTCTTCGGGCGCAATGGTCACTTGATTATATCCAGAGTACCCATCAAGAAAGCAGTAATGACTCTTCCCGGCTAACCGCTCGATAATCTGATCAATGAAGGGAAGCGGGAAGTGATCCTTCTTGGTGGCCTCGTTCAATCGTCTGTAGTCCACACAGACCCTCCAAGAAGTTGGTACTCTGGTAGCGATCTCCTCTCCAGACTCATTGACAACTGTAGTGATACCCGTCTTCTTGGGTACCACATGTAATGGACTTACCCATTTGGAGTCGGAGATGGGATATATGAAATCAGCGCTCCACCACTTGGAAATTTCATTCATGACTACATCTCGAAGATTCGGGTTCAGCCGTTGTTGGAACTCACGCGACGGCTTAGCGTTATCTTCAAGATAGATATGGTGGGAGCAAAGATTAGGGCTCAGCCCTTGGAGATCAGCTATACTCCAACCGATTGCCTTGCGGTTTCTTTCAAGAACCTCCATCAGACGAGATTCTTGTTCTCCAGTCAAATCTGCTGAGATAATGACTGGGTGCATTTCTGGCTCTCCATCAAGGAATCTGTACTTCATTGACTGCGGCAGAGGTTTTCGTTCTGGACAACTGGGAGGTGGCAGATCCGGTTTCTGATATGTCTGTGTAAATGCTACCAGGTCTGCATGGGAGAACTCTCGCTCTGCATGAATCTCTGACGAAGGGCGGCCCTCTCAACGATAAACTGCACCGGCTCGCACTCTGTCATGGTTGTTGGCTCAGTAGGAATCAGACAAGGTAAATAGTCATCAAAGTCATCCCAATCAATGTCTGAATCCGAGGGATCAGAAGATGATGAGCAAGATTGAAATTCCTCAGCACCACTCATCACAACACTGTCAGCCTCAGAAATATCCTCATCCAGGGATGTGCTCTCCCGGCTCTCGACTGCCATGAGCTTGAGATATAGAGAATCTGTAGGCAAGGCGAGGGTCGGTGCTACGGGATCTTTCCAGTTGGATTCATCATCAGTCATCTCGAAATCACAAACCTGGTGGATGTCTAGCTCCTCCTCTATCATCTGCTCGGCTTCGCTGGACTGTTCTGAGCATTCTGCCTCTCTGGCCCTGATCTCTTCGATCGTCTCTATTTGTATGGTTTCGCCCTCTACGCGAAAGCATACCTTCCCACTATCATGGTCGGTCACCGCCTTGGCTGTGGCCAAGAATGGACGTCCGAGGATGATGGGGGCATCAGTTACCGACTCAGGGATCTCCATGTCCAACACAACGAAGTCCACGGGGAATTGCAGGCCCTGAATGGTAACGACCACGTCTTTCAATAACCCCTTCGGCCTCTTAATCGACCTATCAGCAAACTGAAGGACGGTTCTGCTTCGAAGAAGAGGGCCAAACTCGAACTGCTTGAGTAAGGCTGCCGGAAGGAGGTTAATTGAAGAGCCGCTGTCTAATAGAGTACGATCAAACTGCTGCTCCTGAATCTCGCATCTGACATAAGGAGCTCCTGCGTCTGGTCGCTTGGCTGGCAATGTTTTCTGAATGGCGCAGCAAGTGTCATGAGTGAGCATATGGATTTGATCTCTGTGCCTCTTCTTCCTTCTGACAGTAGTTGTTTCTTTCAAATTCTTCTTGAAGAAGGGGATATGCTCAAATGCTTCTCGTAGAGTCAGCTGAATGTGAAATCTGTCAATCATTTCGTTGCCAAACTCTACCTGCTGATTCTTTTTTGGATTTTCTTTTTTAGACCCCTTCGCTCGGCGGAGTGCTTCGGGAAAGGGGATGGTAGGGGCCTCCTTAGATGGAGGGCTAGGCATCGGTCCCTGTGCCTGTGAAGATGGAGAATCCATACAATCATCATCATTCAACACATATGGATCCGTAATTTGAACAGAAACCTTTCCTTTATTCATATTTTTGCTTTTGTTTTTCTTCCCACAGTCTCTAGATACAAAATGTGGCAACATCACAGATGGCTCAACAAAAGTGGATGTGGTGGCCTCCGTACCGCCACTAGCACCTGTCTTCGCGGCATCAGCACCGCGCTCTGGTTCAGCGTCCAAAATGGTGGCATCAGCACCACCGTCTGCATCTGGTATCACGACGGCATCAGCACCGTCGTCCTGGTCTCCATCATTGGTGGCATCAGCACCACCGTCTTCAACATCATCTGTAGCAGCATCAGCACCGCTCCTCTGCTACTCTGGCGCTCCTGGTTCGGCTTCGGGTTGTCGCTCAGAAGAGGCACCGCCGGCTGGCATCCTACCGCTCCTAGTAGTCACAAAATCAGCATCATTCACAAAAGAAGACATATCATTCAAATTGTCACTAGGAGAGGCATCCTCTATGAACTCTACCTGCTCAGATTTTCTTTTTAAATTATTAGGGTTTGGTTCGATCTGAGCGGGTATGGCGGCTTTGCCTTTGATGAAATCCCGCATCTCCTGCCGGAACTCATCCATTTCTTGCCTGAAAGATGCTCGCTGTTCAGATAGCAAGCGGGCAAGATCATCAAGAGCAGGGTTCTCGAAGGCTGGACCCTGAGAACCGGACGTCTGTCCCTGCTGGAAATGGGGCTGCTGCTGCTGGTGTTGTTGCTGAAACTGGGGGGAAGGCTGGTGATAAGAATGCTGAGGCGGCTGACGCTGCCTCCACTGTTGTCCCTGATAGGCGGGACGAGGACCACTCTGGTATTGTTGTGGCTGGGCAAACTGGGGCTGCTGGTTGTACTGATGTGGCTGGCTGCTCTGCTGTCCTTGAGCAGGGGGATGCTGTTGGGATGAGGAACCACCATTACCCCAACGGAATCCGGGATGATCCCTACGAATTGCGGGCTGAGGATATCGGTCATACCAAATCCCGTTGACTTCCATCAACGGTTCCTGCTCAAAGGAAGGTGGAGGAAGAACTGCCAGCGGCTGCTCCGGCTGATACACCACCATCTGCGTCTCCTGAGATGGCGGTTGCTCTGGATGGTACTGCAACAATGGAACCGGCTCCGCCTGGATATGGTTCACCTGGCGGTATGAGGTGGAGGCCTGGTTGGGATTGTTGCTGCTGGAAGCAACCTGTGACCTGGGAGGCTGTTGTGAATGGGCCTGTGCCTCCTGAATACAGAGAATTTGAGTCTTCAGGTCACTCATTGTTTTGGTGAGAAGGTCCATCTGGGCTAGACCTTGGTTCTGCTTCTTTTCGAGGATCTCCATGCGGTCCAGCTTTTCACTGATAATTCCCATGTCGGCTGCTGCTGACTCGGCTTGTGCTGCGGCTACCGACGTTGTGCTGGGACCGGCATCGATGCGGGCGATCCTCTGAAATGATCCTGCTCCTTGCGGGGGCTTCTGCTGATTGTAGACTCTGGCCTGGGTCATCACTGTGGAGTTCTCTGCCATACCTTCGTAGATGGCCCAGACGTCGTCTTCTCCCTTGGAGAAATACGATCCACCGCAAGAGGCGTTCACAAGCCCCTGCAGCTCCGGTGTCAGCCCACAGAAGAAACTCTGCACCAGGTGGGGCTTGGAGATATCGTGATGTGGACACCGGTCTATGAGCTCTCTGAATCGATCCCATGCTTCATGAAACTGTTCATTTGGGATCATGACGAAGTTGCTGATCATGGCTCGAGCTGCGTTGGTCCGGCCGAGAGGATAGTATTTCTTCAAATATACGGACCGGAGATCTGCCCAAGTATCGACGAATCGCCCTAGATGCTTGAGCCAATATGCGGCTCGATCAACCAATGAGAACGGGAAGGCGATCATCCTGATAGTGTCCTCGGTCAACAACCGATCGTGGATGGTGCTGCATATCATTTCGAACTCTTGGAGATGGAGGTGCGGCTCTTCGGTCGGCAGCCCATGGAACTTGGGAAGAAGCTGAATCGTGTGGTGCCGAAGCTCGAAGTCTCCGTGGATTGGCGGAAGTCTGATCCACCGGTGAGTGAGGGATGAAGCTGGGTTGTGCAGTTCCCTCATGATGGTCTGTGGCGGTCGTTCACCGTCTGGATCGCCTCCTCCTGCATCAGGTCCTCCTCCTCCTCCACTGCCACTGCCCCCAGGTCGGTTTTCTCTCAGCTGCGCTATCTCTCTGATCAGATCACCCATGAATGTTCCCTGGTCACGGATCTGTCTCTGCATATTTTCCAGGGACGCTAGTAATGAATTGTTGATGGCCGCCTGATCGATTATGAATGGAGGGTGATTGTGGTCATCTGGGTGCTCGCCTCTGTCTGCCATTGCTTGATTCTCTGAAAATGCAAAAGAGGCCATTTCAGGTGCTGTAGAATGAGCTGAGCTCTGCGATGCACTGAATTCTGACATAATTGGACTGAGGGAAGGAGTATGGGAACGGTGGTCGAGGGGGAACAGGGTGGATGTAAACTCGGGCTCGGAGAGCGGACTCTCCGAGGCATTCCTAGATGAGTAAGGAGGAGTGCTAGATAGCGGTGCCGACAAGGTCGGCCTAAGAGATCTCCGTCCCATCATCTTGATTATTCGGAAAGAACAGGGAAAATGCAAGAGAAGAAGGAGAAGATGATATGCAACAAAATTGCGCACAATTGTGCTGTGTTTTTAATCTTGACCTTAACAAATCTAGAAATCAAACACAAAGCAAGGGTGAGTTCACCAACTCAACTCGTGAAGCCGTGAAGGTTCGGCTTTTATCTTGTCAGTTTTAGCTTGTTTTTCAGGTATTTATCTTTTCACGAGTCTTTAGAGCGCTATGCCTATAGGAGAGAGAGTACTACCAGGAAAGTGTCCCCGTACTTGTCCTCCTCCTGTGTAACCTATAACTTGCACTTTTTAAGGTCCTTGTAACCCTTCCTGGATCCCTACTCAGCCAAAGAAAAGAGAGAGGAAGCCGATAGGCGAAACCGATACTTCGGACCTCGCTCGCAACGGAATCACCCGTGAGCGTACAAGGTCCTACTCGGACGCAGCCGGTGAGACAGACACACCCGTGAAGGCGTGGCCTAGGCTCGGTACTTCGGACAAGGTCGGCGCTCACACAATAGTGAGTCACCAATGGCGACCAAGTCCTACTCGACTACGTACGATAGTAGCGCCAATACTTCGGAAATCCAGGCGATACACAAGGCAGCCACAAGTTGGGTTTTGGGCTCTAATCCTTACGAAGCGCTCACCTCACTTGGAAGGAGACCTTCCCATGCAACCTGAAAACAAGTGAGGGTGTTACTCTCCCCAAGCAATGAATCCAATTACCGATTTTATTTTTGGTCAAGTTTTCTTTAGCAGTCCCTTTTTTAATTTTTTTGGTGTTATCGCTTCTTTTGAGTCAATTCAAACAAGCGCCTAACGGTTTTTGTATTTTTCCTTTATCCTACTTTGTTCCAAAAACAGAGGGAGAATAGAGTCGGAAAAGCCGTGCAAGTCGACACCAAGGTGGAAATCTCACCTTTGTGCCTAGATGATGCGTGCAAAGTAAGAGGACTTACAGCGAATCCCAGCTCTCTCCATGCGGGATGCAAAGCAGAATTTTTAAACCTAAGCTATATGGCGATATGCAAGCGGAAATCATCCTAGAACAGGCAACTGCTAGCGTGAAGAACCACAAGCTAGCTAGCAACTCCTAATCCGAGTGTCCGGTCTAGGCTCACCCCTCCTCTGCCCAACACATTTGGGGTAGGAGAAAGCGCTTGTTCGGGTGTGAGCTCGCGGCGCGTGGATTTGGAAGCTACTAACTAACTGTTTAATTAGTCTAAGTCCAAATACGTATCTATAGGAGCATGCAAATATAATTAAGTGTTTGGACCTATTCTAATCGAGTCAAGCAGACCTAGAACTAAGAGCTCAATCCACAAAAGAAAGTGAAAAATGAAAACAAAACCGGAAAATGACTGCGATGAAAACGCGATAAAATCCGCGGTGAGCCCCCGGGTGAACAAACACCCGAAAGTTAGGCCCGAATGTTCAAGTGTCCAAGTCCAAGTGTACCTGTATTATTACAAATTAAATGAATCACTCTCTCACAAAATAAATGAAAACTAATCTAATCACTCTCTCTCTCACTCCTTGCTCTCTCCTGCCGGCTTGGCTAAAGAACAGCCGGCTCCGCTTCCCAAGGATGCGTCGGGTCACCTAGGCGATCCGCGGTCCCTCGCAAGAAGACAAAGAAGAGTGGTCAGATAGCTCAACAAGATATATATCAAAATGTAAGAGAAGGAAAATGCTATGGTAAACAATCACACAATCAAACAAAAATGTGAACTACTCGCTGTTGCTCCCCGACAACGGCGCCATTTGATGAACGCGGAAATCGACGGTCTTAAGTTCAACACAAAGCGTGAACTCAGTCGAAGTATCGACCAATCAAAATCCGTGTTTAATCAACAATTAACCCACACTAAGATCAATGAATTAGAACTAATGCGGAGTTAAAATTTATTTTTAACTCTACATAAAAGATGTATAGGTGCAAGTATGTAGAGAGTTCGAACACAGGGAACAAGCAGGGTAGTTCAAGCAAAAATGCTCAAGTGTGTGTGTGATGTGTGGAGTGTCTACACTAAGCAAGCAAAGAAAGGAAATTTTTGTGGGTTTTTAATTTTTAAATTTTTTTTATATTATTTTAATTTTTAATTTTGTATTTGATTTTTAATTTTCTGATTTTTATATTTTATATTTTATATTTTTTTATTTCTTTTTCAATATGGGATATTAAAGACAATATAATAAAAAGGCAAGCTAAAATATTTATAAAAATGTGCAAAAATACTCAAAAATTCAGAAATAAAATGTTTTTGGTATTTTTATAATTTTCTACTGTTTTTGTGATTTTTGGGGGTTTTTCAAGGTGTTTTTGATATTTTTAAATACTGAAATAAGAGAAAACAGTGGAAATAAGGCTGACTGGGAATAAAATGCAAATTAAAAATAGCAACCAGTAACTCAAAATTTTCACACTATTTTTCTAATAAAAAGAACAAAATAAGTGACAAGTAGGAACTGAGATTTTGATTTTTGGAGTTTTCTACTATTTTATATATTTTTTTGAAGTTTTTGAGTGTTTTTTCAATTTTTAGTGTTTTTCTTTTGAGATTTTTAATAATTTTTGGACTGACACTAAAATAGGATAAAATAGACACTAGGTGATTTTTTTGGAATTTTTGGAGGTGTTTTAATATTTTTTTGGTATTTTCTAAGCTAGACAGTACACAAAATAGATGTTTTTGATTTTTAATAAATATGAAAATAAAGTAAAATCAAAAACTAAATAGATGGCGTCACAGTACACGTGTCCAGATACTTAAGTCTATTTTTGTGGAATTTTTGGACTTGAAATGATCATTCAAATAAATACAACAAGCATCCAAACATTAAATAGTCCAGGCAGGGGTATATTTGCAATATCTAAAACATCCAGGGGCATACATGCAATTTTCCACAAAACTTTACACTGAATATTCAATTTTTAGTACCAAAAAGCAATTACAAAAGCCGCCTGGGCTTCCTAGAAATTTACCCACCAGGGCGCGTGACTTGCACGCGCCTGGGAAGGACCAAAATGTAATATAACAAAAACCTGGGGGCCTACTTGCAAAATATCCAAAAATATTACACGTGCTGCGAAAGTTTCAGGACTACAACGAAATAAACAAACAAATGAGGGTATCCTTGCAAAATGCCCACCCCCTCACGTGTACAGGTCACGTGAGGTGACGTGGTGAAGGACCCAAATGCAAATAAATAAAGCCTGGGGGTCTCTTTACAAATATTACATAACTTTTACACTACAGACAAAAGTTCAAATACTAAATATTAAATACAAAAATGGCGAGGGTGTAGATGCAAAATACCCTCGCTCGGGCGTTCTGATGACGACGCGTGGCGCGAATCCAACGGCGGGGCGACAGGGTGCGATCCAGCGGCTGGAAGCGATCCACTTATACACGTGGTGCACGATGAACGGTCGATGACGCTTCGAAGATGCACGGTCTGGATTAGATCCTCCTTGGTTGATCGGACGGTCGAGGCGAAGGACGATCTAACGGAGGCTGTGCGATCTGGGGGGCGCTCCGAGATCCAACGGCTGGGGAGGCCGGTGGAAGAACACGGAGGAGCTCCGACTGGGCGAAGCTCCTCGAGCTCCTCTGTCCGGCTCCGGTGGCGTCTAGGCTTCAAAATGGCCGTGAAGCGTCCCCTGGTCCTTCTCTATCGGCTGGTGGCGGCAAAAAGCCTCGGCGGCGGCCGAGGTGCTCAGGCGAAGGTGGCGGAGCTGGGGAGTCCGGCTACGCTCCGACGAGCGTCAAAACTCGCCTCCAGGCGCCTTCAAGTGGACTTTGACCTGCAAAAATAGTCAAAGGGTCCAGGGCAAACTACCTGGACCCTTAGATGGTCGCGAGGGGGTGCGAATCGACAGGTGGATGCACGACCGGAGTTGCGCTCCGGCCAAGGTGCTCGATTGGGCGATATGGATGATGGAACTTCGAGATTTTTTTGGGGTTTTTGATCCTTAAGCTAACAGGAACGAAATGGAAGAAGGAAATAAGCGGGGGGATGACCTCGATGGCCGGAGCCAGAGGAAAAAGAGTACCTCGACCGGCGACTTCGCGGGAGGTGGTGGAGACGCCTCCGACCTCGGCGGCCTTGGCTGAAGAGCTCACGTCGGAGCTGTCACCTCCAGGTGGCTCTGGAGCACGAGAGAGGCGCGAGGTGGTGGACCGAAGGTGTTCAAAATCGACTTCAAAGTTGGGGCTCCATTTTATGCAGTTTGACTAAGTGGCTGAGGAGCCCCAAAGATCAAGGTGCCCTGATCGCCACAGTGATCCAAAGTCCAAGGTTTCACTTGGACGCGATTCACCGCATAACGAGGAAGAAAAGATGTGAAGAAATCACCACGAAAAAATGCAAGGCACGGCTGGAAAATCTCGACAAAAATGGGTGAAAACCCAGGTCTGACAGGACACAGGCGGGGGAAGGCAGGCAGTTGACCTAGGGTCAATGCTGACTGCCTCCTGGTTGGTCCACGTGGACCAACCATGAAAAACCCTCCGAAAAAGTTTTGTTAATTCTATTTAAAATACTAAATGGCCGAATTAAATAAAAATTATAAAATAAAAAATGTTTAGAATTTTATGTAGTATTTTATTTTGATTTTTAATTATTTTAAGGAGTTATATTTTTACAAGTTACCTTTTTAACCCTATATAGGTATAATATCTATGTATTTTAGTATTTTATTTTTATTTGTGTATCTTTAATTTATTTATTTTTAATTCTTATTTTATAAAATTGTAAAATACTTTTATATGCGTAAATATATTTTTATTTTATTTTTCTGATGTATTTTGTATATTAAATAAAATATAAAGGTAGTTTATATAGGTATGTATATAGGTAATGTACCTATGTATTGCATGTATACAAGTATTTTTATTTGTATTTTAATGGTGTTTTTTTCTTTTTATTTTAATGTACATAATTACTATAAGTAATATTTACAACATTATAAAAATATAAAATTATAAAAATAATAAATAATTAATAAATTGAATATTTTAATATGTACAAGTATACAATGTGGGTCCAAAAGTCAACTTTCACACCGTAGCTCCACCAAATGCGAAACCACCGCCATTGGATAGATTATTTTATTCTATATACAATTAAAGGTGAGTTTGCTACATTTGGAGTTGTCAGTTGTGAGATACGGGTCTGGAAAGTTGGGATTTTGGATTCTTATTCAGACCATATCTTTTTGTCTGTACGTGATTTTTATGTGAAATAAATTTTGTATTTTTCTTTATAAAATTATCTACAACTTTCATGTATAAAGTTTCTTTATTTGATGAATAAAAAGTGGAACCAAAAATGGGTCCCAAAATGAATAAAGAATGAATAGAATGAATAGGTATTTTGACTGTATTTCTGACCTTATCTCCCCCTACTTTATTCCTTGTCGACCTATTCATCAAGATGCCTAGGTCTCGGGGGTTTTGGGTCATAAAATATTTACAATATTTTATTCTTTTTCTTTTCTTTATTTATTCTATAATTTTGGCCTTAATTACAGTAATTTACACACTGTTTAGATGTACATGCATGAATGCTAAGATGATGATTTTAATGCTATTTACAGGCATTTGCTAGGGTTTTTGGTGCCAAAATGATAGAATAAAGATGATGAAATGTGGATTCATCAATGACCGATGATGAGACCCGAGAATTCCTCTCCAAGGAGGAAAGCTCGGAAAGCATAGACCTTTGTGTTGTTGCTTCCTGTGATTGGCGATGTGTTGATGACATCCGCGGGGTTTACACGATCGATACCATTGAGCGGAGGGCAGATTTAGAGACTATACAGGACGGACATGCTCTGACTACTTCCACTGATGAGTCCGCTCCTGTCCATGTAGATACTGATGAGACTAAGGCCGAATTTGATTTAGTTGCTTTTCTTCAGAAATTTGGGCCTTTTGATGAGAAAGATGATCCGGTTGAGATTATAGAGGACGAACAGAGTTCGACTACTTCTACTGATGATTTCGTGCCTTTTGATTTTGACCTGGATGACACCTCGCAGGACGACTCCGAGTACACTACTTCCGATGATGATGAGTTCGTCCCATTCCACTTTGATACCAGCGAGACTCCCAAGGCCGGACCGAGTCACACTTCTTCCACTCACACGTCTGTGCCTTTACACCATAGGACCACCAAGGGAGAACCTAGTCGTACTACTTCCATTGACCAGTTCGTCCCTTTCAGATTCGATTCCACTGAGGGCCTTCACCGTGTCGACCCTGATCGGCTTCCGTCCGCTGTGGACCCCGATGTCGACTTGCATCACACTAGATCTATCCCTCAGTGGTCTCGCAAGAAGGTTTGCTTTCAACCTTCTTGATCATATGTACATCCGTCTCTGTTGTATATCCTTTCTGGTATATCTTCCTATCTCCCGTTTTTATTCGTCCACCCATTCTCGTGTTTGCCTAGCTTAGGACGTACTTTGTCCTAAGTATAGGGGGGTGGACGAGCCGAGTGTTCTTTCATCGTTTCGTGTCATCACTCCTGTCGTTGCCTATACTTAGGGCTTCTTTCACCCTAAGTATAGGGGGAGTGATGCGTACATCCTCACAATCTCTTCTCCTATCTTCATCTCTTTTTCTTCTTTTCTTCTTTTCCTCTTCTATCTTCTTCATCTACCGAAAAGGTGCCGCCCCTTTTTGTCAGTTTTCCATACTTAGGACGTACTTTGTCCTAAGTATAGGGGGGGGGGCGTACACCTCGAGTTGTTTCTATTCTTTGATCCTCTCCATTGTCTCCTCTTTTTGTCTATACTTAGGGATATCTTACCCTAAGTATAGGGGGAGACAATCTGAGTATGATCTGTTCATTCCAACCCTTGACCCTCCCTGTTTGTGTACAGTCTGCTATACTTAGGATTATTCGATCCTAAGTATAGGGGGGACGGTCAACTTCTCATTCATTTATTCATCTCTTATTCCTTTATTCTTTAGACTTGTCTATACTTAGTACGAGTTATGTCTTCTCTTTTCTCTCCGATCTATGAGGACATAGCTCAAGCTAAGTATAGGGGGGTCGGATATACTGCGTATATACTTTAGCCATAACTCGTACTTTCGTATTTTCCTAATAAATATGGCTAATAATTCTTTAAGAATTCTTTAAAATTCATTAAAAATCCTTAATAAAAAGATGTTATCATTCTTCAAATTCTTTTTGTAATTACTGATTAATAAATCAGGTGAAAATGTTTTTTTGCAAAATGTTTGAAAAATGGTTTGAAAATTTTTGTGAATATCTATTGAAAACTATTTTGAAAATGTTTTGTTACATGTTTTCAACCTGTGTAAAAATGCGTGGTTTGTAAAACTTCTTTTCTTTGTGTGAAATAAAATGTTTGAAAAATGATTTGCAGATGGTTTGAAAAATGGTTGCAAAAATGTTTTGAAAAATCTATCTATACTATTTTGAAAGCCTTTGCAAAATGATTTTCAAATGTGTGTACATGTTTGCAAAAATGTTTGTAAAAACTATTTTGGACTATAGTTTTCAAAAATTGTGTGAAAAACTTGTGTCAAATAAGTTTGAGGAATACTAACATCACACCAAAATCCACTATGTATATATGTATAAAATTGACCACTTACCCTGTAAATTCTAAAATCCACTTCTTGTATATATAAGAAGCACTTCCGTGTACATATTTTAACCTATTTTTCAGCCAAAAACTTTTTGTTTTCAAAAAAATCCCAAAAACATTTGCAAAATTAAAATCCAAAAACATTTGAAAAATCTTTTTGAAAAAGACAAAAAAATGCATCATCATCTTTTCAAATATCCATAAAAATTTCAAAATCTTGAAAACTGCATCACAAAAATATTTTCTGCATTGCATTGCATAGCATTCGCATTTTTCGGATTGAGTTTGATAGTTGAACAAGTCTAAGTAAAATCCGGAGATTGGAGCTTGATTGGACCTTAAAATCTACCTAATAACAGGAACCTTATAAGAACTGGGTTTGAGGTGCTTCAGGTCTAGTTGACTTAATTCTTTGAGGATCACGGGACTTGGTTCAATGGATTCTTGACTGCCTAAGTAGAGTATTTCGGAGCATACGCACGACTCTTGTTGATAATGACCTAACTTGGACACCTGCACCTTTCACATGGCTCAACTCAGTTGGAGTGGTGAGGGGATTGGATTTGCCGGTATGAGACGCACACAAGTGGAAACACTTGTCCTCCTCTAGGGAGGGAAGTGCACCCCAACCCGTCCAGTGATTAGGAAGTCTAAAGACAGGAGGCTGTGGGTTGCGATAAAGCTTCAAAAGAGGGATAGTCTACTGGCTCAAGAGGAAAAACTCCTTATGTAAATGTTGCTGTGAATAGTAGTTCAAAAAAAAAGAAAAAAAAAGAAAAAAAAAGTTCAGGCATGTACAAAAATAAAAAGCCTGCAAAGTATGTACATATGTTGTAAAGTCAATAAGAAAGCTTGAGTTCCAAAGTCATATCATGTGAGCCTACAGCTGGATGACTTGACTACACTGGTCTTGCATCCAAGGATAGGTAGCTACACTGGCTACCGTCCATTCTTCTCTTCACCTCCTCCTCTTGAGCTGGTTGCCACTTGAACTTAGAAGGGAATACCCCGCTCCTCGAGGATGGAGTTATTGGATTGGGGAATCATTGGGTTGTTGTACTGGAGAAGTCAGTTTCTTTGCCATTCTAGTTGGGGAGAGTCACCATCACTTACACTGTACAAGTCAGATTCATAGTCGTAAGGGTTTGCGTATGAATTGAGGTATTTCTGACCTGGCTATTGAGGAGACTTGGACAGAGTTTTGGGATTCTCAAGGACTGTTGGATTTCAAATTCGGTTCTCAATAAGGTTCCGCCCGCACTAAAATTCCAAAGGTTTGACTTAAGCTCCAAACTTTGATTTTGTGAAGACAAGTTCGATAATTAAATTTAGTCCATCTTTCTTCTTTTTCTTTTCTTTAATTTTCTTTTTCTGCACTTATTGCATAAGTGTTTGCTAGGGACTAGCAAAGGCAAGTATAGGGGGATGATGAATCCACGTTTCATCATCTTTATTCTATCATTTTGGCCTTAAAAACCCTAGTAAATGCGTGTAAATAGCATTAATTCATGCATTTTAGCATTCATGCATATGTGTGTAAATATTGTATAAAATACGGTTTTTAATGCCAAAATTATAGAATAAAGAAAAGAAAAGAAAAAGAATAAAATATTGTAAATATTTTATGACCTGAAACCCCGAGACCTAGGCATCTTGATGAATAGGTCGACAAGGAATAAAGTAGGGGGAGATAAGGTCAGAAATACAGATAAAATACCTATAGTTTTTATTCATTCTTTATTCATTTTGGGACCTATTTTTGGTTCCACTTTTTATACTTCAAATAAAGAAACTTTGTACATGAAAGTTGTAGATAAATTTATAAAGAAAAATACAAAATTGATTTCACAGAAAAATAATGTACAGATAAAAAGTTATGGTCTGAATAAAAATCCGGAATCCCAACTTCCCAGACCCGTATCTCACAAATAAAAACTCCAAATGCAGCATACTCACCTTTAATTGTATATAGAAGAAAATAAGCTATTTAATGGCGGTGGTTTCGCATTTGGAGGAGCTATGGTTTGGAAGTTGAGTTTTGGACCCCCGTTGTATAGCTATACTGATTAAAATATTCAATTTATTCTTTATTAATTATTTATTCATTTTTATATTTTTATAATGTGGTAAATAATACTTATAATAATAATGTACATTAAAATAAGAATAAAAACCTAAATAAAAACAAACATAAAATACTTAAAAATAAAATACATAGATACATTACCTGTACATATACTTATACAAAACATATTTGTATTTTAGTAATTATGCAAAACATATCAGAAAAATAAAATAAAAATATAATTATGTGTATAAAAGTATGTTATAATTATATACATTAATAATAAAAAATAAATAAACTTAATACATACAATAAAAATAAAAGAATACAATATATAGAATAATATACCTATAAAGGGCATAAATGTAAACTTGTCAAAATACACTTCATAAAAATATAGAAAAATCATAATAAAATAATTTATAAAATAATAAACATTTTTTATTTTGTAACCATAATTTAATAAATTGATTTGCTATTTTTAATTGAATTTACAAATGTTTTTACCAGAGATTTTTGTGGTTGGTCCACGTGGACCAACCAGGTGGAAGTTGACCCGCTGGTCAACTCCCTGGTCTGCACCTGCAGCCTGCCAGCTGCGTTTTTGGTCATTTTCTCCTATTTTTCTAGGCCACGTCATTCACATTTTGACCTCGGGTTCTTCTTCACTTTTTCTCCCCATATAACCATGATACACGCCCAGTACTTGGTTTGGTCTTTAGATCGAAGATTTGCTAGATAAACTTCGATCTTCATGCCTCCTCGCCCACTCTCTGCCCAATGTTCTGAAGCTTGTCAGACTGCATTTTTTTGGCGTTTTCCCCGAATTTTGGAGAGCGCGTCTTTCACCATTTGGCAATTCTTCCTTCTTGACTTTTGTTCACCATATATTGAGGTTACACGCCCTAGGCTTGGACGGGTCTTTGGACCATCGATTCGCGCACGACACCTCGTTCTTTGTGCCTCCAGAGCCACATCTTCAAAAACGACCCTTCTCCTCCATTTCGAGTTTGAACTCCTTTTTCCCTCTTCTTCCTCCCTTCTTTCATGTGCTGAGGTTAGAGGAAGGTGACAGCAACCTCACCTCACCGTTAGGAGGAGAGGAGCGGTGCGGAGGCGTCTCCACCCATCTCCGGCCAAGCTTGGCCATGAGGTACCCAATCTCGTGGTCTACCGCCATTCGAGGTCGTTTCTCCCTGTTTTTACTTGCTTAATACGTAGCTGTAGTCCTTAGCTTTGTTTTCACGTAATTAGCTTCGCATTAAATCAACTAGTTAGCTTCGATCTCACCATCAAACACCTCGCCGGAGCTCTTGAGCTCCGGCCACCATTTTCGCCACTCCACGCCACCATCAACCCTTTTTGTTGTCCCTGGAACCTTTTACTGTTGCTTGTGCTTTGATTGCAGGTCCAGGTGCAAAAGACCCCCTCCTGGGGTCGATTTTTGTTTGAGGACGAACCACTTGGAGCACCCCTCCCTCCTTCAAGTTGTGGCGGACCTCCGGCCTCTTCTAGGCCATTTTGCGGTCGCCTATCAGTTTTGGGCTGTTCCTGGAGGTTCGTGGAACCATCAGAGGGGCGTTCGAAGCTTCGTGCGTGGAGATTTTGGAGCTCCGAGTTCATCCCGACTGAGTTCATCGGTCGTTCTTCCTCTACGCCTCCGCAGCCGTCGATCGCCTCAGGCGTGGGTATTTTGTGCCATTTCCCCCGTCATTTTGTGTAATGTTGATTTAGGACTCAAAGCATTCATCTGCAGTTGTGTACTTATGTATAATTTGCATATTGGCCCTTGAACGTTGCTCTATTTACATTCATACCCTTGTTAGGCCTTGTATTTTTTGTGTGCTTTCCCTATTTATTTCATGCATCTAGAAAATTCGAAAAAATCTCAAAAAATAGATTTAAGCTCCTGTTGCATTGTAGATTCACGCGATATTTTTATTTTTCATTTTCATTGCATTTTATTATTTATAAAAATTCAAAAACACTTATTTTTAGCACTGTTTGCGTCATAAAATACCAAAAAATATAAAAACACATAAGAAAATTCCCAAAAAAATATATTTTGCTTATCTTATTGTGTTCTAACTCCAGTCCAAAAATTCATTAAAAAATACAAAACAAAACTCCTAAAAATTAGAAAAGCCCAAAAACCTTCCTAAAAATCTAAAAAATCCTAGAAAAATCCTAAAAATATAAACTCAATTCCTGTAGTTTCTCTATTTTATTCTCTTTTATGGAAAATTAATTTGAGGAATTTTTGACACTGTTTACTATTTTTCATCCTCAATTTAATTTCGGCCAGCAACTTTTATTTACTGTTTTCTTTATTTAGCTCTTTAAAAATACCAAAAACATTTTAAAAATTACCCAAAAATCATAAAAACAGTAAAAAATCCTAAAAATATCAAAAACATTTAATTTCTGAAATTTTGGTTATTTTTGTGCATTTTTATAAATAGTTGACCTTGTCTTTTATTCCTTTGTTTTTATTTTCCAATATTGAAAAAGAAAATAAAAAATATAAAATATAAAAAGAAATTATAAAATCAGTAAATTAAAAATCAAAATACAGAATTATAAAATAAAAAATAAAATAAAAAATATAAAATTAAAACCCACAAAAAAATAGCGTAGTGGACTCTTGATCACATACACACAAATTTTGAGCATTTTTGCCCCGATCTACCTGTCTGCTCCCTGTGTTCGACCTCTACAATACTTGCACCTATACACATCTTGTTGTAGAGTTATAATAAATTTTAACTCCGCACATTTACTTTCATTGCTTGATATATTTGTCGTGGGTTAATTGTTGTTTTAATCGGGATTTCATTGGAGGTCAAATCAGCGACTGTTGATTCGCCTTGTGAGTCAACACGACCTCTGCGATTTCTGGGTTAAACAAGTTCCAACGGCGACTGAACCCGAATCTGAGAGAGGTTGTCATGAAGGAGATTTTGAAATGGTGTATCGCCGATTTTATCTACCCCATCTCCGACTCCAAGTGGGTTAGCCCTTTGCATGTGGTGCCCGAGAAGACGGGCATCACTACAGTGGTCAGTGAGTCTGGAGAGGAGATTGCTACATGGGTACCCACTATTTGGCGATTCTGCGTAGATTACAGACGACTCAACCATGCCACCAAGAAGGATCATTTCCCCCTGCCCTTTATAGATCATATCATTGAGAGACTGGCAGGGAAGAGCCACTATTGTTTTCTGGATGGGTACTCGGCTACAACCAGGTGGCCATCGCTCCCGAGGACCAGGACAAGACTACTTTGACCTGTCCCTTCGGCACATACGCCTTCCGACGCATGCCATTTGGGCTATGCAATGCCCATGCGACTTTTTAGAGATGCATGCTGTCGATCTTTTCGGACATGGTAGGGGAGTGCTTGGAGGTCTTCATGGATGATTTCTCGGTTTACGGCGATGGATTCGACTCCTGTCTTGATTTCCTAGACCGAGTCCTTCAACGATGCATAGAGGTTCACTTGGTGCTATCTTGGGAGAAGAGTCACTTCATGGTGACTCAAGGGATGGTGCTTGGCCACATCATCTCCAACAGGGGAATGGAGGTTGATCCGACCAAGGTAGATGTCATTAGAAAACTCGCACCACCGTCCAACTTGCGGCAGCTACGGTCATTCCTAGGGCACGTCAGTTTCTACCGGCGATTCATTCATGATTTCAGCAGGATTTCCCGGCCGTTGACTAACCTGCTGACGAAAGACATTGAGTTCCTTGTCGATGACAAGTGTCTTTCGTCGTTTGAGACTCTCAAGAGATGGGTTGTTGAGGCTTTTGTTCTCCAACCGCCTGATTGGTCTCTCCCATTCGAGATCATGACGGATGCCTCTGATTTTGCCGTGGGGGCCGTGCTGGGACAGAGGAGGGATGGAGTTCCACTTGCTATCCACTACGCTAGCCACACATTGGATTCCGTGCAGCGGAACTACACAGTCATAGAGAAGGAGATGCTAGCCATAGTCTTCGCCCTAGATAAGTTCAGATCATACATTATTGGATCTAGAGTGACCTTGTATACTGATCATACCACCATCAGGTACCTCATGGAAAAGAAGGATGCCAAGGCCAGGTTGGCTATATGGATCCTTCTACTCCAGGAGTTTGACATAGAGATTAAGGATAAGCCTGGAGTCAAGAATGTGGTGGCGGATCATCTCTCCCGATTAGAGCATCTTGAGGATTCTGAGCAGATTGACCCTATTTGCGAGACCTTCCCAGATGAGGCGATCCATGCTATTGCCTCTCTCCCGTGGTATGCCGATATTGTGAACTTTCTTGTTGCTAAGAAAGTTCCACAAGATTGGCCCAGGCAGAGGCTTGAGACCTTCCTCGCGAAGGCCAAGTCCTACCACTGGGAGGATCCCATCCTTTACCACGAAGGAGGGGATAGCGTCTGGCGTAGGTGCATTCCTCAGGAGGAGCACCATAGAGTCCTCACTTACTGCCACAATCTTGAGGCAGGAGGACATCACTCTAGGAGGAGAACGACACAGAAAGTGCTCCAATCCGACCTATGGTGGCCTACCCTCTTCAAGGACTCTAATGAGTTCGTGAAGAGGTGTACTGACTGTCAGAGGATGGGCACTTGTGGACAACGTGATATGATGCCGATGCAGCCCATTCACTTCTGTGAGGTTTTTGACGCATGGGGCATCAATTTCATGGGTCCATTCCCTAAGAGTCAGGGATTTGAGTACATTCTGTTAGCCATTGATTATGTGAGTCGTTGAGTTGAGGCCATCCCTGCTCGAACCGCAGATGCCAGGACAGTTTGCAGATTTTTGAGGAAGCACATCATTACACAGTTCGGGGCACCTCGAGTGTTGATTTCTGACGGGGGGTCTCATTTTATCAACGACCAGGTGAAGGCCCTTGCTAGCGAGTTCGGTATAGACCATCGAGTTGCCACTCCATACCATCCACAGACGAATGGTCTAGCCAAGGTGTCGAATAGGGAGATCAAGACTATATTGCAGAAAGTCGTACGCCCTGACCGAAAGGATTGGTCACAGCTTTTGGACTCGGTCTTGTGGGCATATAGGACATCTTTCAAGACACCTTTGGGCACATCTCCCTTTCGCCTCGTTTATGGCAAGCCGTGCCATTTACCTGTTGAGCTGAGACATAGGTCACTTTGGGCAGTTACATATATTCTTTTGGATCCAGATAGTGTAGGAGACCAGAGGAGGGCAGAGTTAGCAGCCCCGGAGAAGCTTCGTGATACCGCCTTCTCAAACAACCTACAGTACAAGGAGTGAGTGAAGGAGTGGCATAATTCTCATATCAGCCACAAGCATTTTGAGCCTGGACAGAGAGTATGGCTGTTTGACGCTAGGCTTCGTCTATTTCCAGGGAAGCTACAGAGAAAATGGAAGGGACCTTATCTTGTGAGAAAGGTACACGACAATGGAAGTATTGATATATCTGAGTTGTCTTCTGAGATTACCTTTCGAGTGAACGGCCAGCGGCTCAAGCCATTTCTAGATCATGAGCCGCGGGTCGTTGATGTTGCCCCTATTCACTTTGCGTGAGATGTGGTCTCTTGACTCACATCTATTGCATCTCACGCCTGATTATCACTGTTCTCTCGACTTGTATAGATCCAGATGTCCATATCATTACATTCTTTAGTCCACATCCCTTTCCTCATCTTTTGATTATGCTATACTTAGGGTGTACTTTACCCTAAGTATAGGGGGGATGTTGGCCTCTCGGGTATTCTTTTGATTCATTCTACCCCTGTTTTTGCTGCCTATACTTAGGGATATTTTACCCTAAGTATAGGGGGAGTAGACCCTGTACATTCTCCACTCAGGTTTTTCCTTTGTGTACATCCTGCTATACTTAGGATTATTTGATCCTAAGTATAGGGGGAAAAGCCGAGGATCTCTTGATTTCATTATTCTGTATTCGACTTTGTATATAGCCTTCCTTTTCACTTCCCTATACTAAGCACGGGTTACGTCTTCTTCATCGCTCTTGACTCTGAGGACATCGTTCGAGCTAAGTATAGGGGGGTGTGTATATATTTCATATATACTTTAGCCATAACTCGTACTTTGTGTGAGTGTGTTAATAAATAAAAATGGCTAAACACCAAAAATCCATAAAAATTAAAATTTTTTCCTGTAAATAAACATTCTTTTATTGCACATACATAGCTAGTGTACAAATTATTTTTGTAAAAATGTTTTCAAAAACTTTTTGTGTGAAGTTTGTGTAAATATGTGCATGTCAAAATTATGTATATAGTACAAAATTTTTCCAAAATGTTTTGAAAATCAAAAGTTTGCAAAAATCTTGTGTAAATTTGTGTAAATATTTTGCAAAACTTGCATTCATGCATACATCCATGATTTCAAAACATTTTTCAAAAATTTTGCATTTGTGTAAATATTGTGTAAATAGCATCTTTGTATGTACTTGTATAGTTTTTCCCGGATTATAGTTGACATTTAAACTAGCATGGAATTAAATTGGGAAATGGAGCTTGATTAAGATCTTAATCTACCTAATTCTAAGAGGAACCTTATAGGGGCTTAGGGTTAAGGCTTTTTAGGTCCATAGTGACTTAATTCTTTGAGTCCACTAGGCTATGATCACATGCCATCTCAATGAGCCTGATTTAGCCAAAATCAGGTGGTCTTAAGTTCAACACAAAGCGTGAACTCAGTCGGTGTGTTGACCACACTAAACCTGGACTAAAGTCAACAATTAACCCACACTAAAGATCAATAATTAGAAATAAATGTGGAGTTAAAATTTATTTTTAACTCTGCACAAATGGTGTAAAGGGCAAGTATGCAGAGAGTTCGAACACAGGGAGCAAACATGGTAATTCAAATAATTGTGCACAAGTGAATGTGTGTGAAGTCTACACTAAGCAAGCAATCAAAGGAATTTTTGTAGGTTTTTAAATTTTAATATTATTTTATTTTATTTTTAGTTTTGTATTTTGATTTTTAATTTTCTAATTTTTCTAATTTTATATTATATATATATATATTTTAATTATTGGAATATAGAGACAATGGAATACAAGGAGTGATAAAATATTTATAAAAATATGCTAAAATAACAAAAAATTCAGAAATAAAATGTTTTTGATATTTTTAGGATTTTTTTACTGTTTTTGTGATTTTTGGGTATTTTTCAAAGTGTTTTTGGTATTTTTTAAATACTGAAATAAGGGAAAACAATGAAATATGTGCTGGCTGTGAGTAAAATAGAAAAAAAAATTAGCAAACAACCATCAAAATTTTTCACTCCAATTTTCGAAAAAGATACTAAAATATAGAGTAAACAGGATCTGAGTTTGTAATTTTTGGAGTTTTCTTTGATTTTATATATTTTTTAAAGTTTTTATGTATTTTCCAATTTTTAAGGTTTTTCTTTTGAGATTTTTAGTGATTTTTGAATTGACACTACAATAGGGTAAAATAGACATTAGGGATTTTTTTTGAAATTTTTTGAGATGTTTTAATATTTTTTTGGCATTTTCTAAGCTAGACAGTGAATAAAAAGCATGTTTTTGATTTTTAATAAATATAAAAATAAAATAAAATCAAAAACTAAAAATAGGACATTATAGTACACGCATACATGAACTTAAGTCTAAACTTCTAGAATTTTTGGAATTAAAATGTTGGTCCAATCAATTAATACAAGCATCCAAACATTAAACATGCCTGACAGGGGTATATATGCAAATATCCAAAATCCCAGGGGCATACATGCAATTTCCACGAAAGTTTGAACTGAATATTCAATTTACAGGACCAATCATAAATTACAAAGCCCGCCTGGGTATCGTAGCAATTTTCCCACTAGGGCGTGTGACTTGCACGCGCCTGGCGAGGACTAAAAAGTAATATTCCAAAACCCAGGGGCTCACATGCAAAATTTCCAAAAACTTAACACTTAATCTGACAATTTTAGGAGTAAAGCGAAATACAACAAGGACCGAGAGTAAAGCGAAATACAACAAGGACCGAGGGCCCCTATGCAAAATGCCCGCACCTCACGTGTATAGGTCACGTGAGGTGACGTGGCAGATGACCTATATATGAATAAAGTAAAGGCATGGGTCTTTGTGCAATTTTTACAAAATTTTTAAACTACGAATAAAAGTTACTGGACTAAAAGAGAAAGATAAAAATAGCGAGGGTATCCTTGCAAAACTCTCTCGCTGGGACGATCCGATGGCGGAGCGGGCGCTGGTGACGCGTGGCGTGGATCCAACGGCTGGCGGCTAGGCGCGATCCAGCGGCGGGGGACGCGCCACTTATCCACATGGCGGCCTCTCGAAAGGCGATGACGGTTCGGCGATGGACGTCCACGATTAGATGGATCTAGGCTGATCTGACTGTTGAAGCGCTCGAAGATCCAACGGCTGATGGTGGATCTGGGCTGGGCCGACGATCGGACGGCTGGCGGCTGATGACGAAGAACAGGGAAGAACTCGCCGCCTGCGAGCTTCCCCGATCTCCTCCTTCCTCCTCCGGCGCTGTCTCGAGCTACAAAATGGCCCAGCTGGGTCCGCTGGTCCTCCTCCAGAGGCTGGTGGCGGCAAAAAGCTCCGACGAGGCTCGGAGGGGCGGGGCGAGGTCGGCGGAGCATGGGACTCCAGAAACCTCGACCGGCCGTCAAAATCCGCTCCCAAGTGCTTTAGAACTGCAATACCTGCACACAAAAATGTTACGGAGGTCGAGTGCAAAATGCCTTGACCTCCAGTGGCTCTCGAAATGGAGTGAACGACGAGATGGGCACTCGTCGGAGTTGCGCTCCGGCGAGGTGATCAATGAAGTGATTCGATGATCAAATCGGTTAGGGATGAATGGGGAAATGATCCTAAGTCTACCAGGGATGCTATGAGGATAAAAAGAAGCAAAGAAACGGCCTCGATGGCCTGGGGCCAGAGGGTGGTTACCTCGACAGCGGAGCTTCGTCGGAGGTGTGGAACTCGCGTCGATCAGGTGCTATCCAGCCGCCTTGAAGCCCGGAGCTCGGAGGTGTCACCTCCAGGCGCCTTTAGCTCGACCAAGGGGGGAAGATCGATGGGAATTTGCGGTTCGAATTTTCAAAATAGAATAGGAGTTGGTTTTAAGGGGTTGACAGACGGTGGGGGTAGAACGAGGCCTAGCGGGTGGTGCAGTGATCCGCGACCCAAGATAATGCTTGGGCGAGAATCCTTGATGCTCGAGCTTCAAAAGTCGTGAAGGGTGGAGCATGTTTAGGTGAAAGGGCTAGCCTCGAAAAAAGGGGGAAGATGGGGGTCAACACATGGTCTGACACAGCCCCAGGTGCAGGTCATATAGTTGACCTGGGTCAACTATCCGAGACCCCTGGTTGGTCCACGTGGACCAACCAGGAAAAACCTGGAGAAAAATATTTCTAAAATCATTTAAAAATAGTAAATGGTATTATTTTAATTAGGTGATAAAATAAAAAGTGTTTATAATTTTATCTAGTATTTTATTCCGATTTTTAATTATTTTTATGAGTTATATTTTTACAAGTTCACTTTTTAGCCCTATATAGGTATAATACCTATGTATTTTAGTCTTTTATTTTTATTCTGTGTATTTTATTTTTATTATTTTTATTTAGTATTTTCTAAAATAATAAAATACTTTCATACACACAAATATATTTTTGTCTTATTCTTATGATGTATCTTGTACATAAATAAAATATAAGTGTAAAAAGTATAGGTATAAGCATAGGTATAATACCTGTATGATCTATATATGTTTATTTTTATTTTGAGTTTTCTTTGCATTTTTATTTTGATTTTAATGTACATAATTATTATAAGTAATATTTACAAAATTATAAAAATATAAAAATATAAAAATATAAAAATAATGAATAAATAATAAATTGAATATTTTAATCAGTACAACTATACAAGGTGGGTCCAAAACTCGACTTTCAAACCGTAGCTCCGCCAAATACGAAACCACCACCATTAAATAGCTTATTTTCTTCTATATACAATTAAAGGTGAGTTTGATGCATTTGGAGTTTTCATTTGTGAGATACGGGTCTGGGAAGTTAGAATTCTGGTATTTTATTCATACCATACCTTTTTATCTGTACATTATTTTTCAGTGAAATCAATTTTGTATTTTTCTTTATAAAATTATCTACACTTTTATGTACAAAGTTTATTTATTTGATGTATAAAAAGTGGAACCAAAAATAGGTCCCAAAATAGATAAAGAATGAATTAATACATATAGGTATTTGGCCCTTATCTCCCCCTACGTTATTCCTTGTCGACCTATTCATCAAGATGCCTAGGTCTCGGGGTTTCGGGTCATAAAATATTTACAATATTTTATTTTTTTCTTTTCTTTTATTTATTCTATAATTTTGACTTTAATTACAGTATTTTAGATACTGTTTAGATGCACATGCATGAATGCTAAGATGATGATTTTAATGCTATTTACAAGCATTTGCTAGGGTATTTGATGCCAAAATGATAGAATAAAGATGATGAAATGTGGATTCATCATCCCCCTATACTTTACCTTTGCTAATCCCTAGCAAACACTTATGCAATAAGTGCAAAAAGAAAAAGGAAGAAAAGAAAAAGAAGAACTTGGATTTAATTTGATCATCAAACTTGTCTTCACAAAATCAAAGTTTGGAGCTTAAGTCGGACCTTTGGAATTTTAGTGCGGGCGGAACCTTAGTGAGAACCGTGTTTGAAATTCAACAGTCCCTGAGAATCCCAAAACTCTGTCCAAGTCTCCTCAATAGCCAGGTCAGAAATACTTCAACTCATACGCAAACTCTTACGACTATGAATCTGACTCATACAATGTAAGTGATGGTGGCTCTCCCCAACTAGAATGACAAAGAGACTGACTTCTCCAGTACGACAACCCAATGATTCCCCAATCCAATAACTCCATCCTAGAGGAGCGGGGTATTCCCTTCTAAGTTCAAGTGGCAACCAGCTCAAGAGGAGGGGGTGAAGAGAAGAATGGACGGTAGCCAGTGTAGCTACCTATCCTGGGATGCAAGACCAGTGTAGTCAAGTCATCCTGCTGCAGGCTCACATATTTGACTTTGGAACTCAAGCTTGCTTATTGACTTTACAACAATTGTACATACTTTGCAGGCTTTTTATTTTTGTACATGCCTGAACACACATTTTTTTGAAATACTATATACAACAGCATTTACATAAAGAGTTTTTCCTCTTGAGCCAGTAGACTATCCCTCTTTTGAAGCTTTATCGCAACCCACAACCTCCTGTCTTTAGACTTCCTAATCACTGGACGGGTTGGGGTGCACTTCCCTCCCTAGAGGAGGACAAATGTTTCCACTTGTGTGCGTCTCATACCGACAAATCCAATCCCCTCACCACTCCAACTGGGTTGAGCCATGTGAAAGGTGCAGGTGTCCAAGTTAGGTCATTATCAACAAGAGTCGTACGTGTGCTCCGAAATACTCTACTTAGGCAGTCAAGAATCCATTGAACCAAGCCCCGTGATCCTCAAAGAATTAAGTCAACTAGACCTGAAGTACCTCAAACCCAGTTCCTATAAGGTTCCTGTTATTAGGTAGATTTTAAGGTCCAATCAAGCTCCAATCTCCGGATTTTACTTAGACTTGTTCAACTATCAAACTCAATCCGAAAAACGCGAATGCTATGCAATGCAGAAAATATTTTTGTGATGCAATTTTCAAAGATTTTGAACTTTTTATGGTTTTTTTGAAAAGATGATGCATGCATTTTTTTGTATTTATTTATTTATTTAGACAGATTTTTCAAATGTTTTTGGATTTTAATTTTGTAAATGTTTTTGGGATTTTTTGAAAAACAAGAAACAAAAAGATTTTGGCTGAAAACAAGGTGAAAAATATGTACACGGGAGTGCTTCTTATATTTACAAGAAATGGATTTTAAGGATTTACAAAGGTAAGTGGTCAGTTTTATACATATATATATATATATATATAGTGGATTTTGGTGAGATGTAAGTATTCCTCAAACTTATTTGACACAAGCTTTTTCACACAATTTTTTAAAACTATAGTCCAAAATAGTTTTTACAAACATTTTTGCAAACATGTACACACCTTTGAAAATCATTTTGCAAAGGCTTTCAAAACAGTATATATAGGTTTTTTTAAAACATTTTTGCAACCATTTTTCAAACCATTTGCAAATCATTTTTCAAACATTTTATTTCACACAAAGAAAAGAAATTTTACAATCCACACATTTTACACAGGTTGAAAACATGTAACAAAACATTTTCAAAATGGTTTTCAATAGATGTTCACAAAGATTTTCAAACTATTTTTCAAACATTTTGCAAAAAAAACATTTTCACCTGATTTATTAATCAGTATATACAAAAAGAATTTTGAGGAACAGAACACCTTTTTTTTAAAGATTTTTAATGAATTTTAAAGAATTATTCTTAGCCATATTATTAAGAAAATACGAAGGTACGAGTTATGGCTAAAGTATATACGTAGTATATACGACCCCCCTATACTTAGCTTGAGCTATGTCCTCATAGATCGGAGAGAAAAGAGAAGACATAACTCGTACTAAGTATAGACAAGTCTAAAGAATAAATACAGAATGAATGAATCAATGAATGAGAAGTCGACCGTCCCCCCTATACTTAGGATCAACTAATCCTAAGTATAGCAGACTGTACACAAAGCAGGGAGGGTCAAGGGTGGGAATGAACAGATCGTACTCAGATTGTCTCCCCCTATACTTAGGGTAAAATATCCCTAAGTATAGACAAGAAGAGGAGACAATGGAGAGGATCGAAATGAAAATGACATCGAAATGAAAATGACAGAACTCGGGTGCAAACCCCCTATACTTAGGACAAAGTACGTCCTAAGTATGGAAAACTGTCTACAAGGGCGGCACCTTTTTGATAGATAAAGAAAATAGAGAAGGAAAAGAAGAAAAGAAGAAAAGAAGAAAATAAATCAACAGATGAAAGATTGATATGGACAGATGATCTGTACAACGGAAGATAGAAGTGATCACCATGTATGAGATGCAGATGATATGAGTCAAAGGACACATCTCATACCAGAAGAATGGGGGCAACGTCAATGTCGATGGATCATGATCTAAATATAGTTTCAGGCGTTGACCATTGACACGGAAGGTAGAAGAAGATGACGGTTCAGATATGTCTATGCTGCCATTGTCATGTACCTTCCTGACCACATAGGGACCTTTCCACTTGCTCTGCAACTTCCCTGGGAATAATTTCAGCCTGGAGTCAAATAACCATACTCTCTGATCTGGCTCAAACTGTTTATGGCTGATATGGGAATTGCGCCATGTCTTCACTTTCTCCTTGTACTGTCGGCTGTTGGAAAAGGCTGTATCTCGCAGTTCTTCCAGGGCTGCCAATTCTGCTCTTCTCTGGTCTCCTATACTCTCAGGATCTAACAGTAACTCAGTGACTGCCCAGAAAGATTTGTGCTTGATCTCCACTGGCAGATGGCACGGCTTGCCATAGACGAGTCGAAAGGGAGATGTCCCCAATGGATTCTTGAAAGAAGTCCGATAGGCCCACAAGACCGAGTCCAAAAGCTGTGACCAATCCTTTCGGTCTGGGCGGACAACTTTCTGCAAGATTGTTTTTATCTCCCGATTCGAAACTTCGGCAAGACCATTAGTCTAAGGGTGATACGGTGTGGCAACCCGATGGTTAATGCCGAACTCGTCTGCAAGGGCCCTAACCTTGTCATTGATGAAGTGAGACCCCCCGTCTAAAATCAAGACTCTAGGTACCCCGAACCGTGAAATGATATTTTTCCTCAAGAATTTGCACACGGTTTTAGCATCTGCGGCTCGGGCGGGGATGGCCTCAACCCATCGGCTGACATAATCAACAGCGAGCAGGATATGCTCGAATCCCTGGATCTTAGGAAATGGGCCCATGAAATCAATCCCCCATTCATCAAAAACCTCACAAAAGTGAATGGGTTGCATGGGCATCATGTCTCTCTGTCCGCAGGTTCCCATTTTCTGACAGTCAGTACATCTCTTCACGAACTCATCCGAATCCTTGAAGAGAGTAGGCCACCATAGGCCGAATTGAAGCACCTTCTGTGCTGTTCTTTTTTCAGAATGATGTCCTCCTGCCTCAAGCTTGTGGCAGTATGTGAGGACGCTATGCTGCTCTTCTTGAGGAATGCACCTCCTCCAGATACTATCCCCTCCTTCATGATAAAGGACGGGATCCTCCCAATGATAAAACTTGGCCTTCGCCAGGAAGGTCTCGAGTTTCTGCCTAGGCCAACCTTGTGGGACTGT
Source organism: Ottelia alismoides (assembly GCA_037367405.1). NCBI lineage: Eukaryota > Viridiplantae > Streptophyta > Magnoliopsida > Alismatales > Hydrocharitaceae > Ottelia > Ottelia alismoides. Next base: position 184,165 of record JAZKJV010000023.1, read on the forward strand.
CTTGGCGACAAGATAGTTCACAATGTCAGCGTACCACGGGAGCGAGATAGCCAAGATCGCCTCATCTGTAAATGCCTCAATGATAGGTGCGCTGGGCTCAGATTCCTCAAGATTCTCCAATCTGGAGAGATGATCCGCTACCACATTCTTGACTCCAGGCTTGTCCTTACTCTCAATATCAAATTCCTGGAGTAGAAGGAACCATCTGGTAAGACGTGCTTTGGCATCCTTCTTAGACATTAAGTACCGGATGGCGGTGTGATCAGTGTAGATAGTCACTCTAGATCTGAGAATATACGATCGATACTTATCAAGAGCGAAGACTACAACCAGCATCTCTTTTTCAGTCACAGTGTAATTCCGCTGGGCGGCATCCAAAGTACGGCTGGTGTAGTGAATGGCAAAAGGTAAACCTTCCCTCCTCTGTCCAAGCACAGCCCCAACGGCAAAATCCGAAGCGTCCGTCATGATCTCGAATGGGAGAGACCAATCAGGTGGCTGAAGGACAGGAGCTGAAACAACCATATTTTTGAGAGTCTCGAACGACGCAAGATACTTATCATTGACAATAAACTCGGTGTCTTTTGTCAGCAAGTCAGTAAGCGGTCGGGAAATTCGACTGAAGTCCTGAATGAACCGTCGGTAGAAACCGACATGCCCCAGAAAAGACCGCAACTGACGCAAGTTGGACGGTGGATTGAGTTTTCTGATGATATCCACCTTGGCCGGATCGACCTCCATGCCCCTGTTGGAGATGATATGACCGAGGACCGTCCCCTGAGTCACCATAAAGTGGCTCTTCTCCCAAGATAAAACAAGGTTGACCTCTGTGCAGCACTGAAGCACACGGTCTAGGCAGTCAAGACAAGCATCGAACCCGTCGCCATAGACCGAGAAGTCATCCATGAAGACCTCTAAATAGTCACCACCATGTCCGAAAAGATGGACAACATGCACCTTTGGATGTCGCCGGAGCGTTACATAGACCAAAGGGCATCCGTCTGAAAGCATAGGTCCCAAACGGACAGGTGAATGTCGTTTTCTCCAGGTCTTCGGGCGCAATGGCCACTTGATTGTATCCAGAGTACCCATCAAGAAAACAATAATGACTCTTCCCGGCTAGCCACTCGATAATCTGATCAATGAAGGGTAGCGGGAAGTGATCCTTCTTGGTGGCCTCATTCAATCGTCTGTAGTCCACACAGACCCTCCAAGAAGTTGGTATTCTGGTAGCGATCTCCTCTCCAGACTCATTGACAACTGTCGTGATACCCGTCTTCTTGGGTACCACATGTAGCGGACTGACCCATTTGGAGTCGGAGATGGGGTAGATAAAATCGGCGCTCCACCACTTTGAAATTTCTTTCATGACTACGTCTCGAAGATTCGGGTTCAACCGTCGTTGGAACTCACGCGATGGCCTAACGTCATCTTCAAGATAGATGTGGTGAGAGCACAGAGCCGGACTTATCCCCTGGAGATCAGCTATACTCCAACCTATTGCCTTGCGGTTTCTTTCAAGAACCTCCATCAGACGAGATTCTTGCTCTCCAGTCAAACCTGCTGAGATAATGACTGGGTGCATATCTGGCTCACCTGCAAGGAATCTGTACTTCAACGACTGCGATAGAGGCTTCAGTTCTGGACAACTGGGAGGCGGCAGATCTGGCTTCTGATATGTCTGTGTGAAGGCGACCAGGTCTGCATGGGAGAACTCTCGCTCTGCATGAATCTCTGACAAAGGGAGGCTTGCTGAATCATCAATGAACTGCACTGGCTCGCACTCTGTCATGGCTGTTGGCTCAGAAGGAATAAGACAAGGTAAATAATCATCAAAGTCATCCCAGTCAATGTCTGAATCCGAGGGATCAGAAGAATATGAACAAGAATTAAAATCATCTGCACCACTCATCACAACACTGTCACCCTCAGGTATATCCTCATCCAGGGATGTGCTCTCCCGGCTCTCGACTGCCATGAGATGTAGATATAGTGAATCTGTAGGCAAGGCGAGGGTCGGTGTTACCAGATCTATCCAGTTGGATTCATCATCTGTCATCCAAAATCACACTCCTCGTGGATGTCTAGCTCTTCCTTTGTCATCTGCGCTGCTTCACTGGACTGCTCCGAGCATTCTAACTCTCTGGCTCTGGTTTCTTCGATCGTCTCTATTTGTATGGTTTCACCCTCTACGTGAAAGCATATCTTCCCGCTATCATGATCGGTCACCGCCTTGGCTGTGGCCAAGAATGGACGTCCGAGAATAATGGGGGCATCAGTTACCGACTCAGGGATCTCCATGTCCAACACAACGAAGTCCACAGGGAATTTTCAGGCCCTGAATGGTAACGACCACGTCTTTCAATAACCCCTTCAGCCTCTTAGTCGACTTATTAGTAAACTGAAGGACTGTCCTCCTCCTAAGAAGAGGACCAAACTCGAATCGGTCGAGTAAGGCTGCCGGAAGAAGGTTGATTGAAGAGCCGCTGTCTAATAGAGTGCGATCAAACTGTTGCTCCTGAATCTCGCATCTGACATAGGGAGCTCCTGCATCTGATCGCTTGGCTGGCAGTTTGTTCTGGATGGTGCAGCAAGTGGAGTGAGTGAGCACATGGATTTGATCTCTGTGGTTCCTCCTCTTCCTGCGGACGGTAGTCTTCTCTTTCAGGTTTTTCTTGAAGAGGGGGATGTGCTCAAGTGCTTCTTGTAGAGTCAGCTGAGTGTGGACTGCTGCTCCTTTTTTGGATTTTCTCTTTTATTCCCCTTCGTCCGGTGGAGTGCCTCAGGGAAGGGGATGGTAGGGGCCTCTGCAGATGGAGGACTAGGAATCGGTCCCTGTGCCTGTGAAGCAGGAGAATCCATACAATAATCATCATTCACCACATATGGATCCGCAATGTGAACAGAAACCTTTACTTTATTCATATTTTTGTTTTCTTTTTGTTTCCACAATCCATAGGTACAAAATGTGGGAACATCACAGAGGGAGGCTCAACAAAAGTAGATGTGGTGGCCTCAGTAACACCACTAGCACCTGTCTCTGCGGCATCAGCACCGCGCTCTGGCTCAGCATCCAAAATGGTGGCTTCAGCACCACCGTCTGCATCTGGTCTCACGACGGCATCAGCACCGTCGTCTGGATCTCCATCATTGGTGGCATCAGCACCACCATCTTCAACATCGTCATTAGCAGCATCAACACCGCTACTCTGCTCCTCTAGCGCTCCTGGTGCTGCATCTGGTTGTCGCTCAGAAGAGGCGCCGCCGGCGGGCATCCTACCGCTCCTAGTAGTAACAAAATCAGCATCATAAAAGGAATAAGACATGTCATTCAAATAGTCACTAGGAGAGGTATCCCCTGTAAACTCTACCTGCTCAGACTTCCTTTTCAGATTGTTCAGGTTAGGTTCAATCTGAGCGGGTATGGCGGCCTTGCCTTTTATTATGTCCCTCATCTCCTGCCGGAATTCATCCATTTGTTGCCTGAAAGATGCTCGTTGTTCGGAGAGCAAACGGGCAAGATCATCGAGAGCTGGGTTCTCAAAGGTGGGACCCTGAGAACCGGATGGTTGTCCCTGCTGGAAATGGGGCTGCTGCTGCTGGTGTTGCTGGTACGGATAGTTCTGGGTCGGTTGGGCATAAGATTGCTGAGGCTGCTGTCGCTGCCTCCACTGCTGTCCCTGATACGCGGGACGAGGACCACTCTGATACTGTTGTGGCTGGGCATACTGGGGCTGCTGCTGCTGTTGTGGCTGGCTGTTCTGATGTCCTTGGGCAGGATTCTACTGCTGGGAGGAGGAGCCACCGTTGCCCCAATGGAATCCTGAATGATCACAACGGATCCCAGGCTGAGGGTATCGGTCGTACCAAATCCCATTGACTTCCATCAATGGTTCCTGCTCAAAGGAGGGTGGAGGAAAAACTGCCAGTGGCTGCTCCGGTTGATACACCACCATCTGTGTGTCCGAGGATGGCGGCTGCGTTGGGTAGTACTGTAGCAAGGGAACCGGCTCTGCCTGGATATGTTTGACTTGACGATACGAGGTAGAGGGTTGGTTGGCATTGCTACTGCTCGGATCAACACGTGATCTGGGAGGCTGTTGGGAATGAGTTTGTGCCTCCTGGACACACAAGATCTGCGTCTTCAGATCACTCATGGTCTTGGCGATCTGCTCCATCTGGGCCATGCCTTGCATCTGCTTCTTATCGAGGATCTCGAGACGGTCCAGCTTCTCACTGATTATGCCCATGTCGGCTGCTGCTGATTCAGCTTGGGCTGCGGCTGCCGACGAAGTGTTGGGACCGACATCGATGCGGGCGATCCTCTGGAATGATCCCGCTCCTTGCGGGGGCTTCTGCTGTGTGTAGACTCGGGCTTGGGCCATCACGGTTGAGTTTTCTGCCATGCCCTCGTAAATGGCCCAGACGTCGTCTTCACCCTTGGAAAAGTATGATCCACCGCAAGAGGCGTTGACAAGCCCCTGCAGCTCCGGTGTCAGCCCACAGAAGAAACTTTGCACCAAGTTGGGCTTGGAGATATCGTGATGTGGACACCGGTCGATGAGCTCTTGAAAGCGATCCCAAGCTTCATGAAACTGCTCATTTGGGATCATGACGAAGTTACTGATCATTGCTCTAGCTGCATTGGTCCGGCCGAGAGGGTAGTACTTCTTCAGGTATGCGGTCCGGAGATCTGCCCAAGTGTCGATGAATCGCCCCAGGTGCTTGAGCCAATATGCGACTCTATCAACCAGTGAGAATGGAAAGGCAATCATCTTTATTGTGTCCTCGGTCATCAACCGATCATGGATGGTGCTGCATATCATCTCGAATTCCTGGAGGTGGAGGTGTGGATCTTCAGTCGGCAACCCATGGAACTTGGGTAGCAGCTGGATAGTGTGGGGCCGAAGCTCGAAATCTCCATGGATAGGCAGGAGTCGGATCCAGCGATGCGTGAGGGATGCGGTTGGGTTGTGCAATTCCCTCATGATAGTCTATGGTGGTCTCTCAGCGTCTGGATCGCCTCCTCCTGCATCAGGTCCTCCTCCTCCTCCACCGCCACCGCCTCCTCCGCCAGCTCGGTTTTCTCTCATCTGCGCTATCTCTCTCATCAGATCACCCATGAAGGTACCCTGGTCGCGGATCTGTCTCTGCATCGTCTCCAGGGACGCTAACAAGGAATTGTTGATGGCCGCCTGATCAAATATGAACGGAGGGTGATCATGGTCATCTGGGTGCTCGCCTCTGTCTGCCATCACTGGATTTTCTGAAAAAGCAAAAGAGGCCATCTCAGGTGCTGTCGAATGATCTGAACTCTGTGATGCACTGAATTCTGAAACTATTGGACTGAGAGAAGGAGAATGGGAAGGGTGGTCGAGGGGAAACAGGGTGGATGTAAACTCAGGCTCGGAGAGAGGACTCTCCGAGGTAGTCCTAGATGAATAAGGAGGAGTGCTGGATAGCGGTGCCGACAAGGTCGGCCTAAGAGATCTCCGTCCCATCATCTTGATTATTGGGAAGAGTAGAGGGAATGCAGAAGAAGAAAGAAGAAGAATGAAATGAGATGCAACAAAATTGCACACAATTGTGCTGTGTTTTTGATCTTGACCTTAGTAAATTTAGCAACCAAACACAAAGTAGGGGTGAGTTCACCAACTCAACACATGAAGCCGTGAAGGTTCGGCTTTAATCTTGTCAATTTTAGCTTGATTCAGGGATTTATCTTTTCACGAGTCCTTAGAACGCTACACCCAAGGAGAGAGAAACTGTCGGGAAAGTGTCCCCGTACTTGTCCTCCTCCTGTGTAACCTGTAACTTGCGCTTTTTAAGGTCCTTGTAACCCTTCCTAGATCCCTACTCAGCCAAAGAAATAGAGGGAGGAAGCCGATAGGCGAAACCGATACTTCGGACCTCGCTCGCAACAGAATCACCCGTGAGCGTGCAATATCCTACTCGGACGCAGCCGGTGAGACAGACACACCCGTGAAGGCGTGGCCTAAGCTCGGTACTTCGGACAAGGTCGACGCTCACACAATAGTGAGTCACCAATGGCGACCAAGCCCTACTCGACTACGTACGATAGTAGCGCCAATACTTCGGAAATCCAGGCGATACACAAGGCAGCCACAAGTTGGGTTTTTGGCTCTAATCCTTACGAAGCGCTCACCTCACTTGGAAGGAGACCTTCTCATGCAACCTGAATACAAGTGAGGGTATTACTCTCCCCAAGCAATGAATCCAATTACCGATTTTATTTTTGGTCAAGTTTTCTTAGCAGTCCCTTTTTTAATTTTTTTGGTGTTATCGCTTCTTTTGAGTGAATTCAAACAAGCACCTAACGATTTTTGTATTTTCTTTGATCCTACTTTGTCCAAAAACAAATGGAGAATAGAGTCAGAAAAGCCGTGCAAGTCGACACCAAGGTGGAAATCTCACCTTTGTGCCTAAATGATGGATGCAAAGTGAGAAGACTTACAGCGAATCCCAACTCTCTCCATGCGGGATGCAAAGCAGAATTTGTAAACCTAAGCTACATGGAGATATGCAAAACGGAAATCGTCCTAGAGTAGGCAACTGCTAGCGTGAAGAACCACAAGCTAACCACTAACCCTCAATCCTAGTGTCCGGTCTAGGCTCACCCCTCCTCTGCTCAACACATTTGAGTTAGGAGAAAGCGCTTGTGTGGGGTGAGCTCGCGGCACGCGGATCGAAAGCAAATGGTCAACTATTTAATTAGTCTAAGTCCAAATACGAACTATAGGAACATGCAAAGATAATTGGTGTGTTTGGACATATTCTAATCGAATCAAGCAGGACCTACAACTAAGGGCTCAATCCACAAAAGAAATGAAAAGGAAAACAAATCCGGAAAATGACAAGCGGGAAAGCACGATAAAAACCGCGGTGAGCCTCCGGGTGAACAAACACCCGGAAATTAGGCCCGGTAGTGTCTCAAGAGTCCAAGTGTCCGAGTACCTGTATTACTACAAATTATCAAGCACTCTCTCACAAAAATAAAATGCAAGCTAAACTAATCACTCTCTCACTCCTCCTACTCTCTCCTGCCGGCTTGGCTAAAGAATAGCCGGCTCCGCTTCCCAAGGATGCTCCGGGTCACCTAAGCGATCCGCCTCGCTCCGCGGTCCCTCGCAAGAAGACAAGAGAAAAGTGGCCAGAACAGCTCAACAAGATATATCAAAAATGCAAGAGATAGAAAGTAAAGCAATAGTAGACAATCAACACAATCAAACGAAAAAAATGAAAAACTACTCGCTGTTGCTCCCCGGCAACGACGCCATTTGATTTAGCCAAAATCAGGTGGTCTTAAGTTCAACACAAAGCGTGAACTCAGTCGGTGTGTTGATCACACTAAACGTGGACTAAAGTCAACAATTAACCCACACTAAAGATCAGTAATTAGAAATAAATGTGGAGTTAAAATTTATTTTTAACTCTGCACAAATGGTGTAAAGGGCAAGTATGCAGAGAGTTCGAACACAGGGAGCAAACATGGTAATTCAAATAATTGTGCACAAGTGAATGTGTGTGAAGTCTACACTAAGGAAGCAATCAAAGGAATTTTTGTGGGTTTTTAAATTTTAATATTTATTTTATTTTATTTTTAATTTTGTATTTTGATTTTTAATGTTCTAATTTTTATAATTTTATATTATATATATATATTAATTATTGGAATATAGAGACAATGGAATACAAGGAGTGATAAAATATTTATAAAAATATGCTAAAATAACCAAAAATTCAGAAATAAAATGTTTTTGATATTTTTAGGATTTTTTAATGTTTTTGTGATTTTTGGGTATTTTTCAAAGTGTTTTTGGTATTTTTTAAATACTGAAATAAGGGAAAACAATGAAATATGTGCTGGTTGTGAGTAAAATAGGAATTAAAATTAGCAAACAACCACCAAATTTTTTCACTCTAATTTTCAAATAAAGACACTAAAATATAGAGTAAACAGGAACTGAGTTTGTAATTTTTGGAGTTTTCTTTATTTAATATATTTTTTTGAATTTTTTTTGCATTTTCCAATTTTTAAGGTTTTTCTTTTGAGTTTTTTTAGTGATTTTTGGATTGACACTACAATAGGGTAAAATAGACACTAGGGAATTTTTTTGAAATTTTTCGAGATGTTTTAATATTTTTTTGGCATTTTCTAAGCTAGACAATGAATAAAAAGCATGTTTTTGATTTTTAATAAATATAAAAATAAAATAAAATCAAAAACTAAAAATAGGGCATTAAAGTACACGTATACAGGAACTTAAGTCTAAACTTTTAGAATTTTTGGAATTAAAATGATGGTCCAATCAATTAATACAAGCATCCAAACATTAAACAGGCCTAGCAGGGGTATATATGCAAATATCCAAAATCCCAACGGCATACATGCAATTTTCCACGAAAGTTTGAACTGAATATTCAATTTACAGGACCAATCATAAATTACAAACCCGCCTGGGTATCGTAGCAATTTTCCCACCAGGGCGCGTGACTTGTACGCGCCTGGCGAGGACTAAAAAGTAATATTCCAAAACCCAGGGGCTCACATGCAAAATTTCCAAAAACTTAACACTTAATCTGACAATTCAAGGAGTAAAGCGAAATACAACAAGGACCGAGGGCCCCTATGCAAAACGCCCGCACCTCACGTGTATAGGTCACATGAGGTGATGTGGCAGAGGACCTGTCTGTGAATAAAGTAAAGGCAGGGGTCTTTGTGCAATTTTTACAAAATTTTTAAACTACGAATAAAAGTTACTAGACTAAAAGAGAAAGACAAAAATAGCGAGGGTATACTTGCAAAACTCCCTCGCTGAGACGATCCGATGGCGGAGCGGGCGCTGGTGACGCGTGGCGCGGATCCAACGGCTGGCGGCTAGGCGCGATCCAGCGGCGGGGGAAGCGCCACTTATCCACGTGGCGGCCTCTCGAAAGGCGATGATGGTTCGGCGATGGACGTCCACGATTAGATGGATCTAGGCTGATCTGACGGTTGAAGCGCTCAAATATCCAACGGCTGATGGTGGATCTGGGCTGGGCCGACGATCGGACGGCTGGCGGCTGATTATGAAGAACAGGGAAGAACTCGCCGCCTGCGAGCTTCCCCGATCTCCTCCTTCTTCCTCCGGCACTGTCTCGAGCTACAAAATGGTCCAGCTGGGTCCGCTGGTCCTCCTCCAGAGGCTGGTGGCGGCAAAAAGCTCCGACGAGGCTCGGAGGGGCGGGGCGAGGTCGGCGGAGCACGGGACTCTAGGAACCTAGACCGGCCGTCAAAATCCGCTCCCAGGTGCTTTAGAACTGCAAGACCTGCACACAAAAATGTTACGGAGGTCGAGGGCAAAATGCCTCGACCTCTAGTGGCTCTCGAAATGGAGTGAACGACGAGATGGGCACTCGCCGGAGTTGCGCTCCGGCGAGGTGATCAATGAAGTGATTCGATGATTAAATCGGCAAGGGATGAATGGGGAAATGATCCTAAGTCTACCAGGGATGCTATGAGGATAAAAAGAAGCAAAGAAATGACCTCGATGGCCTGGGGCCAGAGGGTGGTTACCTCGACAGTGGAGCTTCGCCGGAGGTGTGGAACTCGCGTCGATCAGGTGCTATCCAGCCGCCTTGAAGCCCGGAGCTCGGAGGTGTCACCTCCAGGCGCCTTTAGCTCGAACAAGGGGGGAAGATCGATGGGAATTTGCGGTTCGAATTTTCAAAATAGAATAGGAGTTGGTTTTAAGGGGTTGATGGACAGTGGGGGTAGAACGAGGCCTGGCGGGTGGTGCAGCGATCCGCGGCCCAAGATAATGCTTGGGCGAGAATCCTTGATGCTCGAGCTTTAAAAGTCGTGAAGGGTGGAGCATGTTTAGGTGAAAGGGATAGCCTCGAAAAAAGGGGGAAGATGGGGGGTCAACACATGGTCTGACACAACCCCAGGTGCAGGTCAGATAGTTGACATGGGTCAACTATCCGAGACCCCTGGTTGGTCCACGTGGACCAACCAAGAAAAACCTGGAGAAAAATATTTCTAAAATCATTTAAAAATAGTAAATGGTATTATTTTAATTAGGTGATAAAATAAAAATGTTTATAATTTTATCTAGTATTTTATTCCGATTTTTAATTATTTTTATGAGTTATATTTTTACAAGTTCACTTTTTAGCCCTATATAGGTATAATACCTATGTATTTTAGTCTTTTATTTTTATTCTGTGTATTTTATTTTTATTATTTTTATTTAGTATTTTCTAAAATAATAAAATACTTTCATACACACAAATATATTTTTGTCTTATTCTTCTGATGTATCCTGTACATTAAATAAAATATAAGTGTAAAAAGTATAGGTATAAGCATAGGTATAATACTTGTATGATCTATATATGTTTATTTTTATTTTGAATTTTCTTTGCATTTTTATTTTGATTTTAATGTACATAATTATTATAAGTAATATTTACATAATTATAAAAATATAAAAATATAAAAATAATGAATAAATAATAAATTGAATATTTTAATCAGTACAGCTATACAAGGTGGGTCCAAAACTCAACTTTCAAACCGTAGCTCCGCCAAATGAGAAACCACCACCATTAAATAGCTTATTTTCTTCTATATACAATTAAAGGTGAGTTTGATGCATTTGGAGTTTTCATTTGTGAGATACGGGTCTGGGAAGTTGGGATTCTGGATTTTTATTCAGACCATAACTTTTTATCTATACATTATTTTTCAGTGAAATCAATTTTATATTTTTCTTTATAAAATTATCTACAACTTTCATGTACAAAGTTTCTTTATTTGATGTATAAAAGTGGAACCAAAAATAGGTCCCAAAATAGATAAAGGATGAATTAATACATATAGGTATTTGGCCCTTATCTCCCCCTACGCTATTCCTTGTCGACCTATTCATCAAGATGCCTAGGTCTCGGGGTTTCGGGTCATAAAATATTTACAATATTTTATTCTTTTTCTTTTCTTTTATTTATTCTATAATTTTGGCTTTAATTACAGTATTTTAGACACTGTTTAGATGCACATGCATGAATGCTAAGATGATGATTTTAATGCTATTTACAGGCATTTGCTAGGGTATTTGATGCCAAAATGATAGAATAAAGATGATGAAATGTGGATTCATCAGAGCCTAAGTAGAGCACTTAACAACACACACATGACTCATATAGACAATGGCTTTACTTGGACCCGCACTTTGCACCGAGCTCTCTACGGATGAGGTGGTGAGGAGGCAGTCTTCCTTGACTTGGGGTAGCATATGAGGGTAGTACTTCTAGGCGGAACCTCTCTTCTTCTTTTAGTGAAGGAAGTGCGTCTCAACTTGGTCTGGTTGCCATGAGGTCTAACGACAGGAGTTGTGGGTTGCAATAATGCTTCAAAAGAGGGATAGTCTACTGGCTCAAGAGGAAAAACTCCTTATATATGTGCTGCACATGTATATGTTGTATAGATGCGCTTGAAAAAAAATGCAAAAAGAAAATAACTCCAAAAAAGTGGTGGGTCTGATAGAAAATGATAATCCCCACCAGAGTATGTATATAGTGTAATAAGCAAAGCTTGAGATTCATGTCCCGCCTTATGTAGCTTGCAGCAGGGAGACTTAGCTACACTGGTTGAGCTCCCAAGGATACATGGCTACACTGGCCATGGTCCATTCTCTTCTTCCCCCTCTTCTTGAGCCGGTTGAACTTGAAATTAGAAGGGAATACCCCGCTCCTCGAGGAAAGAGTGGCCAGATTGAGGTCATAGAGTTACCTTGTTTGTGAGGGTTGTCAAGTTGCCATTTCTGAGGTAGAGAGCTTATATATCACATTCACAGTACAAGGAAAGACTCATAGTCTTCAGGGTTTGTGTATGATGACTTATTCTGATCTGGATTATTGAGGAGTCCTGATTATAGATTAGTGGATCTTAGAGGCTGTTGAGTTTTAAACTTAAGTCCAATTAAGGTTCCGACACATTAATAATCCAAAGTTCTGATCGAGCTCCATATTTCAATTTAATGAAGGCAAGTTTAATAACCAACCTTGATCCATGCATATTCTCCTCTTTTTCTTTTTCTTTTTCACTTCTTTTTCAAATAAGTGTTTGCTAAGGGACTAGCAAAGCTAAGTATAGGGGGGTGATGAATACCCATTCATCACTCTTTATTCTTTTATTTTAGCTACAAAACCTTTGCCAAACAGATGTAGATTTATGTAAATATCAATAATTATCATTTGACATGCATTGTGTAAAATTAAATAATTAGCATGTTTTTGTGCATAAATAAAAGAATAAAGAGATAAAAGAAAAAGAGGGAGATATTTAGAATAAATATTGAGCGACCTAATCCCAAGGGAGGGCTCAACATGGGCCTGACCGCATAAAATCCAAAGTAGAGAGAGATAAGGAAGCTCATGTGTGTAAATATACCTGTAAATAAAATAATAATATTTTCCTCTAAAAATAAAATAAGATGGACTTGTATATATTTGTATATATTTGTAAATATTAAATTAAAAATAAAAATAAGAAAAATTAAAAAGAAAATAAAAATACCCTTCCTTGTATATATCCACCATGTACATAAAACCACATAGCTATTTATTTATCACTATAAATAAATAAATTAAAATCCCATAAAAAGTGTACATATTCTACACCTCATGGTGTAAATAAATAAGATAAAAACCATTAAAACAAACATAAAATAAAAAGAATAAAAATGAAAATCAAAATAAACATTTTATATAAACCTTGTATATAATTGTATATAACTATTTATTTAACCCTTGTAAATAAATAATAAAAATAAAATAAAAACACCAAAATATTCCAAATTTTATCTTGTAAATAAATAAAATATAAAATTGGAATAAAAATGCACAAAAATAATTAATTAAAAATCAAAAATTAAAAATTCAATATTGTATATATACCTATACATAGTACTATATTGTATATACCTTATTTTTATTTCAAAAAAATAAATAAAAATCACAAAACAATAGTTTAAAATAAAAGGAACATTTTTCATGTTTTGACTTTTGTGAAATTCGACCATTTTCTATTTTAATTTGAATTTCCAATTCTTTTCCACGTGGCCGCATTCCACTGGTCAACGGGGGATGTTGACCCCCCGATCAACTCCCCCCCTGGACCACAACCTTCCGCATCTACGTCTGACCCGCTTCTTCTCCCATTTATTGCGCGCCGATCCGTTCGCCAATCATCGAAACCCCGTGTCCTAATCCAGCATCGATCATCACTGATCCACGCTCGGGTGGATTTAAGGGGTCCGAGCTCTGATAAGCTCGCCCGACCCTCCTTTAGCCGGACCCCTAACTGTATATAGTCCGAGCTCCGCCCGCACTTTCACTCATCTTTTGGCTCTGCAATCTCCACCCCAAGACCTCCATTGCTCTCGCCTGAGTGACAACAAGCCGAGGGTAGTGTCGCAGCGAGGAGGGAGTGATCTGACCATCGATCCGGCAACCTAGCGCCGTCGTGCGCCGCCCAGACGTGGTGCTCGAGCCTCGGGCATCGACAACCCTCGAGGCTAGGACTTAGAGCTTCACCAGCTCGTCCCCAGTCGACATCGACCATCAAGTAACCTTAGTTCCTTCTGTATCTCTGTAATTTCCGTTTACCCCCAAACCGCCCATTCGCCGTCGACCTTCGATTCCGACCATACCCATTACCCATTCGATCATCGGAGTCGACCTCCACCTTCACCCTTCTCCCACACACGTTCTCCACCCCTTCGTTCAACCCAGTTCGCACAGGAACTGGGATTGGAGCTCCACCGCCGTCGCTTCGCTGGAGCTCCCCCATCTCGACGCACCGACCATCCCCATCGCCTCTAACCGGGTCGAGGCACTTTGCCCTCGACCCAGGAGTGCTTCTGTGTAGTTTTGCAGGTCATAGGAGGACCATCTGAGGTCTCCCACATCCAGCACAGGAGCTTGAGCTCCGCCGTTGTCTCCAGGGCTTCTCGGAGCTCTTCGGCACCATCGGAGGAGTTCTTGAGACGCGGGAGGCTTCGGCGATTCTTCTCCGATCATCAGCAGCCCCCGAGGAGGTCCACTGCGCGAGCTCTAGGCCGGCGAACCTCGTTGACCATGTGTTCTTCCTGGACATTCCCCGACCATCCGTTCCACCTTCACCTGCCAGATTAGACGCGGACCGTCCGATCAGGGTGAATAAGAGGCCAGCAGCCACCGTCCAATCAGACACGTGGCCCCTTCTCCACCCTCCATCCAGCGAGGGTTAGCCGTGCCGCTTCTTGACCGTCGATTCCCCCACGTGGCGCACTTTCCACCGTTGGATTAGAGCGAGGGTTCCTTTGCTGAGGCACAGCGCACCGTTATCGTCAGATTCGCCACGCGGCATCATCCCAGCCCTCGGATATATAAATGGGTAATATCACTTAGGACCCCCTTTTATTTTGTTTTAGTGTTTAGTCTTGTAAATATCGACTCTAGTTCGTTTTATTTTTGGTAAAATTGCGTAGTGGACATGGTAGTTTTTGTTAATTGCATTTCCACCCCTGTACATTGTGGTCACGTGCATCGACAAGTGTATTTTTGGTGAATTGCATGGATGGGCCTATTGTTTATGATGGTTATTGATTGAAAATATTTTTAGATATTTGCACATATACCCATGTGAATGTTTTATTTCCACATGTGCTGAATTTAGTGGGCTTTTTATACTTTCACCCCTGGACTTTTAGTATGTGTTACTAATAGGTCCAGGGACTTAAATTAATTACAAAAAAGGTCCCTGAGTGCCCAGATCACGCGCGTGGCACGTGATATCTTGGACATTTTGCACCTGGACCCCTGAGTTTTCGTTCTTGTTATTTCTAGGCCCTCAGAGATATTTTTATTACGATCAGGTCCCTATGACTGTGGGCTCTTGATTGTTTTGAATAAAATATCAAATCTACTCCAAATCAAGTGAAAATTTGATACATGGCTCCTGCCACTGTGTAGAATTTTCACTGAATTTTGGGAAATTTTTGGAGCATTTTGTTATTTTTAAAAAATAAAAAACCTCTCGTTTTGTCCCTGTCCAATTTTAAAATTCACAAAAAATATTAAAACGTCTTTAAAAATTACAAAAAAATCAGAATTTGTTTGTTTTTTAGTGTTTGATTTTCTAACCAAGTTTGATCATTTTTGGACTTATAAAAATTATACAAAGTGAAAAACATTGAAAACCTCATAAAAATTCTAATAAATCAAAAAAAAAATCAAAAGTTAATAAATTCGATCTCTGATTTTTCCTTTTTGTCTATATTTTACATGAAAAATACCTCCAGGCTCTGCTGAGACCATTTTAGATTTTATTTTGATCTTAAGAGCTCGTCTAGACAGTATCCCTTGTTTTCAGTTTTGTTTTATTTTTATAAAATTCCCTAAAAATCAGAAAAATACAAAAAAATAACCAAAAACATAAAAAAATATAAATAACATAAAAATATTTTTGTTTGAATTTTTGGATTAATTTTGAGTGATTAAATAATTGTTGATAGTTGCTTGTTTCCTTGTTTGCTTATTTTCTTTATTAATTAAAAATTCCAAAAAATTATAAAAATATTAAAAACCCACCAAAAATAATTTTCTTTTATTTGTTTTTATTTTCGACTACTTCGTAGGCCACGAGGCCATTACGTGCTCCCTGAGTCCGACCCTGGTTGCTATACCAGGCTAATCCAATAGCCAGGGCCACTATTGATTTTCTCTGATTTTATTTTTGTTTTGGTGGTCTGCTCTCTTATTTTCTTGATTGATCCGGTTGATCCTCAAGCGACTGAGGTCGCAATGACCTTAGATATTCCTTTACCTTAGTTGCTCAGATTTTTCGGGTCATCAATTAACATACTGAATATTAGATATTTAAATGTGACTATTATTACATGTGTAAAACTAGTAGAACAACATGAGAAAACATGTTGGATAGTACAGATATAGGAATCTTAAAAGGGATATATTTTAAGATAGGAATCTTAAAATGTCTTTGATCTATTCTTAGGAAGGCATTGAAGTTGAAGGGTAGGAAAGCATTGAGAATTTATGTTAGCTTATTCACTGTGACTTTAGGGAGAATCTTGATTGGGAAGTTTAATTTTTAGGAGGTTGTCTTTTTTCGGAGCGAGAGCAACACCGATCTTGTTGAGTTTACTTAGGGTGCGTTTGGTACGTGGGTTAAGGCAGGTTAAACTGGTAGAGGATAACCCGTTTTTGTGTTTTGGTGTTTGGATAGAGGTTTAATTGGGGGTGGGTTAGAAGTGGATTTGTTGTGATATGACTGTATTGAAGTTTGAAAAAGTGAGTAGTTATTGTGATGTGATTGTATTGAAGTTTGGAAAAGCGAGTAGAAGTGGAGTAGTTTATAACTTTTATATGATATGATGGTATAATATATTATTTTTTAGTGGAATTAGTTACGGAGAATTGATTTATTTAATTTTTTAAAAAGAAATAAAGTGGGGCCCACACATGAGAGAGGGGGAGTGGGTTTGTGGGGGGGGGGGGGTAAACTCTCCAAAGGGGAATTTACCCCGGTTCCTGAACGGGGCCTTAAGTTATCAAGCAAAACGTTTAAATTATTCAGTGTGGAGAGGAGAATGGTAGTATCTTTTTTAATAAATATTTCATTTTGGTTTTATACTGCAACTATATAGAAAATTGACCTATGACAACAAATAATTTAATATTCTTTGTTATACCTTTCCAAGTTAAATATATAACAACAAAGATTATTTGTCGCTTACTTCTTTAAATCCACAACGAATAATGGCATTCCTTTCTGTATTCTTTGTAATGAATCATATAACAATATTTATTCGTTGAATTTTCTCCTAATCATTGCTTAATATAGCAACGATTAATATGGATATTAACGAGTACGCACTACAAGAAAAATGACCTAAGTCAACGAATAATTATATTCGTTGTCATATCTTCCGTAGTTAAATATATAACAACGGATATTACTTGTTACTTACTTCCTTAAATTCACAATGAATAATGGTATTCATTGTTATATTCCTCGCAATGAATCATATAATAACGATTATTCGTTGACTTTTTCTTCTAATCGTTTCTACCCTTAACAACGAATATGACATTCATTGCTAATTATAAGTACAAAAGATGATTTGATAATGGATAATATTCGTTATTACACCTTTAACATTGGAAGATATGTTAACAACTATTAAATTATTCGTTACCTTAGGTCTAGTTTCTCAACGTTATATAAACCTATAACAATAAATATGACATTCATTGCTAATTATAAGTAGAAAAGATGATTTGACAATGAATAATATTCTCTGTTATATCGAAAGATATGGCAGTGAATATTTCGTTGTCTTAAATCTACTTTCTTATAGTATATACATTACATACATCCTTGGTATTATAACCTTTGGTACCATATTGGTCCACTAAAAAGATAAGATTTCATTAGTTTTTCCAAACCTTTTACAAAAGCTTAAAGAAATGCAATAGGAAATAGATACAAGGAGAAAATGTTTTTCCATGTAATATCCAACTGAAGATCACAACCAATGCACCAATGATTTTCCGGTCGAGCAAGCAACAAGAGTAGAGAGTAGGAGACACCCCGGATAAGGACTGAGAGGCCCCGGAGGAAGCATCACCCCCTACATATGCATGTAGTTCTGACTCACAGCCACAGGGTCGCCTGACCAAGTTAACTTCCTCTCCATAGCCTCCTCCTCTACCTCTCCCCCCTTCTTACCCTCCTCCGCTACCCCTACCCCATACTTACACAACATGGGCTGTAAGGGTGTTATAGAAAATGAATTCTTAAAAAACAAGCCAGATCCCTAGACGTGCCAACGATAACCATCCGAGTGAGATCCAACTTGTCTCCCTCCCATCCAACCACAAAAAAAAACAAATATCTGATCCAAGTCGGCACCGATTCCCCTAGGTTTAGCATGTGTCTCGAAGAAATAAAAACAAAGGAAAATAATGGGAACTACAATTTCCCAAAACCTCAAATCATCCAAGAACACTTTCTCAGCAAAAAAAACACTCTCCCTCCTAAACCAAAGCCAAATCATAAAGCATACCTAGCTCTAACCTTGCCCATTGCGACTACAAATGTATGCTTTCAAGGCGTTAACCATTTGGACCTTTTGATCGATGAAGCATTCCCAACCTTATCACAATTAATTTCCCTAGGAATGTTACATATAATTCACAACGTAAGCGATGCAAAAATACTTTCCATGAGGACATAACTAAAGATAACATCATCCAAACACACTAACGAAACAACCCCCATCCCCAAAACTGGTTACGTCCATGGACAGGTGAATTTACAACGTATACCCTTCCACCGGTCTGGAACCCATTCAATGCCCGAAGGTCACACCCTATGCCCTTTCCACCTTGAAATATACACCAAACATAATTACATAGCCGACTCATTCACCAAAGCACTCTGCCTTATTGAACAATATCTACCTCGAGGAAAGAGCTACCCGCAAATCCTTATTGAACATTTCACTACCCATCACATCCTACCAAAAAGGAGATAGCCCTATCCACTCTTCATCCACTCTTCTAGAAGCAAAATCAGAAGTAATTTTATGTACGACCCGGAAGTTAAACCGTCAAAGCTCCAACAAAACCCCTTCAAATGTCCATAGCTCTGCAAGACTGAAAAACCATCAAGTTTTGATGGAAAAATAACACACCATCACCCCCTTCGCCTCGAAACTCCCGATCTATTCAAGTCCGCTTTAATTGTTTGCGCCCGGGACATACATAACGTCTCTCCACTTTGAAACCATTTTCTTCTCATGCCACCAAAGAGGACACATCTCCACCATTTGCTTATACTTCACTTCCCAGAAAATATCTAACCCAACTCTTGATCCACCACCACCAAAACAAAGACGGAGTGACTCCCCTCCTAGGTCTCACCAAACCTACATCCCAAAAAAAGACAACCTCTGCCAGGCCATCCATGGGAGGCCGACACCCCTCTCCCCTATCTTTCAGAGACTCAAGCTCTAGGGAGAACATGGCCTCTCCTCCCCCTAGAGAGAGGAGATATGCAATGAATCCATTGCGGTGAAATGCCAACTCCTCTGATGTGTTATTGCTGAATTCTCAAAAGACATCCCATCACTATCTTGGAAAAAGAAAGCCCTTATCAACAAAGTGGGTCCAGATGCATTTAGATTCTTTTGGAAGGTCTCTAAATGCCAAATTATAGTTGAAGTCTAATCGGAGTTGAAATACAAGAACCTAGTCTATACGTCCTGCACCTCCCTCGATGACGTCACTGTTAGCAATGTGAGCCCGAGGCGAACCATTCCTGCAATAAATGTTATTGTAATAAATGATTTATCAATAAAAGTTATTGATTAAGTTTCACTCCCTTTCTGAAATTGATTGAATGAATGCACTATAAGGTCCCTCTGTACAATATGGGTTATGTACCATGGCCAACTTGATAATCATACAACTGTTAATTCATTGATTGAATCATAGAGGCTGATGCTTGGATGAATATCTAATGAGTTGGATAGAGGACTCATCAAGCATCATAAATGATTGGCAAGTAGTGGTCTCCAGCCTGAGAAGGAGATGGCAATCCTATCTCATTAGGCTGATATCTGATCGACCTCTTGATGCAGGTCCTCTGCATGGGAATAGTGATTCGGAGGTATCAGATTAGTTGGGTCAATGGGTTGACTTAGCGAGATCGAGATAACCAAAGACCTATGTTGAATACTGTCATAACATAGGCACACATCCTTTGACCAGAGACAGATGTGTTGCTATATGTATGAGTATGTACATTTGGCAGACCAATATTTTGATGACCTAACCAAGGTCTATACACCGGCGAGCTGGTGTGCATGTAAGGGCATATGAGTAATACGATCTCTCAAAGGGATCATACAGGTTCACTTGTGAACCGAGAGACATGAGCTCACTTATGAGGTATTAGGACTGATCAAATTCCATGCATGGTCGTCATGCTTTAGAAGCATGAAATGAATTTGAAGGTAAGATATATGCTTTGTGAAAGCATATGATCTGTACCAAATCCCAAGAACCAACATTGAGAAACTTAATGATCAAACCCCGAAGTTGATAGTGTAAAAGTGATCTATATCTTCAGGATGATCATGAGTCTTCCAGTATGCAGGATGTACAGGTATTGGGAATACCTGAGGGTGATTTGATCATAAACGATTGTATAACCATGACGCTTCCATTCCGAGGGAGTGATGAAACAGGTTTGGATTTTAGTGACTCCTTTCAGTAGAGAAGTGACCTAATCTTAGTCCATGTACTGGACATTGATCTGAATGAGATTCAGATGCAATGAGAAGATTAGGTTTACGGTCTTGATTTAATCAAGCATCTATGAGAGGTCCATGGGATCTGGATTTGAGATGTGATCTCAATATCCAAGTCACTATACATGGAACAATACAATCGCCCTGTCCTTATCTCCAAGTATCCGAGGAGAAATAGCATTGTTCTTGAATGGTTCAAGAATAATTCCATAAGATCTAAGCATTGAGAAATTGATAATTAAATGTGATTTAATTATCATGGTGTATGAGGAATTATCCAATATAATTAAATGTGATTTAATCATCATGGATAAGAATAATGTAGATAGAAATATCTAATTATTCATAATACATTATAAATGCGATTTATAATGTATTAGAGAGAGCTAATTATAATTTATATTTGTTAATTAATTATTAATGTGTATTAAATACACATTGTCTAATTAATTGAAAATGTAAATTATATTTTGTTTTGGGTTGTGAATGTGATTCACAATTTTCCAATGTCAAGATTGCAATATTCCCAAAATTAATTGTGAATTATTTTTGGTGAATAAATCCCAACAAAAGTTGTTGGAAATAAATAATGGAGAAAACCAAGGAGGCATGCAATCTCATGGAAATCCATGAGATGCCCCAACATGGAAGGTGGTGGGTGGCACCCAATTCCTATATGGAATGGGTGGCCGTCCTCCCCTTGAATGTACATGGAGATATAATCTCCATGTATATTCTCTCCTTATTTATTGGTGTAATTTAGGATTGATTTATATATGATTTTGTCAAATATATTTTTATCTAAAGTTATTGGCTTTTACCAACAACAATCTTGACCATTGGATTGACATAAATCAATCTCATCCATTGATTTTATATGTCCCATGGATTGAGATCCATGGATCCATAAATCCTATAAATAGAGAGGCATACCTTGCTCTATTGTACATGCTATTGGTAGCACATTTCTCTCTCTCTCTCTCTCTCTCTCTCTCTTTTCTCCTCACACGCCAACCCTCTCCCTCTCTCTCTTGGTGGCCGACCACCAAACCCTAGGAGAGGAATTTGTCGACGCCTACGCCACCGCACCGCCGCTTCGACGCTCTGCGGTTCTCCGTCTTCTTGGAGTACTACACTCACGAAGGAGACGTTCGATCTCGTACGATGAGATCAGGAGATCACCGCGCTTGGATCAACTTGTTGGATTGCGAGGACAACGTGATTCATCTCCGCGCTCGCAAGCCGCTTCTCCGAAGATCAGACTTGAGACAGGAGATCTCTTTTCATAGAGACTCGATCAACCACGCTTCAAGAGGTATTGCATTATTCTCGATCGGACTTGAGACATGAGGTCTTTTGTTGTTGTTATAGATGAAACGATCCGAGAATCGTTCTTGGATCATATGGTTTCATCATATGAAAATTTTAAATTCCGCTGCACCGAACGACTAGTACGACTAGTCGTTCTCCGTCGTATCCGATACGACGCTCACGCTTCCGTGATGCGCTTGAGGATTTTTTCCATATCCTTCAAGTGGTATCAGAGTTTAGGTCGAAGTTTTTGGATACGATCCATAAACCTAGGATGACTTGGGTTCATAGAAGTCGCGAAAGTTTTTATCGCATTTGTTTTTCGCACTTCTGTTTAGTGAATAAATTCGGCACTGTTTAAATTGTTTAAATGCAAATTAAACACTTGTTTTTTGTTCCCCATTGAATAAGGAAATCATATGATCTGAGTTTACGTAATTTGGATTCTGTTTGCTCGAGATATGGTTGTTTTAATGAACATGTATGCACTATTGCGGGAACTGCAAATCTTAACATGATTAAAAAGTTAATTACTGTTTAGACTTGCCTATAAATGCGTGAAATATCACTTGGGTTCTGTCATAAATCAAATTAGCAGCCTATGAAGATTGATTTTGTCTAATTTGGATTTAATATGATTGAGATATGTTAATTTTAGTAAGTAGGGGTCACTGCTGAAATTACAGTCCTATTCAAGAACCATGTGATTGTAAATTAATGAAATTAATTGTTAAGTTCGAGAAATAATTATGGAAAATATTTGAGAAATATTGGAAGATGATTATTTCCTTAATTGACTTGGCCCCAACCAATTAATTGATTATATTTGATCTAAATCATAATTGGAATCACAATCATCAAACTTCTTGCTTGAATAGGATTGGGAATTTGTTTAGTAAATTTCCTTATAATCAAAATTGTTTTGATTACTATATGGTATAATTTCGGTTGAAGAACCGATGATCATCTCAAGTATAAATTGATCTATTTGGCATTATCCTTTTCTGAGGCGGATATGGTGTCTAGTCGGAGATCGCTGGGGTAGTGGGTTGCAACGTATGTGGTCCGTCCCACTCTCGCCGGTACTGGCCATGACAGCGGGTAGGGTCTTGATAATGCTGAAGAAATCAAGATGTATTTTCTAATTATTAAAATACGAATTAAAACGTACTTTGAGATAATACCATATATATATTCAAGTATGACAATCAAGTTTGACTGATTGAACTGGATTGATAATTAATTTAATATGATTGAATTAATTATGTCCGATTAAAAATACTCTATTGTGAATAGAGTTATTGATTCCCTTGGAAGAATTAATTACATGAATATGATTCATAATAATTAATTAGAATTTGAATATGAGATGGAGGATCACACAAGTGACATCCATGATCTCCCGTCAAGGCGAAGAGTTTCGTCGCCAGATATTATATGTAGGAGACACCTGTCCGAAGTGACAACTCCTGCATATGATCCATTTGGATCGGGCTCGTCGCTTCTCAAAAGAGTAAGGACGTATGCGTAGTGACCCCAATATCGGGTCCTCATATTATTGGGGCGATATTGGATTGCGCATAGCGAGTTGTATTCCTGTTGACAGTTGGTTCAATTAATGACAAGTCAACATCACCTTAGGGGTGGTGGGCCCGGGTATTAAATACCGAATTGGGAAATGCAAGTTGGACTTGCAAGGCGGAATGTGTTCCTGCTTTTCTTTATTGGAGTCATAGGTTCTCATATTATTGGGATATGACTAAGATAAAGAGGAGATCCCAGTTCTTGCTTGAGATATAACGGTAAGTATATTTCTTACTTTGAAAGTGATTAATGGAATAAACTTTCATTGTTGACAGAGCAAGACAAATTTGCTTTAAAATGCCTTAATCAAATATCATAAAATTGAATATATGATTATATGTTCTAATATAGTGCATTCTTAATTTCAGAAAATGAAGTCCATGAACCCACTAAGCAGGCTTCTGTAGGTCAACCAATTGACCGGATCAAATTACTCAGATTGGATCCGTAATTTGGAGCTTGTTCTCTCAGCCGAGCGCATAAGTTATGTGCTCTCAGAAGATAAGCTTGAAAACCCTAAATCTAAGGAAGAGAAAGCATACAATGACAGGTATGATGAAGATCATGTCTTGGCTAGATGCTACATCTTGGGTTCTCTCTCCAATGTTCTTCAGAAATAACATGTGGAGATGAGTACTTGCCAGGAGATTATGCAGAATCTGAAAGATATGTTTGGTGACATTAACCGCACCCAGCGATACAACGTTATGAAAGAACTCGTTCGCTGCAAGATGAAGGAAGGGACTTCGGTTCGTGAACATGTACTCAAAATGTTTGGGTACTTATCAGAGCTGGAGACTCTGGGGGCAACCATGGATGCATACATGCAATCTGATTTCATTCTGCTGTCGTTGTCCAAATCTTTCAATAACTTTGTGGTGTCATTCCACATGAATAAGTTGGAATTGACAAATGCTGGGCTTCTTGCTGCATTAAAGTCTGCAGAAGACGTGATGAAGAAAGATGGTCCCACTGGCACTGCAATGGTTGCACATGTCAGAGGGAAGCGCGGTCGGAAGCATGGTTCTCGGAAGGGCCCGTCCCAGAAGAGAAAGAAGAAGGGACAAAGTGTTGGCTCGTCTTCCAATGCATCCACTCTAATGGCGTCAAAGAAAACCGACGTCTGTCTCCACTGCAAAAAGCCAGGGCACTGGAGGCGTAATTGCCCGGATTACCTGAAGTCAGCAGACAAAGGTAAAGCCCCTGCATGTATGAAATCTATTTTTATCATTGTAACCAGTTTTCTCGTTGGATGAGAAGGAAGTTGGGTTGTTGATTCTGGTGCTTCTGTTCATGTATGCAATTTGTTGCATTTGTTTCAGGAAACTAGAAAACTTGAAGAATGGGAGATAGTCATCCAGATGGGATCTGATGCAAGTGTTGCAGCAATCACCGTCGGGACTTGTCAGCTATCATTATCTAGTGGTAGAGTCCTAGTACTTAAAGAGTGTCTTTATGTACCTGAAGTCAGGAGGAATTTGATATCTGTATCTAAGCTAGTTAGAAGTGGATATTCATTCCTATTCTGTAATAAGTTAGTCATAAATTATTATGATAAATATATTGCAGATGGTATTTTGACTTCTGGAGGACTCTATGAATTGTGCATTAATGAGCATGTCATGAATGTTGCAACCACTAATAAAAACCCTAAAAGATCCAGGAATAATAAAAATCATTCAAACATGATTTGGCATCAAAGGCTTGGTCATTTATCTGTTGATAGGATCAATAGATTGATAAAGGATGGACCTTTGGATTTTCTATAGGTTCAATCTTTACCTACCTGTGAACAT
This sequence comes from Ottelia alismoides, assembly GCA_037367405.1. NCBI lineage: Eukaryota > Viridiplantae > Streptophyta > Magnoliopsida > Alismatales > Hydrocharitaceae > Ottelia > Ottelia alismoides. Next base: position 209,240 of record JAZKJV010000023.1, read on the forward strand.
TGTATTCGAGGTAAAATGACTAGGACACCTTTCCGTAACAAGGTTACTAGATGCGAAGGTATTATTGACTTAATACATACCGATGTATGCGGTCCCTTCAATACCACGACTCGAAATGGATATCGATATTATTTGGCGTTTATTGATGACCATTCGCGATACGGGTTTGCCTTCCTACTACGTCATAAATCTGAAACCTTTGAAAAGTTCAAAGGATTCAAGGCTTTGGTTGAGAACCAAACCGATAGGAAGATTAAACGAATTCGATCTGATCGAGGTGGCGAGTACCTCTCAGATGAATTCAAGGAATACCTTAAAGTGAATGGAATTGTCTCCAATCTCACTACTCCTGGAACTCCAAAACTTAATGGTGTTGCTGAAAGACGCAACAGGACCATCATAGATATGATCCGTTCAATGATGAGTAAAGCACATTTACCACTTAGTTTCTGGGGATATGCAGTAGAGACTACAATATATATCCTGAATAAGATTCCCAACAAATCTGTACCTAAGACTCCTCATGAGCTCTGGTATGGAACCAAACCTAGTGTTAATCACTTAAGGGTTTGGGGATGCTTGGTTCATGCGAAGAACGTGGACGCAAATAAGCTGGAATCTCGCACTCGTGAGTGTTACTTCATAGGGTATGTTAGAGATGGTATTGGATATCGACTCTATGACCCTGAGACCCAAAAGGTTTTTGTCTCTAGAGATATGAAATTTTTGGAGGATGATTTCCTTAAAGGTCAAGACAAAAGTGAAGTAGAGGAACTCGTTGAATCCCCTGAGGATTCTGAGCTTCCTAGACCAGAAACTGAAGAAGAAAATAAAGATAAAACACCCATACCTCTTCGAAGGAGTTCGAGGGTGGTTGCACCACCTGAAAGGTATGGATTCCATGTGTCAAGTGAAACTGACAATGATCCTACTTCATTTGATGAAGCACTCGCAGATCATGACATGGATAGATGGATGCTAGCAATGAAGTCAGAAATTGACTCCATGCATAAGAATGGTGTATGGACCCTAGAGGATCCACCAAAACGGGTAAAATCCATTGGATGTAAATGGTCTTCAAGAGAAAGAGGGGACCTGATGGGAAAGTAGAGACTTTCAAGGCACGACTCGTAGGCAAGGGCTACACACAGAGAGAAGGCATCGACTACAATGAGACTTTCTCTCTTGTGGCTATGCTTAAATCCATCAGGACATTACTAGCTAGTGCTGCATATCTTGACTACGACATCTGGCAGATGGACGTCAAGACAACTTTCCTCAATGGATACCTCAAGGAGGATATCTATATGGAGCAACCCCATGACTTCATAACTGAGGATGAAAAAGTATGCAAGCTAAAGAAATCCATCTATGGGCTCAAGCAAGCTTCTCATAGCTGGAACATCAGATTTGACGAAACCATAAAGAGTTATGATTTTGTGCAGAATCCTGATGAACCTTGTGTATACAAGAAGCTTAGTGGGAGCGCCATTGTGTTCATCATGCTTTATGTAGATGACATCCTTATCATTGGGAATGATACAGGGATGATGACCAGTGTGAAGATTTGGCTGTCCCATACCTTTGAGATGAAAGATCTTGGAGAAGCCTCTTACATCTTGGGTCTGAAGTTGTTCAGAAAATGAGATAAGAGGATATTGGGATTGTCACAACATGGATACATTACGAAGATTCTTGAACGATTCCGTATGGATAGTTCTAAGAAAGGATTTCTACCCTTAAGACATGGTATCCACCTGTCTAAAGGAATGGCTCCTCAAACTGTTGAGGAAAAGAAAGCCATGGCTGGATGTCCTTATGCATCAGCTGTAAGAAGCTTAATGTATGCCATGATGTGTACTAGGCCAGATATCTACCATGCAGTGGGAGTGGTAAGTCGTTACCAATCCTGCTATGGAGAGCAACACTGGAATGCAATAAAGAACATATTTAAATATCTAAGACGGACGCAAGATTACATCTTGGTCAATGGAGATGGTGATCTCCAAGTCTTAGGATATACAGATTCTGACTTCCAATCGGATATTGATGATCGAAAGTTGACATCAGGGTTTGTATTCCTGTTGAATGGTGGTGGTGTGAGCTGGAGAAGCAAGAAGCAAGACACTACAGCAGATTCAACAACAGAAGCCAAATACATTGCCGCATCAGATGCTGCAAAGGAGGCGGTGTGGTTGCGCAAGTTCGTGCTGGAGCTTGGCGTAGTTTCCTCTGATACTCCCATCCCGCTACTCTGTGATAACACGGGAGCCATTGCCCAGGCGAAGGAACCCAGATGGCATTAGAAGAGCAAGCACGTAGAAAGGAAATACCACATCATTCGAGAGATTCAAAAGCGTGGTGACATCATCATCATCAAGGTGGCCTCTGCCGACAACGTTGCTGATCCTCTTACCAAACCTCTAACACAGAAGGTTTTCGACCAGCATGTAATGAGTATGGGTTTAAGGATTGTTCCTGAATGGTTCTGAGGGCTAGTGGGAGATTGTTAGCAATGTGAGCCCGAGGTGAACCATTCCTACAATAAATGTTATTGTAATAAATGATTTATCAATAAAAGTTATTGATTATGTTTCACTCCCTTTCTGAAATTGATTCAATGAATGCACTATAAGGTCCCTCTGTACAATATGGGTTATGTACAATGGCCAACTTGATAATCATACAACTGTTGATTCATTGATTGAATCATAGAGGCTGATGCTTGGATGAATATCTAAGGATTTGAATAGAGGACTCATCAAGCATCATAAATGATTGACAAGTAGTGATCTCCATCCTGAGAAGGAGATGGCAATCCTATCTCATTAGGCTGATATCTGATCGACCTCTTGATGCAGGTCCTCTGCATGAGAATAGTGATTCAGAGGTATTAGATTAGTTGGGTCAATGGGTTGACTTAACGAGATCGAGATAACCAAAGACCTATGTTGAATACTGTTACAACATAGGCACACATCTTCTAACCAGAGACAGATGTGTTGCAATATGTCTGAGTATGTACATTTGGCAGACCAATAGGTTGATGACCTAACCAAGGTCTATACACTGGCGAGCCGGTGTGCATGTAAGGGCATATGAGTAATACGATCTCTCAAAGGGATCATACAGGTTCACTTGTGAACTGGGAGACATGAGCTCACTCATGAGGTATTGTGACTGATCAAATTCCATGCATGGTCGTCATGCTTTAGAAGACATGAATTTGAAGGTAAGATATATGCTTTATGAAAGCATATGATCTGTACCAATCCCAAGAACCAAGATTGAGTTACTTAATGATCAAACCCCGAAGTTGATAGTGTAAAAGTGATCTATATCTTCAGGATGATCATGAGTCTTCCAGTATGCAGGATGTACATGTATTGGGAATACCTGAGGGTGATTTGATCATAAACGATTGTATAACCATGATGCTTACATTCCGAGGGAGTGATGAAACATGTTCTGATTTTAGTGACTCCTCTCAGTAGAGAAGTGACCTAATCTTAGTCCATGTACTGGACATTGATCTGAATGAGATTCAGATGCAATGAGAAGATTAGGTTTACGGTCTTGATTTAATCAAGCATCTATGAGAGGTCCATGGGATCTGGATTTGAGATGTGATCTCAATATCCAAGTCACTATACGTGGAACAATACAATCGCCCTGTCCTTATCTCCAAGCATCTGAGAAGAAATAGCATTGTTCTTGAATTGTTCAAGAATAATTCCATAAGATCTAAGCATTGAGAAATTGATAATTAAATGTGATTTAATTATCATGGTGTATGAGGAATTATCCAATAAATTAAATGTGATTTAATTATCATGGATAAGAATAATGTAGATAGAAATATCTAATTATTCATAATACATTATAAATGTGATTTATAATGTATTAGTGAGAGCTAATTATAATTTATATTTGTTAATTACTTATTAATGTGTATTGGATACACATTGTCTAATTAATTGAAAATGTAAATTATATTTTGTTTTGGGTTGTGAATGTGATTCACAATTTTCCAATGTTAAGATTGCAATATTCCCAAAATTAATTGTGAATTATTTTTGGTGAATAAATCCCAACAAAAGTTGTTGGAAATAAATAATGGAGAAAATCAAGGAGGCATGCAATCTCATGGAAATCCATGAGATGCCCCCACATGGAAGGTGGTGGGCGGCACCCAATTCCTATATGGAATGGGTGGCCATCCCCCCTTGAATGTACATGGAGATATAATCTCCATGTATATTCTCTCCTTATTTATTGGTGTAATTTAGGATTGATTTATATTTGATTTTGTCAAATATATTTTAATCTAAAGTTGTTGGCTTTTACCGACAACAATCTTGACCATTGGATTGACATAAATTAATCTCATCCATTGATTTTATGTCCCATGAATTGAGATCCATGGATCCATAAATCCTATAAATAGAGAGGCATACCTTGCTCTATTGTACATGCTATTGGTAGCACATTTCTGTCTCTCTCTCTCTCTCTCTCTCTCTCTTTCTCTCTCTCTTTTCTCCTCAGACGCCAACCCTCTCCTTCTCTCTCTTGGTGGCTGATGAATACCCATTCATCACTCTTTATTCTTTTATTTTAGCTACAAAACCTATGCAAAACACATGTAGATACTTGTAAATAGCAATAATTGTCATTCATCATGCATTGTGTAAATATGCATTATTAGCACGTTTTTGTGCATAAATAAAAGAATAAAGAAATAAAAGAAAAAGAGGGAGATATTTAGAATAAATATTAAGCGACCTAATCCCAAGGGAGGGCTCAACATGGGCCTGACCGCAAAAGAACCCAAGTAGAGAGAGATAGGGAAACTCATGTGTTGTACATATACCTATAAATAAATAAAAATTATTTTCCTCTTATTCAAAATAAAATGGATGTGAATTTATTTGTATATATTTGTAAATATAATATTAAAATAAAAATGAGAAAAATAAAATAAAAATAAAAAGAAATAAAATTCCTTCTCCATTGTATATAAGCCTTGTAAATAGAAATAATATATCTATTTATTTCCCCTTATAAATAAATAATTAAAATTCCATAAAAATATGTATATATTCCATCTTACATAATGTAGATAAATAAAAATAGAAATCACAAAAATAAAAATAAACTAAAAAGAAATAAAACAAAAATCAAAATCTACCTTGTATATATACCATGTACATATTTGTATATATCTATTTATTTACTCTATGTAAATAATTAATAAAATAAAAATACCATATTATTCCAAATTTTATTCTATAAATAAATAAAATATAAAATTGGAATAAAATGTATAAAAATAAATAATTAAAAATCAAAAATAAAAAAATACATATTGTATATACATATATATAATAATCATATTTTATAAATACATTATTTATATTTCAAAAGAATAAATAAAAATCACTAAAAAATAATTTAAAAATAAAGAAACATTGTTCATGTTTTAACTTTTTCGAAATTCGGCCATTTACTATTTTTTATTTAATTATCAAATATTTAATAATTGGCGGCCTCCCATTGGTCCACGGGGGATTGTTGACCCCGGTCAACTCCCCCTGGGACCACCAGCCCGCGGATCCTGCGCTCTGACCCGATTTCGCCTAATTTTCGCGCAGTGATCCGACCATCAAATCCTTAAACCCCGGGCCCTAATCCTTTCTCTTGCATCCGAGATCCACGCCCGACATTTTGCCTAGGGATCCGAGCTCCGATATGCTCGCCCGACCCTCATCTAGCCGGAACCCTAGCCGTATAAAACTCCAGCTCAGGACGCCATTTCATGCCATCTTTGGCGTAGCTTCTTCCACCCAGGACCTCCACCCGATTCCCTCGAGTGACAGCGTTGGATTGGCGTGTTGCAGAGAGGAGGAGCTCCTCGCCACTGATCCGGCGTCTTCTCGCCGCCGTGCGCCGCCCAGAGCAGCACCCGAGCCTCGGGCCTCCGACGACCCTCGAGGCGACGACCAGAGCTCCGCGAGCTCGTCCACAGTCGATATCCTTTACCAGGCTAACACGATTCCTTCTGGTTTCCCTCAATTTCCGATTTTGCCCAAATCCACCCATCATCGTCTCCGATTGATTACTCCTGCGCCGTTCATCGTTTCATTCATCCGACCCGACCATCACACTCACAAGACCCCTCTCCATCTTCTTCGCCCACTCGCCCACCTTGGTTCGCCACGGAGTCAAGGCTCGACCTCCTTCGCCGTCACCTCGCTGGAGGTCCTCGCCGTGCCTCATCCAGTCACCTTCGCCACCTTTAACCGGGTCGAGGCAGTTTGCCTCGACCCAGGATTCCTCTAGTGCCATTTTGCAGGTCGAAGGGGTCTCATCTGGAGGTCCGACGTTCGAGCACAGAGGCCCAGCTCCGCCTGCCTCGCCGGAGCTCCTCAGAGCTTCCTGGCGTCATCAGAGGAGCCCACCATCTGCGGGAGGCCGTGACGAGTCCGTTCCACATCTTTGCAGCCCCCGAGGAGGTCCAGCGCACCCGTGGTGCTCCAGCGAAGTTCGCCGGAGCCTTGTTCTTCGAGGATCCTCCGCAGCCGTTGGATCAACCCGTTGCTCCAGACGTTCTCCCAACCGTCCATCTGAGGAATTGCACCGACCGTCGATCCTTCTAGGGCTTGATCTCAGCCGTCAGATCCAGTGAGAGGGAGCCCTTGATTCGCCACTGTTAGATCTCACACGTGGCAACCCCTCAGCCATCAGATCCGAGCCAGCAGTTCTTCGTAGAGGCACAGTGATCCACATCCGTCTGATCTACACGTGGCACGCCTCCAACCCTCGGATAATAAGGGGTAATTTATCCTTAGGCCCTTTTTCCTTTTTGTTTTTATTAATTAGTCCTGTAAATATAAAACATAGTTGTTTTTATTTTTGGATAATTGCACTTAGGACCTGGACCTTTATAGTATTTGCATTTTCATCCCTGTATTTGTGAGACACGTGCTTCGTCACGTGGTGTTTGGTGAATTTGCATTATCTGGGCTAATGTTTTGAGGTGTTATTGAATGAAATATACTTTTTGATATTTGCATCCATACCCATGTGAACACTTTTATTCGACATGTGTTGAAATCTTTGGGTATTTTGCAACTTCTTCCTTGGACTTTTAGCACCTGTTGCTAATAAGTCCCTGGAAGTAAGTTTATTGCATTGCAGTCCCTCTGTGCCCAGATCACGTGCAACGCGCGTGGGGACTTGGACAAATTGCACGAGGGACCCCCAGATTCCTGGACTTGTCACTTTACAGCCCCTAGAGATACTTTTTATTGCAAATAGGTCCCTGTGCACAGTGTGATTGTTTTTGATTTAAATAAAATATCAAATTTAACCCAAATCGTGTAAAAATTGGACACGTGGCTCCTGCCACTGTGTAAAATTTTCACTAATTTCTAGGTACCTTTTTGTGGCTTTTTATTATTTCTAAAAATTCAAAAATAGCCATTTTTGCCTCTGTCCAGATTGAAAATTCCCAAAAAATATAAAAACCCTTTTAAAAATTCCAAAAAAATTAAGTTTTGTTTATTTTTGGCTGTTTGAATTTCTATGCACTTTTGGTTATTTTTGGATTTATAAAAACCTTAAAAATTAAAAACCCTTAAAAATTTCATAAAAATCTAAAATATTATAGAAAATCCAAAAATTCATAAACTCTTCTTCTGAATTTTCCTTTTTGTTTCTACTTTTCATAAAAAATACCTCCAGGCTCTTCCAGACCATTTTATATTTTAATTTGGTCCTCCAAGCCTGACTAGACAGTTTTCTTTGTTTCTGCCTTCTTTTATTTTTAGAAAATTCCATAAAAATTATAAAATTCTCAAAATTCACCAAATCAGTAAAAACATATAAAACTTAAAAATATTTTTGTTTGAATTTTCGGACCATTTTTGAGTATTTTAATAATTGGTTAAAGTTGCTTGGATTTGACTTTTTATTATTTTCCTTCATTATTAAAAATCCAAAAAAAACAAAAATATTTAAAAACCACCAAAATTCTTTGTTTTTATTTTATTTTGCTTTCTGACTACTTCGTAGGTCGTGAGGACAATTCGTGCTCCCTGAGTCCGACCCTGGGTGCTACACCAGGCTAATCTCATAGCTAGGGCCACTATTTTTGATTTTCTTATTTTACCTGTTTGATTTGTGGTCTGCTCTTTATTTTTCTTGATTGACTAAATTATTTCCAAGATCCGGGTCGCAACGACCCTTGATCTATTTTATTCACCCGAATGGCGTCGTTGCCGGGGAGCACGACTTAGTAGTCTATTTTCTTTTTCTTTTTCTTTGATTTTTATTTTCTTTTGATTTTCGCGGCTTTCCGTGGCTTTTTCTTCGTCCGCAGCTTTTGTTTTTTCTTTTTTTTTTCATTTTTCTTTTATTTTCTTTTCTTTTGTTATTGATAGTTTTTGAGTGTTTATTTTTATTTCCATTTTTTGCACATATACCATGTTTTTACTTTATTTACTTTATTCACTTGGCTTGACACACTTTGTTGTTTGCTTGCGAGGGCCCGATCGGAGGCGGCCCCCTTCTGTACGGAGCCGCAGGAGAGCGCGAGGAGGCAACAGAGTGCGGAAGGAGTAGATAGTTTAGATTAGTTTCATTTCAGCAATATTTGAACTGTTGTAATAATACAGGGACAGGACACTCAGACACTCGGACTTGCTCTTAGACTCTCGGGGTCTATTTCGCCGAGCACCGGTGTGCTCGGGGGACCCCTCAGTTTTTCGCGGCTTTTATCGTGGTTTTTGTTTATTTCCCGCCAATTCGGTTTCTCGCGGATTTTTAGCCCCTAGCCTAAGGATTTTTGCTTGACTGTGACGTAATTAGTAGGGTTCACACACCTTAATAACCTTGCCTGTACTTATAGATCGATAATTGGACCAAAATAAAAAGATTAATAAAAAGACTATTTGATCACCTGAGGGGTCACGCGCCGCTAGAGGTCGTATACAGTGCTGGCAGGACCCGTTGTAGCGGGTACCGATCGGCATCCGAGGCCAGACTCCGACCCTCTTGATTGACCACTTAGCCACTGTTCTGTCGAGTAGAACTGCTTGTTAGGGCCCGGATTTTCGCTTGCATCATTTAGCTAGTTTTATTTCTGTCTTTCACTTCAGCGCGGATCATCTTGCATGTAGACTGCTGGAGTCAGGTACGCATTTCTTACTGCATGCATCATTGATTTCTCGCGCATCGCTTTTTCGACTTCTCCTTCCGATTTTTGGACTTAAATAACCAGAGAACCAAAAAATTCGTTAGGCAATTGTTTTTATTTGAAAAATACCTAAAAATTCAAACCATAAAATTGGGACTGTTAACTCTATTTGACCCTAAAAGAGATTCACCCGAAAAAATTTGTCTTAGGGAGAGCAACCCCCTCCTTGTCTGGTTTGCATGTGCGAGAGAGTGACCCGCACCCTAGGATAGAGCCACATCTGGACCCTTTCAGACTATTGCTCTTGAGCTAGTCGTTCTCCAGTGAGGATCGCTCCGGTCTCCGGTAAAGCGGGCCGTGATATCCTTAATAGAGCGAGCCGATCGGGTAGCCGGTAAACGGTCCGGGCTTGTACTGGCTGGGAAAGATCTAGTTCGGGATCGGACCAGTCTCCTGGGGGAACTGGATTCCCAACAGGTCATGTAATCACTATGCTATCTTGACTTGATCAACTAATAAAAACTGAAAAGATAACTGACCGAACTCTTACGGTCTTCAGCTCGCGTTGAATAGGTGAATCAGGGGTTTGTTTGTTGATCATATTTGTTACCAGATCCCATCCGCCCGACTCGCCAGATCACGATGATGGGCAGGAGGTCCCTTAGGCAGCCTTTGGCTGCATCGCTTGACCGCACTCCCACCCATTCATCTAGGTCGGTTCGCGAGAGCCGAGACCCCGCTCTCCGAACCCGAGTTCGACTCCACCCTGTTCCCCCTCAACCACCATTCTACCATTCCTGAGATGCCAATGCAGAATGAGAGACCACAGTCAGATGATTTATCAGCACATGAGTTTGGGTCTTTTGCCTTTGCAGAGACCATGGCCGGTAGCAGCGACGATCGCATAGGAGGTCCGAGAGCCGAGCAGACATTCATCATGGACCATGGTGCGATCAACTCCACCCTGATCGCCTCCCTAGAGACAATACAACATCAGTTGAGGGATCAGGGAGCCTTCATGATTGAGATGAGACGTGAGATGGAGCAGTTGAGAGCCGACCACGATCAGCGCGAGCCAGGAGATGGGCCGAGGATACCCGATGATGCGGCAGCCGTCGCAGCCGCCGCAGCAGCAGCATCATCAGATCCACCGAGACCAATGCGGAAGTTACACAACCCCGGGTCGACTTTGATGCATCGTTGGGTCGTTCTTCCAGCCATCGTGGGGGACTTCAAGTTCCCCCAGACACTTTGCAGCTCCTCCCCCGGTTCCATGGGCTCGCCACTGAGGAGCCTCATCTCCACCTACAGGAGTTCTTGATGATCTACAGCACAGTCCATGACAGACAGGTGGACGAGGATACCATCCGCATGATTGCCTTCACCTTCTCACTAGCAAACAGAGCAGCCACCTGGATGAAGCATCTGGGGAAGTTTGTCTACACTTGGGAGCAGCTTCGCACCGAGTAATTGAATAAGTACTATCCACTCGGGCGGACGAACGTAGCTAGAGCCTTGATCAGCAACTTCTCCATGCTCCCCAATGAGCAATTCCACGAGGCATGGGAGAGGTTCAAAGAGTTGACAGACAGATGCCCGCACCATGAGATTTCGAAGCCAAACCTTGTTCAGAGCTTCTTCTGCGGGCTGACACCATAGCTACAGGGCCTGGTGAATGCTTCATGTGGCGGGTCCTATTTCGCCAAGGATCATGATCAGGTCTGGACCATCTACGAGAAGATGGCCGAGAACTATATGGTGATGTCCCAGACCCGACTCTACACACAGGGACGCCCTCAGCCACAGACCATGCAGTACCAGAGGATCGTATGGGTCGACGGCGGTCCATCCACTTCGTCAGCGACAGTAGCACAGGCCGAGTCCACGGCCGCCGACATGGGTATCATCAGCGAGAAGCTGGACCGGATGGAGATTATCGAGAAGAAGCAGTGCCAGGGTATCATGCAGATGGAGCAGATGGCACATACACTGAGTGACCTGAAGACACAACTCATGCGTCTCCAGGAGGCACAGACGGCTTCCCATCCCCATCTTCAGGCACGAGGCGATCCGAGTAGCACCGGCAGCTCGTCTCAACGCTTGATGAATCTCCATTTTATCACCTTTATTCTATCATTTTGGCCTTAAAAACCCCAACAAATGCATGTAAATAGCCTCAATTTGTATATAATAGCATTCATTGTTCATTGTATTTATTGTACATAAAATAAGGTTTTTAATGCCAAAATTATAGAATAAAGAGAAGAAAAGAAAAAGGAATAAAATATTGAAGATATTTTATGACCCAAACCCTGAGACCAAGGCCATCATGGAATCGGTCGACAAGGAATAAAGTAGGGGGAGATAAGGGCCAGTATACAATAAATACCTCATTTATTTATTCATTTATTTATGCATTTTTGACACCTATTTTGTACATAATTATTTATTCATCAAATAAAGAAACTTTGTTCATAAAAGATGTAGATAATAATGTAAATAAAAATACAAAATTAAGTTTGTGTAAAAATAATACTCAGTGTGCATTTTATACACAGAATAAAAAGCAAAAATCTCAACTTCACAAATCCATATCTTGCAAATAAAAACTCCAAATCACCCAAACTCAGCTTTAATTGTATATAGCTTTCCATGAAAGATTTAATAAAACTGGTTTTCATATTTTTGGAGTTCATCTGTAGAAGTTAGGTTTTTGACCCTCATTGTACGATCCGCTTGATTAAAATATTCATTTTATTCAATATTCATTATTTTGATAAATTTATATTTCTAGAATTGTGTAAATAATATATATAATACATGTACATAATGAAATTAAAAGAAAACTAAAAAGAATTTGTAAAATCAAATAAGCTTATGTAATACATAGGCAAAATACCTATGTTAAGAATGTACATAAATAAAAGGGGATTTTAATTATTTTATTCTTTATTCATCTATATTTTTATAATAATGTATATATTATATATAACTTATTAAAAATACAAATCTAAAATAAAAACAAATAAAATTCATTAAATAAATAAAATGTATATAATATATAGGTAAAATACCTATAAGTATACCTACATATACATAAACACATTTATTTAAAAATGTAAATAAACTCATAAAAAATAAATAAAAATATATTTATAGTCATAAAAATAAGTTATAAATTTATAAAATAAGAAAATAAAATAATAAAATAAAATAAACAAAATAAAAATAAATATATATAAATATACTTATAAATACATTATTTTAATAAAACTGAAATAAAATACTTCAAAAAAAATAAATAAAAATCATAAATAAATACTACATTAATTTATAAACATTTTTTATTTTATACGAAAAATCTAATTAATTCATTTAATATGTTAAATAAATGGGTCAAGACCTGGTCGATGTGGACCAATCAGGGGCCAAGGAGTGTTGACCCCCGGTCAACTCCCCCTGCGCCTCTGACTTCCGTCAGACATGTCTTTTCCCCCAATTTTCGCCCTTTTTCCCGCTCGATTGGTTGCTCCTTCAGCAGCCATCCCTTCACGGATTTTATTCTCTGATCATCCATGATCCTCGCCGAGATTCTGGAACCCTTGTACATAGCATAGATTCGTTGATTTTAGCCAATCAATAAAGGCCTCCAGGGATGTCTATAATTAAGTTCTTCTTCTTCCTTGGCCGAATTTGGCCAATTTCTCTTCCCCCAAAAGGCTTGAATCGGTCCCTAGACGAGCCCTTGTGATAGGAGGCGCTTCCCAGCACCTCGGTTCGGCCCAAGGAGGAGGAAAGTTTTGTTGCGGCGGCGCTCCGGTGGCCGCCCTGCTCCCTGGAGGCCCCCAGGTTTAAGAGCTGCGCTTTTACTCATTTTAGATAGGTTTTTGTTTTAGCATTTCATTCCTGTTGTTTAAATAGCTTTAGGACCTTAGGTGTAGCTTAGATTCGAGCCCCCGTAGTTCGCCGGAGCTCTGCTCCGGCGACTTCACCACCTTGTTCTGACCGTACTCCGCCACTATTTCGCTTTCATTTCGATCCCCTCCATGTTCTCCACCTCCAGACCACTCCGTCCCAACCAAATCTGCTCCAGATCTGCAAAACGAGGCCTCGACTCCACCCTTCGCCGGAGGCTTCGCCATTCCGCCCATTTCGACGCTAACAGCTTCAATTTCTGGTCGAGGAGCATCGCCTCGAGCTAGCGTTCTTCCTGTGCAGGTCAGGTGCGTTGGATAGCACCATGTTCTCCACCTTGTTTCCGACCACACTCCGCCACCATTTTGCCTTCATTTCGATCCCCTCCATGTTCTCCACCTCCAGACCACTCCGTCCCAACCAGATCTGCTCCAGATCTGTGAACCGAGGCCTCGACTCCACCCTTCGCCGGAGGCTTTGCCATTCCGCCCATTTCGACGCTAATAGCTTCAATTTCTGGTCGAGGAGCATCGCCTCGAGCCAAGCGTTCTTCCTGTGCAGGTCAGGTGCGTTGGATAGCACCAGGAGCCGATTCACATGCGGGCGGAGGTACCTGGAGCCCCGATCCTTCTCCGAGCTCGTGGCGGCGCTTCAGCGTGCCTCCGGCCGATCTACCACCTCCAGCAAGTAAAGCAACCTCCCAGGAAGCTCCTGGGACCTTCAGGTGCAGCGATGATTAGCGGGAGAGAGAGATCGAGGAGGAAGAAGCTCTCCCCGGTGAACGTTCTTCCCTGTTCTTCCACGTGTGCTCCCCGCCGTTGGATGAAGACGAAGGCCCAGGTTGAGCCTCAGCCGTCAGATCCTCCAGCGCTTCGACCGTCAGATCACGCGAGTGATCTAATCTCAGCCGTGGATCGCGAAGCGGCATCGGGGGAGGAGGTGGCGATGCGTGTCAAGTGAAGAAAGCACAACCGTTGGATAGCGCGCCTTTGGGGGTAATTTGCATATTTAGCCCCCACACTTTTTGTATTTAATTTTTAATACTGTAAAATAAATAGCACGTTGTAAATAATTGTAGTTTTTGCTGAAAGGACCCTGAGTTTCTTAGAATTGCATTTAAGTCCTTCCGTGCCTCACGTGTAGTCCCACGTGAGGCGCGTGAAATTTGCAAGGATACCCTGGCGGTTTTTGTATATTGGAAATTAGCCCTAAAATTATAAATAACTGTTTATTTCTGTAGAATTTTTGCACTGATGCCCCTGGAAATTATTTTATTTGTAAAAATGCCCCTGCTAGGCTGTTTTATTTTTGTGTCTTTTAGCTATTTATTAAAAATACCTAGGGTACTTCTAAAAATTCAGAAAAATGTGGATAAGTGCTTCATGTAGTGTTCTTCCACGTCCATATTTTATTTCACATTTTTTGCATTTATCCTAATTATTAAAAATGAAAAAGAAGCCCATTTTGTACTGTCTAGATTATAAAATACAAAAAAAATTATAAAATGTTTTTAAAAAATTCCAAAAAAACCATATATGGTATATTTATATATATATTGAGTTCAGAAATTAAAAAACCCTAAAAATAAAAAAAGAAAAATAAAAAAATCAGAAAGCTCCAAAATCCAACAAAAAATAGAAAAATCATTAAAAAATACCAAAAATACATTTTTCTCCTTTATAATTATCTATATATTATTAATAATATATTAAAATTAATTTGGGTATTTTTGGAGTGTATTTTATATTTTTAAAACCCAAATTATATTCGGCTATGTAATTAGTCCTATATTGTGGACATTTTTGATATGAAAAATACATAACAATTAGAAATATCCCAGAAAAATAACAAAAAAATTAGAATAATATTAAAAAGCTAAAAAAATTATATCTATATATATTTTAAGTATTTATGTCTATATATATATTTATGATAGTATTCCTCTCTCTCTCTTCTTATATATATATATATCTTTTTATATATCTATGTATACATAATTATATTATATTATTAAAAATATAAAAAGAAAAATAATACATAAAATATATATAAAATATAAAACAAAATAAAAATTATAAAATTTAAAAAAATAAAAAAAATATAAAAAAATACAAAACCCAAAACCCACAAAAACAATAATTGGACATGAACAAGGGATTGAATAAATGATACATCACATACATCCCCTTCGCCTCCCAGTGTTCGACCTCTACCTGTACTTACACCTATACACATTTGCATGTAGAGTTATAATAAATTTTAACTCCACATTTTTGGATATTCAATGCATACATTGATTGTGGGTTAATTGTTGATCGATTTGGGATTTCGTCTGAGGTCAACTCAGCGGCTGTCTCTCCACCTTGTGGAAAGACACGATCTCGGTGAATTCCCTTTCATCAAATGGCGCCGTTGCCGGGGAGGCAACGAATTTTGTATGATTTTGTGAGCTTAGTTGTTCATTCATTCAATTATTTGCTCATGTCCATGATCAATTTATTTGTTTGGTTTTTATTTCTATTTGATATTATTTGATTGACTGCTCTGACCATTTCTTTTCCTTGTCTTTGATGCGAGGGACCGCCAAGCGAAGGAGGACCTCTTAGGAGGACCTATGCACCCAAGCAAGGTGGAGTTGGCTCTTCTATGCCAGGACAACAGGAGAGAGCATCAAAGGGAGATGAAGAAGAAGTTTTGAAGACAGTCTCTATTTTTTTCTGCATTTTATTTTATTTCATTTTATTATGTATATTCATGTGAGAGAGTGACACTTAGAATTTTGTAATAATACAGGACTCTCACAGGTACACTCTGACTCCCGAGGTCCAGTGCCCGAGGGATTGTTCCCTTGGGGGCCTCGATGATTTTGACGCTTTTTCCTTTCCTTTATTTTATTTTATTATTTTGTGTGACTGAGCCTTAGCTTAGGAGTTGCTTGCTCGTAGAGTTAGGTCCAAACACCCTAATTATTTGCATGTACCTATAGTTCGCTTTGGACCTAGGTCAAACTCTAAACAGCCATTCATTTATCTCTTAGCCTTTGTGCCACAGCGAGCCCCGCAAAGCGCTTTCTCCAAAACTCAAGTGTGTTGAGCAGAGGAGGGGTGAGCCAAGACCGGACTTTTTGAGGCTAAAGATGAATGAGCGACTTGTGGTGCTTCACGATATTAGCAATTTCTGAACCTAGGGCGATTTCTTCGGTTTGCATTTGCATATAGCATAGGTTTCACATTCTGTTCTGCATCCCGCATGGAGAGAGCTGGGAGGCACTATAAGTCTTCTTACTTGGCATTCATCATCGTTTTCCGACTTGCATGGCTTTTCCGATCTTCTCCCTCTGTTTTCGCCAACCTAGGATGCTTGATGGAAATTGGAACCTCGATAGGCACATGCATTGAAAATACCCAAAAAAGTGATAACTTAAATAAAATCGGGACTGCTAAATCTATTGGACTTAAAAATAAAACGTAATGGATTCCTTGTCTTGTGGAGAGCAACCCCCTCATTGGATGCATTTTAAGTGCTCACGTACACACTAAGGAGTAGAGGCCAAATCCTATCAAGCCTCCTAAGTGATTGTACAATTTTTGTGGTTCTCACCTAACTCTAAAATCGAAAAGATAAATGACCGTCACCTGATGGTCTTCACTGTGTTGAGTAGGTGAATTGGGAGTTTGCCTTGTGTCTTGATTGTGACTTGGAGCTCGTTGTGTTTTTCATTCATTATTAGAGTAGTCGGTCCCGCTCGTGTGAGTCATGCATTTTTTATTTTTGAGTCTCTCTACCTCTCTTATACATATATCTCTTCATTTTGCATCGAGTCATGATATTGGTGCTTGAGCTCAATCATTCTTCGCCAAATCCTTCGTTTCCCGCTTCTTCACCATCTTCTTCGTATCCATCGTACCATCTTCTCTGGTTCGGGGAGAGACCTCTCTTCGGACCGCAATTTTGACGGTGTTCCCCGCCTTGTGTGGAACACCCAATTTTGTCTATGTACCGATCTTCTAGCCCGCCCTCCTCGTTCCCTCTGCATCACCTTTCTACCACCCATGATATTGGCACGCCCGCTCAATCAGCTTCTCCACTTCATTGTGGTACCCTTCTTATCCATCTTCCTCGTATCCCCCGTATCATCTCTCCCTTTACCCAGGAATGCTGTGCATATTGATGAGGCCCGCATCAAGGATTATTTATACTGATTACTTGTAAGTCGGGCCAGTGATGTTGAGGTTGCTGAGATTGATGTGATGGATTTGTCTTTGATACATGCATATGGGCTTCTTGAGGATTTTTGCTGATGCATAGAGCATAGGTGTGATGCATTATTGAAGATTTACATCACGCGCACCGGATTGAGGATGTGATATGATGCAATGATTTGGGGATGATTTCATGTGTATTGATTGATCTATCTGTCTTGAGGATCCAGCCATCTTGATTTCGAGGGTTGACTGCTCATTCTGATATGGACTGACTGATAAAGGTGTGCGGATCCTGCATGATCTCTCATCTTCCTATTTAACCCATCCTTGATCTCCTGACTCTTTAATCCACCCTGACTATCTTTCGTGCCATCTCAGCTGACTAGATTGACCCAAGGGATGTTTGGTGCATGACATGATTATTTGCTCCCTTGCTTGATCTTATGCCCTCTGGATGATTGAATGATTGAACACTTTTGAGGACCTGAGATGACTTGCCAGCATTCCAAAGACCTACATTGATATAGCTCGCATTACTTCCCGAGGACTATCTGCGGGAGAATGCGACAATTTCTAGGACTGCGGTTTCATTCACTGCTTCAGTCGCCATTGTGATGGGACCTGGAACCAAGTCAGATGATATGCTTGATTGACCTCCCCCTGTGATGGTGTGCCTGACCTGTCGGTACCTGAGGCCAACTGTCTGATTGCTCTCCTTGACGGTCCTCGCAAGGACGAGCCTTGATACTACAATTATTCACTACCTAGTTCATAGCTCTCCGAGGGTCATCTACGAGAGGCTATGACACAATTTAGCTCTATTGGTCTCCTCTGCTGATAGGCTATCTGCCGCCTACCATGACCATATTCTCTGAAGGTCCGTCTGATGGATCCAACTCCCTTGAGCCTGCCTCTCTCCTTGACGACCCTCGCAAGGACAACATGTATTCTGATTTTTCACTGTGTAACTCACATCACTTCCCGAGGACTATCTGCGGAAGGATGTGACACTTTCTTTACGATCGGATTCTCTCACTTCTGGTGCCTCCATTTGTTGGGGCACGTAGCTGATTCGTCTGATACGAGCAGTCAGTCTCCCTTTCTGACTATGCGCCCGATCTGTTGGGCCATGGGACCGACCTGCTCAGACGCCTTTGCGTCCGCTCTCCTTGACGGTCCTCGCAAGGATGAGCTCTTTTCTGACTATTCCTGGCCTAGATCGCAGTACTCTCCGAGGACTATCTGCGAGAGACTGCGACACTTTCTTTACGCTCGGTTCCTACTACTGACTGTGTCTCCGATCTGCGGAGCACGGAATCGAGTCGTCTGATATACATGATTCTTGGTCCCATCTTGAGTTGTGTATTCGATCTGCGGATCATGGGACCTATCTGATTAGACTCCTTTGAGTCTTCTTGCCTTGATGATCCTCACGAGGTTGAGCTTCTGATATCTGCTATTTTCATACTTAGCTGGCAGCCCGCTCCCCGAGGGTTATCTGCGGGACGCTGCCATACTTTCCTGATTTGACGGTCTCTTCTGCTGGTAGCCGATCTGTCGCCTACCAAGACCGTCCCTGTGATCCGTCTAATGGATCAGGCTCCTTTGAGCCCGCTCTCCTTGACGACCCTCGCAAGGGTGAGCTTCTGTTCTGATTATTCATTGACTAGTATGTACCTCTCCCCGAGGGTTATCTGCGGGAGAGTACATCATTTTCTAGGTACTCGGCTTCAGTCTGGTGTCTCCCATGCGGTGGAGCACGAAGCTGGGTCTTCTGACTTGCGTACTCGATCTCCTCCCTGGTTGTGTCTCCTCTCTGTTGGAGCACGGAGCCGAGTCTTCTGATTATTCTCTGATTCCTCTCACCTTGAGGACCCTCGCAAGAGTGAGCCACATATTGTGTTGTTCGGTGTATTCTTGTGACTTTCAGATTATATCACCACCGTGCATCACACAGTCTCATATGCTTTATTTCCGATCTAACTGAGACCATGATTGACTAGGAGGAGTCTGTACTGCTCTTTCTTCCTCCCGGTCTTATAGTATCAGCTCCGTTCCCTCATACTGACCTTCTATGCCGATTGACTGAGTTCTGCTACCGGACAAGATATCTTTACTTTCCGATCTGATTATCCCTGGTAGCTGACACCCACCTGACTGAATATCCGGGTGTCTTTTCACCTTCTGACTGCGTCCTCATTCTCATAGGGAGACGACGACGAGAGCACGGTATTCACTTTTCAGATACCGTCCTATACTCCACCAGTCTTTCACTGCTTGTATATATGTGTACCTTTTTCATTCTTTCTCCCGTATGTTCTGTGTGCCACAGATCTATCGCCATATATTTGTGTCTACACTTAGGACGTACCTTATCCTAAGTATAGGGGGGTACACACCGCGTTGTTCTTTCGTTGTTCAGTTTTGTCACTCCTGTTGTTGCCTATACTTAGGGATGTCTCACCCTAAGTATAGGGGGAGTGATGCGTATATTCTACACAATCTTTTCATCAATCTGTATATATCTCTCTTTTTTTCTTTTCTTCTTTTCTTCTTTTCCTTTCCTATCTTCTGTATCTAAATAAAAGGTGTTGCCCCTTTTTGTCAGTATCCTGTACTTAGGACGTACTTTGTCCTAAGTATAGGGGGGGTGCACCCCTGATTTGTTCATCTGTTTATTCCCACCCTTGACCCTCCCTGTTTTGTGTACAATCTGCTATACTTAGGATTACTTGATCCTAAGTATAGGGGGGACGGTCAACTTCTCATTCATTCATCTCTTATTCATATATTCTTTAGACTTGTCTATACTCAGTACGAGTTATGTCTTCTCTTTCTCTTTTCCGATCTATGAGGACATAGCTCAAAGCTAAGTATAGGGGGGTCGTATATACTCTGTATATACTTTAGCCATAACTCGTACTTTCCTAATAATATGGCTAATAATTCATTAAAAATCTTAATAAAAAGATGTATTCCTCAAATTCTTTTTGTATATACTGATTAATAAATCAGGTGAAAATATTTTTTGCAAAATGTTTGAAAAATATTTTGAAAATCTTTGTGAACATTTATTGAAAACTATTTTGAAAATATTTTGTTACATGTTTTCAACCTGTTTAAAAATGTGTGGTTTGTAAAATTTATTTTCTTTGTGTAAAATAAAATGTTTGAAGAATGGTTTGCAAATGGTTTGAAAAATGGTTGCAAAAATATGTTGAAAATCTATATATACTGTTTTGAAAAGCCTTTGCAAAATGATTTTTAAATGTGTGTACATGTTTGTAAAAATTATTTTGGACTATAGTTTTCAAAAATTTTCTGAAAAATTTGTTTCAAATAAGTTTGAGGAATAAATACATCTAATAAAAAATATATATAATAAATAAACAAGATTCTTTAATAAGTGTACATATATACCTCTAAATAAAAACTAAATTCTAAATTCTTTTAAAAAAATAAAGCGGCACGCCCATGTAAATAGCTGTATATATTGGATGCCAAAATTCTTTTCTTGTGTAAAATTCTTCTTTGTTTTCAAAAATTCTTTGAAAACTTGCATTATTCTTTGCATATTTGTAAATAGCATTTGCATTGCATTCATATTCTTTGATTGAGTATTGATGATTGAACTAGTCCAATAAAGTCGAAGATTGGAGCTTGGTTGGACCTTACTGCACCTAACTGCACTGGAACCTTATGGGAACTAGGTTTAAGGTACTTCAGGTCTATTCAGACTTAATTCTTTGAGAAATCAGGGCCAGGTTCAAGTCACCTCAGTGGACTAACTAGAACTTTTCGAAACACACGTATGACTCTTGTCGGCCGTGACCTAACTTGGACACTTGCACCTTTCACTTGGCTCAACTCAGTTGGAGTAGTGAGGGGGTTGGATTTGCCAGTCTGAGACGCACACAGGTGAAAACATTCATCCTCGTCTAGGGAGGGAAGTGCACCCCAACCTGGCCCAATAGCCATGAGGTCTAAAGACAGGAGATTGTGGGTTGCGATAAAGCTTCAAAAGAGGGATAGTCTACTGGCTCAAGGGGAAAAACTCCTTATGTAAATGCTGCTGTGAATAGTATGTTGAAAAAAAATGGTCAGGCATGTACAAAAATAAAATGCCTGCAAAGTATGTACAAAGTAAATAAGCAAGCTTGAGTTCCAAAGTCAAATATGTGAGCCTGCAGCTGGATGACTTGACTACACTGGTCTTGCATCCCAGGATAGGTAGCTACACTGGCTACCATCCATTCTTCTCTTCACCCCCTCCTCTTGAGCTGGTTGCCACTTGAACTTAGAAGGGAATACCCTACTCCTCAAGGAAAGAGCTGTTGGATTGGGGAATCATTGGGATGTCATTCTGGAGAAGTCAGTTCCTTTGTCATTTCAGTTGGGGAGAGCCACCATCACTTACACTGTACAAGTCAGCTTCATAGTCATAAGGGTTTGCGTATGATATAGGCTAGTTCTGACCTGGCTATTGACGTGATTTGAACCAAGTTCTGTGACTCTTGAAAGCTGTTGTATTTTAAATCTGGTTCCCGACTAGGTTCCACACACATTCTCACATCAAGGTCTAACCTGAGCTCCAAACTTTGATTTTGTACAGATGAGTTTAATAATCATGATCAATTCAATTTATTCTTTACATTCTTTATTTTGGCTTTTCTTTTCTTCTTATTCTTTATTCTTTTTGTACTTATTGCATAAGTGTTTGCTAGGGACTAGCAAAGGAAAGTATAGGGGGGTGATGAATCTCCATTTCATCACCTTTAATCTATCATTTTGACCTTAAAAACCCCAGCAAATGCATGTAAATAGCCTCAATTTGTATATAATAGCATTCATTGTTCATTGTATTTATTGTACATAAAATAAGGTTTTTAATGCCAAAATTATAGAATAAAGAGAAGAAAAGAAAAAGGAATAAAATATTGAAGATATTTTATGACCCAAACCCCGAGACCAAGGCCAGCATGGAATTGGTCGACAAGGAATAAAGTAGGGGGAGATAAGGGCCAGTATACAATAAATACCTCATTTATTTATTCATTTATCTATGCATTTTTGACACCTATTTTGTACATAATTATTTATTCATCAAATAAGGAAACTTTGTTCATAAAAGATGTATATAATAATGTAAATAAAAATACAAAATTGAGTTTGTGTAAAAATAATACTCAGTGTGCATTTTTTTACACAGAATAAAAAGCAAAAATCTCAACTTCACAGATCCATATCTTGCAAATAAAAACTCCAAATCACCCAAACTCACCTTTAATTGTATATATCTTTCCATGAACTATTTAATAAAAATGGTTTCATATTTTTTGGAGTTCATCTATAGAAGTTAGGTTTTTGACCCTCATTGTACAATCCGCCTGATTAAAATATTCATTTTATTCAATATTCATTATTTTGATAAATTTATATTTTTAGAATTGTGTAAATAATGTATATAATACATGTACATAATGAAATTAAAAGAAAACTAAAAAGAATTTGTAAAATCAAATAAGCTTATGTAATACATAGGCAAAATACCTATGTTAAGAATGTACATAAATAAAAGGGGATTTTAATTCTTTTATTCTTTATTCATCTATATTTTTATAATAATGTATATAATATATATAACTTATTAAAAATACAAATCTAAAATAAAAACAAATAAAATTCATTAAATAAATAAAATGTATATAATATATAGGTAAAATACCTATAAGTATACCTACATATACATAAACACATTTATTTAAAAATGTAAATAAACTCATAAAAAATAAATAAAAATATATTTATAGTCATAAAAATAAGTTATAAATTTATAAAATAAGAAAATAAAATAATAAAATAAAATAAACAAAATAAAAATAAATATATATAAATATACTTATAAATACATTATTTTAATAAACTAAAATAAAATACTTCAAAAAAAAATAAAAATCATAAATAAATACTACATTAATTTATAAACATTTTTTATTTTATACGAAAAATCTAATTAATTCATTTAATATATTAAATAAATTGGTCAAGACCTGATCGATGTGGACCAATCATGGGCCAGGGAGTGTTGACCCCTGGTCAACTCCCCCTGCGCCTCTGACTTCCGTCAGACATGTCTTTTCCCCCAATTTTCGCCCTTTTTCCCGCTCGATTGGTTGCTCCTTCGGCAGCCATCCCTTCACGGATTTTATTCTCTGATCATCCATGATCCTCGCCGAGATTCTGGAACCCTTGTACATAGCATAGATTCGTTGATTTTAGCCAGTCAATAAAGGCCTCCAGGGATGTCTGTAAATAAGTTCTTCTTCTTCCTTGGCCGAATTTGGACAATTTCTCTTCCCCCAAAAGGCTTGAATCGGTCCCTGGACGAGCCCTTGTGACAGGAGGCGCTTCCCAGCACCTCGGTTCGGCCCAAGGAGGAGGAAAGTTTTGTCGCGGCGGTGCTCCGGTGGCCGCCCTGCTCCCTGGAGGCCCCCAGGTTTAAGAGCCGCGCTTTTACTCGTTTTAGATAGGTTTTCATTTTAGAATTTCATTCCTGTTGTTTAAATAGCTTTAGGACCTTAGGTGTAGCTTAGATTCGAGCCCCCGTAGTTCGCCGGAGCTCTGCTCCAGCGACTTCACCACCTTGTTTCCGACCATACTCCGCCACCATTTCGCCTTCATTTCGATCGCCTCCGTGTTCTCCACCTCCAGACCACTCCGTCCCAACCAGATCTGCTCCAGATCTGCGAACCGAGGCCTCGACTCCACCCTTCGCCGGAGGCTTCGCCATTCCGCCCATTTCGACGCTAACAGCTTCAATTTCTGGTCGAGGAGCATCGCCTCGAGCCTAGCATTCTTCCTGTGCAGGTCAGGTGCGTTGGATAGCACCAGGAGCCGATTCACATGCGGGCGGAGGTACCTGGAGCCCCGATCCTTCTCCGAGCTCGTGGCGGCGCTTCAGCGTGCCTCCGGCCGATCTATCACCTCCAACAAGTAAAGCAACCTCCCAGGAAGCTCCTGGGACCTTCAGGTGCAGCGATGATCGGCGGGAGAGCGAGATCGAGGAGGAAGAAGCTCGCCCCGACGAACGTTCTTCCCTGTTCTTCCACGTGTGCTCCCCGTCGTTGGATGAAGACGAAGGCCTAAGTTGAGCCTCAGCCGTCAGATCCTCCAGCGCTTCGACCGTCAGATCACGCAAGTGATCTAATCTCAGCCGTGGATCGCGAAGCGGCATCGGGCAAGGAGGTGGCGACGCGTGTCAAGTGAAGAAAGCACAACCGTTGGATAGCGCACCTTTGGGGGTAATTTGCATATTTAGCCCCCGCACTTTTTGTATTTAATTTTTAATACTGTAAAATAAATAGCACGTTGTAAATAATTGTAATTTTTGCTGAAAGGTCCCTGAGTTTTTTAGAATTGCATTTAGGTCCTTCCGCGCCTCACGTACAGTCCCACGTGAGGCGCGTGAAATTTGCAAGGATACCCTGGCGGTTTTTGTATATTGGAAATTAGTCCCAAAAATATAAATAACTGTTTATTCCTGTAGAAATTTTGCACTGATGCCCCTGGAAATTATTTTATTTGCAAAAATGCCCCTGCCAGGCTGTTTTATTTTTGTGTCTTTTAGCTATTTATTAAAAATACTTAGGGTGCTTCTAAAAATTCAGAAAAATGAGGATAAGTGCTTCACGTAGTGTTCTTCCACGCCCATATTTTATTTCACATTTTTTATATTTATCCTAATTATTAAAAATGAAAAAGAAGCCCATTTTGTACTGTCTAGATTATAAAATACAAAAAAATTATAAAATGTTTTTGAAAAATTCCAAAAAAACCACATATGGTATATTTATATATATATTGAGTTCAAAAATTGAAAAACCCTAAAAATAAAAAAAGAAAAATAAAAAAAATCAGAAAGCTCCAAAATCCAACAAAAAATAGAAAAATCCTTAAAAAATACCAAAAATACATTTTTTGTCCTTTATAATTATATATATATTATTATTTATATACTAAATTTAATTTGGGTATTTTTGGAGTGTATTTTATATTTTTAAAACCCAAATTATATTCGGCTATGTAATTAGTCCTATATTGTAGACATTTTTGAAATTAAAAATACATAAAAATTAGAAATATCCCAGAAAAATAACAAAAAAATTAGAATAATATTAAAAAGCTAAAAAAATTATATCTATATATATTTTAAGTATTTATGTCTATATATATATTTATGATAGTATTCCTCTCTCTCTCTCTTCTTATATATATCTCTTTATATATCTATGTATACATAATTATATTATATTATTAAAAATATAAAAAGAAAAATAATATATAAAATATAAAACAAAATAAAAATTATAAAATTATAAAATTAAAAAAATAAAAAAATATAAAAAATTACAAAACCCAAAACACACAAAAACAATAATTGGACATGAACAAGGGATTGAATAAATGATACATCACATACATCCCCTTCGCCTCCCAGTGTTCGACCTCTACCTGTACTTACACCTATACACATTTGCATGTAGAGTTATAATAAATTTGAACTCCACATTTTTGGATATTCATTGCATACATTGATTGTGGGTTAATTGTTGATCGATTTGGGATTTCGTCTGAGGTCAACTCAGCGGCTGTCTCTCCACCCTGTGGAAAGACACGATCTCGGCGAATTCCCTTTCATCAGCGCTTCAGCCACCAGCAGCCTAGACAGGTCCATCTTGTACATGCGGAGCCGTACTAGCAGCCGCAGCTACACTACCAGTCGCCACCATCTCCAGACACGCAGATGGTGGTCTACCGGTCGGATCAGCCTCTTGCCGTACTCCCACTAGTCACCTATGAGCCCGAGCCGTTGATGGATGTCAACAGGATTCGGTACGACCATCCTCAGCCCGGTATCCGACGAGACCATCCCGGATTCCGTTGGTCGGCCGGAGGTGCCAGTTCCCAGCAGCAGTCTCCGTGTCAGGGTAGCTAGTACGACCATCAGCGAGATCACCAGCAGCAGCAACCCCTAGTGTACCAGCAGCAACAGCAGTCTTCACAGTATGGTCCTTGTCCCTATCAGCAGGGACATCCTTGGAGGCGTGATCAGCCTCAGCAGCAGCAGTATCATCCCCAGTCATACCCCTCTCACCTGCAGCACCAGACACAGCAGCAGCCTCACTACCAGCGAGGCAACCCGTTAGGTTCTCATGGGCCATCCTATGAGAGCCCCTCCTTCGACGACAAAGCCCGCCTCTTGACCGATCAGCAGGCTACTTTCAGACGGGAGATGGACGAGTTCCGTCAAGAGATGCAGGAGATTGTGAGAGGGAAGGCCGCCATCCCTACCCAGATCAAGCCAAATCCGAACAACCTCAAGAGGAAGTCTGAGCAGGTAGATTTCACAGAGTATGCCACTCCGAGTGATTCTTTTGGTGATATGTCTGCCTATCTTTTTGATACTGACTTTGTCACATTTAGGAGCGGTAGGATGCCAGAAGGCGGTGCCTCGTCTGAGCGACACCCCGAGGCCACTTCCAGAGCGCCAGGCGAGGAGGAGAGCGATGCTGAAGCCGCTAGAGATGATGACGGTGGTACTGATGCCACCATGGATGCTGATCCCACCGGCGGTACTGATGCCGTCGTTTCACCAGATGGAGGAGGTGGTACTGATGCCACTAGTGCTGCCGAGCCAGAGCACGGTACTGATGCCGCGAGCTGACCAACCGAGGGTGGTGCTGATGCCACCGTTTTTACTTCTGAGAGTCCTGTAGTCTTTCCTTCTGTTCATGTATCTCAGGACACTTTTGGCAATAATGGAAAGGGTTTATTTTCTTCTGCTCCACCTGTGGTGCTTGATGTATGTGTGGACTTTGCCGTCGAGCAGCCTAGACCTTCTCCTAGTCCTTCATCTGAGAAGGACCCTGTGATCCCCTTCCCTAGAGCACTCCACATGGGAAAGGGGAAGAAAATAGAAAATCCGAAAAAGAAGCAGCAGGAAGAGTTCAGCCAGCAGATGATCGACCGATTCCATATTCAGCTGACTCTTCAGGAGGCCTTGCAGCACATCCCTCTACTCCAGAGATCGCTCAGAGATAGGACTACAATTAGGAGGAAGAGGAGGAACCACCAGTCATAGATCCATGTGCTGACCAGAGCCACGTGTTTCGCGATCCAGAACCGTCTACCAGCCAAGAGGCCAGATTTAGGAGCCCCATATGTCAGATGCCATATCAGAGAGTAGAGGTTCGACCACACTCTATTAGACATCGGTTCATCGATCAACCTACTTCCGGAAGCCCTTCTCGACCGCTTCGAGTTGGGCACTCTACGACAGAGCAGGACAATCCTTCAGTTTGCTGATCGATCTGTCAAGAGGCCGAAGGGGTTGCTGAGGGACGTTGTCGTCATGATTCAGGGCCTGCAATTCCCTGTGGACTTCGTTGTGTTGGACATGGAGATCCCTGAGTCGGTGACCGATACCCCCATCATTCTAGGTCGCCCGTTCTTGGCCACAGCCAAGATAGTGACCGACCATGATAGCGAGAAGGTATACTTTCACGTCGAGGGCGAGAGTGTACAAATAGAGACGGTCGAGGACATCAGAGTCAGATATTCAGCATGCTCAGAGCCGACCATTGATTTAGAGCAGATGACAGATGCAGGGCCAGACATCCACCATGACTGCGACTTTGTGATCACCGATGATGAGGCAGTTTGGGAAGACCCAGATGCACATGCCATTCTCTCACCTTCAGAGTCCGTTGATGCAGAGACACCAGCAGAGGAGAGCTTGGAGAGCGCATTCCTGGTCCAGGATACTTTCCAGTCGGCAGAGCCGCTTCTTGACCGTGAGACAGAGTTTTTCAGTGAATATGATACAGATCCCTCGGAGTCAGATTTTGATTGGGCAGATTTTGATGATTTCATACCAGATCTGACTTCCACTGAGCCCACAACTAGGGAGGAGGTTGATCCCATGCAGAGCAGAGACAGTCCAGCAAAGCATCCTTCTCCAGATTCTGATTGTGAGCGAGAGTTTCAGTTCTCCCATGTGGATTTGACAGCCTTCACTCAGAGCTTTCAGAGGCCAGATCCACCAGCACCCAGTTGTCCAGAGCTGAAGCCACTTCCTGCGTCGCTGAAGTATGGGTTCCTTGCGAGTGAGCATGAGATATACCCAGTCATTATCTCAATAGATTTGACTGGAGAGAAGGAATCCCGTCTGATGGGGATTCTTGAAAAGAACTGCAAGGCGATAGGATGGAGCGTAGCCGATCTCCAGGGGATAAGTCTGGCCCTGTGCTCCCACCATATCTATCTCGAGGATGAGGCGAAGCCGTTGCGTGAGTTCCAGCGGCGACTAGAACTGAATCTGAGAGAGGTTGTCATGAAGGAGATCTCAAAATGGTAGAGCGCCGATTTTATCTACCCCATCTCCGACTCCAAGTGGGTCAGCCCGTTGCATGTGGTGCCCAAGAAGACATGCATCACTACAGTTGTCAGCGAGTCTGGAGAGGAGATTGCTACCTGGGTACCCACTTCTTGGCCGGTCTGCGTAGATTACAGACGACTCAACCAGGCCACCAAGAAGGATCATTTCCCCCTGCCCTTTATAGATCAGATCATTGAGAGACTGGAAGGGAAGAGCCATTACTGTTTTCTGGATGGGTACTCTGGCTACAATCAGGTGGCCATCGCTCCCGAGGACCAGGACAAGACTACCTTCACCTGTCCCTTCGGCACATACGCCTTCAGGCGCATGCCATTTGGGCTATGCAACGCCCCTGCGACTTTTCAGATATGCATGCTGTCGATCTTTTCGAACATGGTGGGGGAGTGCTTGGAGGTCTTCATGGATGATTTCTCGACCTACGACGACAGATTCGACTCCTGTCTTGACTGCCTAGACCGAGTCCTTCAGCGATGCATTGAGGTTCACCTTGTGCTGTCTTAGGAAAAATGTCACTTCATGGTGGCTCAAGGGACGGTACTTGGACATATCATCTCCAACAGGGGCATGGAGGTTGATCCGGCCAAGGTAGATGGCATTAGAAAACTCGCATCGCCGTCCAACTTACGGCAGTTACGGTCTTTTCTGGGGCACATCGGTTTTTACCGGCACTTCATTCATGATTTCAGTAGGATTGCCCGACCGTTGACCGATCTGCTGATGAAAGACACTGAATTCCTTGTCAATGACAAGTGTCTTTTGTCGTTCAAGACTCTTAAGAGATGTGTTGTTGAGACTCCTGTCCTTCAGCCGCCTGACTGGTCTCTCTCATTCGAGATCATGACGGATGCCTCCGATTTTGCCGTAGGGGCCGTGTTGGGACAGAGGAGGGATAGAGTCCCATTTGCCATTCACTACGCTAGCTGTACATTGGATGCCGCACAACGAAACTACATAGTCACTGCGAAGGAGATGCTAGCCGTAGTTTTTGCCCTAGATAAGTTCAGATCTTATATTATCGGATCTAGAGTGACCATCTATACTGATCATACCGCCATCAGGTACCTCGTGGCAAAGAAGGATGCCAAAGCCAGATTGACCAGATGGATCCTTCTACTCCAGGAGTTTGACATAGAGATTAAGGATAAGCCTGAAGTCAAGAATTTGGTGGCGGACCATCTCTCTCGATTAGAGCATCTTGAGGATTCTGAGCAGACTGAGCCTATATGTGAGACCTTCCCAGATGAGGCGATCCTTGCTATCGCCTCTCTCCCGTGGTACGCTGATATTGTGAACTTTCTTGTTGCTAAGAAAGTTCCACAAGATTGGCCCAGGCAGAGACTTGAGACCTTCTTCGCGAAGGCCAAGTCCTACCACTGGGAGGATCCCATCCTTTACCATGAAGGAGGGGATAGCGTCTGGCGTAGGTGCATTCCTCAGGAGGAGCACCGTAGCGTCCTCACTTACTGCCACAAGCTTGAGGCAGGAGGACATCACTTTGGGAGGAGAACGGCACAGAAAGTACTCCAATCCGGCCTATGGTGGCCTACCCTCTTCAAGGACTCTGATGAGTTCGTGAAGAGGTGTACTGACTGTCAGAGGATGGGTACTTGTGGACAGCGTGATATGATGCCGATGCAACCCATTTACTTCTGTGAGGTTTTTGACGCACGTGGCATCGATTTCATGGGTCCATTCCCTAAGAGTCAGGGATTCGAGTACATTCTGTTGGCCGTGGATTATGTTAGTTGTTGGGTTGAGGCCATCCCCGCCCGAACCGTAGATGCTAGGACTATTTGCATATATTTGAGGAAGCATATCATTTCACGGTTCGGGGTTCCTCGAGTGTTGATATCTGACGGGGGTCTCATTTCGTCAACGACAAGGTGAAGGCCCTTGCTAGCGAGTTCGGCATAGACCATCGAGTTGCCACTCCATACCATCGTCCGACGAATGGTCTTGCCGAAGTGTCGAACATGGAGATCAAGACTATATTGCAGAAAGTCGTCCGCCCTGACCGAAAGGATTGGTCACAACTTTTGGACTCGGTCTTGTGGACATATAGGACATCTTTCAAGACACCTTTGGGCACATCTCCCTTTCGCCTCGTTTATGGCAAGCCGTACCATTTACCTGTTGAGTTGAGACATTGGTCACTTTGGACAGTCACTGATATACTTTTGGATCCAGATAGTGTAGGAGATCAGAGGAGGGAAGAGTTAGCAGCCTTGGAGGAGCTTCGTGATACCGCCTTCTCAAACAACCTACAGTACAAGGAGAGAGTGAAGGAGTGGCATGATTCTCATATCAGCCACAAGCATTTTGAGCCTGGACAGAGAGTATGGCTGTTTGATGCTAGGCTTCGTCTATTTCCGGGGAAGCTACAAAGCAAATGAAAGGGACCGTATTTGGTGAGAAAGGTACATGACAATGGGAGTATCGACATATCTGAGCTGTCTTCTGAGAGTACCTTTCGAGTGAACGGTCAGCGGCTCAAGCCATATCTTGATCATGAGCCGCGGGTCAACGAATGTTGCCCCTATTCACTTTGCGTGAGATGTGGTCTCTTGACTCACATGTATTGCATCTCACGCCTGATTATCACTGTTCCCCCAACCTGTATAGATCCAGATGTCCATATCATTTCATTCTTAAGTCCCACATCCCTTT
The DNA here is from genome assembly GCA_037367405.1 of Ottelia alismoides. NCBI lineage: Eukaryota > Viridiplantae > Streptophyta > Magnoliopsida > Alismatales > Hydrocharitaceae > Ottelia > Ottelia alismoides. The sequence continues at coordinate 240,681 of JAZKJV010000023.1, forward strand.
CCTCATCTTTTGATTATGCTATACTTAGGGTGTACTTTACTCTAAGTATAGGGGGGATGTAGGACTCTCGGGTATTCTTTTGATTCATTTTTACCCCTGTTTTTGCTGCCTATACTTAGGGATATTTTACCCTAAGTATGGGGGGGTAGACCCTGTACATTCTTCGCTCAGCGTTCCCTTTGAGTACAGCCTGCTATACTTAGGATTATTTGATCCTAAGTATAGGGGGAAAGGCCGAGACCCTCTTGATTTTCTATTCTTCTATTCGTCTTTGTATATAGCCTTTCTTTTCACTTCCCTATACTAAGCACGAGTTATGTCTTCTTCATCGCTCTTGACTCTGAGGACATCGTTCGAGCAAAGTATAGGGGGGTGTGTATATATTTCATATATACTTTAGCCATAACTCGTACTTTGTGTGAGTGTGTTAATAAATAAAAATGGCTAAAACCCTAAAATCCATAAAAATTAAAATTTTTTCCTGTAAATAAACATTCTTTTATTTGCACATACATAGCTACTGTACAAATTATTTTTGTAAAAATGTTTACAAAAACTTTTTATGTAAAGATTGTGTAAATATGTGTATATCAAAATTATGTATATAGTACAAAATTTTTCCAAAATGTTTTGAAAATCAAAAGTTTGCAAAAACCTTGTGTAATTTTGTGTAAATATTTTGCAAAACTTGCATTCATGCACACATTCATGATTTCAAAATATTTTTCAAAAATTTTGCATATGTGTAAATTTTGTGTAAATAGCATCTTTGTATATATTTGTATAGTTTTTTCTGGATTATAGTTGACATTTAAACTAGCCTGGAATTAAATTGGGAAATGGAGCTTGATTAAGATCTTAATCCACCTAATTATAAGAGGAACCTTATAGGGCTTAGGGTTAAGGCTTTTCAGGTCCATGGTGACTTAATTCTTTGAGTCCACTAGGCTATGATCACATATCATCTCAATGAGACTAAGTAGAGCACTTAAAAACACACACATGACTCATATATACAATGGCTTGACTTGGACCCGCACTTTACACCGAGCTCTCTACGGATGAGGTGGTGAGGAGGCAGCCTTCCTTGACTTGGGGTAGCATATGAGGTAGTACTTCTAGGCGGAACCTCTCTTCTTCTTTTAGTGAAGGAAGTGCGTCTCAACTTGGTTTGGTTGCCATGAGGTCGAACGACAGGAGTTGTGGGTTGCAATAATGCTTCAAAAGAGGGATAGTCTACTGGCTCAAGAGGAAAAACTCCTTATGTACATATGCTGCACCTTGTAAATATGTGTATAGATGCACTTGAAAAAAAATGCAAAAAAGAAAATAACTCCAAAAAAGTAGTGGGTTTGATAGAAAATGATAATCCCACCGGAGTATGAATATAGTGCAAATAAGCAAAGCTTGAGACTCATGTTCCATCTTATGTATCTTGCAGTAGGGAGACTTAGCTATACTGGTTGATCTCCCAAGGATACATGGCTACACTGGCCATGGTCCATTCTCTTCTTCCCCCTCTTCTTGAGTCGGTTGAACTTGAACTTAGAAGGGAATACCCCGCTCCTCGAGGAAAGAGTGGCCGGACTAGGGTCATAGAGTTACCTTGTTGGGGAGGGTTGTCAAGTTGCTTCTTCTGAGGTGGAGAGCTATACCTCACATGCACTGTACAAGGAAAGATTCATAGTCTTCAGGGTTTGTGTATGTAGACTTGTTCTGATCTGGATTATTGAGGAGTCTTGACTATAGATTAGTGGATCTTAGAGGCTGTTGAGTTTTAAACCTAAGTCCAAATAAGGTTCCGACACATCAATAATCCAAAGATCTGATCGAGCTCCATATTTCAATTTAATGAAGGCAAGTTTAATAATCAGCATTGATCTATGCATTTTCTCCTCTTTTTCTTTTTCTTTCTCTTTTTCACTTCTTTTTCAAATAAATGTTTGCTAAGGGACTAGCAAAGTTACGTATAGGGGGGTGATGAATACCCATTCATCACTCTTTATTCTTTTATTTTTGCTACAAAACCTATGCAAAATACATGTAGATACTTGTAAATAGCAATAATTGTCATTCAACATGCATTGTGTAAATATGCATTATTAGCATGTTTTTGTGCATAAATAAAAGAATAAAGAAATAAAAGAAAAAGAGGGAGATACTTAGAATAAATATTGAGCGACCTAATCCCAAGGGAGGGCTCAGCATGGGCCTGACCGCAAAAGAACCCAAGTAGAGAGAGATAGGGAAGCTCATGTGTTGTACATATACCTATAAATAAATAAAAATTATTTTCCTCTTATTCAAAATAAAATGGGTGTGAATTTATTTGTATATATTTGTAAATATAATATTAAAATAAAAATGAGAAAAATAAAATAAAAATAAAAAGAAATAAAATTCCTTCTCCATTGTATATAAGGCTTGTAAATAGAAATAATATATCTATTTATTTCCCCTTATAAATAAATAATTAAAATTCCATAAAAATATGTATATATTCTATCTTCCATAATGTAGATAAATAAAAATAAAAATCACAAAAATAAAAATAAAATAAAAGGAAATAAAACAAAAAACAAAATTTACCTTGTATATATACCATGTACATATTTGTATATATCTATTTATTTACTCTATGTAAATAATTAATAAAATAAAAATACGATATTATTCCAAATTTTATTCTATAAATAAATAAAATATAAAATTGGAATAAAATGTATAAAAATAAATAATTAAAAATCAAAAATAAAAAATACATATTGTATATACCCATATATAATAATCATATTTTATAAATACATTATTTATATTTCAAAAAAATAAATAAAAATCACTAAAAATAATTTAAAAATAAAGAAACATTTTTCATGTTTTAACTTTTTTGAAATTCGGCCATTTACTATTTTTTATTTAATTATCAAATATTTAATAATTGGCGGCCTCCCATTGGTCCATGGGGGATTGTTGACCCCGGTCAACTCCCCCCTTGGACCACCAGCCCGCGGATCCTGCGCTCTGACCTGATTTCACCTAATTTTCACGCAGTGATCCGACCATCAAATCCTTAAACCCCGGGCCCTAATCCTTCCTCTTGCATCTGAGATCCACGCCCGACGTTTTGCCTAGGGATCCGAGCTTCGATATGCTCGCCCGACCCTCATCTAGCCGGACCCCTAGCCGTATAAAACTCCAGCTCAGGCCACCATTTCACGCCATCTTTGGCGTAGCTTCTTCCACCCAGGACCTCCACCCGATTCCCTCGAGTGACAACGTTGGATTGGCGTGATGCAGAGAGGAGGAGGAGCTCCTCGTCACTGATCCGACGTCTTCTCACCGTCGTGCGCCGCCCAGAGCAGCGCCCGAGCCTCGGGCCTTCGACGACCCTTGAGGTGACGACCAGAGCTCCGCGAGCTCGTCCATAGTCGATATCCTTCACCAGGTAAACCCGATTCCTTCTGGTTTCCCTTAATTTCCGATTTCGCCCAAATCCACCCGTCATCGTCTCCGACCGATTACTCCCGCGCCGTTCATCATTTCACTCACCCGACCCAACCATCACACTCACGAGACCCCTCTCCATCTTCTTCGCCCACTCACCCACCTTGGCTCTCCACGGAGTCAAGGCTCGACCTCCTTCGCCGTCGCCTCGCCGGAGGTCCTTGCCGTACCTCATCCAGTCACCTTCGCCACCTTTAACCGGGTCGAGGCAGTTTGCTCTCGACCCAGGATTCCTCTAGTCCATTTTGAAGGTCGAAGGGGCCTCATCTGGAGGTCTGACGTTTGAGCACAGAGGCCCAGCTCCGCCTGCCTCGTCGGAGCTCCTCGGAGCATCCTGGCGTCATCAGAGGAGCCCACCATCTGCGAGAGGCCGTGACGAGTCCGTTCCACATCTTTGCAGCCCCCGAGGAGGTCCAGCGCACCCGTGGTGCTCCAGCGAAGTTCGCCGGAGCCTTATTCTTCGAGGATCCTCCGCAGCCGTTGGATCAGCCCGTTGCTCCAGACGTTCTCCCAACCGTCCATCTGAGGAGTTGCGCTGACCGTCGATCCTTCTAGGGTTTATGGTTTAGGGCTTGATCTCAGCCGTCAGATCCAGTGAGAGGGAGCCCTTGATTCGCCACCGTCAGATCTCACACGTGGCAACCCCTCAGCCATCAGATCCGAGCCAGCAGTTCTTCGTAGAGGCGCAGTGATCCACAACCGTCTGATCTACACGTGGCGCGCCTCCAGCCCTCGGATAATAAGGGGTAATTTACCCTTAGGCCCTTTTTCCTTTTTGTTTTTATTAATTAGTCCTGTAAATATAGAACATAGTTGTTTTTATTTTTGGATAATTGCACTTAGGACCTGGACCTTTATAGTATTTGCATTTTCATCCCTATATATGTGAGACACGTGCTTCGTCACGTGGTGTTTGGTGAATTTGCATTATCTGGGCTAATGTTTTGAGGTGTTATTGAATGAAATATACTTTTTGATATTTGCATCCATACCCCTTTGAACACTTTTATTCAACATGTGTTGAAATCTTTGGGTATTTTGCAACTTCTTCCCTGGACTTTTAGCACCTGTTGCTAATAAGTCCCTGGAAGTAATTTTATTGCATTTCAGTCCCTCTATGCCCAGATCACGTGCAGCGCGCGTGGGGACTTGGAAAAATTACACGAGGGACCCCCAGATTCCTAGACTTGTTACTTTACATCCCCTAGAGATACTTTTTATTGCAAATAGGTCCCTATGCACAGTGTGATTGTTTTTGATTTAAATAAAATATCAAATTTAACTCAAATCGTGTGAAAATTGGATACGTGGCTCCTGTCACTGTGTAAAATTTTCACTAATTTTTGGGTACCTTTTTGTGGCTTTTTATTATTTTGAAAAATAAAAAAACAACCATTTTTGCCTCTGTCCAGATTGAAAATTCCCAAAAAAATATATAAACCCTTTTAAAAATTCCAAAAAAAATAAGTTTTGTTTTTTTTGGCTGCTTGAATTTCTGTGCACTTTTGGTTATTTTTGAATTTATAAAAAGCTTAAAAAATAAAAAACCGTTAAAAACTCATAAAAATTCTAAAAAATCATAGAAAATTCAAAAAATCATAAACTCTTCTTCTGAATTTTCCTTTTTATTTGTACTTTTCATAAAAATACCTCCAGGCTCTTCCAAGACCATTTTATATTTTAGTTTGGTCCTCCAAGCCTGACTGGATAGTTTTCTTTTGTTTCTAACTTCTTTTATTTTTAGAAAATTCCATAAAAATTATAAAATTCTCAAAAATTCACCAAAAACAGTAAAAAACATATAAAACATAAAAATATTTTTGTTTGAATTTTTGGACTATTTTCGAGTATTTAAATAATTGGTTGAAGTTGCCTGGATTTGACTTTTTATTATTTTCCTTCATTATTAAAAATCCAAAAAATATAAAACTATTTAAAAACAACCAAAATTCTTTGTTTTTATTTTATTTTGCTTTTTGACTACTTCGTAGGTCGCGAGGCCAACTCGTGCTCCCTGAGTCCGACCCTAGGTGCTACACCAGGCTAATCTCATAGCCACGCCACTATTTTTGATTTTCTTGTTTTACTTGTTTGATTGGTGGTCTGGTCTTTATTTTTCTTGATTGACTGAATTATTTCCGAGATTTGGGTCGCAACGACCCTTGATCTATTTTATTCACCCGAGTCTTGGTGATTTTTCGGTCATCAGTGGCCGACCACCAAACCCTAGGAGAGGAATTCGTCGACGCCTACGCCACCGCGCCGCCGCTTCGACGCTCCACGGTTCTCCGTCTTCTTGGAGTACGACACTCACGAAGGAGACGTTCGATCTCGTACGACGAGATCATTCCTTGTATATATTCACCATGTACATAGACCCACTTCTATATTTATTTACCCCTATAAATAAATAAATTAAAATCCCATAAAAATTGTATATATTCTATACCTCATGGTGTAAATAAATAAAATAAAAACCATTAAAATAAAAATAAAATAAAAAGAACAAAAACGAAAACAAAATAAACATTGTATATAGACCTTGTATATAATTGTATATAACTATTTATTTAACCCTTGTAAATAAATAATAAAAATAAAATAAAAACACCAAAATATGCCAAATTTTATCTTGTAAATAAATAAAATATAAAATTGGAAAAAGAATGCACAAAAATAATTAATTAAAAATCAAAAATAAAAAATTCAATATTGTATATATACCTATACATAGTACTATATTATATATGCCTTATTTTTATTTCAAAAAAATAAATAAAAATCACAAAAAAATAGTTTAAAATAAAAGGAACATTTTTCATCTTTTGACTTTTGTGAAATTCAACCATTTTCTATTTTAATTTGAATTTCCAATTCTTTTCCACGTGGCCGCATTCCACTGGTCCACGGGGGATGTTGACCCCCCGGTCAACTCCCCCCTGGACCACAGCCTTCTGGATCTATTTCCGACCCGCTTCTTCTCCCATTTATTGTGCGTCGATCCGTTCGTCAATCATCGAAACCCCGGGCCCTAATCCAGCTTCGATCATCACTGATCCACGCCCAGGGTGGATTTAAGGGGTCCGAGCTCCGATAAGCTCGCCCGACCCTCTTTTAGCCGGACCCCTAGCCGTATATAGCTTGAGCTCCGCCCGCTCTTTCACTCATCTTTTGGCTCCACATTCTCCACCCCAGGAGCTCCATTGCTCTCGCCTGAGTGACAACAAGCTGAGGGTAGTGTCACAGCGAGGAGGGAGTGATCAGACCATCGATCCGGCGACCTAGCGCCACCGTGCGCCACCTAGACATGGTGCTCGAGCCTCGGGCATCGACGACCCTCGAGGCTAGGACCTAGAGCTTCACCGGCTCGCCCCCAGTCGACATCGACCATCAGGTAACCTTAGTTCCTTCTGTATCTCTGTAATTTCCGTTTACCCCCAAATCGCCCATTCGCCGTCGACCTTCGATTCCGACCAGACCCACTACCCATTCGATCATCGGAGTCGACCTCCACCTTCGCGCTTCTCCCACGCACGTTCTCCACCCCTTCGTTCAACCCAGTTCGTACAGGAACTAGGATTGGAGCTCCACCGCCGTCGCTTCACCGGAGCTCCCCCATCTCGACGCACCGACCATCTCCCTCGCCTCTAACCGGGTTGAGGCACTTTGCCCTCGACCCAGGAGTGCTTTTGTGCCATTTTGCAGGTCTAAGGAGGACCATCTGAGGTCTCCCATCTTCAGCACAGGAGCTTGAGCTCCGCCGCCATCGTTGGATCTCTTCGGAGCATCCCAGCGCCATCGGAGGGGTTCTTCAAACGCGGTAGGGTCCGGCGACTCTTTTTCGATCATCAGCAACCCTCCTGGAGGTCCAGCACGTCCGTGGAGCTCCGGCGAAGTTCGCCGGAGCTGAGTTCTTCTAGGACCTCCAGAAGACGTCCGATCTTCCTCGACGCTCCAGATTAGATCTGAGCCATCCACGTGAGGAGCAGCTGTACCCGTTCGATCATTGGAGGATAGATCTGGACCGTCAGAGCAGTGAGGCTTAGTCACAGCACGTCCACACCGTCCGATATTACACGTGGCACAACCTCCACTGTTCGATCTGCATCGGGGGTTCCTTTACTGAGGCGCAGCGCACCATCACCTTCAGATTCGCCACGCGGTGTCATCCTTGCCCTCGGATAAATAAATGGGGTAATATCACTTAGGACCCCCTTTTATTTTGTTTTAGTGTTTAGTCCTGTAAATATCGACTCTAGTTCATTTTATTTTGGTAAATTTACGTAGTGTACCTGGTAGTTTTTGTTAATTGCATTTCCACCCCTGTACGTTGTGGTCACGTGCATCGACACGTGTATTTTTGGTGAAATTGCATTGATGGGCCTGTTGTTTATGATGGTTATTGATTGAAAAATCTTGTTAGATATTTGCACATATACCCTGTGAGTGCTTTAATTGTGCATGTGCTGAATTTAGTGGGTAAATTGCAGATAAGTCCTCGGACTTTTAGCACCTGTTGCTAAAAAGTCCTCGGAACTTATTTTCGTTACAAATAGGTCCCTAAGTGCCCAAGACACGTGCCTCGCATGTGTACCTTTGGGATTTTTGCACCGAACCCCCCTGAGCTTCCAGTTTATTACTTTTAGGCCCCTGAAAGGTATTTTTATTACGATCAGGTCCTTGTGCACTGTGGGCTCTTGATTGTTTTGAATAAAATATCAAATCTACTCCAAATCAAGTGAATATTTGACACATGGCTCCTGCCATTGTGTAGAATTCTCACTAATTTTTGGGAAATTTTTGGAGCCTTTTTGTTATTTTTAAAAATTCAAAAACATCAATTTTTCGTACTATCCAGTTATAAAATTGACAAAAAAATATTAAAACATCTTTAAAAATTACAAAAAATCATAGTCTGTTTATTTTAGTGTGTTTGATTTTCTGACCAAGTTTGGTCATTTTTGGATTTATAAAAACTATAAAAATTAAAAAACATTGAAAACCTCATAAAAATTCTAATAAATCATAGAAAAATTGAAAATTAATAACTTCAGTCTCCGATTTTTACTTTTTGTTTATATTTTATGAAAAATACCTCCAGGCTCAGATGAGACCATTTTCGATTTTAATTTGGTCTTAAGAGCTTGGCTGGATAGTGTCCCTTGTTTTTAGTCTTGTTTTATTTTTTATAAAATCCTATAAAAATCAGAAAATTACAAAAATTAAGCAAAAACATAAAAAATATAAAAAACATAAAAAATATTTTTGTTTGAACTTTTGGATTGATTCTGAGTGTTTAAATAATTTGTCCAAGTTGCTTGTTTCATTGATTTCTTATTTTCTTTATTAATTAAAAATTCCAAAATAATTGTAAAAATATTAAAATCCACCAAAAATAATCTTCTTTTATTTGTTTTTATTTTTGACTACTTCGTAGGCCGCTAGGCCAACCCGTTCTCCTTGAGTTCGACCCTGGTCGCTATAGCAGGCTAATCCAATAGCGAGGGCCACTATTGAATTTCTCTGATTTTATTTGTATTTTGGTGGTCTGCTCTCTTATTTTCTTGATTGATCCGATTGATCCTCGAGCGACTGAGGTCGCAACGACCTTAGATATTTCATCTACCTTAGTTGCTCAGATCATTCGGGGTCATCAGTGGCGAATCTGACATTGGTGGTGCGCTGTGCCTCCACGAAGAAGCCCTGGCTCTGATCCAACGGTGGAGGGTGCGCCACGTGCGGGGATCAACAGTCGAGAAATATTGGCTACCCTTCGCTAGATGGAGGGTGGAGAAGAGGCCAAGTGTCTGATCAGACGGTGGCTGCTAGGCCTCTTCTTCGCCCTAATCGGACGGTCCACAACGAATCTGGCAAGTAGGGGCGAGTGGACGACTGGGAAGGCTCCTCGAAGAACAGATGGACGACAAACTTTGCCGGCCCATAACGTATGTGATGGCCCTCCTCTGCTGCTCCTGAGATGCGGAATAGCTCCGCCAAGGTGTCCCGCAGCTGTTGTTGATCTCCGATGAAGCCGGCGAGCTCCGAGGAGCTCCGGCAGCGGCGATGGCCTGGAGCTGCTGCTTCTGGATGGTTAGGCCCTCAGATGGGCATGTCAAGACCTGAAAGGTATCGCAACACACTCCTGGGTCGAGGGCAAATTGCCACGGCCCGGTTAGAGGCGTGGTGGGTGGTCTGTGCGTCGGGATGGAAGAGCTCCGGCGATGCGACGACGAAGGAACTCGAATCCTAGTTCCTGTGTGAACTGGGTTGAATGGATGGGTGAAGAATGTGCGGGGGAGAAGGGCGAAGGTGAATGTCGGTTCCGATGATCGAGATAGAGATCGGTATGGTCGGAATCGAGGGTCGACAATGAACGATGAAATTAGGCCTAACTTGAAATTCGAGCAAAGTAGAAGAAATGAGGCTTACTGGATGATCAGAGTCAACTGGGGACGAGCTGTTGAAGCTCTAGGTCTTTGCCTCAAGGGCCGTCGATGCCCGAGGCTCGAGCACCATGCATGGGGCGGCACACGGCGTCGCTAGGTCATCGGATCGATGACCAGGCACTCTCTCCTCGCTGCGAGACCACCGGCCGACTGCTGTCACTCAGACGGAGATGGTAGAGGTCCTGGGTAGGGAAATGCGGAGCCAAAGATGCTGGAATTGTGCGGCGGAGCTGAGCATTTAAGTGGCTAGGGGTCCGAGAAGATGGGAGTCGGGTGACTTGATCGGAGCGCGGATCCATAAAACCCACCCCGAGCGTGGATCTAGATCGATCAGGGAACAAACAGAGCCCGGGGTTTCGAGGTTTGGTGGTCGGATCATGACGTAATAAATGGGAGAAATGGCGGGTCGGGCGCAAATTCTGCAAGTCAGTGTCCAGGGGGGGAGTTGACCGGGGGGTCAACATCCATCGTGGACCAATGAGGCATGGCCACGTCATAAAGATTTAGAAATAAAAAATAAAATAGTAATGGCCTAATTAAGAAAAACTCAAAACATGAAAAATATTTATTTATTTATAAACTATTTTTTGTCATTTTTATTTATTTTTTAGAAATAAAAATTAGGTATTTACAATATAGTATTATATACATAGGTATATACAATATTGTATTTTTAATTTTGATTTTAAATTATTTATTTTTGTACATTTTTATTCCAAATTTATATTTTATTTATTTACAAGATAAAATTCGAAATATTTTGGTATTTTTATTTTATTTTTATTATTTAATTACAAGGGCTAAATAATTAGATATATACAAGTATGTACATGGTATATATACAATGTTTATTTTGATTTTGATTTTGATTTCTTTTTATTTGATTTTTATTTTTATGATTTTTATTTTATTTATTTACATTATGAAGTCTAGAATATGTACAATTTTTATGAGATTTTCTTTATTTATTTATAAGGATAAATAAATAGGTATGTGGTCTTATGTATATGGTGAATATATATAAGGAAGGGTGTTTTTATTTTCTTTTTAATTTTCTTATTTTTATTTTGATTTTGTATGTACAAATATTTACAAATAAATAAGAACCCATTTTTATTTTTATTTTGAGAGGAAAATATTTTTATTCTATTTACAGGTATATATACAAAGGTGAGCTTCCTTATCTCCCTCTACTTTGGTTTTTATGCGGTCAGGCCCATGCTGAGCCCTCCCTTGGTATTAGGTCGCTCAATATTTATTCTAAATATCTCCCTCTTTTTCTTTTGTTTCTTTATTCTTTTATTTATGCACAAAAACATGCTAATTATGCATATTTACAAAATGCATGTTGATTGACAATTATTTGTATTTACAGGAATATACATGTGTTTGTCAAAGGTTTTGTAGCTAAAATAAAAGAATAAAGAGTGATGAATGGGTATTCATCACCCCCTATTCTTAACTTTGCTAGTCCCTTAGCAAACACTTATTTGAAAAATAAGTGAAAAAGAAAAGAAAAAGAAAAATAGGGGAATATGCATGGATTAATGCTGATAATTAAACTTTCCTTCATTAATTTGAATTATGAAGCTCGATCAGATCTTTGGATTATTGATGTGTCGGAACCTTATTTAGACTTAGGTTTAAAACTTAACAGCCTCTAAGATCCACTAATCTATAATCAAGACTCCTCAACAATCCAGATCAGAACAAGTCATCATACACAAACCCTGAAGACTATGAGTCTTTCCTTGTACTGTGTAAGTAATAGATAAGCTCTCCACCTCAGAAGTAGTAACTTGACAACCCTCCCCAACAAGGTAACTCTATGACCCTGGTCTGGCTACTCTTTCCTCGAGGAGCGGGGTATTCCCTTCTAAGTTCAAGTTCAACCGGCTCAAGAAGAGGGGGAAGAAGAGAATGGACCATGGCCAGTGTAGCCATGTATCCTTGGGAGCTCAACCAGTGTAACTAAGTCTCCCTGCTGCAAGCTACATAAGATGGAATCCATAAGTCTCAAGCTTTGCTTATTGCACTATATACATACTCCGGTGGGATTATCATTTTCTATCAGACCCATCACTTTTTTGGAGTTATTTTCTTTTTGCATTTTTTTCAAGTGCATCTATAGAACATATACATGTGCAACATATATACAAGGAGTTTTTCCTCTTGAGCCAGTAGACTATCCCTCTTTTGAAGCATTATTGCAACCCACAACTCCTATCGTTAGACCTCATGGCAACCAGACCAAGTTGAGGCGCACTTCCTTCACTAAAAGAAGAAGAGAGGTTCCTCCTAGAAGTACTACCCTCATATGCTACCCCAAGTCAAGGAAGACTGCCTCCTCACCACCTCATCCGTAGAAAGATCGGTGCTAAGTGCGGTGTCCAAGTAAAGCCATTGTCTATATGAGTCATGTGTGTGTTGTTAAGTGCTCTACTTAGGCTCATTGAGATGACATGTGATCATAGCCTAGTGGACTCAAAGAATTAAGTCACCATGGACCTGAAAAGCCTTAACCCTAAGCCCTATAAGGTTCCTCTTATGATTAGGTGGATTAAGATCTTAATCAAGCTCCATTTCCCAATTTATATCCAGGCTAGTTTAAATGTCAACTATAATCCAGGAAAAACTATATACATATATACAAGGATGCTATTTACACAATATTTACACAAATGCAAAAAACATTTTGAAAAATGTTTTGAAACCATGAATGTATGCATGAATGCAAGTTTTGCAAAATATTTACACAAATTTACACAAGGTTTTTGCAAACTTTTGATTTTCAAAACATTTTGGAAAATTTTGTACTAAATACATAGTTTTGATATGCACATATTTACACAAACTTTACACAAAAAGTTTTTGAAAACATTTTTTTCAAAAATAATTTGTACAATAGCTATGTATGTGCAATAAAAGAATGATTATTTACAGGGAAAAATTTTTAATTTTTATGGATTTTGGGTTTTTAGACATTTTTATTTAGGGATTTTATCAGTTGTGCCCCTCCGAGATATCGCAATATCAGTTATGCCCCTATCTTTTTGGTAATATCAGTTGTGCCCCTCACTTCTTGCTCCGTCATCAGTTGTGCCCTTCAGTCAGATTGACCATCAATGAGTTGACTTAACCATGGTTTCATCAAACTTTGGTGCAGTTAAGAGGGGTATTATTGTCCAGACCTCTTTATCTTCTTCCTCATCCATTTGTTCTTCTTCCCTTCTCCTCATAACTTCTCTCTCTTAGTGACACCTTCATGCATCCATTGAATCTCTAAAATTTTTGCATTTTCACGGACATATCACTCATTACGGATCAAACGGTGAATTTTATTGATTTTTTGATGAATTTTTATGAATCAATTAGTCAAAATGTCAGCAGGGGAGGCTATGAATTGATTGCAAACCCAAGATACTAATCTCTTTCCTTCACTGTCAAGATAATATTGTCCATAACTTCATAAATTTGAGCTGTGAATTTATGGCACTTACGTGCAATTACAAAGGAATGGATCACGCCATTGATACTGATCCAGCTACAACCAGGAAACTTCTTCAATCCTTCCTTTTTCATTGTCATCCGAACTTCTGCAACGTTATCCCATCTTCCAGAAGATGCAAGCAAGTTTGACAGTGACTTGATTTGAAAAAGTACTAGATTCTGACCGAAGGAAAAAATCATAAGCCAAATCCTAAATTTCACGGTTACAAGTCGCAGGGGTGGCGGCGGGGACAGGGGTTGTGGGGGGCGGAGGGAGGAGGGGCTGCGACCTGGGCGGCGGTGGCAGGGGCTGCGGGGGGCGGAGGCGTGGTGGGGGCAGAGGTGGGAGGGGATGCGACCTGGGTGGCGGTGGCAAGGACTGCGGGGGGCGGAGGCGTGGTGGTGGGGGGGGGGGGGCGCGGCTTGGACAGGGGTTGCGAGGGGCGGAGCGGGGAGGTGCTGCGACCTGGGCGGCGGTGGCAGGGGCTGCGGGGGGCGGAGGCATGGTGGGGGAGGGGCTGCGACCTGGGTGGCGGTGGCAGGGGCTGCGGGGGGCGGAGGCGTGGTGGTGGTGGTGGGGGGGGGGGGGTCGCAGAAGGGGGTGGCGGCTTGGACAGGGGTTGCGGGAGGCGGAGGGGGGAGGTGCTGCGACCTGGGCGGCGGTGGCAGGGGCTGCAAGGGGCGGAGGTGGGAGGGGCTGCGACCTGGGCGGCGGTGGCAGGGGTGGTAGGTGGGGGGGGTCTTGGACAGGGGTTGCGGGGGCGGAGGGGGGAGGGGCTGCGACCTGGGGGGCGCGGGGGCAGGGACTGCGGGGGGCGGATGGGGGGAGGGGCGGAGGGGCCTGCTGCGGAGGGCAAGGGGGCAACTCGGGGCGGGGGCAAGGAGGGCAGAGGGGAGACCTGGGGCGGAGCGCCGGGGAGGGTTGGCGGGGCAAGGGGGAGGCGTGGGGTTGCCGTGGCCTGCGGGCGCAACAGGGGCGGGGGAAGGAGGCAGGGGCAGGAGGATGAGGAAGATGAAGAGGAGGGAGGAGGAAGATGAACAATGGTTGACTTTTCAATTCATTTGTTTTCATTTAATTCCTGATGTGTCCCTAAAGTTAACGTCCGTTTGCGTTTGGGATGGACGGTCACTAACCCGAGGGGCGCAAGTGATAAAATAGCAAGAAGTGAGGGGCACAACTGATATTACCAAAAAGATAGAGGCATAACTGATATTGCGATATCTCGGAAGGGCACAAGTGATAAAATCCCTTTTATTTATTAACACACTCACACAAAGTACGAGTTATGGCTAAAGTATATATGAAATATATACACACCCCCCTATACTTAGCTCGAACGATGTCCTCAGAGTCAAGAGCGATGAAGAAGACATAACTCATGCTATGTATAGGAAAGTGAAAAGGAAGGCTATATACAAAGACGAATGGAAGAATAGAAAATCAAGAGATCCTTGGCTTTTCCCCCTATACTTAGGATCAAATAATCCTAAGTATAGCAGGTTGTACACTAAGGGAAAAACCGAGTGAAGAATGTACAGGGTCTACCCCCCTATACTTAGGGTGAAATATCCCTAAGTATAGGCAACAAAAACAGGAGTAGAAAGAATCAAAAGAAATACCCGAGAGTCCTACATCCCCCCTATACTTAGGGTAAAGTACACCCTAAGTATAGCATAATCAAAAGATGAGAGAAGGGATGTGGGACTAAAGAATGGAATGATATGGACATCAGGATCTATACAGGTCGGGAGAACAATGATCATCAGACGTGAGATGCAATAGATGTGAGTCAAGAGACCACATCTCACGCAAAATGAATAGGGGCAACATCAACAACCCACAGCTCATGATCTAGAAATGGCTTGAGCCGCTGGCCTTTCACTCGAAAGGTACTCTCAGAAGACAACTCAGATATATCAATACTCCCATTGTCGTGTACCTTTCTCACAAGATAAGGTCCCTTCCATTTGCTCTGTAGCTTCCCTGGAAATAGACGAAGCCTAGCATCAAACATCCATACTCTCTGTCCAGGCTCAAAATGCTTGTGGCTGATGTGAGAATCATGCCACTCCTTCACTCTCTCCTTGTATTATAGGCTGTTTGAGAAGGCGGTATCATGAAGCTCCTCCAAGGCTGCTAACTCTGCCCTCCTTTGGTCTCCTACACTATCTGGATCCAAAAGTATATCTGTAACTGCCCAAAGTGACCTGTGTCTTAACTCAACAGGTAAATGGCACGGCTTGTCATATACGAGGCGAAAGGGAGATGTGTCCTTTCGGTCAGGACGGATGACTTTCTGCAATATAGTCTTGATCTCCCTGTTCGACACTTCGGCTAGACCATTCGTCTGTGGATGGTATGGAGTGGCAACTCGATGGTCTATGCCGAACTCGCTAGCAAGGGCCTTCACCTGGTCATTGATGAAATGAGACCCCCCATCAGATATCAACACTCGAGGTACCCCGAACCGTGTAATGATATGCCTCCTCAAAAATATGCAAACAGTCCTGGCATCTGCGGTTCGGGCGGGGATGGCCTCAACCCAAGGACTCACATAATCAACGGCCAATAGAATGTACTCAAATCCCTGACTCTTAGGGAATGGACCCATGAAATTGATGCCGCATGCGTCAAAAACCTCACAGAAGTGAATGGGCTGCATCGGCATCATATCACGCTGCCCACAAGTGCCCATCCTCTAACAGTCAGTACACCTCTTCACGAACTCATCAGAGTCCTTGAAGAGGGTAGGCCACCATAGGCTGGATTGGAGCACTTTCTGTGCCGTTCTCCTCCCAGAGTGATGTCCTCCTGCCTCAAGCTTGTGGCAGTAAGTGAGGACGCTATGGTGCTCCTCCTGAGGAATGCACCTACGCCAGATGCTATCCCCACCTTCGTGGTAAAGGATGGGATCCTCCCAGTGATAAGACTTGGCCTTCGCGAGGAAGGTCTCAAGCCTCTGCCTGGGCCAATCTTGTGGAACTTTCTTAGCAACAAGAAAGTTCACAATATTGGCGTACCATGGGAGAGAGGTGATAGCAAGGATCGCCTCATCTGGGAAGGTCTCACAAATAGGGTCAATCTGCTCAGAATCCTCAAGATGCTCTAGTCGGGAGAGATGATCCGCCACCACATTCTTGACTCCAGGCTTATCCTTAATCTCTATGTCAAACTCCTGGAGTAGAAGGATCCATCTAGTCAATCTGGCCTTGGCATCCTTCTTTGTCATGAGGTACATAATGGCGGTATGATCAGTATACAAGGTCACTCTAGATCCAATAGTGTACGATCTAAACTTATCTAGGGCAAAGACTACGGCTAGCATCTCCTTCTCTGTGACTGTGTAGTTCCGCTGCGCGGAATCCAATGTGCGGCTAGCGTAGTGAATGGCAAATGGAACTCCATCCCTCCTCTGTCCCAGCACGGCCTCCACGGCAAAATCGGAGGCATCCGTCATGATCTCGAATGGGAGAGACCAATCAGGTGGCTGGAGAACTGGAGCCTCAACAATACATCGCTTGAGAGTCTCGAAGGACGAAAGACATTTGTCATCGACAAGGAACTCGGTGTCTTTCGTCAGCAGGTCAGTCAACGGCCGGGCAATCCTACTGAAATCATGAATGAATTGCCGGTAGAAACCGACGTGCCCAAGGAAAGACCGTAACTGCCGCAAATTGGACGGTGGTGCGAGTTTTCTAATGACATCTACCTTGGCCGGATCAACCTCCATGCCCCTGTTGGAGATGATATGGCGAAGCACCATCCCTTGAGTCACCATGAAGTGAATCTTCTCCCAAGATAGCACCAAGTGAACTTCTATACATCGCTGAAGGACTCGGTCTAGGCAGTCAAGACAGGAGTCGAATCCGTCACCGTAAACCGAGAAATCATCCATGAAGACCTCCAAGCACTCCCCTACCATGTCCGAAAAGATCGACATCATGCATCTTTGAAAAGTCGCAGGGGCATTGCATAGTCCAAATGGCATGCGTCGGAAGGCGTATGTGCCGAAGGGACATGTAAAGGTCGTCTTGTCCTGGTCCTCGGGAGCGATGGCCACCTGGTTGTAGCCGGAGTACCCATCCAGAAAACAATAATGGCTCTTCCCTGCCAGTCTCTCAATGATCTGATCTATAAAGGGCAGGGGGAAATGATCCTTCTTGGTGGCCCGGTTGAGTCATCTGTAATCCACGCAGACTCGCTAAGAAGTGGGTACCCGTGTAGCAATCTCCTCTCCAGACTCGCTGACCACTGTAGTGATGCCCGTCTTCTTGGGCACCACATGCAAAGGGCTGACCCACTTGGAGTCGGAGATGGGGTAGATAAAATCGGCGCTCCACCATTTAGAAATCTCTTCATGACAACCTCTCTCAGATTCGGGTTCAGCCGTCGCTGGAACTCACGCGACGGCTTCGCCTCATCCTCGAGATAGATATGGTGGAAGTACATGGCCAGACTTATCCCCTGGAGATCTGCTACGCTCCATCCTATCACCTTGCGGTTCTTTTCAAGAACCCCTATCAAACGGGATTCCTGCTCTCCAGTCAAATCGGCGGAGATAATGACTGGGTACATCTCATACTCACCCGTAAGGAACCTATACTTCAGCGACGCAGGAAGTGGCTTCAACTCTGGATAACTGGGTGCTGGTGGATCTGGCCTCTGAAAACTCTCGTGAATGCTGCTAAATCCGCATGGGAGAACTGAAACTCTCTATCACACTCTGAATCTGGAGAAGGCTACCCTGATGGACTATCTCTGCTCTGCTCGGCATCTACCTCCTCCCTAGCTGCATGCTCAGTGGAAGTCAGATCTGGTATGTAATCATCAAAATCTGCCCAGTCAAAATCTGACTCTGAGGGATCTGTATCATCCAAGGTGGCCTCAGTACCACCATCATCACAAAACAAATCAGTATCGCGGTCGAGAACTGACTCTATTGCCTCTAAGGTATCCTGGACCAGGAATGTGCTCTCCAAGCTCTCCTCTGCTGGCGTCTCTACATCAGCGAACTCTGAAGGTAAGAGGATGGCCTGTGCATCTGGATCTGCCCATACTGCCTCATCATCTGTAATCACAAAGTCGCAGTCCTGGTGGATGTCTGGCCCGTCATCTGTCATCTGCTCTGTATTGGAAGTAGTCTCTGAGCATGCACTGTCTCTGGCTCTGCTGTCCTCGACCGTCTCTATTTGTACACTTTCGCCCTCGACGCGAAAGTTTACCTTCCCGCTATCATGGTCGGTCACTGCCTTGGCTGTGGCCAAGAACGGGCGACCGAGAATGATAGGGGTATCGGTCACTGATTCAGGGATCTCCATGTCCAACACTACAAAGTCCACGGGGAATTGCAGGCCCTGAATAGTGACGACAACATCTCTAAGCAACCCCTTCGTCCTCTTGACAGATCTATCAGCAAACTGATGGACTGTCCTGCTCTGTCGAAGAGGGCCCAACTCGAAGCGGTCGAGAAGGGCTGCCGGAAGTAGGTTGATCGACGATCCTCTATCTAATAGAGTACAGTCGAACCTCTGCTCTCTGATGTGGCATCTGACATATGGGGCTCCTGAATCTGGCCTCTTGGCCGGTAAACGGTTCTGGATCACGAAACAAGTAGCTCTGGTCAGCACATGAATCTCTAATGGTGGTTCCTCCTCTTCCTCCTAACTGTAGTCCTGTCTCTGAGCAAACGCTGGAGTAGAGGGATGTGCTGCAAAGCCTCCTGAAGAGTCAGCTGAATGTGAAAATGATCTATCATCTGCTGGCTGAACTCTTCCTGCTGCCTCTTTTTGGGATTTTCTATTTTCTTCCCCTTCCCCATCTGAAGAGCTCTAGGGAAGGGGATTACAGGGTCCTTCTCAGATGAAGGACTAGGAACGGGTCTGAGCTGCTCGACGGCAGGATCCACACATACATCAAGCACCACAGTGGGACCAGAAGAAAACAAATCCTTTCCTTTATTGCCAAAAATGTCTCGAGATACATCAACAGAAGGAAAAACTACAGGACTCTCAGAAGAACTGGTGGCATCAGCACCACCCTCGGCTGGAAGACTCGCGACCTCAGCACCGCGCTCTGGCTCGGCAACATGGGTGGCCTCAGTACCACCTCCTCCAACTGGTGAAACGACGGCCTCAGTATCGCCGGTGGGATCAGCATCCGTGGTGGCATCAGTACCACCGTCATCATATCTAGAGGCCTCAGTACCGCTCTCCTCCTCGCCTGGCGCTCTCGAAGTATCCTCAGGGTGTCGCTCAGACGAGGCGTCGCCTACTGGCATCCTACCGCTCCTAAGTGTGACAAAATCATTATCAAACAATTATGCAGACATATCTCCAAATGTATCACTAGGAGTGGCATACTCATTACAAACTACCTGCTCAGACTTCCTCTTGAGGTTGTTGGGATTCAGCTCGATCTGGGTAGGGATGGCAGCCTTCCCTCTCACTATGTCCCGCATCTCCTGGCGGAACTCGTCCATCTCCCGTCGGAATGTAGCCTGCTGATCGGTGAGAAGGCGTGCTATGTCATCCAAGGCGGGGTTCTCATAGGATGGCCCATGAGAACCTGACGGATAGCCTCTCTGGTAATGAGGCTACTGCTGCTGCTGCTGTGGGTGAGAGGGGTATGTTTGTGGATGATGCTGCGGCTGATGAGGCTGATCACGCCTCCAAGACTGTCCCTACTGATAGGGATGAGGACCATACAACTGTGACTGCTGCTGCTGCTGTGGGTACACTGGGGGCTGCTGCTGCTGGTGATCCCTCTGATGGCTGTACTGGCCACCCTGTCCTGATGGCTGCTGTTGAGGCTGGGCACCTCCGGCTGCCCAACGGAATCCGGGATGGTCTCGTCGGATACCAGGCTGGAGGCGGTCGTACCAAATCCCGTTGACATCCATCAACGGCTCTGAATCGTACTAGGGTGGCGGGAGCACTGCCAGAGGCTGATCCGGCTTGTATACCACCATCTGCATGTCCGGAGATGGCGGTGACTGGTAAGTGGGCTATGACTGCTGGTACGGCTCCGCCTGTATAAGATGGATCTGTCTAGGCTGATGGTGGGAGCTGGAGCGCTGGGACGAGCTGCCGCTGCTACTCGGATTGCCTCGTGCCTGAAGACGGGGCTGGGAAGCTGTCTGTGCCTCCTGGAGACACATGAGCTGTGTCTTCAGGTCACTCAGAGTCTGTGCCATCTGCTCCATCTGTGTGATGCCCTGGCACTGCTTCTTCTCAATGATCTCCATCCGGTCCAGCTTCTCGCTGATGATCCCCATGTTTGCAGCTGAACTCTCGGCCTGTGCTGCTGCCGCTGACGAACTGGATGGACTGGCGTCAACCCGTGCTATCCTCTAGTACTGCACGGTCTGTGACTGCTGGCGTCCCTGTGTGTACAATCTTGTCTGGGACATCACCATGTAGTTCTCGGCCATCTCCTCGTAGATGGCCCAGACCTGATCGTGATCCTTGGCGAAATAGGACCCGGCACAAGAAGCGTTCACCAAGCCCTGAAGCTCTGGTGTCAGCCCACTGAAAAAGCTCTGAACAAGGTTCAGCTTGGAAATATCATGGTGCGGGCATCTGTCAGTCAGCTCTCTGAACTTCTCCCATGCCTCGTGAAACTGCTCGTTGGGGAGCATGGAGAAGTTGTTGATCATGGCTCTAGTGACGTTCGTCTGCCCGAGTGGATAGTACTTGTGCAAGTACTCGGTGCGGAGCTGCTCCCAGGTGTAAACAAACTTCCCCAAGTGCTTCAGCCAGGTGGCTGCTCTGTCAGCTAAGGAGAAGGGGATGGAAATCATCCGTATGGTATCCTGGTCCACCTGACGGTCGTGGACTGTGCTGCAGATCATCAGGAACTCCTGAAGGTGGAGATGGGGCTCCTCAGTGGCGAGCCTATGGAACCAGGGGGAGGAGCTGCAAAGTGTTCGGGAGGAACTTGAAGTCCCCCACGATAGCTGGAAGTACGACCCAGTGATGCATCAAGGTCGATCCGGGGTTGTGTAACTCCCGCATCGGTCTCTGTGGATCTGCTACGGCTGCTGCGGCTGCTGCGGCGGCTGGGCGACTGCCGCATGGTCGGGCATCCTCAGCCTGTCTCCTGGCTCGCGCTGCTCGCGATCTGCTCTCAACTGCTCCATCTCACGCCTCATGTCCAACATGAATGCTCCCTGATCCCTCAACTGCTGCTGAACTGTCTCGAGGGAGGCGATCAGGGTGGAGTTGATCGCACCCTGGTCCATAATGAAAGTCTGATCGTGCTGGGGACCTCTGGCGCGGTCGTCACTGCTGCCGTCCATAGTCTCTACAAAATCAAAGCATTCAAACTCAGGTGCCGATAAATCATCTGTTTGTCTCTCCTATGGCACTGGTATCTCGGAATCAGAAGAAGGGGGGTTGAGGGGGAACAGGGTGGAGTCGAACTCAGGTTCGGAGAGCGGGCCTCGGCTCTCGCGAACCAACCTAGATGAGCATGCAGACGTGCTGTAAAGCGGTGCAACCAGGGGCTGCCTAAGAGACCGTCTGCCCATCATCTTGATCTGGCGAGTTGTGCGGATGAGATCTGGTAACAACTATGATCACAAGCAAACCCCCGATTCACCAACGCAACGCGAGCTGAAGACCGTAAAGGCTTGGTCAATTATCTTGTCAATTTTATTTGGTGATCAGTCAGGATAGCAGAGCGATTACGTGACCTGTTGGGTAATCCGATATTTTCTCAACCGACTGTCCCATACAGAAATAGCCGGTATCAGTCGAGAAAAAATCAGATGGCTCTATCCTAGTGTGCGGGTCACTTTCCCGTGCAAGCAAACCAGACAATGAGGGGGTTGCTCTCCCCAAGACAAATTTTTTGGTGAGCATCTTTTAGGGTCAATAGAGTTAACCAGTCCCAATTTTGTGATTTCTCTTTTTAGGTATTTTTCAATAATCAAACAAAATCGCCTAATGAATTTTTCGGTTCTCTTGGTTATTAAGTCCAAAAATCAGAGGGGAGAAGTCGAAAAAGCCGTTGCGCGATGAAATCAATGATGCATGCAGAGTAAGAGATGCGTACCTGACTCCAGCAGTCTATATGCAAAATGATCCGCGCAGAATTTAAAGACTGAAAATAAACTACCTAAATGGTGCAGGCGGAAAACCGATTACCTAAACAGCAATTTCTACTCGAAAGAACAGCTAGTTGACAACCAGCCTCCAATCCAAAAAGTCCGATCTCGATCCACCCCTCCTCCTCCCGACAAATCGGGTTCAGGAGCAGCGCTTGGCAGGGTGGGCTGCGGCACGTAGGCTCGAAGGTAGTGAATCAACTATTTTATTAATCTTTTTATTATAGGTCCAATTACCGAACTATAGGAACATGCATATATATTAGGGTGCTTGGATCCTATGTATTACGTCACAATCAAGCAGAAAGTCCTAAGGCTAGGGGCTCGAGAAACCGCGAGAAACCGGAAAAGGCAGTAAAGAAATCAAAAGCCGCGTAAAAGCCGCGGGGTCCCCCAAGCACATCGGTGCTCGGCGAAACAAACCCCGAAAGTGTCTAAGTCCAAGAGAGAGTCATGCTGAGTGTGTTATTACAATTATCCAAATGTTGCAGAAAATAAATCTAACTACTCTAAACTACTCCTCACACACTCGGCTGCTTCCCCGCGCTCTCCTGCAGCTCCGTGCAGAAGGGAGCCGCCTCCGATCACCGCGGTTGCGCCGGCTCCTCGAGAGTTGCTGCCTCGGTCCTCGGGCCCTCGCAAGAAAACAGAAAAGTGTATCAAGCCAGATAAAGTAAAACAGATAAAGCAAATAAAATAAACAGGGATATATGTGCAAAAATGGAAAGAAAATAAACAAGCAAAAACAAAAATAAAAGTGAAATAAAAAGCCGTGAAAAGTCGCGGAATCAGAAAAAGCCGCAGAAAGCCACGAAAATAAAAAACAAAACAAAATAAAATAAAATGAAAAATAAACGGACTACTAAGCCGTGCTCCCCGGCAACGACGCCATTCTGATGAGCTGAAAATTTCTGATCAATCCGGATCAGGTCAATATAAATCACACTCGGGTCGTTGCGACCCAGATCGATAGATTTCTTGGCTCAATCAAGAAAAATAAGAGCAGACCACCAAACAAAGACAAAATCAGAGAAAAACATATAGTGGCCATGGCTATTGGATTAGCATGGTATAGCGACCATGGTCGGACTCAGGGAGCACGTGATGGCCTTGCAGCCCACGAAGTAGTATAAAATAAAAACAAATAAAAAACAAAGGATTTTTGGTTGATTTTTAATATTTTTATATTTTTTGGAATTTTTAATTATAAAGAAAATAGGAAAACAATGAAACAAGCAACTTGGACTAATTATTTAAACACACATAATTATTCCAAAAATTCAAACAAAAATATTTTTATGATTTTTATATTTTTTTATGTTTTTGGTGAATTTTTGGTATTTTTCTAATTTTTAGGGTATTTTATAAAAATGAAAGAAGGCTGAAAAACAATGCTACTGTCCAACCAAGATTCAAGGGTCAAAATAAAATATAAAATGACCCTAACAAAGCCTGAAGTATTTTTCATGTAAACTAGAAACAAAAAGGAAAATTCAGAGACTGAGATTATTATTTTTGGAATTTGCTATTAATTATTAGAATTTTTATGAGATTTCCAAAGTTTTCAATTTTTATATTTTCTATAAGTCCAAAAATGACCAAAATTGGTCAGAAAATCAAACAAACCAAAATACCCAAAACATTATTTTTTATAATTTTTGAGAAGGTTTTAATATTTTTTGTGATTTTTTTATCTGGATAGGGACAAAAAGAGGGGTTTTTTATTTTTTAAAAATAATAAAAGGGCTCCAAAATTTTCCTAAAAAGCAATGAAAATTCTACACAGTGGTAGGAGCCACATTTCAAATTTTCACTCGATTTGGAGTAGATTTGATATTTTTTTTAAAACAATCAAGAGCCACAGTGCATAGGGACCTGATCGTAATAAAAATATCTTTCAGGGGCCTAAAAGTAACAAAATCAAAACCGCAGGGGGTCCTGCTGCAAAAATACCACGAATGCACGCGCGAGGCACGTGAACTGGGCACTCAGGGACCTATATGTAAATAAAATAATTCCGAAGGCTTTTTAGCAACAGGTGCTAAAAGCCCAGGGCACTATTTGCAATTAACCCAAGAGATTCGGTACATGTGGAAATACAACACTCACATGGGTATATGTGCAAATACTAAAAAGATATTTTCATTCATGAACAACAATAAACCACAGGCCCATGCATGCAATTTCACCAAGAAATCACGTGTCGAAGCACGTGTCCCACAACGTACAGGGGTAGAAATGCAATTCACATAAACTACCAGGTCCTAAGTGCAAATGTTCCAAACTAAAATAAACGCTATAAAATATTTACAGGACTAAATGCTAAAAACTAAAAGACAGAGGGCCTAAGGGAAATTACCCCTTATTATAATCCGAGGGCTGGGATGGTGCCGCATGGCGAATCTGACGGTGGTGGTGCACTGCGCCTCCACGAAGAAGCCCTGGCTCTGATCCAACGGTGGAGGGTGCGCCACGTGCGGGGATCGACGGTTGAGAAACACTGACTACCCTTCGCTGGATGGAGGGCGGAGAAGAGGCCACGTGTCTGATCAGACGGTGGCTGCTAGGCCTCTTCTTCACCCTAATCGGACGGTCCACAACGAATCTGGCAACCAGGGGCGAGTGGACGGCTGGGAAGGCTCCTTGAAGAGCAGATGGCCGGCGAACTTCGCCGGCCCAGAACGCGCGCGATGGCCCTCCTCTGCTGCTCCTGAGATGCGGAATAGCTCCGCCAAGGTGTCCCGCAGCTGCTGCTGATCTCCGATGAAGCCGGCGAGCTCCGAGGAGCTCCGGTGGCGGCGATGGCCTGGAGCTGCTGCTTCTGGATGGTTAGGCCCTCAGATGGGCCTGTCAAGACCTGCAAGGTATCACAACACACTCCTGGGTCGAGGGCAAAGTGCCTCGGCCGGGTTAGAGGCGAGGTGGGTGGTCTGTGCGTCGGGATGGAAGAGCTCCGGTGATGCGACGGTGAAGGAACTCGAATCCCAGTTCCTGTGCAAACTGGGTTGAATGGATGGGTGAAGAATGTGCGGGGGAGAAGGGCGAAGGTGAATGTCGATTCCGATGATCGAGATAGAGATGGGTATGGTCGGAATCGAGGGTCGACGGTGAACGATAAAATTGGGCGTAACTTGAAATTCGAGCAAAGTAGAAGAAATGAGGCTTACTGGATGATCGGAGTCGACTGGGGACAAGCTGTTGAAGCTCTAGGTCTTTGCCTTGAGGGCCGTTGATGCCCGAGGCTCGAGCACCACGCAGGGGGCGGCGCACGACAGTGCTAGGTCGCCGGATCGATGACCGGGCACTCTCTCCTCGCCGCGACACCATCCGCCGACTGCTGTCACTCAGGCGGAGATGGTGGAGGTCCTGGGTAGGGAAATGCGGAGCCAAAGATGCTGGAATCATGCGGTGGAGCTGAGCATTTAAGTGGCTAGGGGTCCGAGAAGATGGGAGTCAGGTGACTCGATCGGAGCGTGGATCCCCAAAACCCACCCCTGGCGTGGATCTAGATCGATCAAGGAACAAACAGAGCCCGGGGCTTCGAGGTTTGGTCGTCGGATCATGACGCAATAAATGGGAGAAATGGCGGGTCGGGCGCAGATCCGCAAGTCAGTGGTCCAGGGGGGGAGTTGACCGGGGGGTCAACATCCCCCGTGGACCAATGAGGCATAACCACGTCATAAAGATTTAGAAATAAAAAATAAAATAGTAAATGGCCGAATTAAGAAAAACTCAAAACATGAAAAATATTTATTTATTTATAAACTATTTTTTTATGATTTTTATTAATTTTTTTGAAATAAAAATTAGGTATTTACAATATAGTATTATATACATAGGTATATACAATATTGCATTTTTATCTTTGATTTTTAATTATTTATTTTTGTACATTTTTATTCCAATTTTTCATTTTATTTATTTACAAGATAAAATTTGGAATATTTTACTATTTTTATTTTATTTTTATTATTTAATTACAAGGGCTAAATAATTAGATATATACAAGTATGTACATGGTATATATACAATGTTTATTTTGATTTTATTTTGATTTCTTTTTATTTGATTTTTGTTTTTATGATTTTTATTTTATTTATTTACATTATGAAGTCTAGAATATGTAACAATTTTTATGAGATTTTCTTTATTTATTTATAAGGATAAATAAATAGGTATGTGGTCTTATGTACATGGTGAATATATACAAGGAAGGGCGTTTTTATTTTCTTTTTAATTTTCTTATTTTTATTTTGATTTTGTATTTACAAATATTTTCAAATAAATAAGAACCCATTTTTATTTTTATTTTGAGAGGAAAATATTTTTATTCTATTTACAGGTATATGTACAAAGGTGAGCTTCCTTATCTCCCTCTACTTTGGTTTTTATGCGGTCAGGCCCATGCTAAGCCCTCCCTTGGGATTAGGTCGCTCAATATTTATTCTAAATATCTCCCTCTTTTTCTTTTGTTTCTTTATTCTTTTATTTATGCACAAAAACATGCTAATTATGCATATTTACAAAATGCATGCTGATTGACAATTATTTGTATTTACAGGAATATACATGTGTTTGGCAAAGGTATTGTAGCTAAAATAAAAGAATAAAGAGTGATGAATGGGTATTCATCAGCGATTCATCTCCGCGCTCGCAAGCCGCTTCTCTGAAGATCGGACTTGAGACATGAGGTCTCTTTTCATAGAGACTCGATCAACCACGCTTCAAGAGGTATTGCATTATACTTGTTGTGGTTATAGATGAAACGATCCGAGAATCGTTCTTGGATCATATGGTTTCATCATATGAAATTTTTAAATTCCGCTGCACCGAACGACTAGTACGACTTGTCGTTCTCCATCGTATCCGATACGACGCTCACGCTTCCGTGATGCGCTTGAGGATTTTTTCCATATCCTTCAGTCACAATCTTGTTCTATAGATGCTCCCCCTCCTTTGGAGCTAAGCGAATAGAAGAGACCTCAGCTTACTGGATTTAAGTTTCGGGACTATCTCTCCGTCATAGGCACCCATATATCCTATACAATTTAGTCAAGACCTTTGTAAAACTCCTTTCATACAAACTCCCTCCGCTTACGGAAGACTGTGATGATGCAGCAGGTGTCAGGTTGCTTGTGGATATCCCAAAGATCCAAGCGATTCTCAGTGGAATCGAAGTCACAACCACTGACGGTGTATTCGAAGCCACCTTCCACCCACTTAATCACATAAGAGAAGTTGCTTTCATCCACTATTATGACACCCCGTCTTCTGAAAACACCACAACTCACCTCCTGGTAACCAAATACCAACAAGCTGATCCAAATACTCGCCTCTTTACATGGAACCAAGATAAAGCCACCCCCAACCAATAATCGAGTTAGCCCCGGGAATATGACCTGACTCCGCATGGTCAATAGCTACCATTGACCCCATCCCATTCCTGATACACCATGGATCATCGCAGAAGCAAGGATCCGCTTCTCAGAAAAACATGGACCGGAAGTTTGTTGAAAACATCTTGTTGTTGAAAGCGATGTGAGCAAAACTGGATGATAACCTCGTCAAAAAACCCGTATAGTTACCATCTAAGCATGCAAAAGAAAAAAATGACAACCATACTCGACTCACCAATCCCAACACTACCGTTTTAGATAAAGGCCTACCAGAACTTGTAGATGAAGATCTCCCCGTATCTTATAACAACACTGAATAAAAGCTTTGTTACATCCTCCTCCAAACAAGAAGCCACCACCGCCGACCCAAGTACGTATCCAAGATACCCTTTTAATAGCCTAGATCATATCCTTGAGTTTCTAAGTCCAACCCATAAATCACCCTGGATTTCTAATATTTTCACCTCTCTGGAGAGTAAAATGGTTGGGGAGCTTATGATTGCTAGACAAGGCCTTTCCGTCCTGGACTCTCCAAACAAAAACTACTTCATGGATACTATTTTGAACCACCAAAATCTAGCATACTAGAAACCGTCGTGACTCTCAACCCAATATTTGACCAACTTAAGATGGATATTAACCTTCTCTCATGGAACATTGGTGGTACTGGGGGAAGATGGAAAAAGAATCGACTACTAGACATCATCTGCCACCACACGATAAATATAGTTGTTCTTCAAGAGACTAGAACCCACATTTGGCCCTAGGCTGAACTATTGCCCTCCCTAGATAACTTCAGATGGCACACCAATCCTGATTGCACATCTTGGGGAATACTCACATGATGGAACTCACACTCTTTCACCCTTATCTCGGCATCTAACTTTGATATTTCACATTACTTATCCTAAAATATAATAATACCGATGAAATGCTACATGTTTACAATGTCTACGAACCTCCCCAATCCACCCTCAAGCAAAACTTCATCGATCAACTGTCTGCCATCTCTCTCACGGCCAAAAATATTATTGGCGGGAGATTTCAACCTATTATATTTCCATTCTGAATCCTCTTCCACTCGACATTCATCCCATTTCATTCAAAAAATTTAATGATTGGTGTCTGTCATCGGAACTCACAACATCAAAGACCCTTCGGCGACATTTACATGGATTGACCCTCAATAAAAACATTGTGCAATCCTTGATAGAGTTCTTATCTCCCCTAATCACCTAGAATCATCCCCCTCTCCAAAACCCATGCTCTACCAAAGACCTTCTCGGATCATAAAACTTTAGTCGCCACGATATCTACCCTTAAACCAACCTGACCATCTTTCAAAATGGAAACCTTCTGGTTTAAACAACCTAGTTTCCAAACCATGGTAACCATCTCATGGAGTAAAACTTGCAGAGCATATAACCCATTCCATACCTGGGCACTAAAAATGAAACTTCTCATGTTTGACATAATCAATTGGAAAAAATCAAACCTGACCCTGTTCCATGTTGAAAAAGAAAACCTAACAGATCGGATAGACTCGCTAAATCATACCCTGAACCTACAAGGATATGATCCCAACATCTTGAAATAACTATCTACCCTACACAAAGCTTTAGAAAACCTCCTCGAGGACGAATACACAAAACTCTGCCAGCGTGCAAAGGTACGATGGCTCCATGAAGGAGATCGCGACACTAAACTCTTACAAGCAATGGCTTCAAAGAGAAGAAGCATGGACTCTATTCTGGCATTATAAGATGATCGGGGAAGGAGACAGACATCACCTCCCGCTATTGCATGGATCGCCATCTCTTACTTTCAAACACTCTACTCGAACGAGAAACCCCCTGCACCGTCTCCCCTTGGCTTTGAGAATCTTCTCCCAGGAAATCTAGAGAATCCTGATCAATTGATTGAACCTATTCTCAAGTCCGAAGTGGTGGTTGTAATTCAATACCTTAAAGCTTTTAAGGAACCCGACCCAGATGGGGCAACCCCAAAAAATTTAAAACATTTCTGGTCCATACTCAAAACTGATTTCATGACCCTAGTTGATTATCTCTTTTCCCTGTCTTTTAACTCTCATGACCTAAAATTTATCAACAACTCTACAACCACTTTGATCTTTTAAAAAAGGGGACCCCTAGGACATAGCTAACTACCGATCCATAAGCCTTATAAATCTTCTCCTTAGAATTATCTCTAAAATCCTGGCAAATATATGGGCTCCTTATGAATCCCTGATTCTCACTCTTTATTCTTTTATTTTAGCTATTTATATTGACAAAACATCATGTAAATATGTGTAAATACAATAAGTTAGCATTCAACCTGCATGTGTTAACATTGTATAATTAGCATGTATTTGTGCAAAAGTAAAAGAATAAAGGAAAAGAAAAAGGAAGTAGGTATTTAGAATAAATACAAACTGACCTCAAACCCAAGAGAAGGTCAAGCCTTGACCTGATCGCCAAATAAAATAAGTAGAGAGAGATATGGCCTACTTTATGTTGTACATATTACCTATATATGTAAATAAGTATTTTTGATAAAATAAAAATAAAATATTCTTTTTACCTCCTTGTATATAAACCTAGAAATAAAATAAAAATAAAATAAAAATCAGAAAAAATCAAATAAAAATAAAATCCTTCTTACATGTACAAAATACATGTATATATGTCACATCCCCTATTTATTCTATACATGTAAATAAATCATAAAAATAAAATAAAAATAAATTTGTACTACTAAAAATATGTTGAAAATAAATAAAATATAATGTTAGGATTTTTATGTAAAAATAATAAAATAAAAATAATTATACATATCACATAGGTATATTTTACCTGTATATAACTCCATATATTGCATATACCTAATTATTTTTCATAAAAATGATTAAAAATCACAGAAAAATAGTTTGAAAAATAATATAAACTTTTTATTTTGATTCATTTAGTATTTTTTATTGATTTTATAAATACTTTATAAATTCAGATTTTCTGATTGGTCCAGCTGGATGTTGACCTCCGGTCAACGCCTTCGTCCAAGGTTGACTTGACCCGATTTCTTCCGCATGAGCTTTTTCTCCCATTTTCCCGGT
Source organism: Ottelia alismoides (assembly GCA_037367405.1). NCBI lineage: Eukaryota > Viridiplantae > Streptophyta > Magnoliopsida > Alismatales > Hydrocharitaceae > Ottelia > Ottelia alismoides. The sequence goes on from JAZKJV010000023.1 coordinate 271,735, forward strand.
TGGGTCATGCCTCCACTTGATCCGATTCTTCGCTCGAGCATTCTCATAGGATCCATAACCTTCGCGGATCCCTAGGAAGGCACAGATCTTCCTAGGGTTATGGGATATTGCCCGATCATCTTACCCTCCTGGGAAGCCTATAAATCTTCTCTTCTGCCTCCACAGCAGCTCATCTCGTGCCTCGCTCCTTCTTCTACCCCTAGACACCTTTGGTTGAGTGACAACTGTCGAAGAGCGTTCTTGGATTGGAGATTGGTAGTGTAATCACGCAGCTCACCCTTCGTGGCCGGGGATCCACCGCGGGCAGCCTCCCCATCCGCCGCAACACGGTTGAGGCCATAACCTCAACGACCATCATCGCTTGGAGCTCAGGAGTTCATCCGGAACTTCAGGTACCCATTATTTTTACGTATTTTTGCTTTTGATTCCGTTCGTTCAACTTAGATCCTCCACACTCCCACTTTCTCTGACCAGCTGGTCGGAGTCCCGTTATCCGTATCCATCCGTTCAGATCGATCCTCTGTCTCGCCCATCATCTTGCACCACAGCCTGGTCACCCTTAGGCTCGATCATCAGGTCGAGATTAAGGACAAGACTCCTCCCCTCCATAACCGCTGGGAGTCGACCATCATTCCCCTTCGCTTCTCTTGCTTTTACTTGCAATAAACCCTCATCGGAGCTACGCCTCCGAGCATTCTTCCCATTGCAGGCCTTGGTTCACACTGAAGACCCTTAATTGACCCCGACTGCTCAAATGGAGCAGCTCCAGGTGCACCTCCACCGTGACACCCATCCGATCGTTATCCTTTCGATTGGAGCTGACCTCCTGACGTGCGACGTATTGCCGATCGTGACGAGTCCTTCAGATATTTCATCGGGCCAACAGATTCACCTCGTCGCTCAATCAAAGGTCGTCTGGAGGGAGTTCGTCTAGCATCCTCTCCTACCATCGGATGGGCCCCACTCTGCCAGATTCGATCACAGTCGCTCGACCAGTTCAGCTTTTTGGCCGTTGGATCTGATGCACCCTGACGCATCAGGCCGCACGTTCCCGACATACTTCGCGCCGTCAGATTTGCCCTGCCAGTTGATTAGAGCCGTATGCCCACGACGCCTTCCACGCGCGCCACGTGCCCTACAAGGGGTATATTACTCTTTTACCCCCTACATTTTTATGTTTTATTATATAGTTCTATAAATAAAATCACAATTTAAAGATTTTGCAACTTTGGACCAGATAGTTTCAGTATTTGCATTTTAGTCCCTCCGAACCTGAGACACGTGCATGTTCACGTGATTTTGTGGGTTATTTGCATGTTTTATCCTGAACTTCCTGATGTTATGTTTTTAGTAGAACATTCCTGTTAATTACAAGTATATCCCTGTACGTGAATTTTTGAGCATGTGTGTGAATACCTTGGATAAGTTGCAAGAATTGCCCTAAGCTTTTTACGTATGTTATCATTTGGCCTGAAAACTTTCATATAATTACATTTAGGTCCCTGCTTGCTGTGTGAGTTATTTTTAATCAAATAAATACCTAATTAACTCCAAAAACTTCATAAAAATTATAATTAGCTCCTGCTAACACGTAATATGTATGGTAATTTTTGTGAATTAATTTAGTTTTATTTGATATTTTCTAAAAATAAAAAACACCTAAACACTATTCTGTCTATTTTCTAAAATATCTAAAAATTATAAAAATTGTTATAAAAATGACAAAAAAATTAGTGTGTGCTTGTCTTTATGTGTTTTAACTCTTATAAAACCCTAAAAATCTAAAAACTGTAAAAAACATATAAAAATCATTAAAACTTCTAAAAAATTCAAAAAATAGAATTTCAATTTCTATTTTTAGATATTTTTATTTACTTTTTCATAAAAATACAACCATGACACTAGGGCACTTTTTAATTTTGTACATTGTTTACCCTGTTTTACCCTGTTTCATAAAAATACAACCATGACACCAGGATGTACATTGTTTACCCTGTTTACCTTTGTTTGATTTTTATAAAATCATATAAAAATTAGAAAAATCCCATAAAATTACCAAAAAACATTTGAATATTTCAAAAACAAATATTTTGTTTCTGATTTTTGAGCCTCTTGGACCTTAATAAAAATTATGGAAGCTTGCTTGTGCCTTGTTCTTCTTATTTGTTTTGTCTTGTTTTCTTATTTTGAAAATATAAAAAAATTTGCAAAATATAAATAAATAAAAATATGCTTTTACTTCTCTGATTACGACAACTTCGTAGGTTTTACTCATGCTCCTTGTATTCAACCCTGGTCGCTTTACTGGGTTAAATAAATAGCGGAGACCGCTTACATTGATTTTGTGCTTTGATTGTCTGATTTGTGTGGTTCTCGATTTTTTCTTGATTGACCGAAGTGACTGGCTAGGAACAACGACACTTGATTAGTTTTCCATCTTAGCCGATCTTAGTTTTCGTGTCATCAGCTCCCAAACTAAACTCTCTGTTACCCCCCTCAATGCGCCTTCCTTCGAGGAAGAGGTGCATTCGATGCATTTGCCGTCACTTTGGAAATCCCTGGCACCAAACCAAGGCAAAATCTATTATACTCAAAATCGACCTAGGCAAAGCCTTCGATTATCTTAACTGGGAAACCATGCTCTCGGCCCCTCAAACATACTAAATGCCCTCCACTTTCATCAAATGAATCATTGCCCTCCTATAGAGTACAACTATCTCGCTCAAAATAAAGTACACCACCCAAGACCTTTTCAATCCTACTAGAAGGTTCCGACAGGGTGACCTCTCTCCCCTCTTCTCTTCATAAAACTATGAATATTCTAGATGGGATGCTTCAAAATCTGGTCAGAGCAAACCTCATCGAAGAATTTAAAAATCCCTGATGAGGATGTCTCCATCACCAATAATTTGTTTGCTGTTGACATCCTCATCTTCATAAAATATAATACCAGATACTAAAGTGTATCAAATTCACCCTAAACCTTTTCTCTGAAATCACGGGAATGTCGATAACTGATGAAAAAAACATCTATCCACACACTTAATCTCAAATCACTTGATACCCAGTCGGCAGTCGAGATCCTTAAATGGTCTCCCCAACCCTTACCAATAAACTATTTGGGAATTCCACTATCCCCTTGCCCCCTAAAGAGATCAGAATGGCTCTCCATCGTTGGAAAATTTAAACAAAAACTGCTGGGATGGAAATCCTGCATGCTTTCTCTCCCACCCCGCATTGCACAACTCAACTCATCGCTCACCCCCTAAATCCACCATATGATGGCCTCTCTCAGAATACCTAAATATATCATGTCCAAAATCGACCAAATCCAGAAAAAATTCCTTTGGTCGGATTCCTCAAATTCGAGACACAGACATCATATGAGATGAGAAATCATTTACAGATCAAAATCAAACGATGGCTGGGGAATCTTAAACCTTGATGCTTTCAACTATGCCCTTCTAACCAAATCATGGCTCCGCACAATGGAAAAGCCCATCACCTTTTCTCAAGACTTATCCATGGCCACATTAAGAATGTAAAACCCATTTCAATTCTTGAATGCAACTTAAAAAAGACTCCACTTGCTGGCGATCAATTAAAATCAGTTCGAGCAGGATTCCGAATATGACATCCAAAACCCTTGGAGATGGAAAAAATACTCTCCTTTGGTATGACAAAATAAATGGCAAACACTCTATAGCATCCAAATTTCCGCAACTATGATCACTGGTTAGAAATAAAAATATCTCGGTAAACAGAGCTCTATCGACCATATTCACAAGACAAAACTTGCTTAAAGTTTTAGCTAGACGATCCCCTGAGCCAGATACACAAACTTTTGTAGATTATATGCGTTCCTTAAGACTGAGATAAAATATCCTCGATATAACCACCATTCCTCAGAATTTCTCGATAATTAGATTATCAAATCATCCATATAACATACTAGCTCACGGAGGTACTGGCCCAAAACTCATCCTTAGATTTTGAAAAAGCCCCTTTCATCCAAAGGTATTCATCTTCTTATGAAAAATCCATCACGACAAATTGAGAACCCAAGAATGTCCTTTAATACCTAACATCCCCTCGATTTTTGCCTGTTCATTATGTCTAGCGGCAGATGAAACATTAAGCCACATTCTATTCGAATTTAGATTCTTTTTTCTCTGATGAATCCACGATTCATAGCCTTTACTCTTTTATTTTAGCTTTATTTCCTTAGTCAAATACCTGTAAATACCCACTAATTTCATGAAATTCCCATTTTACATGTATTTGTTAAATATGCATTTTAAACACTGTTATATTCAAATAAAAGAATAAAGAAGAAATGAAAAAGAAAAGAAATAAAAATAAATGATGTATTTATGAAATAAATACAGGTTGACACGAATCCCGAGAGAAGGTCAAAACTTGACCTGATCGAACATGAATAAAGTAAAGGGAGATAGGGCCTTTAATTAGAAAACTCAAAAAATCATTTGTAAATATTTTTCCTTGTATATTTGTACAAAATTCACATGATTTTATTTGTGCATAAGTTGACCTCAAATTAAATATTTTTCTAAACATAAATTGTAAATAAAATGTTTTGTAAATAATAAAAATAACTGCAAGTAAAACCATGTATAGAGTAAAAGTACCCACACTCGGAAAAAGCCATAAAGTGACAATTGAAAGATCAATTCCGGCTCCATACGAACTCAAATTGAATCAAATCACTTCCATTGTACTCTAAATTAAATTATCTTTAAAATGGCTATGGTCTCATAATTTTTGGAGTTACAGTTGAAAAGTCAGTTTTCAAGGGTGGTTTTTGCAATTTTACCATTTGTTTATTGTATAAATTTATACATCTTTTTTTTATACAATATAAATAATTGTAAATATTTTCATAATTATTTAAGATAAAAATAAATTTTTTTAAAAAATATAAATAATAATAATAATAAATAATTTCCCCATTCGTATGTGTGTATAATGTACTATTTGTGCATATTACTTGTATATAACTAATTTCCTTATATAAAAACACCAAAAAAATTAATATCTAACATTAATTAATTAAATTAAAATAATTAGGAAAATTTATTTAATTTAATTAATTATTTAATTTGAAAACCTACCATGTATAGAAGATTTGATTTTATACCTTAAATAACCACCATTAAGGTGTCTAATTAGTTTTTGTAAATTACTTATTTCAATTATTTTATTTAATTACGAATTTTGTTTTTAATTAATTAATTTATTTATTTAACCACTAAAGGTGATATCTACTTTATTTTCTGTTGTTCTTCTAGATTAATTTTAGATTTTAATTCACAGTCATTTAGTTATTAAACTTTTAATCGTAGTTGTCATCATTCCCGATTTGATCCGCCCCCGAAGTCGATTTTTTATCTCACATTCTTGATATCTACATTTCACATTCTACCTCGCATAATCTATCAACTCTGACCACGAACGGTGGTCGGATCTCCGGATCATTCTTCCATCTCGCCGGATCCGCACTTATCCGCTCATATTTTTTTCGTGTTCGGATTTTCTTGGATCGAGCTGTTGTGCTCGTATCCTCATTTTTTATGAAAAAAACAAAAATAAAAAAATAAAAATACATATAGTTTTTTATCTCTATCTAACACATGTTTTACAAAAAATAATAAAAATAAATAAATAAAAATACATTTTTTAATATCTTTGGAGGTAAAAAATATAATGAAAAAATAAAAAATCAAGCGGCAGCTGCCAGCCCGCGCGTGTAGCCTTCTGCCTCCAACGGCTCTGCCAGCGTTGCCGTCCACAATCCGCCGCGCATCACAACTGCGTGAGGTCCTCCGCCCGTCGCCGACCTTTGTCCAGCCAAGCTCTACCTGTAGGGCATGTGTCACCCTCCTCCCCCACCTTCCAGATCCGTCGTAGCTGCCACGATCCTTGAGGCCCCCACTTCTCCTCCTCGTCTCAAGCCGATCGATACCACCTGCGCACCGACGCCAGCCGCACCGCCACTGGCCAGTCCACCGCCGACGCACATGAAGAGAGAAGGAAGGGAGAAGCGGCACCCCCTCTCCTTGGCTTTGGTTTTAAAAATACGAAGAGACAAAATAAAAGAGAACCCCAGGGGATTTGATATTAAAATAAAAAATTTGGGTAAATTACAAAGATCCCCTTGGAAGTTTCAGCAATTGCGCAAAGATCCCTGTCAGCAAACATCATGTACGGTGCACGCGTTTATTTGGATAAATTGTGTGCTTTTTGTCGCAGTTTATTTTTTTTATATTTTAATTCAAAAACTCTAAATAATTGCTATTCAGTCCTGTATTTCCAGACTTATATTTGCATGCTTTTATTGCTGAGATAAATTTTATTTATGCTCAATAAATTCTCCAAAAATCAGATTGAGTTCCTGTTACTTGCATGTTCATTGTGTAAAAATTTCATCGCATTTTATTTTTATCTGCTATTTTAGAAAATTCAAAACGGCATCATTTTCTCTGCTTGAAATTTGAAAAATTATTATATTCAAATATTGTGTGAAAAATTCCAAAAAATTAAATTCGGAGTATTTTATCATATTTTAATTTCTATGAAATTTTCTCGCATTAATTATTTTCAAAACCCTAAAATTACAAAATATCTAAAATCTTAGAAAAATCATGAAAAATTCTAAAAAATCTAAAAATTTCAATCTTAGCCCCTGATTGTAGATATATTTTTAAGTTCCAATTACTCCTGGTTGTGCCTTGTTTACTATTTTTGTCACTATTTGATTTTTATAAAATCACAAAAACATCAGAAAAACTTGAAAAAATTACTTAAAACATTTTAAAAATTATAAAACCCAACAATATTTTCTTTGCACTTTTATTAGCATTTCTGACTATTTTGAAAAATACAAAAAGAGTATGGTGTGTGTATTTCTTCCCATGTGCATATTGTTCCTTATTTGAAAAAAATATTGAAAAATAAAAAACAACTAAAAACTCATTTTATTTTATTTTGAAATTTGACTAGTGAATTCTTTAATCGTGCTCCTTGTGTTCGACCCTGGTAGCTATACAAGGTAAATAAAAATAGCGAAGACCGCTTACATTACATTTTCTTGATTTCATTGAGTGGCTTTATTTTTCTCGTTGACCAAATTGATTGACCAAGGACAACGACTTCGTGATTTATATTCCACCTTAGTTGATCGCAGATTTCGTATCATCAAAATGGTGCCGTTACCGGGGAGCACGATATTGTAGTCATTTTCAGTTTTATTTCCGTTCTGATGACACGAAATCTACGATCGACTAAGGTGAAATATAAATCACTAAGTCGTTGTCCCTACTCAATCAATTTGGTCAACGAGAAAAATAAAACCACTCAATGAAATGAAGAAAATGTAATGTAAGCAGTCTTCATTTTTTTATTTAACTGGTATAGCAACCAGGGTCGAACACAAGGAGCACGATTAAATAACTCAGTAGTAAAATTTCAAAAAAAAATAAAATGAATTTTTAGTAGTTTTTGTTTTTTCAATATTTTTTTCAAATAAGGAACAATATACACAAGGGAAGAAATACACACACCACACTCTTTTGTATTTTTCAAAATAGTCAGAGATCCTCAGAAAATTACAAAGAAAATATTTTTGGGTTTTAGAATTTTTATAATTTCTTTGGTAAATTTTCCAAGTTTTTCTGATGTTTTGTGATTTTATAAAAATCAACATTGGAAAAAAGTAAACAATGAACAACTTGGAGTAATTTACAACTTAAAAATATTTTAAATGTCCAAAATCATGAGAATGGTTTTTATGCTAAAATAAAAACAAATATCTACAATCAGGTTCTGAGATTAAAAATTTTGGATTTTTCTTTAATTTTCATGATTTTTCTAAGATTTTAAATATTTTACTTTTTTTTGGGTTTTGAAAATAATTAATGCGTAAAAATTTCAAAGAAATTAAAATATGATAAAATACACCTAATCTATTTTTTGGATTTTTTGAAAAATATTTGAATTTTTATGATTTTTCAAATTTCAGGTAGAGAAAATGACACTATTTTTGAATTTTTTAAAATAGCAAATAAAAATAAAATGCGATGAAATTTTTACACAATGAACATGCAAGTAATAGGAACTCAATCTGATTTTTGGAGAATTTATTGAGCATAAATAAAATTTATCTCAACAATAAAAGCATGCAAATATAAGTCTAGAAATACAGGACTGAATAACAATTATTTAGAGTTTTTGCATTAAAATATAATAAAAATAAACTACAGGAAAAAGTACACAATTTTACCCAGATAAACGTGTGCAACACATGTGTTGTGTGCTGCTAGGGTTCTTTACGCAATTTCTGAAACTTCCAAGGGGATCTTTGCAATTTACCCATTTTTTTTAAAAAATCAAATCCCCTAGGGTTCTCTTTTGTTCCGTCTTTTCATTTTTTTTCAAAACCAAAGCCAAAGAGAGGGGGTGCCGCCCTTCCCTTCCTTCTCTCTTCACGTGCACTGGCGGTGGGCGGCGGATTAGCCAGTGGCGGTGCGGCTAGCATCGGTGCGCAGGTGGCATCGGTTGGCTGGAGATGAGGCGGAGCCCGACGAGCTTCAAGGATCGTGGCGACTATGGCGATTCTAGAAGGCGGGGGAGAAGGATGACACACACCCTCCAGGTGGAGCTTGGCTGGACGAAGGTCGGTGATAGGCAGCTGGAGGTAGATGCTGGCGGAGGGCCTCGTGCAGCTGTGCTGTGCGGTGGATGGTGGATGGCAGTGCTGGCGGAGCCGCTGGTGGTGGAAGGCCACGCGACACGGGCTGGCGCTGCCACCCGATTTTTTTATTATTTATTTTTATTATTTATTATATTTTTTAACCTACAGAGATATTAAAAAATGTATATTTATTTATTTTTATTTTTTATTTGTTATTAATTTTTTATGCAAAATAGGTGTTTGATAGAGATAAAAAGCTATATATTTTTTTATTTTTATTTTTTTGAATAAACAAATGAGGATACGAGCACAGCAGCTTGATCCAAGAAAATCCGAATACAAAAAAATGTGAGTGGATAAGTGCAGATCTGGCGAGATGGAAGAAAGATATGGAGATCCGACCACCGTTCGTAGTCGGAGTTGATAGATTATGTGAGGTAGAATGTAAAATGTAGAGATCAAGAATGTGAGATGAAAAATCATATTTGGGGGCGTACCAAATCAGGAGTGGTGATAACTACGATTAAAACTTTAACATCTAAATGTCCGTGAATTAAAATCTAAAATTAATCTAGAAGAACGACATAAAATAAAGTGGATATCACCTTGGGATCGAACATGCCGTTATAGCCTCGACGAGGACCGACTCGCTGTCACCGGACGTCTCAGAGGCTGGGCACCCTTCTGCGATAAGAAGCTCTTAGAGATCGGGCTCCTCTCTACCAAAGATTAATCAAGAGGAAATGAGGGAGGAGGAGCTCAATAAAAAGAAGAAGAAAAATAAAAAAGTAAAATAATTACAAAAAAGATGGTATTTAGTGGTTAACTAAATAAATAAATAAAATAAAATAAAATAATAAATAAATTAAAAATGAAATTCGTAATTAAATAAAATGATTAAAATAGTTAATTTACAAAAATGAATTAGCCACCTTAATGGTGGTTATTTAAGGTATAAAATAAAATTTTATATACATTGTAGGTTTTCAAATTAAATAATTAAATAAATTAATTAATTTTTCTTAATTATCATAATTTAATTAATTAATGTTAGATATTAATTTTTTGGTGTTTTTATATTAGGAAATTAGTTATATACAAGTAATATACACATATAGTGCATTATATACATGTACAATAAGGAAATTCCTTTTTTATTATTTTTTATTATTTTATTATTTTTTATTTTTATCTTAAATAATTATGAAAATATTTACATATATTTTTATTGTGTATAAAAAATAAATGTGAATAAATATATACAATAAATAAATGGTAAAATTGCAAAAACCATTCCAGAAAACTGACTTTTCAACCGTTACTCCAAAAATTAAGAAACCATAGATAATTTAATTTAGAGTACAATGGAAATGAGTTTGAGTCAATTTGATTCATATAGAGCCGAAATTTGTCTTTCAATTGTCACTTTACATCTTTTTCTGAGTGTGGAACTTTTATCTATACATGGTTTTACTTTGCAATTATTTTTATTATTTACAAAACATTTTATTTATTATTTTTGTTTAGAAAAATATTTAATTTTAGTTCAATTTATACACAAATAAAATTATATGAATTTTCTATAAATATACAAGGAAAAATATTTACAAATGATTTTTTTGAATTTTCTAATTGAAGATCCTATCTCCCTCTACTTTATTCCTGGTCGATCAGGTCAAGTTTTGACCTTTTCTCGGGGTTCAGGTCGGTCTGCATTTATTTCATAAACACATCCTTTATTTTTTTCTTTTCTTTTCTTCTTTATTCTTTTATTTAAATATAAACATTGTTAAAAATGCATATTTAACAAATGCATGTAAAATGGTAATTTCATGAAATTTGTGGGTATTTACAGGTATTTGACTAAGGAAATAAAGTTAAAATAAAAGAATAAAGGTGATGAATCGTGGATTCATCATTCCCTTATGCTTTACCTTTGCTAGTCCCTTAGCAAACACTTATTTAGAAAATAAGTGAAAAGAAAAATAAAGAAAAGAAAAAGGAAAGAACTTATACCAATGTTGATTTTTAAACCTATCTTCATAAAATTGGACTATAGAGCTCGACCAGACCTTTGGATTATTAGTTTGGCGGAACCTTATTGAGAAACGGGTTTAAGACTCAACAACCTTCAAGTTCCACTATTATATGGTCAGATCGCCTTAATCAGTCCTGTCAGAGCAAGTCTACATATACAAACTCTAGTGACTATGAATCTGTACTTGTACGGTGTATGTGTATTTTGGCTCCTCACTTCAGAAATGACAAAGAAACAATCTCCCTCAACAATGTAACTCTAATCCCACGATCTAGCAACTCCTTCCTCGAGGAGTGGGGATATTCCCTTCAAAGTTCAAGTACAACCGGCTCAAGAAGAGGAGATAGAGAAAAGAATGGATAGTAACCAGTGTAGTTTCCTATCCTTGGATGCATGACTAGTGTAGTAAGGTCATCTAGCTGCAAGCTTATAAAAATTTGACTTTGAAGCTCTTATTCTTTTTCTAATACTTGTATATACACTCTGGCAGGCATTTTACTTTTCAATCATGCCTGTCTACCTTTGGAGATTCTGCATTTTTTCTTTTTCTTTTTCTTTTTTAAATATATACAAGGTGCAACATGTACATAAGGAGGTTTTTCCTCTTGAGCTAGTAGACTATCCCTCTTTTGAAGCATTATTGCAATCCCACAACATCCTGTCTTTAGATCTCAATGCTACTAGATTAGGTTGAGATGTACTACCCTCGCTAGAGGAAGATGAGAGGTTCCTCCTAAATGTACTACCCTCGTATGCTACTCCAAGCCAAGGTCAACTGCCTCCTCACAACCTCATCCGTGTTGATCCACGTGTAAAGTGCGTGTGCAAGTCAAGCCATTGTTTGTGAGAGTCATGTGTACGTTGTTAAGTGCTCTATTTAGACAAATCAAGATGATATGTGAACATAGCCTAGTGGACTTGAAGAATTAAGTCTCAAGACCTGAAAAATCCTAAACTCGGATCCTATAAGGTTCCTCTGACTTTAAGTGGATTAAGGTCCTAACTAAGCTCCATTCCTCAATTTTATTCTAGACTAGTTTAAATGTCAACATAACTCTGAAAAATGCTCATGCAAATGTGAGAAAATATGTACATGCAAAGAGAAAAGAAGAGAAAAAAATCTTTTTTTGAAATAATTATCTAATTTTGAACTTTTTATGGATTATTGAAAAAATGATGTAAATGTAAAAAGATTTTTTAATGCAATTTTTTGTAGACTTTTGGTTTATATATATATATATATTAGAGATTTTTTTATAAGGGTTAGGGTTAGTTGATAAGATACACATATTTACACGCGAGTGAGTCAATTATTTACAAGAATAAGGTGAAATTATTTATAATTTGAGTGTTAGTAATTTATACAAGTACATATATACAATTGGTAAAGAATTTTATGGATGATGCATATATTCCTCAAACTTATTTGAAAATAATTTTACAAACACTTTTGAAAACTATAGTTTAAAATAATTTTTTCAAACAATTTTACAAATATTTGAAAACTATTTTGCAAACATTTGAAAACTATTTTGCAAACAATTTTCAAACAATATATATAGATTTTTTCAAAACAATTTTTCAACCATTTTCAAAACACTTGCAAATAGGTTTACAAAATAATTTTATTTCACACAAAGGAATTTTTTTACAAACCAAAATACTTTTACAAAGGTTGAAAATATTTTTCAAAATATTTTTAAATAGTTTTAAATATATTTTCACATAGATTTTCAAACTACTTTCTAAATATATTTCAAAATATTTTAACCTAACTTATTAATCAGTATATACAAAAAGAAATTTGAGGAAATATCTGTATCTTTTTTTATTAGTTGATTTTGCTGAATTTTACAAGTATTTATACAGTATTTTAGCCATATTATTTAAAAATACGAAAGTACGAGTTATGACTAAAGTATATATACAATATATACGACACCCCCTATACATAGCTTGAACGATGTTCTTATAGTTTTCAGAGAGCGACAAAGGAAGACATAACTCATGCTAAGTATAGAAAAGTCAAAGGAATACTATGCTACATGTCGGATGAAAGAATAAAATCAATAGGAGTCGGTGATCCCCCTATACTTAGGATCGAGTAATCTTAAGTGTAGAAGACTGTACACAAAGGGACTACCGAGTGATAGGATGTACAAATATTACCTCCCCTATACTTAGGGTAAAATATCCCTAAGTTTAGGCAACAAAACAAAGGTAATAGAATCAAATGGATAATCACAAGTCTGACATCCCCTATACTCTGGGTAAAGTGCACCTTAAGTGTAGCATAATCATGAGATGAAGATGGGGTGTTGACAGAAAGAATGAATGATATGGACAGAATGGATCGATACAAGTAAGATAATGTTGAGGTGCCTCTCAACAAGCGCTAGACTTTACGCCCCTAGTTGGGCGCAAAGGCTAGGATAATGCTGTATCAAGGTTCAAGACGAAATCTGTAATGCGAATACCGTACTGCTGTTGTTGTCTCGGTGGGAGAACAACAACAGACTCAGGATGGTCAAAAGAGATGCCCGAATATGCACTCAAGTGGGTGTCGTCTATCGAAAAAAGAGAAGACAATGTATAATCATACTCTGGTAGCATAAAATAAATCATTGGCTCAAGATTTGAATGGAGTGAATGGATGGAGTCGAAGAAATCGATCGTGGAGAAGGAAGGATCTGTCAGGGAATCCTCCATGTCAATCACCGTCTCGAATAGATAAGGAAGATCAAGATCAGGAGAATCACTAAGAAAATCGATATCCGATGCAAGTAATGTAGAGAAATTAGCAACATCATCGAATAGCTCAAAGACCGGCTCATCCTCGTGAGGGTCGTCGAGGAGAGAAAACTCGGACTCAGGAAAATCAAAAGACTCGGTTTCATGATCCGACAAATTGGATAAACTCCCAAAAAGTGAAACCGAGTACACTGAGTACTTGGCATACTCTCGTAGATAACCCTCATGGAGTAATGCAAAATCATCGGTGAAGAATGAGGAATCATAATCTAACTGGGAATATGTGCCACTGTCAACCACCAACCAACTGCACCAAAGTAAGTCATCTACTGTAAATGGCATCTGAAAAACCTGGAGGCATGGCATGCTGCTAGTCAAAAAGAAAGAAGCAGTAGACATCTCAAAATCTGATCCTCGAACTGCGACAATGCTGGCTAACATCTGATCCTCATGGAATGTATCAATATCATCAAGCTGGAGGACATAAGGCTCAAATATGGGACTATCTGTATCTGGCATCTCAAAATGGTGTCCTCATCGTACTCTGGCTGCTCGGCTGGATCAAGATATCCATCTAAATCAGAGAAGTACCTCTGAAGAGTAGAAGCTGAATGAGATGGGCATGGAAACTGAAATGGCTCTATTGACGAATGAAGCAGCGTGGTCTCCTCATTCCTATCTTGGAACATAAGAAGATCTGATATCCAAGACTCCTGAACTGAAAAGTACGGGACTGACTCGAACTCTGGAGGGAAGATGATGTATCCCTATTCATCACTCTTTATTCTTTTATTTTAGCTAATTATCTTGGAATAGTTGTAAATACAATAACTTAGCAATATGCATGCATGTGTTAATAGTGCATAATTAGCATGTATTTGTGTAAAAATAAAAGAATAAAGCATAAAGAAAAAAGAAAGAATATTTATAATAAATATTGAGTGACCCGAACCCCAAGAGAGGGCCAAGCATTGGCCTGATCGTCAACAAAAAATAAGTAGAGAGAGATAGGGCCACTCCACCTTATATATATGTATCATGGGTGTTCATAATTTATTTTTCCAAAAAATAAAAATAAAAATATGTTTTTACCTCCTTATATACATTTCTAAAAATAAAATAAAAAGAAAATAAAATCCTCTCTTACTTGTACGTAATACATGTATGTAGGTCTTCTTCCTTATTTATTTCATACTTGTAAATACATAATAAAATTAAAACAAAAATTGTTTTATACTCCAAAAATTATTTTGTAAATAAATAAAATATAAAATTGGGGTATTTTTGTAAAAATAATAAATTAAAAATAATTGTAAAAAATACATAGGTATTTTATACATGTATATAATACAATATACTGTATATACAATAATTTATTTTTCATAAAAATAAATAAAAATAATAGAAAAATAGTTTACAAAATAACAAACATTTTTAATTTTATACACTTTTTAATTTAAAATCATTTATTATTTTTTATTGAATTTGTAGATATTTTTGTAAATCCGATTTTCTGATTGGTCCACGACGGATCATTGACTCGGGTCAACCCCCTCTTCTAAGGCTTGACCCGACCCGAATGCTCCGTTGGACCTCCTTCTCCCATTTATCCTGGGCGGATCACGCATCCCCATGCTCCGAATCTTCACCCGCACCTTCCCCGTGGATCTGTGACCCTCACGGATCCCTAGGAAGGCACGGATCTTCCTCGGTTCGTGCGCTTCGACCCGGTTTCTCTAGCCACCTAGGAGCAGTTTAAAATCTCTTATCCGCCTCCCCAGCTCAGTAGCTCGTGCCTCGCTCCCTCTTGATACCCCATCCACCTTCAACAGAGTGACAGCCGCCTGGAGCGCCGCCTGGCGTTCGATTTGGTGAAGCGATGCCGCAGCTCAGTCTTCGTGGACAGAGATCCGTCGCGAGAAGCCTCCCTTGCCTTTCGCCGCTTGGTTGAGGCCATTACCCCGTCGACCCCTTCATCTGAAGTTGAGGAACATGTTCCGACCTTCAGGTAATCCTTTTATCTCCTGCCTTCATCATTTTGATCCGTTCTTTCCATCTTGCGTCGCCACTCGATCACAAGCTCCGATCGACTGGTCGGAGCTTCGCTACCCAACTCCAGCCGTTTCGATCGATCCATACACTCGCCCCCATCTAGCTCCGCAACCTGATCACCTTGAGCCTTGATCATCACGTCGAGACTAGGATTTAGGTCTCTCCTACCATCTTCGCTGGAGATCAACACCCGCCTCCTTCCGCTTCTTTTGATTGGAGTCCAAATTACCTGGACCAGAGCATCGCCCCGAGTCCTAGCTACCCTTTGTAGGTGAAAGAGCGCGCTGAAGACCTCCGATTCAAGCCATCTGAGACTCGCCGGAGTAGTCCCAGGTCCCCTTCGTCGTTACGCCTATCCGACCGATAGCTGCTCCATCGGGTCCGCTCAGTCGACGCAGAAGCCTTCCACGACTCATCCGGTGCTTCCCGATCGGCCATCGGAGCTAAGGAACACCTCCTGTGCTCCGGTGAAATTCGCCCTCGAGCTGTTCATCCAGGCTACTTCTACATCGTTGGATCAGGCAACTCTTCCAGATAGCATCCAGACCACTGACATAGCAGGCTTTCTCGACCGTTAGATGCCAGACCTAGCCTCCATTTGTGCCCCACGATCTTACTATTTCTAGAGCGTAAGATCTGACCCCTGACGCCATCAGAGCTGCACGCCCTCGCCTTTTCAGCGGCCGCCATGTGTCCTCACGCGTCTCTTACGTGCTTCAAGGGTATATTGCTCTTTTTACCCTGCATTTGTAATGCTTTATGTTGTAGTCTATAAATAAAAGTTATAGTTGGACCTTTTTGCATATTAGTTCTTGTAGTTTCTGGAAATTACGTTTGAGTCCTCCTGATCTGGAGATATGTGCGTGCTCACGTGAATATTGGTGTTTTTACATATTTGGCCCTGGATTTATGTCTTGTTAATGTTTGATTGAAAAGTTTTCCAAATTTGCATTTATGCCCCTGTGAACGGTGTATAATGCATGTGCCATAATTCAATGGAAATTTTACGGATAAGCCCTTGGACTTTTTACTCTTGTTGTTGTTTAGCCAGAGACTTAAACTATTTGCATTTAGGTCCCTATAACCTGTGTGTCTTATTTTTAATCAAATAAATATCAAAACGACTCCAAAAATTCCAAAAATTTTATACATAGCTCCTTTCTACTGTGTAGGATTTTTTGATAATTCTTGTGACACATTTTGATTTTATTTGATATTTTCTAAAATTCAAAAACCCAAAAAAGTGCCTCTATTTGTTTTGAAAAATCAATTAAAAATATAAAAACACTGCTAAAAATTCCAAAAAATTAGTGTGTGTGTGTTTTGTCGTGCTTTAATTTTTTTGTGATTTTTATTTCATTCTCTTTTATAAAACACCTAAAAATTGGAAAAGACTAAAAACTTTATAAAACTTATCAAAAATTCATAAAAATAAAAAAAATAGTTTTTAGTTTCTGTAGGTAGCTTTCATTTTATATTTTCACATAAAATTGCTACTAGGATTTTATAGGCATTTTAAATTATTTTAATTTGCCTTTATATCCTGGCTGTACATTGCTTGCTGTTTTTGACCTTCTTTCATTTTTAGAAAATTATATAAAAATTGGAAAAACACCATAAAATTCTGAAAAACATCTGAATATTTTAGAAACATAAAAATATTTTTGTTTTGAATTTTTGAATAATCTTAGGCCTTTAAATAATTGCTTGAGTGATACTTTTTACCTTTTCTTTATTTCTTTTCTTAATAGAAAATCATAAAAAAATTTAAAAATAAAAAACCACCAAAACCCCCTTTATTTCTTGGATTACCTGACTACTTCGTAGGTTTCATTCCGTACTCCTTGTGTTCGACCCTGGTGGTTATACCATGTTAAATAACTAGGAAGACCGCTTGCCTTGGTTTTTATGTTCGCTTGATTTCGTTGGTGGTCTACATTTTCTCGCTGAGCCCGGTTCGAGTGGTTGAGGTCTCAACGACCTTTGATATCACCTCACCTTAGTCGCTCGGGCCGCTCATCAGAATGGAGCCGTTGCTGGGGAGCACGACTTAATAGTTAGTTTTCTATTTTGATTTTGTTCTTATTTTATTTTTCTTTTTATTTGATTTTCTCTTTCTCTTTTTCTTTATCTGCTTTTTATTTTTGTTTTTATTTTTATAACTATGATCTGACCAGTTTTTGTTTCTCTCTTTCTTGCGAGGGCCTGACGAGCGAGGGAAGCTTTCTTAGGAGCACTGGAGCACCCGAGCGAAGCGGAGGCAGCTCGTTTCTGCATCGAGCTGCAGGAGAGCGTAGGAGAGGAGGAGCGAGATACTTGGAGGATTTTAAGTTTTATTTTTAGTTTATTCCACTATTATTGTAATAATTCAAAACTCAGACTCTGGAACTTGGCAGATTATCAAGGCCTGTTTCGCCGAGCACCGGTATGCTCGGGGGACCTCACCGCGGTTTCTACGCCGATTTTGATTTTCTTGAATTTTATTTTATTTTGATTCTCAAAGATTTTGTCCCTTAGACTTAGGATTTTATCTTGACCGTGATGTAATTAATTAAGGCCCCATCCCTAATTATCTGCCTGCACCTATAAATCGCTAACTGGACTTAATTAATTAACTCATAAAAGAAAAAGCTAATCTGGTCACCTGAGAGGTCACATGCCGTTAGAGGACATACATAGAGTTGGCAGGATCCGTTGTGGCGGACACCGATCGGCATCAGAGACCAGACTCCGACCTCTCTTGTTGACCTATTAGCTACTATTCTTCTCGAGTAGAAATTTTCTGTCTAAGGCTGATTTCTTCTTACAGCTTATAGGTAGTTTTAATTCTGTCTTTTATTTTATGCATGGATCACCCTGCTTGTAGAGTGTTGGCATCAGGTACACATTTCTGACTTTGCATGCATCATTGAGTTTGACCGCGCATCGACTTTTTCGACTTCTCCCCCTTGTTTTTGGACTTAAAATAACCAGGAGAATCAGAAAATTTGTTAGGCGTTGTTTATATTGAAAAATATCTAAAAAAGAAAAATCATAAAATTGGGACTGCTAAACACACTCGACCCTAAAAGACACCTCACCGAAAAATTTGTCTTGGGAGAGCAATCCCCTCATTGTCTGGTTTGGATGAGCGAGAGAGTGACCCACACACTAGGCTAGAGCCATATTCGACCTCTTTTCAAACTACTGATTTTGGATTATTCGTTCTCCAGTGAGGATCGCTCCGATTTCTGGTAAAGCGGGCCACGATATCCTTAATAGAGAGAATTGATCGGGTAGCCGGTAAACGGTCCGCAACTTGTACTGGTTGGGAAAGATCTAGCTTTGGGATCGGGACAGTCTCTTGAGAGCGTTGGATTCCTAATAGCTCGCTTAATCACTTTGAAGATTGATTTGTCACCTAAATAAAATCGATAAGATAAAAGACCGAACCTTTACGGTCATCAGCTCAGTGTTGAGTAGATGAATTGGAGGTTTGCTTTGCATGATCTTGTGTATTTTCCACATCTCATCCGCCTTCACTCTCCAAATCACGATGATGGGTCGGGGGTCCCTTAGGTAGCCTTTTGTTGCACCGCTCGAGCACTCCACCCCACTCATCTACGTTGGTTCGCGAGAGCCCAAACCCGCTCTCAGAACCTGAGTTTGACTTCGCCATGTTCCCCCTCGACCACCCTTCTACCAGTCCTGAGGTGCCCGAGCAGAGACCGCAACAGATGTTTGTTCATTTGACAGTACCTGAGTTCAGGTCTTTTGCCTTTGCTGAGACCATGGCCAGCAGCGAGGAGCGTACTGATGGACCCGGCTAGACCCACACGTACGTACTTGATCAGGGTGCCATCAAAACACCCTGTTAGCCTCCTGGAGACCATGCAGCGTCAGATCAGAGACCAGGGAGCTTTCATGGTCGATATGCGTAGGGAGATGGAGCAGATGCGAGCGGACAGAGAGGAGCAGAACAGAGCCAGTGGAGGAGGAGACATTCCTGAGGGAGGAGAGCCAGATGAGCCAGTGCAGCCAGAAGCACCTGCACGTCCGATGAGAGAGTTGCACAACCCTGGTGCGGCTCTGACACACAGATGGATCCAGCTGCCAGCTATTCTGGGGGACTTCAAGCTCCCCCCTCAGACCATCTAGTTACTGCCAAAATTTCACGAGCTTGCCACCGAGGAGTCGCACCTCCATCTCCAGGAGTTTGAGATGATCTGCAGCACGATCCACTATCGACTCGTGGATGAGGATACCATCAAGATGATGGCTTTTCTGTTCTCCCTTGTTGATAGAGCAGCCTATTGGCTGAAGCACCTAGGGAAATATGTCACATCATGGGAACAGCTCCAGAACGAGTACTTGAATAAGTACTATCCACTCGGCTGGACGAATGTGGTGCGAGCCCTCATCAACAACTTCTCTGTGCTTCCCAACGAGTAATTCCATGAGGCATGGGATCGATTCAGAGAGCTCATTCACCAGTGTTCTCATCACGATATCTCCAAGCCCAACCTTGTTCAGAGTTTCTTCTGCGGGCTGACACCGGAGTTGCATGGGCTAGTGAACGCATCCTGTGGGGGTTCGTATTTCGCCAAGGATGAGGATCAGGTCTGGGCCATCTACGAGGAGATGGAAAAGAACTATACAATCATGTCGCAGACCTGCCTCTACACACAGGGGAAGCCCACACCACAGGCAGTGTCCTATCAGAGGATAGCACGGGTCGATGCAGGTCCTTCCACATCGTTAGCAGCTGCCGCACAGGCAGAGTCGTCGGCCGTTGATATGGGTATTATCAGCGAGAAGATGGACCACATCGAGATCATTAAGAAGAAGCAGTGCCATGGCATGTCTCAGATAGATCAGATGGCACAGACGTTGAGTGACCTGAAGACCCAGATCATGTGTCTCTAGGAGATACAGACGGCTTCTCAGCCCCGTCTCAGGTCACGGGCTGACCCCAGCAGCAGCAGCTCGACCCAGCCCTCCGCCCACTACAGATAGGTGCACCACATTCAGGCGGAGCCGTTCCAACAGCAATAGTATGTCCATCTACCACCATCTCCGGACACTCAGATGGTAGTCAACCAACCGGATCAACCCCTGACACTTCTTCCCCCACTCTCTTACGAGCAGGAGCCATTGATGGAAGTCAATGGGATTTGGTATGACCGACCTCAGCCTGGGATCCGTCGAGACCATCCCGGATTCTGATAGTCGGCCGGAGGTGCCTCATCCCAGCAGCATTCTCCAGTTCAGGGTGGCCAGTACAGCCAGCAGCAGCAGCAACCCCAGTTCCCACAGCCACAACCACACTACTAGCAGGTGATGAATACTCATTCATCACTCTTTATTCTTATATTTTAGCTACAAAAACCTTTGCAAATGCATGTATATGTTTGTAAATACAAATAATTACCAAAAGCATGCATGGTGTAAAAACTAATAATTAGCATGTTTTTGTGCAAAAATAAAAGAATAAAGATTAAAAATAAAAAGAGGGAAATATTTAGAATAAATATTGAGCAACCAAATCCCAAGGGAGAGCTCAGCATGGTCCTGACCGCATAAAAGCCAAAGTAGAGAGAGATAGGGAGCTCATGTGTGTAAATATACCTGTAAATATCACATAAATATTTTCCTCCAAAAATAGAATAAAATGGGCTTGTATATACTTGTATATATTTATAAATACAAAATCAAAACAAAAATAGAAAAAATTAAAAAGAAAACAGAAAAATAACTCTCCTTGTACATATTCACCTTGTGTATAAACCCACACTTGTATTTATTTCACCTTATAAATAAATAAATTAATTTCCATAAAATTTGTATATATTCTATATTCTATGGTGTAAATAAATAAAATAAAAACCATAAAAACAAAAATCAAAATAAAAAGAACAAAATTAAAAATAAAAAATAACATTGTAAATACACCATGTATATAAATTTATATATCTAATTAGTAATCCCTTGTATATAAATAATAAAAATAAAATAAAAATACCTTTTATTCTTAATTTTATGCTATAGATAAATAAAATATAAAATGGGAATAAAAATGCACAAAAATAATTAATAAAAAAATCAAAAAATTAAAAATCAATGTTGTATGTATACCTATAAAGTGTACAATATTGTAAATACCCTATTGTTATTTCAAAAATTTAATTAAAAATCACAAAAAAATAGTTTATAAATAAATAAACAATTTTTATGTTTTAAGTTTTTCTTAATTCGACATTTTTCTATTTTATTTTGAATTTCTAAATAATTATGACCTGGAAAATTCTGATTGGTCCACGGGGGATGTTGACCTCCGGTCAACTGCCCCCCGCGGACCTCTTTCTCGCAGGTTTGGATTTTTTGCCCGACTTCTCTCTCTTCTCCCCTCCAGACCCAATCACCTCACACCCAAACCCATGGTCCAACTCGTTCTTGCCAGATCTGACACCCTCGCCGGCATGCCCCCCTAGGGGTCCGCGCTCTGAGCTGCCCTACCCGATCGATTTTAGCCGGACCCCTGGCTGTATAAATTCCGAGCTCCGCCTCCTCTTCCTGGATCTTTTGGCTCCCCATCCTCCATCCCAGGACCTCCATTGCCATCCTCGAGGTGACAGCTCGCCGTTGGCTATGTCGCAGACAGGAGAGGGTGCCCGGACCTCAGATCCGGCGTCTTCGCGCCGTCGTGCTACGCCTGAAGGTAGAGCTCGAGCCTCGGGCCTCGACGACCCGCGAGGCGACGACCCAGAGCTCCCTGAGCTCAAGACCAGTCGACCCATCCGCCCAGGTAGCCGTAGTTTTCTTTCCTTGTCTTTAATTTTGATTTTTGCCCAAATCAGGTCGTCGCCGACGACCTTTGATTCCGACCACCCTAGTCTTCGTCCCGACCATCGGAATCACCCATCACGATCGCCTTCCCCTCGCACATCTTCTCCGCCCATCCATTCAATCCAGCTCGCACAGGAGCTGGGGTTTCGAGCTCCTCTGCCGTCACATCGCTGGAGCTCAACCATCTCGCCGTAACGATCACCTCCACCACCGCTAACGGGGTCGAGGCACTTTGCCCTCGACCTAGGAGTCTTCTGGTGCCATTTTGCAGGTATGACGAGGACTGTCTGAGGTCCTCCAACTCGAGCCCAAGAGCTTCTCCTCCGCCGGAGTCGACCGAGCTCTCCGGAGCTCCGTTGTTCCATCGGAGGCGTCCTACAGACGCAGGAGGCCAAGGCAAAGCTCCTCCGATATTCAGCAGCCCGCGAGGAGGCCGGGAGCGCAAGCAGTGAGCCGGCGAAGGTCGCCGGCCATCAGTTCTTCCTCGACCTCCAGATACTATTGGATCGTCCTCCAGCTCCAGATTCAATCCGAGCCATCCATTCCAGGAGCGCCATCATCGCATGATCGTGAGGAGGGTCGATCCAGACCGTTCGATCCGGACGAAGAAGCACCACCTTTCCCCGACCGTCGGATCACGTACGTGGCAGCTTCCCAGCCGTCGGATCGCGCCAAGGGTTTCAGTAGCGAGGCGTCCCCTATTCTGGACCGTTGGATCTCCACATGGCGCGCGCTCAGCCCTTGGATCGTTAATAAGGGGTAATTGTCCTTAGGCCCCTCTGTTTTTAATTTTTATTATATAGTCCTGTAAATATAGAGTAGAGTTATTTTGTTTTTGGATAAATTGCACCTTGGACCTCGATAGTTATTTTATTTGCATTTATACCCATGCGCATTATGGACACGTGCGTTGACACGTGAGTTTTGTGGATATTTGCATAGAGGCCCTGATAGTTTCCATATTTGCACTTATGCCCCTGTGCGTGGTTTTTTTAGAACATGTGTTGAAATTTGAGGGAATTTTACACTTAAGCCCCCAGACCTTTAGTACGTGTTACTAATTGGTCCAGGGACTTAAAGTATTTGCATATAGGTTCCTGTGTGCCCAGGACACGCGCCTCGCGCGTGACTTCTTGGAGAAATTGCACCAAGACCCCCTGGACCCCAATTTTTGTTACTATTAGGCCCCTCGAAGATATTTTTATTGCAATCAGGTCCTTGTACACTGTGGGCTTTTGATTGTTTTAAATAAAATATCAAATTAACTCCAAATTTTGTGAAAATTGGATACGTGGCTCCTGCCACAGTGTAAAATTTTCACTAAATTTTTGGGAAATTTTTGAGCGCTTTTTCTATTTTTAAAAATTCAAAAACACGCCACTTTCTTACTTTCCAACTTCAAAAATCACAAAAAATATGAAAACGTCTTCAAAAATTCTAAAAAAATTAGATTTTGTTGTTTTTGAGTTGTTTGATTTTCTGACCAATTTTGGTCATTTTTGGATTTATAAAAACCATAAAAATTGAAAAACTCTTAAAATCTTATAAAAATTCTAAAAAAATACCCAAAAATAATAATTTCTTCTCTGTAAGTTTGCTTGTTGTTTGTATTTTTCATAAAAATTACCTCCAGGATTTTTAGGGACTTTTAGATATTTTATCTAAGTCCCCCAAGCTTGGCTGAACATTGTTGTTATCTTTTTGCATTGTTTTATTTTTAGAAAATTAAATAAAAACCAAAAAAATACCAAGAATTCATCATAAAAAGTAAAAAACCGAAAAAACTTAAAAATATTTTTGTTTGATTTTTCTGAGCATTTTTGGTTGCTTAAATAATTGTGTGTAATTGCTTGTTCGCATTGTTTCTTATTTTCTTTATATTTGAAAAATCCACCAAAAAGACCTTTATTTTATTTTCTTTCTTTTCTAGACTACTTCGTAGGCCGTAAGGCCATTACGTGCTCCTTGTGTTCGACCCTGGTCGCTATACCAGGTTGATATAATAGCGAGACCGCTACTTGTGTTTCAGTTGATTTTTGCTTTCGTTTGGTGGTCTAATTTTTCTCGATTGACCACCCGAGCGATTGAGGTCGCAACGACCGCATGAGACATACCTGATCTACCTCGTTCGCTCGGTTTTGTGGTCATCAGAATGGCGCCGTTGTCGGGGAGCATGACTTAGTAGTCGTTTTAGTTTTCTTTTTATTTTATTTTCTTTTTCACCGCTTTCCGCGGCTCTTTCTGAGTCCGCGGCTTTTTATTTTTCATTTATTTTTGTTTTGTTTTGTTTTGTTTTCTTCTTTTATTTTATTTTTGCTTGTTTATTTTATTTGCCATTTTTGCACATATACTCCTGTTTGTTCTTCTTGTCTATATTTGATTATTATTTTGGTCTGTAACACTTGTCTTCTTTCTTGCGAGGGCCCGAGGACCGAGGCGGCGACTTTCGAGGAGACAGTGCAACCGCGGGATTCGGAGGTGGCTCCCTTCTGCACGGAGCCGCAGGAGAGAGCGAGAGAGGAGCTGAGTGAGAGAGGAGTAGTTTAGGTTTATTTTAGCATATTTGATTTGAATTGTAATAACACAGGGACACTCAGCTTGGACTTGGACAGTTTCTCGGGTCTGTTTCGCCGAGCACTGGTGTGCTCGGGGGACCCTAGCTTTTTCGTGGCTTTTCTTCGCGGCTTTTGTTTTTCGCTGCCTTTTATGGTTTTACGCGGTTTTTCTCGAGCCCCTAGATTTAGGACTTTCTGCTTGACTGTGCCGTAATTAGTAGGATCTACACACCTAATTATCTGCTTGTGCCTATAGATTGATAATTGGTCCTACTAATAAAAGACTAATAAAAATAGCTGATTCATTTTCCTTCGAGCCTACATACCGCAGCCTGCCCTGCCAAGCGCTGCTCCTGAACCCGATTTATTAGGAGGAGGAGGGGTAGACCGAGACCAGACTCTCTGGATCGAAGGCTGGTGACCAGCTAGACGGTTCCTTTGAGTAGAAGTTGCCTGCTTAGGACTCGGCTTTTACCGCTGCACCATATAGGTAGTTTCTTTTCTGTATTTACATTCTGCGCGGATCATATTGTATGTAGAGTGCTGGAGTCAGGTACGCCTTTCTTACTTTGCATGCATCATTGATTTCATCGTGCATCGGCTTTTTCGTCTTCTCCCCTTGTTTTTGACTTAATAACCAGGAGAACCGAAAAATTTGTTAGGCCTCTTTGTTTTTATTGAAAAAGATCTAAAAATAAAAATCATAAAATTGGGACTGCTAAAACTATTGATCACTAAAAGACACTTGATCTAAAAACTTATCTTGGGGAGAGCAACCCCCTCATTGTTTGGTTTGATTGTGCGAGAGAGTGACCCGAACACTAGGTAGAGCCCTCCGGTGCCATTCTCGACTGATTACTGACTCTTCTGTGCGGGACAGTCGGTTGGGAAGGTATCGGGTATCCCAGCAGGTCACGTAATCGCTCTGATATCTTGATTGTTAACCAAAATAAAATTTGACAAGATAATTTTACCGAGCCTTTACGGTCATCAGCTCGTGTTGAGTTGGTGAACTTGGGGTTTGCTTGTGATCATAGTTTCTCCAGATCTCATCCGCCTTACTCGCCACATCAAGATGATGGGCAGACGATCTCTTAGGCAGCCTCTGACTGCATCGCTTTCGGGCGCGTCTACCCGTTCATCTAGGTTGGTTTGCGAGAGCCGAGACCCGCTCTCCGAACCCGAGTATGATTCCACCCTGTTCGCCCTCGACCCCCTTTCTTTCGGTTCTGAGAGACCAGTGCCAGAGGAGAGATTAGCAGATTTATCAGCACCTGAGTTTGGATCATTTGATTTTGCAGAGACCATGGCCGGCAGTTCTGATGATCGCTCTAGAGGTCCACGGCCGGAGCACTTTGTTTTGGACCAGGGTGCGATCAACTCCACCCTGATCGCCTCCCTCGAGACGGTACAACAGCAGTTGAGGGATCAGGGAGCTTTCATGTTGGATATGAGGAGAGAGATGGAGCAGATGAGAGCAGAGCGAGAGCAGCGTAGAGACGGGCCGAGAGTTCCAGACGATGCAGCAGCAGCAGCCGCAGCGGCAGCCGCCGCGGCAGGAGCAGGAGAGCCACCGAGACCGATGCGGGAGTTGCACAACCCCGGATCGACACTGATTCATCACTGGGTTGTGCTACCAGCTATCGTGGGGGACTTCAAGTTCCCCCCGAACACCTTGCAGCTCCTCCCCCGCTTCCACGGGCTCGCCACTGAGGAGCCCCATCTCCACCTCCAGGAGTTTCTCATGATTTGCAGTAATGTCCACGACCGTCAGGTGGACCAGGACACGATACAGATGATTGCCTTTCCCTTTTCCTTGGCAGACAGAGCAGCCACCTGGCTGAAACATCTGGGGAAGTTTGTCTACACTTGGGAGCAGCTCCGCACCGAGTACTTGCATAAGTACTATCCTCTCGGGCGGACCAATGCCGTGAGAGCCCTGATCAGCAACTTCTCCATGCTCCCCAACGAGCAGTTCCATGAGGCATGGGAGAGGTTCAGGGAGCTGACTGATAGATGCCCGCACCACGACATTTCCAAGCCGAACCTCGTGCAGAGCTTTTTCAGCGGGCTGACACCAGAGCTTCAGGGCTTGGTGAATGCTTCTTGTGGCGGGTCTTACTTCGCCAAGGATCACGACCAGGTCTGGGCCATCTATGAGGAGATGGTCGAGAACTACATGGTGATGTCCCAGACCCGGTTGTACACTCAGGGCAGACCCCAGCAGCCACAGACCGTGCAGTACCAAAGGATAGCACGGGTCGACGCAGGTCCTTCCAGTTCGTCCGCAGTAGCAGCATCACAGGCCGAGTCATCAGCTGCGGACATGGGGATCATCAGCGAGAAGCTGGACCGGATGGAGCTGATTGAGAAGCAGTGCCAGGGCATCACTCAGATGGAGCAGATGGCACATACTCTGAGCGACATGAAGACCCAGGTCATGTGTCTCCAAGAGGCACAGACGGCTTCCCAGCCCCGTCTTCAGTCGCGAGGCGATTCCGGCAGCAGCAGCTCGTCCCAGCACTCCAGCTCACACCAGCAGCCTAGACAGGTTCACCTTGTACAGGCGGAGCCGTACCAGCAGCCGCAGCCCACCTACCGGTCACCACCATCTCCAGACTTGCAGATGGTGGTATACCGGCCAGATCAGCCTCTGGCAGTACTCCCGCCACCCCAGTACGATGCAGAGCCGTTGATGGATGTCAACGGGATTTGGTAAATGATCCGACGAGACCATCCCGGATTCCGTTGGGGGACCGTAGGTATCCAGCCTTTGCAACAGCCATCAGGTCAGGGAGGCCAGTACGACCATCAGAGGGATCACCTGCCGCAGCAGCAGCAGCCCCCAACGTACCCACCACAGCAGCAGCATCAGTCGTTGTATGGTCCTCATCCCTACCAGCATGGATAGTCTTGGAGGCGAGATCAGCCTCACCAGCAGCAACAGCAGCATCACCCATACCCCTCTCAGCCACAGCACCAGTTCCAGCAGCCTCACTACCAGAGAGGCTACCCGTCGGGCTCCCACGAGAGCCCCGCCTTGGATGACATAGCCCGCCTTCTCACGGATCAGCAGGCTACCTTTCGACGGGAGATGGACGAGTTCCGTCAGGAGATGCAGGACATTGTGAGAGGGAAGGCCGCCATCCCTGCCCAGATTGAGCCGAACCCCAACAGCCTGAAGCAGAAATCTGAGCAGGTAGCTTGTACTGAGTATACCACTCCTAGTGATGCATTTGGTGATATGACTAGATATCTGTTTGATAATGATTTTGTCACACTTAGGAGCAGTAGGATGCCAGCAGGCGGCACCTCGTTTGAGCTACATCATGAGGAGACATCCAGAGCGCCAGGCGAGGAGGAGAGTAGTACTGAGGCCGCTAGAGATGATGACGGTGGTACTGATACCACTAAGGAGGCTGATTCCACAGGCGGTGCTGAGGCCGCCGTTTCACAAGTTCGAGGAGGTGGTACTGAGGCCACCCACGATGCCGAGCCAGAGTGCGATACTGAGGCCGCGAGTCTTCCAATTGATCCAGCCGATGGTGGTGCTGAGGCCACCCATGCTTTTGTTGAGAGACCTGTAGTTTTTCCTACTTCTGATGTATCTCGGAACTCTGTTGTGAATAAAGGAAAAGGTTTGGTTTTTTCTGGTCCCATTGTGGTGCGTGATGTATGTGCGGATCCGGCCGTCGAACCGTCTAGACCTTTTCCTAGTCCTTCATCTGAGAAGGACCCAGTGATCGCCTTCCCTAGAGCCCTTCAGATGGGGAAGGGGAAGAAAACAGAAAATCCAAAAAAGAGAGATCAGGAAGAGTTCAGCCAGCAGATGATAGATCGATTTCACATACAGCTGACTCTTCAGGAGGCTTTGCAACACATCCCCCTTCTTCAGCGTTCCCTTAGAGACAGGACCACAATCAGGAGGAAGAGGAGGAACCACCATTCAGAGATCCACGTACTGACGAAAGCCACATGTTTCGCGATCCAGAACCGTCTACCAGCCAAGAGGCCAGATTCAGGAGCCCCTTATGTCAGATGTCACATCAGAGAGCAGAGGTTCGACCGTACTCTATTAGATAGCGGATCGTCGATCAACCTCCTTCAGGCAGCCCTTCTCGACCGCTTAGAGTTGGGCACTCTCAGACAGAGCAGGACAGTCCTTCAGTTTGCTGATCGATCTGTCAAGAGGCCGAAGGGGTTGTTGCGAGACGTTGTCGTCACGATTTAGGGCCTGCAATTCCCCGTGAACTTCGTAGTGTTGGACATGGAGATCCCTGATTCAGTGACCGATACCCCCATCATTCTCGGTCTCCCGTTCTTGGCCACAGCCAAGGCAGTGACTGACCATGATAGCGGGAAGGTATACTTTCGCGTCGAGGACGAAAGTGTACAAATAGAGACGGTCGAGGATAGCCGAGCCAGAGAGAGATCATGCTCAGAGACCACTTCAAACACAGAGCAGATGACAGATGACGGGCTAGACATCCACCAGGACTGTAACTTTGTAATCACAGACGATGAGGCAGTTTGGGTAGACCCAGCAGCACAGGCCATCCTTTCATTTTCAGATTCAGCTGAAGCTAAGATGACAGCAGAGGAGAGCCTGGAGAGCACATTCCTGGTCCAGGATACTTCAGAGGCAGCAGAGCCGGTTCTCGACCGCGGCATAGATTTTTGTGATGATGGTGGTGTTGATGCCACCTTAGATGATACAGATCCCTCGGAGTCAGAGTCTGATTGGGTAGATTGTGATGACTACATGCCAGACCTGATTTCCACTGAGCCTACAGCTGAGGAGGAGGTAGATGCCGAGCAGAGCAGAGACAGTCCATCAGGGCAGCCTTCTCCAGTTTCTGAGATTGATAGAGAGTTTCAGTTCTCCCATGCAGATTTGACAGTATTCACGCAGACTTTTCAGAGGCCAGATCCACCAGCACCCAGCTGTCCAAAGCTGAAGCCGCTCCCTACTTCACTGAAGTATCGATTCCTTGCGGGTGAGCCTGAGATGTACCCAGTCATCATCTCCGCCGATCTGACTGGAGAGCAAGAATCCCGTCTGATGGGGGTTCATGAAAAGAACCGCAAGGCAATTGGATGGAGCGTAGCAGATCTCCAGGGGATAAGTCCGGCCATGTGCTCCCACCATATCTATCTCGAGGATGAGGCGAAGCCGTCACATGAGTTCCAGCGGCGGCTGAACCCGAATCTGAGAGAGGTTGTCATGAAGGAGATATCGAAATAGTGGAGCGCCGATTTTATCTACCCCATCTCCGACTCCAAGTGGGTCAGCCCTTTGCATGTGGTGCCCAAGAAGACGGGCATCACTACAATGATTAGTGAGTCTGGAGAGGAGATTGCTACACGAGTACCTACTTCTTGGCGGGTTTGTGTTGACTACAGGAGACTCAACCAGACCACCAAAAAGGATCATTTCCCCCTGCCCTTTATTTATCAGATCATTGAGAGACTGGCAGGGAAGAGCCACTATTGTTTTCTGGATGGGTACTCGGGCTACAACCAGGTGGACATCGCTCCTGAGGACCAGGAGAAGACCACCTTTACCTGTCCCTTCGGCACATACGCCTTCCGACACATGCCATTCGGGCTATGCAACGCCCCTGCGACCTTTCAGAGATGCATGTTGTCGATCTTTTCGGACATGGTAGGGGAGTGCTTGGAGGTCTTCATGGATGATTTCTCGGTTTACGGCGACGGATTCGACTCCTGTCTTGACTGCCTAGACCGAGTACTCCAGCGATGTATAGAGGTTCACTTTGTTCTATATTGGGAGAAGAGTCACTTCATGATGACTCAAGGGACGGTGCTTGGCCATATCATCTCCAACAGGGGCATGGAGGTTGATCCGGCCAAGGTAGATGTCATTAGAAAACTCGCACCGCCATCCAATTTGAGGCAGTTACGGTCATTCCTGGGGCACGTCGGTTTCAACCCACGATTCATTCATGATTTCAGTAGGATTGCCCGACCATTGACTGACCTGCTGACGAAAGACACCGAGTACCTTGTCGATGACAATTGTCTTTCGTCCTTCGAGACTCTCAAGCAGTGTGTTATAGAGGCTCCTGTTCTCCAGCTGCCTGATTGGTCTCTCCCATTCGAGATCATGACGGACGCCTCCGATTTGCTGTGGGGGCCGTGCTGGGACAGAGGAGGGATGGAGTCCCATTTGCTATCCACTACGCTAGCCGCACATAGGATTCCGCCCAGCGGAATTATACAGTGACAGAGAAGGAGATGCTAGCCGTAGTATTCGCCCTAGATAAGTTCAGATCTTACATTATTGGATCTAGAGTGACCCTGTTTACTGACCACACCTCCATCTGATACCTCATGGCAAAGAAGGATGCCAAGGCCAGACTGACTAGATGGATCCTTCTACTCCAGGAGTTCGACATTGAGATCAAGGATAAGACTGGAGTCAAGAATGTGGTGGTAGATCATCTCTCCCATTTAGAGCAGCCTGAGGATTCTGAGCAGATTGATCCCATTTGTGAGACCTTCCCAGATGAGGCGATCCTTGCTATCGCCTCACTCCCTTGGTATGCCGACATTGTGAACTTTCTTGTTGCTAAGAAAGTCCCACAAGGTTGGCCCAGGCAGAGGCTTGAGACCTTCCTCGCGAAGGCCAAGTCCTACCACTGGGAGGATCCCATCCTTTACCACGAAGGAGGGGATAGCGTCTGGCGTAGGTGCATTCCTCAGGAGGAGCACCACAGTGTCCTCACTTACTGCCACAAGCTTGAGGCAAGAGGACATCATTCTGAGAGGAGAACGGCACAGAAAGTGCTCCAATCCGGCTTGTGGTGGCCTACCCTCTTCAAGGACTCTGATGAGTTCGTGAAGAGGTGTACTGACTGTCAGAGGATGGGCACTTGTGGACAGCGTGATATGATGCCGATGCAGCCCATTCACTTCTGTGAGGTTTTGACGCATGGGGCATCGATTTCATGGGTCCATTCCCTAAGAGTCAGGGATTTGAGTACATTCTGTTGGCCTTTGACTATGTGAGTCGTTGGGTTGAGGCCATCCCCGGCTGAGCCGCTGATGTGAGGACAGTTTGCAGATTTTTGAGGAAGCACATCATCACACGGTTCGGGGTCCCTCGAGTTTTGATTTCTGATGGGGGGTCTCATTTCATCAACGACCAAGTGAAGGCCCTTACTAGCGAGTTCGGCATAGAACGTCGAGTTGCCACACCTTACCATCCACATACGAATGGTCTAGCCGAGGTGTCGAACAGGGAGATCAAGACTATATTGCAGAAATCCATTCGCCATGACCGAAAGGATTGGTCACAGCTTTTGGACTCGATCTTGTGGGCATATAGGACGTCTTTCAAGACACCATTGGGCACATCTCCCTTTCACCTCGTATATGGCAAGCCGTGCCATTTACCTATTGAGCTGAGACACAGGTCACTTTGGGCAGTCACTGAGATACTTATGGATCCAGATAGTGTAGGAGACCAGAGGAGGGCAGAGTTAGCAGCCTTGGAGGAGCTTAGAGATACCGCCTTCTCAAACAGCCTACAGTATAAGGAGAGAGTGAAGGAGTGGCATGATTCTCATATCAGCCACAAGCATTTTGAGCCTGGACAGAGAGTATGGCTGTTTGATGCGAGGCTTCATCTATTTCCGGGGAAGCTACAGAGCAAATGGAAGGGACCCTATTTGGTGAGAAAGGTACATGACAACGGTAGCATTGACATATCCGAGTTGTCTTCTGAGAGTACCTTTCGAGTGAACGGCCAGCGGCTCAAGCCATTTCTAGATCATGAGCCGCGGGTCGTTGATGTTGCCCCTATTCATTTTGCGTGAGATGTGGTCTCTTGACTCACATCTATTGCATCTCACGCCTGATTATCACTGTTCTTCCGACCTGTATAGATCCAGATGTCCATATCATCACATTCTTTAGTCCCACATCCCTTTCTTCATCTTTTGATTATGCTATACTTAGGGTGTACTTTACCCTAAGTATGAGGGGGATGTAGGACCTTTGGGTATTTCTTTTGTTTCTTTCTACCCCTGTTTTTGCTGCCTATACTTAGGGATATTTTACCCTAAGTATAGGGGGGATAGACCCTGTACATTCTCCACGCGGTTTTCCCTTTGTGTACAGCCTGCTATACTTAGGATTATTTGATACTAAGTATAGGGGGAAAAGTCGCGAGTCTCTTGATATTCTATTCATTCATTCGTCTTTGTATATAGCCTGCCTTTTCACTTCCCTATACATAGCACGAGTTATGTCTTCCTCATCGCTCTTGACTCTGAGGACATCGTTCGAGCTAAGTATAGGGGGGTGTGTATATATTTCATATATACTTTAGCCATAACTCCTACTTTGTGTGAGTGTGTCAATAAATAAGATGGCTAAAAAACTTAAAAACCACAAAAATTAAAAATTTTTCGTGTAAATAATCATTCTTTTATTGCACATACATAGCTAGTGTACAAATTATTTTTGTAAAAATGTTTTCAAAAATCTTTTGGTGTAAAGTTTGTGTAAATATTTTCTTATCAAAATTATGTATATAGTACAAATTTTTTTCCAAAATGTTTTGAAAATCAAAAGTTTGCAAAAATCTTGTGTAAATGTGTGTAAATACTTTTGCAAAACTTGCATTCCATGCATTCATCCATTCATGATTTCAAAACATTTTTCAAAAATTTTGCATTTTTGTAAATATTGTGTAAATAACATCTTTGTATATATGTATATAGTTTTTCTGGATGATAGTTGACATTTAAACTAGCATGGAATTAAATTGAGAAATGGAGCTTGATTAAGATCTTAATCCACCTAACTTCTAAGAGGAACCTTATAGGGCTTAGGGTTAAGGCTTTTCAGGTCCAAGGTGACTTAATTCTTTGAGTCCACTAGGCTATGATCACATGTCATCTCAATGAGCCTAAGTAGAGCACTTAACAACAACACATGACTCATAGGGACAATGGCTTTACTTGGACACCAGCACTTAGCACCGAGCTCTCTACGGATGAGGTGGTGAGGAGGCAGTCTTCCTTGACTTGGGGTAGCATATGAGGGTAGTACTTCTAGGCGGAACCTCTCTTCTTCTTTTAGTGAAGGAAGTGCGTCTCAACTTGATCTGGTTGCCATGAGGTCTAACGACAGGAGTTGTGGGTTGCAATAAAGCTTCAAAAGAGGGATAGTCTACTAGCTCAAGAGGAAAAACTCCTTGTATATATGCTGCACATGTATATGTTGTATAGATGCACTTAAAAAAATGCAAAAAGAAAATAACTCCAAAAAAGTGGTGGGTCTGAGAGAAAATGATTATCCCACCGGAGTATGTATATAGTGCAATAAGCAAAGCTTGAGATTCATGATCCACCTTATGTAGCTTGCAGCAGGGAGACTTAGCTACACTGGTTGAGCTCCCAAGGATACATGGCTACACTGGCCATGGTCCATTCTCTTCTTCCCCCTCTTCTTGAGCCGGTTGAACTTGAACTTAGAAGGGAATACCCCACTCCTCGAGGAAAGAGTGGCCAGATTGGGATCATAGAGTTACCTTGTTGGGGAGGGTTGTCAAGTTGCCATTTCTAAGGTGGAGAGCTTATACCTACATTCACAGGACAAGGAAAGATTCATGGTCTTCAGGGTTTATGTTTGGTGACGTGTTCTGATCTGGATTATTGAGGAGTCTTGATTATAGATTGGTGGAACTTAGAGGCTGTTAAGTTTTAAGCTTAAGTCCAAATAAGGTTCCGACACATTAATAATCCAAAGATCAGATCGAGCTCCATATTTCAATTTAATGAAGGCAAGTTTAATAATCAACCTTGATCCATGTACATTCTCCTCTTTTTCTTTTTCTTTCTCTTTTGCACTTCTTTTTCAAATAAGTGTTTGCTAAGGGACTAGCAAAGTTAAGTATAGGGGGGTGATGAATACTCATTCATCACTCTTTATTCTTATATTTTAGCTACAAAAACCTTTGCAAATGCATGTATATGTTTGTAAATACAAATAATTACCAAAAGCATGCATGGTGTAAAAACTAATAATTAGCATGTTTTTGTGCAAAAATAAAAGAATAAAGATTAAAAAGAAAAAGAGGGAAATATTTAGAATAAATATTGAGCAACCTAATCCCAAGGGAGGGCTCAGCATGAGCCTGACCGCATAAAAGCCAAAGTAGAGAGAGATAGGGAGCTCATGTGTGTAAATATACCTGTAAATATCACATAAATATTTTCCTCAAAAATAGAATAAAATGGGCTTGTATATATTTGTATATATTTATAAATACAAAATCAAAACAAAAATAGAAAAAAATTAAAAAGAAAACAGAAAAATAACTCTCCTTGTACATATTCACCTTGTGTATAAACCCACACTTGTATTTATTTCACCTTATAAATAAATAAATTAATTTCCATAAAATTTGTATATATTCTATATTCTATGATGTAAATAAATAAAATAAAAACCATAAAAACAAAAATCAAAATAAAAATAACAAAATTAAAAATCAAAAATAATATTGTACATACACCATGTATATAGATGTATATATCTAATTAGTTATCCCTTGTATATAAATAATAAAAATAAAATAAAAATACCTTTTTATTCCTAATTTTATGCTATAAATAAATAAAATATAAAATGGGAATAAAAATGCACAAAAGTAATTAATAAAAAAATGAAAAAAAATAAAAATCAATGTTGTATATATACCTATATAGTGTACTATATTGTAAATACCCTATTTTTATTTCAAATATTTAATTATAAATCACAAAAAAATAGTTTATAAATAAATAAACAATTTTTATGTTTTAAGTTTTTCTTAATTCGGCCTTTTTCTATTTTATTTTGAATTTCTAAATAATTATGACCTGGAAAATTCTGATTGGTCGACGGGGGACGTTGACCTCCGGTCAACTGTCCCTCGCGGACCTCTTTCTCGCGGGTTTGGATTTTTTACCCGACTTCTCTCTCTTCTCCCCTCCAGACCCGATCACCTCACACCCAAACCCATGGTCCAACTCATTCTTGCCAGATTTGACACCCTCGCCGGCCTGCCCGCCTCGGGGTCCGCACTTTGAGCTGCCCTACCCGAGCGATTTTAGCCGGACCCCTGGCTGTATAAATTCCGAGCTCTGCCTCCTCTTCCTGGATCTTTTGGATCCCCATCCTCCATCCCGGGACCTCCATTGCCATCCTCGAGGTGACAGCTCGCCGTTGGCCGTGTCGCAGAGAGGAGAGGGTGCCCGGACCTCAGATCCGGCGTCTTCGCGCTGCCGTGCTCCGCCTGAAGGTAGAGCTCGAGCCTCGGGCCTCGACGACCTGCGAGGTGATGACCCAGAGCTCCCTGAGCTCAAGCCCAGTCGACCCATCCGCCCAGGTAGCCGTAGTTTTCTCTCCTTGTCTTTAATTTTGATTTTCGCCCAAATCAGGTCGTCGCCGACGACCTTTGATTCCGACCACCCTAGTCTTCCTCCCGACCATCGGAATCACCCATCACGATCGCCTTCGCCTCGCGCATCTTCTCCGCCCATCCATTCAACCCAGCTCGCACAGGAGCTGGGGTTTCGAGCTCCTCCGTCGTCGCATCGCCGGAGCTCGACCATCTCACCGCACCGATCACCTCCACCACCGCTAACGGGGTCGTGGCACTTTGCCCTCGACCCAGGAGTCTTCTGGTGCCATTTTGTAGGTACGACGAGGACTGTCTGAGGTCCTCCAACTCGAGCCCAGGAGCTTCTCCTCCGCCGGAGTCGACCGAGCTCTCCGGAGCTCCGTTGTTCCATCGGAGGTGTCCTACAGACGCGGGAGGCCAAGGCGAAGCTCCTCCGATATTCAGAAGCCCGTGAGGAGGCTGGGAGCGCACGCAGCGAGCCGGCGAAGGTCGCCGGCCATCAGTTCTTCCTCGACCTCCAGATACCGTTGGATCGTCCTCCAGCTCCAGATTCAATCCGAGCCATCCATTCCAGGAGCGCCAGCACCACACGATAGTGAGGAGGGTCGATCCAGACCGTTCGATACGGACGAAGAAGCACCACCTTTCCCCGACCGTCGGATCACGTACGTGGCAGCTTCCCAGCCGTCGGATCGCGCCAAGGGTTTTAGTAGCGAGGCGTCCCCTATTCTGGACCGTTGGATCTCCACGTGGCGCGCGCTCAGCCCTTGGATTGTTAATAAGGGGTAATTGTCCTTAGGCCCGTCTGTTTTAATTTTTATTATATAGTCCTATAAATATAGAGTGGAGTTGTTTTGTTTTTGGATAAATTGCACCTTTGACCCTGATAGTTATTTTATTTGCATTTATACCCCTGCGCATTGTGGACACGTGCGTCGACACATGAGTTCTGTGGATATTTGCATAGAGGCCCTGATAGTTTCCATATTTGCACTTATGCCCTTGTGCGTGGTTTTTTAGAACATGTGTTGAAATTTGAGGGCATTTTACACTTAAGCCCCCGGACCTTTAGTACGTGTTACTAATTGGTCCAGGGACTTAAAGTATTTGCATATAGGTCCCTGTGTGCCCAGGACACGCGCCTCGCACATGACTTCTTGGAGAAATTGCACCAGGACCCCCTGGACCCCAATTTTTGTTACTATTAGGCCCCTCGAAGATATTTTATTGCAATCAGGTCCTTGTACACTGTGGGCTTTTGATTGTTTTAAATAAAATATCAAAATAACTCCAAATTTTGTGAAAATTGGACACATGGCTTCTGCCACAGTGTAAAATTTTCACCAAATTTTTGAGAAATTTTTGAGACTTTTTTCTATTTTTAAAAATTAAAAAACATGCCATTTCTTACTTTCCAGTTTAAAAATCACAAAAAAATATTAAAACGTCTTCAAAAATTCTAAAAAAATTAGATTTTGTTGTTTTTGAGTTGTTTGATTTTCTGACCAATTTTGGTCATTTTTGGATTTATAAAAACCATAAAAATTGAAAAACCCTTAAAATTTATAAAAATTCTAAAAGAATCTTTAAAATCCCAAAAATAATAATTTCTTCTCTATAAGTTTGCTTGTTGTTTGTATTTTCCATAAAAATTACCTCCAGGCTTTTTAGGGACTTTTAGTTATTTTATCTAAGTCCCCCAAGCTTGGATGGACATTGTTGTTGTCTTTTTGCATTGTTTTATTTTTAGAAAATTAAATAAAAACCAGAAAAATACCAAAAATTCATCATAAAAAGTAAAAACCCCATAAAACTTAAATATATTTTTGTTTGATTTTTCTGAGCATTTTTGGTTGCTTAAATAATTGTGTGTAGTTGCTTGTTCGCATTGTTTCTTATTTTCTTTATATTTGAAAAATCCACAAACATATATAAAAAATTAAAAATCCACCAAAAAGACCTTTATTTTATTTTCTTTCTTTTCTAGACTACTTCGTAGGCCGTAAGGTCATTACGTGCTCCTTGTGTTCGACCCTGGTCGCTATACCAGGTTAATATAATAGCAATACCGCTACTTGTTTTTCAGTTGATTTTTGCTTTCGTTTGGTGGTCTAATTTTTCTCGATTGACCACCCGAGCGATTGAGGTCGCAACGACCGCATGAGACATACGTGATCTACCTCGCTCGCTCGGTTTTGTGGTCATTAGTAGGGTCATCGTCCCTATCAGTAGTGATAGTCGTGGAGGCAACAACAACATCCTCAGTAGTATTCTCACCAGTATCCCCATCAACCTTCCCAGCAGTAGCCACACTTCTGATGAATCTCCATTTCATCACCTTTATTCTATCATTTTGGCCTTAAAAACCCCAGCAAATGCATGTAAATAGCATTAATTTGTTCATATTAGCATCTATTATTTATTGGATTAATTATACATAAAATAAGGTTTTTAATACCAAAATTATAGAATAAAGAGAAGAAAAGAAAAAGGAATAAAATATTGCAAATATTTTATGACCCTAACCCCGAGACCAAGTCCAGAATGGAATTGGTCGACAAGGAATAAAGTAGGGGGAGATAAGGGCCAATAATACAATAAATACCTCATTTATTTATTCATTCATTTATGCATTTTTGACACCTATTTTGTATAGAGTTATTTATTCATCAAATTAAAATCTTTTGTGCATGAAAGTTGTAGATAATAATGTAAATAAAAATACAAAATTGAGTTTGTGCAAAAATAATTTTCAGTGTACATTTTATACACATAATAAAAAGCAAAAATCTCAACTTCACAGACCAATATCTTGCAAATAAAAACTCCAAATCACCCAAACTCACCTTTAATTGTATATAGCATTTCATAAACTATTTTATAAAATTGGTTTCATAATTTTTGG
This sequence comes from Ottelia alismoides, assembly GCA_037367405.1. NCBI lineage: Eukaryota > Viridiplantae > Streptophyta > Magnoliopsida > Alismatales > Hydrocharitaceae > Ottelia > Ottelia alismoides. Next base: position 310,990 of record JAZKJV010000023.1, read on the forward strand.
AGCCCATCTGTGAGAGTTAGGTTTTTGGCCCTTCTTGTACATAATACCTGATTAAAATATTCATTTTATTCAACGTGTATTATTTGCACAAATTCATGTTTTTAGAAATCTTGTAAATAATGTATAGAATACATGTATATATTGAAATTAAAAGAAAACCAAAAAGAAATTTCAAAAATAAAATAAGCCTAGATAATACCTAGGCAAAATACCTATGATACCCATGTGTATATAAATAAAGGGGAAAACATTCTTTAATTCATCTATATTTTTCTAAAAATGTATAGCTTATTAAAAATACAAAACAAAAATAAAAACAAATAAAATTCATTAAATAAATTAAATGAATATAATATATAGGTAAAGTACCTATAAGTATACATACATACACATACATCTATTTATTTAAAAATATAAATAAACTCATAAAAATAAAATAAAAATATACTTATACTCACAAAAATAAGTTATAAAATAAGAAACTAAAATAATAAAATAAAATAAATAAATTAAAAATAAAATATACAAAAATACATGTAGATATACACATATACACATTATTCAATTAAAACCGTAATAAAATAATTCATAAAAATAAATAAAAATCGTATTAAAATACTACATACAATAATAAAGATTTTTTATTTTATACTCGAAAAATAATAAAATCGTTTATTAGCTTAAATAATTCATTCTTTGATACTCCAGCCTATTTTGTCTTCTAGCGGCCCCCGTGGACCAACCACAGGCCGGCAAAAGTTGACCTCGGGTCAACTCTTCAGACTCAAGGACGGCCCCTCTGACAAGTCACGAGAGGTCCCTCTTCCTCGATTTTTCACGCCGATTGTGTTGCTCGAGGGTGATAAGACCCTTCATGGGAATTGTTCCTTGTACATCCCTCTCCCACGCCGTCCTCTTGGATTCTTTGTACATAGCCACTGTTCATCGATATTCGCCGGCAAAATAAGGGTGCCGACCTGTGTATAAATAAGGAACCTCCGCCTTCCTCCCAATTTTGGTCAATTTTCCTCCATTTTCTTCCTTGCATTCGGTCCCAGGTGCGCTCCTCGTGACAGGGGGATGCCGCCGGCACCTTGAATCGGCTGGAGATGGCGGAGGTTGCACCCACGGCCATCGCTCCGGCGAGGTCTCTGCTCCCTGGTGTTTCGCCAGGTACGAGCTGCGCCTTTACTCATTTTTAGTTAGATGTTCGTTAGTTTTTTTTATTCGTGCCATTAGATTAGTCACTAGCCCTTAGGTGTAGCGTTAAATCGTCCATCCGTAGCTCGCCGGAGCTCTGCTCCGGCGAACACTTCCACCTCCATTTTGCGTGCTAACAGCTTCAACTTGGGCCGAGGAACTCCCCTCGAGCCGCGTAAGCAGTTCCCTGCAGGTTAGGAGCAAGGAGGAGCTCCAGGAGACGCGATCAGAGATCACCGGAGGTACCTGGGAGCCCTCGACTTCTCCGACGTCGTGGTGGCGCCCCAGTGCCCCTCCGTCCGATCAGACACCTCCAGCAGCGAGAGTCACCTGCCAGGAAGCTAGTGGGAGTCTCATAAGCCTCGAAGGACGCCGGAGGAGCGAGCTTGAGGGCGGGGAAGTTCGGCCATTCCGGCCTTCTTCCCTGTTCTTCCACCTCGCCTCTCTGCCGTCGGATGAAGGAGTCCTCCCCAGGTCGAGCCTCAACCGTCGGATCTGCCCGCGCTTCAACCGTTGGATCATGCCAGATGATCTAATCCCAGACGTCAGATGGCGAAGCGGTATCGACCGCTGGATGTGCAACGCGTGTCAAGTGGCGAACGAAGAACCGTTGGATCGCGCGCACTTAGGGGGTAATTTTCACATATACCCCCGCTATTTTGTATATTTAATTTATTAATACTGTAAATAAATTTGCACGTTGTAAATAAATAGTAAACTTTGCAGTAGGACCCCTAAGTTTCTTAGAATTACACCTGGGTCCAGTCCACGTCACCTCACGTGTCGTCCCACGTGAGGTGGTAAATTTGCAAAAGTCCCCCTGTATGTTTGTATATTTATTCTTAGTCCATGAAATAAAATATAAAGTGTATTATTTTGTGAAAAAATTGCAACCAGGACCCTAGAGTTTCGGAAATTGCGCTTTGGTCCCTGTGTGTGCGGATCACGTGTAGTCCCACGTGATGGTTAAATTGCTAGGGGGCCCTGGCGGGTTGGGCTATTTGGTTTTGGTCCTGAAAATCGCAGAACACGTTATAATATTTTGGTGTTTTTGCACCTGTGCCCCTGGATGTTATTTTATTTGCAAAAATGCCCCTGCCAGGCTTAATTACTTTTTGTGTCTTGATCTATTTATTAAAAATACCTATTAGGCTTCTAAAAATCCACGAAAATTAGGGTAGATGCTCCATGCCATGCTTGTTCACGCCCATATTTTAGTTTGCATTTTTTGCATTTTTCCTAATTATTAAAAATGAAAAAGAAGCCATTTTTGTACTGTTTAAGTTAGAAAATACAAAAAAAAATTAGAAAATGATTTTGAAAAATTCCAAAAAAATTATATAGGATGTATTTATATATATATTGAGTCCAGAAAATGAAAAACCCTAAAAATAAGAAAAAGAAAATTAAAAAAATCATAAAACCCCAAAAGCAACATAAAAATTAGAAAAATTCTTTAAAAACCCTAAAAATACATTTCTCTCTTTTATAATTATCTATATATTATTATTAATATGTTAAAATTAATTTGGGCAATTTTGGGTATTATTTGATAATTTTAAAACCCAAATTATATACGGCTATTTATTTAGTCCTATATTGTGGACATTTTTGAATTGAAAAATACATAAAAATTAGAAATATAAAAAAAAAATTAAAAAAATATAAGTCTATATATTCAGTTTTTATGTTTATAAATATATATATATATATATTCTATATTACTTCTCTCTCTCTTCTTATATATATATATCTCTTTATATATGTATATATAGTATATAGATTTATATAATTAATAATATAAAAAGAAAAGAAAATAAAAAAAAGTATAAAATATAAAATCAAAATAAAAATTATAAAAACAAAAATATAAAAAAAATTACAAAAACCAAAACCCACAAAAACAATAAAAGGACATGCACAATTGATTGAATAATTGAACGATACATTACATACAACCAATCGCCTCCCAGTGTTCGACCTCTACCTGTACTTACACCTATACACATTTGCATGTAGAGTTATAATAAATTTTAACTCCACATTTTTGTTATTCATTGCATATATTTATTGTGGGTTAATTGTTGATCGATCTTGGGATCTGTTGAGCGGTCGCCTCAGCGACATTGTGGTCCCGCCTTGTGCGGATTACTCTAGACCCTCGTCAGGTCCCAGTCATCAAATGGCGCCGTTGCCGGGGAAGCAACGGATTTTGTATGATTTTGAGTGCTTATTTGTTCCTTTATTTGATTCTTTGTTCATGTCCTTCATTTATTTATTTGTGTGATTTTTATTTTTATTTTTATTTGATATTAATGATTGACTGCTCTGACCATCTCTTTCTTTTTGTCTTTGATGCGAGGGACCGCCAAGCGAAGGAGGACCTCCTAGGAGGACCAATGCACCCAAGCAAGGCGGAGTTGGCTCTTCTACATTAGCCAACAGGAGAGAGCATCAATAGCAGATGAAGGAGAATTTTTAGATGGCAGTCTTATTTTATGCGCATTATTTTATTATGTATATTCATGCGAGAGAGTGACCCTTAGACTTTTGTAATAATACAGGACTCTCACAGGTACACTCCGACTCCCGAGGTCCATTGCCCGAGGGATTGTTCCCTTGGGGGCCTCGACGGTTTTGACGCCTTTTCCTTTCTATTTTTATTCTTATTATTTTGTGTGAATGAGCCCTAGCTTAGGAATTGCTTGTCGATAGATTAAGGTCCAAACACCCTAATTATATTTGCATGTACCTATAGTGCGTTTTGGATCTAGTCAAATTCAAACAGTCGGTTCACTTATCTCTTAACCCCTGTGCCGTGAGCAAGCCCCATCAAGCGCTACTCCTGAACTCGAGCGTGTCGAGAAGAGGAGGGGTGAGCCAAGACCGGACTTTTCGGTTAAGGATAAGTAACCGACTTGTGGTGCTTCACGATAATAGCAGCTACTATCCTAGGGCGATTTCTTCAGCTTGCATTTGCATATAGCATAGGTTTCAATTCTGTTATGCATCCCGCATGGAGAGAGCTGGGAGGCACTGTAAGTCTTCTTACTTAGCATGCATCATCGATTTCCGACTTGCATGGCTTTTCCGATCTTCTCCCTCTGATTTTGCCAACCTAGGATGCTTAATGGAAATTGGAACCTCGATAGGCACGTGCATTGAAAATACCAAAAAAAAAAAAGTGGTAATTTAAATAAAATCGGGACTGCTAACTCTATTGGACTTAAAAATAAAAACGTAATGGATTCCTTGTCTTGGGGAGAGCAACCCCCTCATTGTATGCGTTTTAAATGCTCACGTACACACTAAGGAGTAGAGCCCAAAATCCCATCAAGAGCCTCCTAAGTGATTGTACAATTTTTGTGATCTCACCTAACTCTAAAAATCGAAAAGATAAATGACCGTCACCTGACGGTCTTCACTGTGTTGAGTAGGTGAATTGGGGGTTTGCCTTGTGTCTTGTTTGTGACTTGGAGTCCATTGTGTTTTCCATTCATCATTAGAGTAGGCGGTCCCGTCCGTGTGAGTCATGCATTTTTATCTTTGAGTCTCTCTACCCCTCTTATACATATATCTCTTCATCATGCATCGAGTCGTGATATTGGCGCTTGAGCTCAATCATTCTTCGCCAAGTCCTTTGTTTCCCGCTTCTTCACCATCTTCTATGTATCCATCGTACCATCTTCTCTGGTTCGAGGAGAGACCGCTCTTCGGACCGCAATTTTGATGGTGTTCCCGCCTTGTGTGGAACACCTAATTTTGTCTATGCACCGATCTTCTCACCCGCCCTCCTCGTTCCCTCTGTATCACCTTTCTACCACCCATGATATTGGCACACCCGCTCAATCAGCTTCTCCACCCCTTTGTGTACCCTTCTTATCCATATTCCTCGTATCCCCCGTATCATCTTTCCCTTTACCCGGGAATGCTGTGCATAATGATGAGGCCCGCATCGAGGATTATTTATACAGATTATTTGTGTAAGTCGGGCATGATATTGCGGATGCTGAGATTGATTTGGTGGAATTTGACTTTTGATGCATGCATATGTGCTTCTTGAGGATTTTTGATGATGCATAGGGCATAGGTGTGATGCATTATTGAGGAATTTTAGTTCTCGCACACCGGATTAAGGATGTGATGTGATGCGATGATTTGATGATGATTTCATGAGCATTGATTGATCCATCTCTTAGAGGTTCCACACATCTTGATTTTTTTGAGGACTGCCTGATTAATCTACTTTGGACTTCCTGATAAAGGTGTGCGGATCCTGCATGATTTCTCATCTTCCTGGGTGACCCATCCTTGATCTCCTGACTCTTTGATCCACCCTGGCACTTAGAGGATGCCCGACTATTTTTCGTGCCATCTCAGCTGACTGGATTGACCCGAGGGATGTTTTGTGATTAGCCTGATAATTTTCTCCCTCACATGATCTTATGCCCTCCGAATGATTGAATGATTTATTGCTTTTGAGGACCTGAGATGACGTGCCAGCATTCCCTTGACCTACATTGATATAGCTCGCATTGCTCCCCGAGGACTATCTGCGGGAGAATGCGACAATTTCTAGGACTGCGGTTTCATTCACTGCTTGGGTCGCCATTGTTATGGGACCCGAAACCGAGTCATACGATATGTTTGATTGGCCTCCCCCTGTCATTGTGTATCTGACCTGTCAGCACACGAGACCAATGTACTAGACTCATTTGAGTCCGCTCTCCTTGACGGTCCTCACAAGGCAGAGCTCCACTTTTCTGATTATTCCATGCCTAGTTCATAGCTCTCCGAGGGTTATCTGCGAGAGGCTATGACACATTATTGCTATAATGGTCTCTTCTACTGGTAGACGGTCGGCCGTCTATAGAGACTATAGTTCTGTGGATCCGTCTGATGGGTCCGGCTCCTTCGAGCCCTTCTCTCTCCTTGACGACCCTCGCAAGGACGAGATGTACTCTGATTATTCACTGCATAGCTCACATCGCTTCCCGAGGACTATCTGCGGAAGGATGTGACACCTTCTTTACGATCGGCTTCACTCAGTTCTGGTGTCTCCTGTCTGTTGGAGCACGCAGCCGATTCGTCTGATTTGAGCACTCGGTCTCCATTTCTGATTATGCGTCTAAACTTTTGGGGCATGAGACCGACTTGTTTAGACTCCTTTGAGTCCGCTCTCCTTGACGGTCCTCGCAAGGATGAGCTCTTATTATTCATTTGATTAGTTCATAGCTCCCCGAGGGTTATCTGCGGGAGACTACGACATATTTCTGATCTGATCGGTCTCTTCTGATGGTAGCCGATTTGTCGACTATCGAGACCGATATGTGGGTCCGTCTGATGGACCCGGCTCCTTGGATGCCTTATCTCACCTTGACTACCCTCGCAAGGTAGAGCCACATTCTGACTATTCCTTGCCTAGATCGTAGTACTCTCCGAGGACTATCTGCGGGAGGCTGCGACACTCTATTTACGCTCGGTTTCCACCTTCTGATTGTGTCTCCTCTCTGTTGGAGCACGGAGCCGGGTCGTCTGATATGCAATACTTTTGGTCCCATCCTGAGTTCCCTATCCGATCTGCGGATCATGGGACCCATCTGATTAGACTCATTTGAGTCTGCTCGCCTTGACAGTCCTCGCAAGGATGAGCTCTTGATATCTGCAATTGCAATGCCTAGTTGGCAGCCCGCTCCCCGAGGGTTATTTGCAGGACGCTGCCGCACTGTCTTGATTTATCGGTCTCTTCTGCTGGTAGCCGATCTGTCGCCTACCAAGACCATTTCTATGATCCGTCTGATGGATCAGGCTCCTTTGAGCCTGCTCACCTTGATGACCCTCGGAAGGGTGAGCTTCTGTTCTGATTATTCATTGTCTAGCATATACTACTCCCCGAGGGTTATCTGCGGGAGGGTACATCAACTTGTAGGTACTCGGCTTCACTTCGGGTGTCTCCTATCTGTGGGAGCACGAAGCTGAGTCTTCTGAGCTTTTCACTCGGTTTCCTCCCTGGTTGTGTCTCCTGTCTGTTGGAGCACGGAGCCGAGTACTCTAATTATTCTCTGATTTTGCTCACCTTGAGGACCCTCGCAAGAGTGAGCCACATATTGTGTTGTTCGGTGTATTCTTGTGACTTTCAGATTATACCACCACCGTGCAGCACACAGTCTCATATGCCTTATTTCTGATCTATCTGAGACCATGATTGACTAGGAGGGGTCTGTACTGCTCTTTCTTCCTCCCGGTCTTACGGTATTGGCTCTGTTCCCTCATGTTGACCATATGAGCCGATTGACTGCTTCATGCTACCGGACCCGATATCTATCCTTTCGATCTGTTCACCCCGGTAGCTGACACCCACTTGACTGCATATCAGGGTGTCTTTTCACCTTCTGATCGCGTCCTCGTTCTCACAGGGAGACGACGACGAGAGCACGGTAGTCGCTTGTCAGATACCGTCCTGTACTTCACCGGATCTTCACCATTTGTATATATGTGTGCCTTGTTCATTCTTTCTCCCGCATGTTATGTGTGCCCTAGATCTATCGCCATATCTTTGGGACTACACTTAGGACGTACCTAGTCCTAAGTATAGGGGGGCACACACTGAGTTGTTCTTTCCTCACACATTTTTTTCGTCACTCCATTTCTTTCCTATACTTAGGGATATCTCACCCTAAGTAGAGGGGGAGTGATGTGTATATTTTTCACGATCTTTTTATCAATCTGTATCTATCTTTTCTTCTTTTCTTCTTTTCTTCTTTTCCTTTCCTATCTTCTGTATCTAAATAAAAGGTGTCGCCCCTTTGCGTCAGTTTTCTGTACTTAGGACGTACTTTGTCCTAAGTATAGGGGGGTGCACCCATTATTTGTTCAGCTGTTTATTCCCACCCTTGACCCTCCCTACTTTGTGTACAGTCTGCTATACTTAGGATTACTTGATCCTAAGTATAGGGGGGATGGTCAACTTCTCATTCGTTCATTTCTTATTTATATATTTTTAGACTTGTCTATACTCAGTACGAGTTATGTCTTCTATTTTCTTTTCGATCTATGAGGACATAGCTCAAGCTAAGTATAGGGGGGTCGTATATACTATGTATATACTTTAGCCATAACCCGTACTTTCGTAATAATATGGCTAAAAATTCTTTAAATTCATTAAAACCTCTTAATAAAAAGATGGGATTATTCCTCGAATTCTTTTGTATATACTGATTAATAAATCAGGTGAAAATATTTTTTGCAAAATGTTTGAAAAATAGTGTGAAAAGTATTGTGAACATTTATTGAAAACTATTTTGAAAACGTTTTGTTACATGTTTTCAACCTTTGTAAAGATGTGTGGTTTGTAAAAATTATTTTCTTTGTGTGAAATAAAATGTTTGAAAAATGATTTGCAAATGGTTTGAAAAATGGTTGCAAAAATATTTTGAAAAATCTATATATACTGTTTTGAAAAACCTTTGCAAAATGATTTTCAAATGTATGAACATGTTTGTAAAAATGTTTGTAAAAATTATTTTGGACTATAGTTTTCAAAAATTATTTGAAAAATATGTGTCAAATAAGTTTGAGGAATAGTCACATATAATAACTAAAATACTATATTCTTTAATAAATGTATATATATACCTGTAAATAAAAACTAAATTCTAAATTCTTTAAAAATCATTAAAATAAAGCGGCACGCCCGTGTAAATAGTTGTACATATTTTCTACTATGAGTGTCAAAATTCTTTTATTTGCAAAAATTCTTTGTGTAAAAATTCTTCTCTTTGTTTTCAAATTCTTTGAAAAAGTGCATTATTCTTTGCATATTTGTAAATAGCATTTGCATAGCATTCATATTCTTTGATTGAGCTTGATGATTGAACTAGTCCAATAAAGTCGAAGATTGGAGCTTGGTTGGACCTTACTGCACCTAACTACACTGGAACCTTATGGGAACTAGGTTTAAGGTACTTCAGGTCTATTCAGACTTAATTCTTTGAGAAAGCAGGGCTGGGTTCAAGTCACCTCAGTGGACTAACTAGAACTTTTCGAAACACACGCATGACTCTTGTCGGCCGTGACCTAACTTGGACACTTGCACCTTTCACTTGGCTCAACTCAGTTGGAGTGGTGAGGGGGTTGGATTTGCCAGTCTGAGACGCACACGGGTGGAAACATTCGTCCTCGTCTAGGGAGGGAAGTGCACCCCAACCTGGTCCAGTTTCAATGATGTCGAATGACAGGAGAGTGTGGGTTGCAATAAAGCTTCAAAAGAGGGATAGTCTTCTGGCTCAAGAGGAAAAAGTCCTTATGTAAATGCTGCTGTACATAGTATGTTGGAAAAAAAAAAAAGTGGACATGCTTGAAAATAAAAAAAATAAAAGTGCCTGCCGGAGTATGTATGTATGTTGTATAGAAAATAAGCAAGCTTGAGCATCAAAGTTATACCATGTGAGCCTGCAGCTGGATGACTTGACTACACTGGTCTTGCATCCTAGGATAGGTAGCTACACTGGCTACCATCCATTCTTTTCTCTACCCCCCCCCTCTTGAGTCGGATGCCACTTGAACTTAGAAGGGAATACCCCGCTCCTTGACGGTAGAGGGCTGGATTAGGGAATCATTGGGTTGTCATTCTGGAGAAGTCAGTCTCTTTGTCATTTCAGTTGGGGAGAGCCACCATCACTTACACTGTACAAGTCAGCTTCATAGTCATAAGGGTTTGCGTATGATGTAGGCTAGTTCTGACCTGGCTATTGAGGTGATTTGAACCAAGTTCTGTGACTCTCGAAGGCTGTTGTGTTTTAAATTTGGTCCCCGACTAGGTTCCACACACATTCTCACACCAAGGTCTAACTTGAGCTCCAAACTTTGATTTTGTACAGAAGAGTTTCATAATCATGACCAATTCAATTTATTCTTAATTCTTTATTTTTGCTTTTTCTTTTCTTCTTATTCTTTGTTCTTTTTGTACTTATTGCATAAGTATTTGCTAGGGACTAGCAAAGGCAAGTATAGGGGGGTGATGAATCTCCATTTCATCACCTTTATTCTATCATTTTGGCCTTAAAAACCCCAGCAAATGCATGTAAATAGCATTAATTTGTTCATATTAGCATCTATTATTTATTGGATTAATTATACATAAAATAAGGTTTTTAATGCCAAAATTATAGAATAAAGAGAAGAAAAGAAAAAGGAATAAAATATTGCAAATATTTTATGACCCTAACCCCGAGACCAAGTCCAGAATGGAATTGGTCGACAAGGAATAAAGTAGGGGGAGATAAGGGCCAATAATACAATAAATACCTCATTTATTTATTCATTCATTTATGCATTTTTGACACCTATTTTGTATAGAGTTATTTATTCATCAAATTAAAATCTTTTGTGCATGAAAGTTGTAGATAATAATGTAAATAAAAATACAAAATTGAGTTTGTGCAAAAATAATTTTCAGTGTACATTTTATACACATAATAAAAAGCAAAAATCTCAACTTCACAGACCAATATCTTGCAAATAAAAACTCCAAATCACCCAAACTCACCTTTAATTGTATATAGCATTTCATAAACTATTTTATAAAATTGGTTTCATAATTTTTGGAGCCCATCTGTGAGAGTTAGGTTTTTGGCCCTTCTTGTACATAATACCTGATTAAAATATTCATTTTATTCAACGTGTATTATTTGCACAAATTCATGTTTTTAGAAATCTTGTAAATAATGTATAGAATACATGTATATATTGAAATTAAAAGAAAACCAAAAAGAAATTTCAAAAATAAAATAAGCCTAGATAATACCTAGGCAAAATACCTATGATACCCATGTGTATATAAATAAAGGGGAAAACATTCTTTAATTCATCTATATTTTTCTAAAAATGTATAGCTTATTAAAAATACAAAACAAAAATAAAAACAAATAAAATTCATTAAATAAATTAAATGAATATAATATATAGGTAAAGTACCTATAAGTATACATACATACACATACATCTATTTATTTAAAAATATAAATAAACTCATAAAAATAAAATAAAAATATACTTATACTCACAAAAATAAGTTATAAAATAAGAAACTAAAATAATAAAATAAAATAAATAAATTAAAAATAAAATATACAAAAATACATGTAGATATACACATATACACATTATTCAATTAAAACCGTAATAAAATAATTCATAAAAATAAATAAAAATCGTATTAAAATACTACATACAATAATAAAGATTTTTTATTTTATACTCGAAAAATAATAAAATCGTTTATTAGCTTAAATAATTCATTCTTTGATACTCCAGCCTATTTTGTCTTCTAGCGGCCCCCGTGGACCAACCACAGGCCGGCAAAAGTTGACCTCGGGTCAACTCTTCAGACTCAAGGACGGCCCCTCTGACAAGTCACGAGAGGTCCCTCTTCCTCGATTTTTCACGCCGATTGTGTTGCTCGAGGGTGATAAGACCCTTCATGGGAATTGTTCCTTGTACATCCCTCTCCCACGCCGTCCTCTTGGATTCTTTGTACATAGCCTCTGTTCATCGATATTCGCCGGCAAAATAAGGGTGCCGACCTGTGTATAAATAAGGAACCTCCGCCTTCCTCCCAATTTTGGTCAATTTTCCTCCATTTTCTTCCTTGCATTCGGTCCCAGGTGCGCTCCTCGTGACAGGGGGATGCCGCCGGCACCTTGAATCGGCTGGAGATGGCGGAGGTTGCACCCACGGCCATCGCTCCGGCGAGGTCTCTGCTCCCTGGTGTTTCGCCAGGTACGAGCTGCGCCTTTACTCATTTTTAGTTAGATGTTCGTTAGTTTTTTTTATTCGTGCCATTAGATTAGTCACTAGCCCTTAGGTGTAGCGTTAAATCGTCCATCCGTAGCTCGCCGGAGCTCTGCTCCGGCGAACACTTCCACCTCCATTTTGCGTGCTAACAGCTTCAACTTGGGCCGAGGAACTCCCCTCGAGCCGCGTAAGCAGTTCCCTGCAGGTTAGGAGCAAGGAGGAGCTCCAGGAGACGCGATCAGAGATCACCGGAGGTACCTGGGAGCCCTCGACTTCTCCGACGTCGTGGTGGCGCCCCAGTGCCCCTCCGTCCGATCAGACACCTCCAGCAGCGAGAGTCACCTGCCAGGAAGCTAGTGGGAGTCTCATAAGCCTCGAAGGACGCCGGAGGAGCGAGCTTGAGGGCGGGGAAGTTTGGCCATTCCGGCCTTCTTCCCTGTTCTTCCACCTCGCCTCTCTGCCGTCGGATGAAGGAGTCCTCCCCAGGTCGAGCCTCAACCGTCGGATCTGCCCGCGCTTCAACCGTTGGATCATGCCAGATGATCTAATCCCAGACGTCAGATGGCGAAGCGGTATCGACCGCTGGATGTGCAACGCGTGTCAAGTGGCGAACGAAGAACCGTTGGATCGCGCGCACTTAGGGGGTAATTTTCACATATACCCCCGCTATTTTGTATATTTAATTTATTAATACTGTAAATAAATTTGCACGTTGTAAATAAATAGTAAACTTTGCAGTAGGACCCCTAAGTTTCTTAGAATTACACCTGGGTCCAGTCCACGTCACCTCACGTGTCGTCCCACGTGAGGTGGTAAATTTGCAAAAGTCCCCCTGTATGTTTGTATATTTATTCTTAGTCCATGAAATAAAATATAAAGTGTATTATTTTGTGAAAAAATTGCAACCAGGACCCTAGAGTTTCGGAAATTGCGCTTTGGTCCCTGTGTGTGCGGATCACGTGTAGTCCCACGTGATGGTTAAATTGCTAGGGGGCCCTGGCGGGTTGGGCTATTTGGTTTTGGTCCTGAAAATCGCAGAACACGTTATAATATTTTGCTGTTTTTGCACCTGTGCCCCTGGATGTTATTTTATTTGCAAAAATGCCCCTGTCAGGCTTAATTACTTTTTGTGTCTTGATCTATTTATTAAAAATACCTATTAGGCTTCTAAAAATCCACGAAAATTAGGGTAGATGCTCCATGCCATGCTTGTTCACGCCCATATTTTAGTTTGCATTTTTTGCATTTTTCCTAATTATTAAAAATGAAAAAGAAGCCATTTTTGTACTGTTTAAGTTAGAAAATACAAAAAAAATTAGAAAATGATTTTGAAAAATTCCAAAAAAATTATATAGGATGTATTTATATATATATTGAGTCCAGAAAATGAAAAACCCTAAAAATAAGAAAAAGAAAATTAAAAAAATCATAAAACCCCAAAAGCAACATAAAAATTAGAAAAATTCTTTAAAAACCCTAAAAATACATTTCTCTCTTTTATAATTATCTATATATTATTATTAATATGTTAAAATTAATTTGGGCAATTTTGGGTATTATTTGATAATTTTAAAACCCAAATTATATACGGCTATTTATTTAGTCCTATATTGTGGACATTTTTGAATTGAAAAATACATAAAAATTAGAAATATAAAAAAAAAAATTAAAAAAATATAAGTCTATATATTCAGTTTTTATGTTTATAAATATATATATATATATTCTATATTACTTCTCTCTCTCTTCTTATATATATATATCTCTTTATATATGTATATATAGTATATAGATTTATATAATTAATAATATAAAAAGAAAAGAAAATAAAAAAAAAGTATAAAATATAAAATCAAAATAAAAATTATAAAAACAAAAATATAAAAAAAATTACAAAAACCAAAACCCACAAAAACAATAAAAGGACATGCACAATTGATTGAATAATTGAACGATACATTACATACAACCAATCGCCTCCCAGTGTTCGACCTCTACCTGTACTTACACCTATACACATTTGCATGTAGAGTTATAATAAATTTTAACTCCACATTTTTGTTATTCATTGCATATATTTATTGTGGGTTAATTGTTGATCGATCTTGGGATCTGTTGAGCGGTCGCCTCAGCGACATTGTGGTCCCGCCCTGTGCGGATTACTCTAGACCCTCGTCAGGTCCCAGTCATCAACTTCCAGAGAGGCAACCCATCCGGTTCTCATGGGTCAGCCTATGAGAACCCAGCACTTGATGATTTGGCCCACCTTATCTCCGAGAAGAAGGCCACTTTCAGGCGGGAGATGGATGAGTTCCGTCAGGAGATGAGGGAGATAGTAAAGGGCAAGGCCTCCATACCCGCTCAGATCGAGCCAAATCCGAACAACCTGAAAAGGAAGTCTGAGCAGGTATAGTTTACAGAGGTTACCACTCCTAGTGACTCATTAGGTAATACTACTTCCTATACTTTTGATGCTGACTTTGTTACACTTAGGAGCGGTAGGATGCCAGTCGGCGGTGCTTCGTCTAAGCGACGACACCATGAGGAATCAGGAGCGCCATACGAGGAGGAGAGCGGTGCTGATGCCTCTCATGATGATGTTGATGACGGTGGTGCTGACGCCAGCAAGGATGTAGATCCATCCAACGGTACTGAGGACGTCGCTTCCCCAGATGTAGGAGGTGGTGCTGATGCCACCAGACATGTTGATGTTGAGCCAAAGAGCGGTGCTGATGCCGTGAATCCAGATGCTGCGGGTGGTACTGAGGCCACCCATTCTATTCCTATTGCATTTCCTTCTGTTTTTGTATCTCGGGACTATTCAGGGAAATCTAAAAAAATAATAAAGGAAAGGGTTCTTTATCTGTGAGTCCATTTACGATGCCTGGAGATATGTGTATGGATTCTATTTTGTCTCAGCAGCAGGGACCCGATCCTAGCCCTCCATCTGAGGAGGGTCCAACCATCCCCTTTCCTTAAGCACTCCGCTTGGATAAGGGGAATAAAAAGAAAATCCAAAAAATCTCAACAGTTAGAGTTCAACCAGGAGATGATAGACAGATTTCAGATTCAGCTGACTCTATAGAAGGCCCTTGAGCACATCACTCTCTTCCATAGGAACCTTAGAGAGGAGACTACCATTTGCAGGAAGAAGAGGAACCATCATGCAGAGATCCATGTGCTCACTCGTGCCACCTGCTTCGCTATTCGGAAACGTCTGCCAGCCAAGAGGTCAGATGAAGGAGCTCCCTATGTCAGATATCATATCCATGAGCAGAGATTCGATCGGACTCTATTAGACAGCGGTTCTTCCATCAACCTACTTCCATCAGTCTTACTCAACTCTCTTCGACAGAGCAGGACAGTCCTTCAGTTTGCTGATAGATCTGTCAAGAGGCTGAAGAGGTTGTTGAAGGACGTGGTCGTCACATTTCAGGGCCTGAAATTCCCCGTGGACTTCGTTATGTTGGACATGGAGATCCCTGAGTCTGTGATAGATACCCCCATCATTTTAGGATGCCCGTTCTTGGCCACAACCAAGGCAGTGTCCGATCATGATAGCGGGAAGGTATACTTTTGCGTCGAGCGCGAGAGTATACAAATAGAGACGATCGACAAAACTAGAGAGCGAGATTCAGCCTGCTCAGAACATCTCAGTGATTCAGAGCATGTGACAGAGGCAGAGCAAGACGTCCACCAGGAGTATGATTTTGTGATTACAGATGATGAAGCCGCTTGGTCAGATCCCTTTTCACAAGCCATCCTCTCACATTCAGAAACCACAGATTCCCAGATTCCAGTAGAGGAGAGATTGGAGAGCACACTCTTGGCAGAGGACACATTCGAGGCTGTAGACCATGTTCAGGATAGCGAGGCAGTTGATATTTCGTTCGAATCAGATTCAGATCCCTCAGAGTTAAACACTGATTGGGCAGAGTTTGATGAGTTGATACCGTGTCTGATTCCTACAGAGCCAGCAGCTAGGGCGGAGAATGATCTGATACAGAGTATAGATACACCAGCAGAGCAGTCTTCACTAGATTGTCATGATCAGTGAGAGTTCTCTCATGCAGATTTGGTGGCTTTCACTCAGACTTTTCAGAGGCCAGATTTGTCAGCTCCCAGTTGCCCAGAGTTGAAGCCCTTGTCGCAGTCGCTGAAGTATAGATTCCTTGTGGGCGAGCATGAGATGCACCCAGTCATTATCTCAACAGATTTGACTGGAGAGCAAGAATCTCGTTTGATGAAGGTTGTTGAAAAGAACTGCAAGGCGATAGGATGGAGTGTAGCTGATCTCTAGGGGATAAGTCTTGCCCTGTGCTCCCATCATATCTATCTCGAAGAGGATGCCAAGCTATCGCGTGAGTTCCAGCGACGGCTGAACCCGAACCTTCGAGAAGTTGTCATGAAGGAAATCACAAAATGGTGGAGCACCGATTTTATCTACCCCATCTCCGACTCCAAGTGGGTTAGTCCATTACATGTGGTGCCCAAGAAGACGGGCATCACTACAATTGTAAGTGAGTCTGGAGAGGAGATAGCTACCAGGGTACCCACTTCTTGGAGGGTTTGTGTGGACTACAGATGATTAAACCAGGCCACCAAGAAGGATCATTTCCCACTGCCTTTTATTGATCAGATTATAGAGAGGCTAGCTGGGAAGAGTCATTACCGCTTCCTTGACGGGTACTCTGGATATAATCAGGTGGCCATTGCGTCCGAAGACCAGGACAAGACTACATTTACATGTCTCTTTGGGACATATGCTTTCACACGGATGCCCTTTGGTCTATGTAACGCTCCGGCGATATTCTAAAGATGCATGTTGCCTATCTTCTCGGACATGGTGGGTGAGTGATTGGAGGTCTTCATGGACGACTTTTCGGTCTATGGTGATGTGTTTGATACTTGTCTTGACTGCCTAGACCGTGTCCTTCAGCGATGCATCGAGGTCCATCTTGTATTATCCTGGAAGAAGAGTCACTTCATGGTGACTCAAGGGACATTGCTTGGTCATATCATCTCCAACAGGGGTATGGAGGTTGATCCGGACAAGGTGGATATCATCAGGAAACTCAGTCCACCGTCCAATCTGCGACAGTTACGGTCTTTTCTGGAGCACGTCGGTTTCTACCAACGATTCATTCATGATTTCAGCCAGATTGCCCGACCATTGACTGATTTGCTGACAAAAGACACCGAATTCATTGTAGATGATAAGTGTCTTGTGTCATTTGAGACTCTCAAGAGTCCACTTGTTGAGGCTCCTGTCCTTCAGCCGCTTGATTGGTCTCTTCCATTTGAGATCATGACGGATGCCTCTGATTTTGCCGTAGGGGCCGTGCTGGGACAGAGGAGGGATGGAGTGCCATTTGCCATTCACTACACTAGCCGTACATTGGATGCCGTACAACAGAGCTACACCGTCACTAAGAAGGAGATGCTAGCCGTAGTTTTTGCCTTGAATAAGTTTAGGTCATACATTACTAGATCAAGTGACTATCTTTACATATCATACCATCATCAGGTACCTCATGGCAAAGAAGGATGCCAAAGCGAGATTGACTAGATGGATCTTTCTACTCTAGGAGTTTGACATTGAGATTAAGGATACGTCTGGAGTCAAGAATGTGGTGGCGGATCATCTCTCCCGATTAGAGCATCTTGAGGAATCTGAGCAAACTGATCCCATTTCTGAGACCTTCCCAGATGAGGTGATCCTTGCAATCGCCTCGCTCCCGTGGTACGCCGACATTGTGAACTATCTTGTTGCCAAGAAAGTTCTACAAGGTTGGCCCAGACGTCGACTTGAGACCTTCCTTGCGAAGGCCAAGTCTACCATTGGGAGGATCCTATCCTTTACTATGAATGAGGGGATAGCGTCTGGCGTCGGTTCATTCCTCAGGAGGAGCACCATAGCATCCTCACATACTGCCATAAGCTGGAGGCAGGAGGACATCACTCTGGGAGGAGAATGGCACAGAAAGTGCTCCAATCCGGCATATGGTGTCCTACCCTCTTTAAGGATTCTGATGAATTTGTGAATAAGTGTACTGACTGTCAGAGGATGAGCACTTGTGGACAACAAGATATGATGCCGATGCTGCCCATTCACTTCTGTGAGATTTTTGACGCATGGGACATCGATTTCATAGGTCCATTCCCTAAGAGTCAGGGATTTGAGTACATTCTGTTAGCCGTGGATTATGTTAGTTGTCGGGTTGAGGCCATCCCCGCCCGAACTGCAGATGCTAGGACTATTTGCAGATTTTTGAGGAAGAATATCATTTCACGGTTTGGGGTACCTAGAGTTTTGATATCTGACGAGGGGTCTCATTTCGTCAACGACAAGGTAAAGGCCCTTGCTAGCGAGTTCAGCATAGACCATCGAGTTGCTACTCCATATCATCCTCAGACCAATGGTCTTGCTGAAGTGTCGAACAGGGAGATCAAGACTATATTGCAGAAGGTAGTCTGCCGTGATCGAAAGGATTAGTCACAGCTTTTGAACTTGGTTTTGTGGGCATATCAGACTTCCTTCTAGACTCCTTTGGGTACATCTCCCTTTCGTCTCGTTTATGGCAGGACCTGCCATTTACCTGTTGAGATTAGGCACAAGTCACTTTGGGCTGTCACAGATATATTATTGGATCCAATGAGTGTAGGAGATCAGAGGAAGGCAGAATTGGCAGCCCTAGAGAATCAGCATTTTCGAGCAACCTACAGTATAAGGAGAGAGTAAAGGAGTGGCATGAGTCTCATATCAGCCACAAACAGTTTGAGCTTGATCAGAGAGTATGGTTGTTCGATGCTAGGCTTTAGACTATTTCCAGGGAAGTTGCAGAGTAAGTGGAAGGGACCATACCTAGTCCAAAAGGTACATGACAATGGGAGTATTGACATATCAGAAATGTCATCGGAGTCTACCTTTCATGTTAATGGGCAGCGGCTCAAATCATTCTAGTTCATGAGCCACTGGTCGTTGACGTCGCCCCTATTCATTTTGCGTGAGATGTGGTCTTTGACTCACATCTATTGCATCTCAGGCATGATTATCACTGTCTTCTGCTATGTATAGATTCAGATGTCCATATCATCTGATTCTTCAGTCAAACATCCCATTTGCATCTTATGATTATGCTATACTTAGGGTGTACTTTACCCTAAGTATAGGGGTGTGTCAGACTTTTGATTTCTCTTTTGATTCTTTTTACCTCTATTTTATTGCCTATACCGAGGGACATTTTACCCTAAGTATAGGGGAGGTAGATCATGTACATTCTTTCACTCGGATTTCCCTTTGTGTATAGTCTGCTATATTTAGGATTACTTAATCCTAAGTATAGGGGGAAACACTGAAATCTCTTCATTCTATTCTTTGATTTATCATTGTAGTATAGCATTCCTTTTTGCTTCCCTATACTAGGCACGAGTTATGTCTTCTCCACCGCTCTTGATCCACTCTGAGAACATCGTTTGAGCTAAGTATAGGGGGGTGTCGTATGTATTTCATATATACTTTAGCCATAACTCGTACTTTGTGTGCGTGTGTTAATAAATAAAATGACTAAAATCCTTTATTTAAAAACCGTAAAAATTCTAAAATTTTTTCTTATACATAAAAATTCTTTCTTGCACATACATGCTATTTATAGAAATTATTTTTGTAAAAATATTTGTAAAAATGTTTTGTTTGAAAATTTATGTAAATATTTTGGTATCAAAATTATGTATATAGTACAAAATTTTTGTAAAATATTTGAAAAAATAAAAGTTTTCAAATCCCTTGTGTAAATATGTGTAAATAGTTAGCAAAACTTCTACATTCATTCATTCAAGCATTTTTCAAAAATTTTGCACATTTTCAAAACTTTGCATAAAAAAGATTTTTGTATATACTTGTACAGTTGTTTTTCTGAATCATAGGTTCTGAATCGTAGGTTGACATTTAAACTAGCCTGGAATTAAATTGAAAAATGGAGCTTGGTTAAGACCTTAATCCACCTAATTCTAAGAGGAACCTTATAAGGCTTAGGATTAAGACTTTTCAGGTCCATGGTGACTTAATTCTTTAAGTCCACTAGTCTATGATCACATGTCATCTTGATGAGCCTAAGTAGAATACTTAACAATGCACATATGACTCTCACAGACAATGGCTTTACTTGCACCAGCACCTTACACATAGTTCTCTACGAATGAGGTGGTGAGGAGGCAGTCTTCTTTGGCTTGGGGTAGCATACGAGGTTAGTACTTCTAGGCGGAACCTCTCATCTTCTTTTAGTGAAGGAAGTACGTCTCAACTTGGTCTAATGGCATTGAGGTCTAAAGACAGGAGTTGTGGGTTGCAATAATGCTTCAAAAGAGGGATAGTCTACTGGCTCAAGAGGAAAAACTCCTTATGAATATATGTTGCACCATGTAGATATGTTGTACATATGCACATCGAAAAAAAATGCGAAAGAAAGAAAAACTCAAAAAACTGGTGGGTCTGGTAGAAAATGAAATACCCACTGAAGTGCATATAGCCAAATAAAGCAAAGCTTATGTTACCCAGTCTCATCTCATGAAGCTTGCAGCAGTGAGACTTAGCTACACTGGTTGGGCTCCCAAGGATACATGACTACACTGGTCATGGTCCATTCTCTTCTTCCTCCTCTTCTTGAGCCAGTTGAACTTGAACTTAGAAGGGAATATCCCACTCCTCGAGGAAAGAGCTGCCAGACTAGGGCATTAGAGTTACCTTGTCGAGGGGGGCCATTACTTTGCCATGTCTGAGGTGGGGAGCTACATATCACTTACACAATACAAGAAAAGATACATGGTCATTAGAGTTTGTGTATGTAGACTTGTTCTGATCTGGATTATTGAGGAGTCTTGACCATAGATTGGTGGAACTTAGATGCTATTGAGTTTTAAACTTAGGTCCAAATAAGGTTCCGACAAATTAATAATCCAAAGGTCTGACTGAGCTCCATACTTCAATTTAATGAAAACAAGTTTAGTAATCAATCTTGATTCTCCTTTTTCCTTTCTCTTTCTCTTTTCACTTTTTTTCAAATAAGTGTTTGATAAGGGACTAGCAAAGGTAAAGTATAGGGGGGTGATGGATCCCTATTCATCACTCTTTATTCTTTTATTTTAGCTAATCATCTTGGCAATGCATCATGTAAATAGTTGTAAATACAATAACTTAGCAATATGCATGCATGTGTTAATAGTGCATAATTAGCATGTATTTGTGCAAAAATAAAAGAATAAAGCATAAAGAGAAAAAGAAGGAAGTATTTAGAATAAATACCGAGTGACCCGAACCTCAAGAGAGGGTCAAGCATTGGCCTGATTGTTAAATAAAATAAGTAGAGAGAGATAGGGCCACTCCACCCTATATATATGTATCATGGGTGTACATAATATATTTTTGCAAATAAAAATTAAAATATGTGTTTACCTCCTTGTATATATTTCTAAAAATAAAATAAAAAGAAGAAAAATAAAAATAAAAAGAAAATAAAATCCTCTCTTACTTGTACATAATACATGTATATAGGTCTTCTTCCCTATTTATTTCATACTTGTAAATACATAATAAAATTAAAGCAAAAATTGTTTTATACTCCAAAAATTATTTTGTAAATAAATAGGGTATTTATGTAAAAATAATAAATTAAAAATAATTTTACAAAACACATAAGTATTTTATACTTGTATATAATACAATATACTGTATATACAATAAAGTTTTTCATAAAAATGATTAAAAAATCACAGAAAAATATTTTGAAAAATAAAAAAAACATTTTTCATTTTATACACTTTTTTATTTAAAATCATTTATTATTTTTTATTGAATTTGTAAATATTTTTGTAAATATGATTTTCTGATTGGTCCACAGCGGATCATCGACTCGGGTCAACCCCCTCTTCCAGGGCTTTACCCAACCCGACTGCTCCAGCGGACCTCCTTCTCCCATTTATCCCGGGCGGATCACACGTTCCCATGCTTCGAATCTTTGCCCGCACCTTCCCCGTGGATATGTGACCCTCGCGGATCCCTAGGAAGGCATGGATCTTCCTCGATTTGCGCGCTTCAACCCAGTTTCTCCAGCCACCTGGTAGCATTATAAAATCTCTTATCCACCTCCCTAGCTCAGTAGCTTGTGCCTCGCTCCCTCTCGATACCCTAGCCACCTTCAGCAGAGTGACAACCGCTTGATGCATCGCCTGGCGTTTGATTTGGTGAAGCGACACCGCAGCTCAGTCTTCGTGGCCGGAGATCCGCCACGAGCAGCCTCCCTTTCCTTCCGCCGCTTGGTAGAAGCCACTACCCCCACCGACCCTTCGCCTGAAGTTGAGGAACACGTTCCGACCTTCAGGTAATACTTTTATCTCCCGCCTTCATCATTTCGATCCGTTCTTTCCATCTTGCATCGCCACTCGATCATCAGCTCCGACCGACTGGTTGGAGCTTCGTTACCCACATCCATACACTCCGATCAATCCATACACTCACCCCCCATCTAGCTCCGCAACCCGATCACCCTGAGCCTTGATCATCACGTCGAGACTAGGATTTAGGTCTCCCCTACCATCTTCGCCGGAGATCAACACCCACCTCCTTCCACTTCTTTTGATTGGAGTCCAAATAACCTGGACCGGAGCATCACCCCGAGTACCAGCTACCCTTTGCAGGTGAAAGAGCGTGCTGAAGACCTCTGATTACATCCATCTGAGACTCGCCGGAGTAGTCCCCAGTACCCTTCGCTGTCATGCCTATCCGACCGATAGTTGCTCAATTGGGTCCGCTCAGTCGATGCGGAAGCCTTCTGCGACTCATCCAGTGCTTCCCGATCGTGCCATCAGAGCTAAGGAACACCTCATGTGCTCTGGTGAAGTTCACCCTCGAGCTGTTCATCCTGAATACTTCTACACCATTGGATCAACCAGCTCTTCCAGATAGCATCCAGACCGCTGACATGGCAACCTTTCTCGACTATTAGATGCCAGACCTGGCCTCCACCTGCATCCCACGATCTGACTATTTCTAGAGCGTCAGATCTGACCCCTGACGCCATCAGAGCCGCATGCCCTCACCTTTTCAGCGGCCGCCACGTGTCCTCACGTGCCTCTCACGTGCTTCAAGGGTATATTGCTCTTTTTAACCTGCATTTGTGATGCTTTATGTTGTAGTCTGTAAATAAAGTTATAGTTGGTCCTTTTTGCATATTAGTCCTTATAGGTTCTGGTAATTACATTTGAGTCCTCCTGGTCTGGAGACACGTCCGTGCTCATGTGAATAGTGGTCTTTTTGTAGATTTGGCCCTGGATTTATGTCTTGTTACTGTTTGATTGAAAAGTTTTCCAAATTTGCATTTATGCCCTATGAACGGTGTTTAACACATGTGCCATAATTGATTGGAAATTTTATGGATAAGCCCTTGAAATTTTTACTCTTGTTAATGTTTAGGTTAGAGACTTAAACTGTTTGCATTTAGGTCCATATAACCTATGTATCTTGTTTTTAATCAAATAAATATCAAAACTATTCCAAAAATTCCAAAAAATTTACACGTAGCTCCTGCTATTGTGTAGGATTTTTGGTAATTCTTTTGATGCATCTTGATTTTATTTGATATTTTCTAAAATTCAAAAACCCTAAAAACTGTCTCTTTCTGTTTTGAAAAATCAATTAAAAATATAAAAATACTGTTAAAAATTGCAAAAAATTTATGTGTTTTTGTTTTATCGTTCTTTAATTTCTGTGTGATTTTTATTTCATTCCCTTTTATACAACACCTAAAAGTTGAAAAGAATAAAAACTTTATAAAAATTATTAAAAAAATCATTAAAAATAAAAAATAGTTTTCAGTTTATATAGGTAGCTTTCATTTTATACTTTCACATAAAATTACTGCTACGATTTTATAGGCATTTTAAATAATTTTAATTTACTTTATATCCAGGTTGTACATTGCTTGTTGTTTTTTGCCTTCTTTCATTTTTAGAAAATTATATAAAAATCACAAAACACCATAAAATTCCCAAAAACATCTGAATATTTTAAAAATATAAAAATATATTTGTTTTGAATTTTTGAGTACTTTTAGGCCTTTAAATAATTGCTTGAGTGATATTTTTTGCGTTTTCTTTATTTCTTTTCTTAATAGAAAATCATAAAAAAATTAAAAAATTAAAAACCATCAAAAAAACCCTTTATTTCTTGGATTACCTGACTACTTCGTAGGTTTCATTTCATGCTTCTTGTGTTCGACCCTGGTGGCTATACCGGGTTAAATAACTAGCAAGACCGCTTGCCTTGGTTTTTATGTTTGCTTGATTTCATTGGTTGTCTACATTTTCTCGATGAGCCCGATTCGAGTGGTCGAGGTCGCAACGACCTTTGATATCACTTCACCTTAGTCGCTCTGTCCACTCACCAGAAGATCAATGGGAACTCGATCAATCTTTGGATCTGAAAACCCTCGGTGGCAGTCATCTCGTCCATCATTCGTACTACATCAGGATCCATGTCCTCTAGTTGGCGTGTAGTGGCTGAGTGCTCATGAAGTCTAGCACACCTAACTGACACTGCAACACCCTCGTGTGTTGTCCCGACTAAAGCATCTCGTGAAGATGAGATGTATGAGAGTACTCTAGAGAAGGTCTCAAGTAAATCTATGTCAGAATTGTGGTGTGAACCACCATACGAGGTAACTACCGGTGCAATCTGCTCCGTGGTCATCCCCCTCATGGCGATCTGTACAAGGTCAGTCGCTGAGATTCCATGATCTGGAAATATCCTTAATAGGTCAATAAACCTAAGCCATGAATCTCTCAATGGCTCCTGGGGGTCTACTGAAAAATTTGTAATGAAAGACTGCATCATATCTTCTCTACACTGGGGGTAAAATCTCTATAAGAACTCTACATGTAAACCTCCCCACGTAGCAAATTTCCTTCCCAATCGTCTGTGCCAACTCATGGCTCTACCCTGAAGTGAAAATGGGAAGGTCTGCAATGTCCGCTCCTCATAAATGATATCCAAGTATGTGTGGATCATATAAAACTCCTCAAACTCAGAAAGATGGAGATAAGGCTCTTCGTGAACTTCTCCTAAAAACTTCGGCAGGCATTGAATGAATTTCAAATCCAGAATAAAGGGACTCAATATAGAAGCTGACTACGCTTCCTGATCTGGCTGCTCAACCATCATCCCAGGATAGAAGTCGTCTAAAACTTGCAACTGCTCAATGTGATCTCCTATGGAATGCACGGTCATCCCAGCAAAGAAATTGCCCGGGTCTCGCATCTGCTCAATCTGATCTTTGCGGGCGTCAAGCACAACAGTCCAGTAGAAAGAGAAAATGGGGAGGGGGTAGAAAGAGAAGGAGACGAGAGGTCGATCAAGGTCCCGACCTCCCTAGAAGGTGGTCGAAGATGATGGGAATGGAGAGATGAAGGGTGAGAGGGATGGGTATAGAGTAAGGAAACAGAAGGTGTCTGCTAATGATCTAGATATGATGATCATAACAAACTCACACCAAATACATCCAAACACAAAGCAAAACCTCATTTCACCAACTCTACGCAATGTGAAGATCGTGAGATCTGGTCTTTTATCTTTTCAATTTTTGAGTTAGTTGATCAAATAAAAGTTGTACAAACACTTAAGAGGCTTAATGGTATTTGAGCACTACTCCTTAGTGTGTACGCGAGAAATTAAAAGCGAAGACAATGAGGGGATTGCTCTCCCAAAATAATGATTAATCAGTTACGTTTAATTTTATAGTCAATTTCAATTAGCAGTCCCAATTTTAATTTTTATTTTTCTCTTTTTTTGGATATTTTTCAATGAAACGACTAATGGGATTTTCATTTTCCTTTATTCCTATATCCATAAAACAGAGGGAAAAAAAAGAAAATCCAATGCACGAGAAAATATGGATGAAAATGCTAAAGATAGAGGTGTGTACCTGACTCTAGCGCTCTACATGTAATATGATCCGCGCAGAAAAATTAAACTATTCTATATGAATGCAATGCGAGAACTGTCCTAAATAGGAACTTCTATTATCTTGAAGCACTGATTTATTTGTCTAAGTCCAAGCGAGTTCTAAAGGAACATGTATTTTATTAGGGACTTTGGACCTAATGCTACCTTGCTCAATCAAATAGAAACCTAAATCTACGGGATCAAGCACAAAAAATCTATGTGAAATAAATAAAAATAAAAGAGAGAAAACAAAACACGGTGAGGTCCCCCAAGTGAACCGACACTTGGCGAAGTAGACCTCAAAATAATCAGAGTATCTAAATGAGTCCAATTGTCCAGAATAATCCCAAATTATTAAAAATATTCACAAAAACTCTCTAAATAGAATAGATGCTCTCTGGCTCTTCTATTCCTCCTCCTGTAACAGACCTTCCAAAGAATTCGAATCGTACGCCGGTGGTTCCTCACATAAAAAGTAGAACAGAGATGATCAGAAGGTGGTTATAATAAATAGAGATAAAAATAAAATAAAACTAAAAAAGGACTACAAAGCCATGCTCCTTGGCAACGATGCCATTCTGATGACACAAAAATCGCTATATCGGCTAAGGTGGAATATAAATCACAAAGTCGTTGTCTCTAGTCAATCAGTTCGGTCAACGAGAAAATTAATAAAACCACTTAAGAGAAATCAACAATATGTAATGTAGGTGGTCTTCGCTATTTTATTTACCTGCTATAGCGACCAAGGTCGAACACAAGGAGCACGATTGAAAAACTAAGTAGTCAAATTTCAAAATAAGATAAAATAAAATTTAATGGTTTTTATTTTTTAAATATTTTTTCAAATAAGGAATAATATGCGGAAGGGAAGAAATACACACACCACACTCTTTTTGTATTTTTTAAAATAGTCAGAAATGCTCAGAAAATTGCAAAGAAAATATTTTTGGATTTTATAATTTTTAAAATTGCAAAGAAAATTGCAGAGATGATCAAAAGACAATAACTTTCACAGATTATATGTGTTCCTTAAGACTGAGACAAAATATCCTCGATATAACCGCATTCCCCAAAAATTCTTGATAATTAGAATATCAAACCACCCATATAACATGCTAGCCGACGGAGGTACTGGCCCAAAACTCATCCCTAGATTTTGGAAAAACCCCTTTCATACAAAGTTATCCATCTTCTTATGAATAATCTACCACAACAAATTGAGAACCCAAGAATGTCCTTTAATACCAAACATCCCCTCGGTTTCTGCCTGCCTATTATATCTGGCGGTAGATGAAACATTAAGCCACATTCTACTCTAAATTTAGATTCTTTTGTCTCCAATTCAAAATTTTAAATATGAAAAATTTCAATGGTAGCTTAGAAGAATTCTTCGACCAACACTTACAGATTCCTCAAAACCATATGACAGAGATCTGCATCCCAGACATCAACTTGGTGGTTGATTTGGAAGGAGAGATGTTCAAGACTCTTCCAGGGTACCTCCCTCCCGTCCATTACCATTGTAAAAGAGGCCTCAATTATTATGGTCTCTCTAACCCCGAGCCCACGTTATTAAAAAGGCTAACCTTTCTTGTCAAATACCTAACTATCTAACCCCTTATTCTACTATTACAATCTGCTGCAGACAACAAAAGGTGCACCGCCGTGATTCCAAGACCCTGCATCCCAAAGCAACGAGCGTCCAAGCCACTCCCCCCATTGAGTATAAAGAATTAGTTAAATTACAAAAAATAAAAGAAATAGAAACATGAAATAAATACATATTTTTACAAAACTTTCTACATAGGATTGACTATTGATATAGACAAACAAGTAAATATCTATATTTAATGCTATTTATTCCTCCACTTAGCAAATCATGAGTTATTTGTCAGTACACCATCAACAATAATTGCAGAACGACAACCTACCTAAGCTCATGGACCACTTGGATCAAAACAAATCTTCTATGAACTCCCATGACTCCTATAGGATTCAATGACACTGTAAATATATACCACATCAAAACAAATCTTCTATGAACTTGTGTCAAGTTCTACATATCTATCAAGCTTCGTCCAATTTCGATATTTCTAGCTATTTCATCTTAACGATTAAAAAAAGAGTTGACATTTAAGGAACTTAATAACCATTTAAAAAAAGATTAAATCCATATTTATTTTTTGAAAAAGGATAAGAAGAGAACAAGGGGATTTCATCATCCCTAAAACAGAAGCACTCCTGTAAAACCAGTGAGCAAATAGTTGCAATTGAACGTCTCAGATTACAAGTGGGATGGCAAAGGCATCTCGTGCCAAATTCACATCAAATTGTCCCACTTGGGCTACCAAATGGCTTGAATGTCCCCTTCCTAGTGTCCATACGTATTTTCCTTGTATCCGTATTCTCCTACATGTACAGAACCATAAACTACAAACATGACAACTCTATGCATTAACACACCTTTTTATGGTCAACTCTATATAAATGACCACTATGACATTATTCATGCCAATGAACACCCCGTCTGAATGACTGACTTTAATTTCGTTGCAATTTCCATCCTACTTTTCTACGTAAAAGAATAAAATTGAGATGGTAATTTTGTGATTTTTGCGGGGAAAATCAATGGCATGCAAGAAAATAACGATCTTTAATATTACAGAAATAGATTATTATTGATTACAAACAATGACATGACATTTTTTCCATCAGTCATATGGGTTCAGTGATCTGGGAATTTTTTAACTCTCACATGACATTTTTTTATAGGATTTGTTGTGTTTTTAAACCCCTCCTGAGAGGTTTTATTCCCCAACATTTTTAACATACAAAATCGACATCAGCTCGTACGTTGATCTTCTCTCTTCCTACTGTTCAAGCAGCAAGTGGACGTAAAGTTTTACAGATTACAGAAACCAGAAGACGATAAAGATAAAAGAAGGGTTGATGCGAATATGTAATAAAAATGGTCAGCCCCACTTAACTAACACGCCGTGTATATTAATTATACGTCAACAGATACTGCACAGTGACCCAGCAGCAATTCGATGCGTGGAAACTATATAGAAACTATAGACAGGTATTGGGAGGAAGCCACCAGCTCTCCTCATCCAACAATGGATACTAGTCCTCCTCCAGAGGGAAGCGGGACGAGGCACCCGGTGTACCGCGGCGTGCGGAAGAGGCGATGGGGGCGGTGGGTCTCCGAGATAAGGGAGCCGCGGAAGAATCGTCGGATATGGCTGGGCTCCTTCCCCACTGCCGAGATGGCGGCGGTGGCGCATGACACCGCCGCCCTCTTTTTGAGAGGGCCCAAAGCCCAGCTCAATTTTCCTTCCATGGCTAATCTCTTCCCTACCCCGGTCTCTAGCTCCCACGACGATGTACGTGCCGCCGCGGTCGCCGCAGCACGGGAATTCACCGGTGCACCGGTTGTAGCTAGCGCATCGACAGAGGAGGCAGCTGGGCAGGACGATGTTTGGGGAGAGATCGACCCCGAGCTACTGGAGGATCATCTGGTGAAAGGAGGCTCGTCGACATTGGAGGAGTGTTGGGAGGAGCTGGGTTGGGATCATACGGCATGGTGAGGATTAGAAGAATCAATGTTGACCAAGTATGTAATTACATCATCAGATTCCGGAGATCTTTGTACTCAGTCCCTTCTTATCTGTACTGCTTTGTATTTAAAGATAGTATACATCTACGGTCATACGGTCGTACAGACTTCCAACTTGGACTCCTAATACTATTATAATCATTAGCAAGAAAGTTCTCTTTCGATGGTAATTAAGGCTACATATCTGCTCGCAAACCCTCAGTTAATCTTTATTTTTCATTGACGTGCTTTTTTTTTAAGACAAACCTTGCAGATAGATACTTCAGTGACCGGTGAATATAACAAAATTTTAGTTTTCTACTTGATTTTTTAGGAACATGTCGTACCTTTGATTTGGTGAACTTGTTTGATATTGTTTGAATCATAATTGACTAGGGATACATCTAAAATCTAATTGATATGAGGATAAGAAGATCCATCCAAATTCTTATTTGAATAGACAATCCATCTGAATTCTGTTTGATTTGCGATTGAAGAATCAGTCCATATCCTAATTGATTAGGGATCTCTCTAATTATGTTGTGATTAGGAGATTCGCATGTATTGTAAACTTCCATTAAGTTTGTGGTTTAAAAACCCTCCTCTATATTACTGTTCATCCACCATATTGAGATAGATCTACTGCTGTTGCCAAGGGCGAAGCCTAGCTACAAAAAGAACGTGTAAATATTGTGATGCGATTGTTTTTTACTTGTTTATCAGTGTCTTTGATTTGCATTATACTTCCGCTACACGCAAGAAACTGGAATCATAGCCATTAGATTAGTCTGAATCAAGGGGAGAGGATGTCAATAAAGGTAAAGTTCGAGAAGTTCACATGTACGAACAACTTCAAAATTTCGCAAATCAAGATGCACATCCTTCTCAAAAAGTAAGACATAAGGACATTGTGGGACGAAGATAGTGAAAGACAATGAAGCTTGCAGAGTTGTTGGTGCGAGGAAAAACGACACATACGGAGCGTGTTGTAACTAGCAAATGAGATTATTATGAAGTTCGTTGATAAGAAGAGCATGATGACACCATGATGGATGCTAAAGAATATGTACATAGCGAAGCATTTGATTAACAAGTTCTGATGGAATTAACATCTGCTATGACTTTGTATACAAGAATGTACCCCTCTTAAAGAGCACCTAAATCATTTAAACTCCTTACTTCTATATATATTTATTTCATTTAAACACCTTACTTCTATATTTATTTATTTATTTATACTAAGAGGAGAATTGAAATCATTTAAACAATTTTCTTCTAGATTGATAAACATTAATGCAAAAATACATGACGAAGATGTTGCTTATTTTTTTTGATTTTGTTGTCACTATCGTTTGAGAATTATGTTCAGTCTGTAATAATCAACAAAGAAGAGATTACTCTAGAAGAATTTAAGAGAGTGTCCATATTTGCAAACTTTGTCACATGACTTCTAGAAAATCGTGGAGGTACACATGTCATGGATTTGGGTAGCAACTGATAACAAGGAAAAAGGTGCCACAGAGAAGTATAAGAAGAAGGGTATTCAAAACCTAAAACAAAATATGATCAATCCAAAGGATGTCTCCAATTACTACAACGAACCCACACATTGTAAGATGAACTTTTCAAAGAAGAATGGTGTAGTCTCTTAAGAAGGAGACGAGTCACATGACGATTACATACTCATCAAACATTTTATGGTGATACATGGATTCTTGATTTAGCATGTTCTTATCATATTACACCTCATAGAGATTGGTTCTCTATGTGAGAATATCATGGTGGAAACATTATCAAGAGAATTACCTGATGTGCAAAATTAACTGCATTTATTCCATGAAAATCAAGATGCATGAGACGATGATGACGATTGTTCTAGAAGTTTGTTATGTTCCAAACTTGAGGAAGAATTTTATTTCCCTTGGAGTAGTAGACTCGAAAGGGTATATACGATGTTGCAGGAAAATTTTAAAGGTTTTCTAAGAAAGAGACAATGGCAATCTACAGTATGAAGTAGATGATCAATTACGTTATGTAGGAGTGTACGATTACTTATCGTGCTGGTGTTATATCCCAAGTCATGGAACTGATGCAAGATTTCGACCAAGTGATAAGAACATGCTTTTATCTAGTCATCATGGATCTGATGCTATTATTGCGGTGAATCCCATCTCTGGATGACACCCTCTTGTTACTCAAAAAAAAATCTAGTCATTGTAGTATGGCAAAGATCTCGATCAAAACAAGAAGTATAGGTATGGAATTTGAGTGCATGTTTATTTAGTGTGGGCAAGCTTCATGATCG
Organism: Ottelia alismoides; assembly: GCA_037367405.1. Taxonomy (NCBI): domain Eukaryota; kingdom Viridiplantae; phylum Streptophyta; class Magnoliopsida; order Alismatales; family Hydrocharitaceae; genus Ottelia; species Ottelia alismoides. The sequence continues at coordinate 342,883 of JAZKJV010000023.1, forward strand.
AACTATATGCGGAAAACTTACTAATACGAGTCAGCTTCTCAAAAGAAGTTTGCGTAACACTTATCTCGAATAAAATTCATATAAGGCATGTGAGGTGTCATGGCCAGAGACCTAACTGCAAATAATAGACTCCTATGAATTTTACAAAAAATTATATAACTACAAATGAAAGTTTTTATACTAAAAATAAAATACACAAAAGATAGGGTGACAGTGCAAAATACCCCTTGCAGGCGATTTGATGGATCTTGTTATCCACTTATCCACGTGTCGTCGCCTGGTTACATGATGGTGGTTCATGGATTTGCGGTGAAGATTAGACCTCATGGGAGATCTGATGATCATAGGCTTGCTTCATCCAACGGACACGATCAAAACTAGGGAGGAGGAGCAATCCAACGACAGCTGCTCTTCCTAAAGAACATGGAAGAACAACACACCCGATGAGCTTCGATCTTTGTTTCCCACCGCCTCAAGCGTCTCTGGTGTTGCTCTGATGCTCAGATCAATCCTTGTGCTAGTTCGCAGCTGTTGAAGGCTTCAAAAAGCTCCAAGGACCACCAGAGCGGTCCCAAGAGATCGAAGAAGCTCTGGTGACCTGGGAATCTCCTCCGGCTTCAAAACCACCTCCACATGGGCTTTAAGCTCCAATAAGCTACATAGGAAGAAAGCAGGGTCGAGGGCAAACTGCATCGACCGTTGTTTGACAGAATGGAGGCAGAATGAGGCAGGGCAACAAGGTCTGACGGAGGTGGCGGAGGAGGACCTCAAAGTCCCCAATCAAGGGGCAATTAGGAGGAATGAAGTGGACGGAGGCGTAAAGAAACATGAGGGCAACAAATTTGGGGTAAAAGGCGGGGCAGAGCACGGCTGAGGGACGATGGAACGGTGGCCGCAATTGGAGCTCCAACGAACTTTGAATTTTAAAAATAAGCTATATCAATGAATTAAAATGTGAAATAAAAGCTGGAAATCGAAACTAAACATACAAGCTACCTAAATTTACCACTAAACGATGGCTTAACATGCTGATGCAGGAGCTGGGTGGAGTTCAGTCAAGAGGTACTCTGGCGAACTCGGATCGCATTCCTCTTCCAATGTGCACACTGCAAATCGCTCAAGGAGATGATGTCACCTTACTCAACTTAAGGATGTGTTGATATGAGGGTCTCACCGAGAGAAAACGGATCAAAATCAAATGAGTTGCTGCGAGGTGCTTACGTACATGGGAGCTTTGACCCAGGATGAATAATCAGTGTAATAATCCTCACATCAAGGAATGAAGCTGGCATGAAAGATCATATATTAAGGATCAAAAGGTACGGAGGAATCGTCACAAAAAATGAAAGAATAAATAGGGATAAATCGGGGAAGTCGGGGGTCTGCGTCTGACAGATGCAGACCTAGGGAGGCCGGGGTCAACTCAGACTGGTCTCCCATTGGTCCACATAAGCCCACTAAGCGATAAAAACATGAATAAATCCTTTATTACTTTAATTAAAATAGGAAATAATTTTATTATTATTTGCTTAAAATATGAAAATATTTATTTTTTATGTAGTTTTTATGATGATTTTTATTTATTTTTACAAGTTATTTCATTGTTAGTTCCTTTTTACAAGTATTAATATAGGTATATTTACCTACATAGATATTTTATTTTTATTTTCTATTTTAGATTTTATTATTTTATATACATAATTTATATCTTTATAAATTATTTAGATACATATATATTTATATATTTATATTATATTTTTGAAGTTATATGTACAGTTAAATACATATGTATAAATAATATATAGGTATATTACAAGTATATTCATCTATATATTTTAGTATACTTATTTTTTAATGTATTTTCAAGTATTTCATTTTATTTTAATTATTTACATGTATTTCAAATATTATTTAAAAATCATGAAAATATAAAAATTATAATGAATAAATAAATCGGTTATTTTATACAAGTAAATTGCACAATGAGGGTCCAAAATCGAACTTTTGCATCTTAACACAAAATTGAATGGAACTGTCTTCATTAAATAGATATTTTAATTTTGTTAACAATAAAGGTGAGTTTGGTAAATTTTGAGTTCATATAGAGAATATACATGATTGGCAGGTTTTCATTGTGGCTTTTTTATTGTCTAGAGCACACTTTGCATTATTTTTATATAAACTATAATTTGTATTTTTCTATGTTTTTTTATCTACGAATTTCATGTTCAAATTTTATTGATTTGAGGTTATAAAAATAAGAAAATAAAAAGGGATCCAAAATATTGGGGATTTTTTATAAAAATTAGGGTTTTATTGTGATTTTGGCCCTTATCTCTCCCTATTTTATTCTTTTCGATCCAATCATCATGATATCTAGGTCTCGGGATTTAGGGTCATTCAATATCTATGATATTTCATTCTTTTCTTTATTCTTTTATTTTGACTTTAAATATAATATTTTATACAATATTTACAATATAAATAATAGCTGATATTTTATGCAAATTAATGTTATATAAATGCATTTAGCCAGGGTTTAAAGGTCAAAATGAAAGAATAAAGATGATAAAATGGAGAATAATCAACAGTGCAAGAAGTAGGGGAACAAATGATATTGCCAAAAATGGAGGGGCGTAACTGATATTGCAATATGTAGGGAGGGCACAACTAATAAAACCCTTAACTTTAGCTTGATTATGTGGTCTTTGAATATTCTTTTCTTTACATCTATTCATATTATAGATTTTCGAGCCGTGATTCAAATGTTTTGGACCTGTGTGCTATAAAGTACATCATGACAAAGTAGACAATTGAGTAGAAACATGCAAGTATAAAAAATCTATATCAATCCATAAATCGATGAATTGGATTTAGATATTTTATGGATTGGATTAGATTGAAAAAAAAATAAAATCGATTAACGTTATATTGGAGATTAAGGTAAAATCTTTTTTTTTGATGAAAAAGAGGGTGAAATCCCGAGTTGGGACTCACCGCAAAAGGTATTTATATTAAAAGAGTACTAGATAGGTACATTACCTTGTGGACCGGAAACGATACAGGGAAAGACCATAAGCTAATACATTTTCCGAATAGAACCTTTGATTTTTAAAAATTAGATCATTTCTTCCTCCCCAGATGGCCCAAAGAACAGCAAAAGACAATGCACAGTCGTCTGTCGAATTTCTCCCCACCATCCTTATCGAACTCCAGAAATCATCTACTCCACCGTGTCGGACCCATGAGACCCCCAACTCCTTCCAAACCTGATCTGAAAACGGACAGGCAATGAACAAATGTTCTGTATCCTCTGTTTGTGCACCACATCTGTCACAGTGGGTATCCGTAACCCCAAATATCCTGCCCATTCTTGCTTTGTCACACAGTCTACCCCTTCTGAGGCACCACAGAAAGACTTTCACTCTGCTTGGAATCTTGCTAGCCCAAATTATCTTCATATCTTGCTGCATGTTTGGATCCAGAGCGTCGGTGCTCCCTCTGAACATTCTATATGCCTTCTTCACTGAGAATCTTTCTCCCTCCAAAATAAAATGGTCCCTGCCCTGAGTAATACACTCTAGAGAGGGGATTAAGGTAAAATCTGATCTAATCGGATCCATGTGCATCCTCAGTTGTACTTATGTTTTTTTTACAAAATTGATTTATCTAATTGTATAGATTGATTCTATGATTGTTTTTCTATACACCTATCAAATTTGGCCAAATCCGATATTTCAATCATATTGGTCAAAAGTTTGGTCCTTTTTTCAATAAGTTTTAAATTTCTTTTTTTTATATTCGAAAAGAGGGAAACCCGCTTAGGTGTCAGCCCCACATATATTAAGTTCTAAATTTCTTTGGTGCTGATTTTTTTGACCGTTAAGATAAAATATCTAAATATATCGGATTTAGACGAAATTCGACAAATAAGCGGGACAATAATCGTGAAATCAAACTATGCGGTTGGATTTTTAAAATTAATTGTGCGGTTGGATTTTTTAAATAAATTTTGCGAAAAAGGAGCACTGCATAGTGCATAGGATCTGCCCCCGAGTTGGACTGCCGGCGAAACAAGTTGACGCCACTTGGATGGGTGTAAAAAAATAGTGTCGATTCTTCGTGATCTGGTTTCTTAAATGGTAGAGATATGAATATTCTTGGAACGACGAAGGTGCAATAGTTGGCTTAGAACTCTGTTATTCCGAACAAGGAGATTCAAATCCATAACGATGAAATCACTTGCTTACATTCACGCCATTGCTCTACTGAACGTCTTTTTATGACAGAGTTATCGATTCGAAATTCCAAACCATTAAGAACTCTATCAAAAATCTTGAGTCATCCCAAGCTCATTATCTCGGAAGTTCTCGAGTACACAGCCAAACAAACGAAAAAGGATTAGAGCGATCACCATTAACCATGCACCCGGAGCTCCCGTAATTTCCTATACATATATTTGCGGTACGAGAAATCCAAATACAGACCCAAATGCAAACCATGTTCTTCTTACACAAAATGCTCACACTAAATTTCATACTTTAGAACAGCATCACCATCGCACAAATCCAGATCTACTCAATTGCATCGCGGGCACTTCACCAGACCATTCTCGTTGCACACACCGCACCTGAGCACCTCTTTCTCGTCCTCAGCAAGCACCTTGCAGCTCCCGTGGCACACCCAGCATGGCACAAACCTCGCGCCGCCGCATCCCGTACACCCTCTCCTCCCGGTCGGGGCAGGCGAGGCCTCCGTCGCCCCACTGCCCAGCTTCTTCCTCCTCACCAGCCTCAAGATCGCGCCCAATCTCCCCGTCTCGTTGAGCTCCTCGACGTCTTGGACTCCTCCGATGTACCTTCCTAGCACGAATAGCCTCGGTACGCTTACCTGATCCTCGCCTACCAGCTCTCTTAGTTCCTTGAGGTACTCTCCATGCAGCGATATGTCCCTCTCGTCGATGTCTACCTCGCCTAGGAGGTGCCCCTCTAGTGTCTGCCTCGCCGCCTCGCAATCCTCGAACGTGCGTCTCACGGCGCGGACCGTCGTGGTGTAGAGGACGACGGCTTGCACGCCTCCTGGTGGGCATATATTGGAGAAGCCGTGGAGAGGATCTCTCCGCTAAAGCCTCGTGGGATCCTCGGTCATGCTGTTCCTCTTCTCCCTTTCTTGCCTGTTCGATTTTAATATTAACATCAAGTTCAGGATCTCTAATAATATTTTCTCAATCTTAAATAAATGGGGGGAAACTTTTTCAAAGAAGTCCGACGAGTAGGTAAAAAAATTGTAGTTTTGATATTGAAATTATATATATATATATATATATATAAAACTTGGGGCGCGATTAATATGTAATAATTAAAAATCTGAATATTGCAGGAAGCGGAGTTCCTCTAAAAATAAAGCTTTCAGTGGAGAAATCAAGCAATATTTACTGGGAACTTCTCAGTCCCATGCGATATCATCCTATGTAATAAAAACCTAATAGTTCGAGAAAATAAATAAGGAAAAAAATTTCCTTACAAAGCCGACGGTTACCCGTTTAAAAATGATAAAAAACTCTTTTTGTTCAATTTTTCTTTATCTCGAGAAATTTACACTGGAAAAATGGCAAAACAACAGAAAAACGTAGATTAAACTGTCGCTTATTTTTTTGTAAGCGCGAAATTATTCATATAATTAATTAAATAGAACTCTTGCTTACGTGAATCTAAAGTACAAATATATGAATTCAAAATCAAGCATAGTTTTCTCACCTGTCCCTCAAAATGAAACTATTCTGGCTCACAGGCCTCAGACCCTCAGGCAACGCCGCCGGCAGCGACACGGTACGGGACGGTGGTGGTGGTGCCACAGCCAGCGTGTTCTTCGCTCCGGCATCCTTTTTCGCTTTGTCGAGCTCTTCGATCGTGCGGAACGGCTGCTTCTTCTTGACCACCGGAGTCTTAGACGCAGCAACGTTATCATTGACGGCTGGAGTCGTCGGAGTTTGCGATTTCGGAGTCCAGACTGGGCTTTGCAAGGCAGGCTTGAGGTCCTCCAAGGCCTTGCTCACCTCCGACCACGACTTGGGTGCGGTCTCGTCGAAACCGTCGACCTTCTCGAGCACGGTAAGCGCGACATGGGTGGGCTTGCCGTTCTCCGAGTCGACATCTTTGGTGATGATCCAGGGCTCCTTGATGGCGTCGATGTCGAAGTAGGCGATGCTCGCGGGCGGCGGGTGGTAGACGTCGGCGGCCTCGACGACCTGCTTGGATCCGACACAACCCATGATGATCTATCTCCTCTTCGCTGCCTCTCTCGGTTGGATTAGGAAATATTACAGCATGGAGGAGCTGTTATATCTATGGCGGGAGGAGCACCAGTTGGGAAGGGTGTGTGGTGGAGAATGGTTTGTGGTGGGGAACGGTGTGGGATTATTCGTGTGTGCTCTGTCAAAGACGATAATTATTGAACTTACTGATAGATATTGTTTGAAATGGGTGGAGCCACTTATCTCGTTTTTTTTCTTCTTTTTATCTTTTTTATTTATAGGTAATATTTGAAAGAAAAAAAATCATATAGTTCGTAATTACGTGGATGGTCATCAGCCATGATTAATTTTGAGTAATAAGAGAAAGAAGGTTAGAACTTGACGTATCAAATTGGAATCCAGACGTTCAATCGACACATTTAAGATGAGTTTGACCTCTTTTTCAGAGTTAAATCTTTAGTTAACTAACAGAAAAACCAAGAGTATGTTCACTGCTAATTAACTCCATCTTGAGTAGTTCCTCCATTACATTAATTTATGTTAAACTATTTCTAATTGTTGGATGTCATATAAATTATTTTTTAATACAATCGCTCTTGATACCAATAAACTTTCTTAACTTATTTTTAATCAATCCTTTTTTCGATTTTTTTAAATAATTTATTATAACATTACAATAAAATTTGTATACACCAATGAACGATTTGAATATTTTTCATATCTTGTGATGTTAAGTCATAATGGATGGCAAGAAGTGAAGAATAGATGTACCATAACCATATTGCACTGTTGAATTTTTGAGGGAGGTATGCATTTATCCTTAAGGGCAAGTTGGTTAGCGTAACATGGAGGATAAAGGGGAGGATAATATTGTAGGATATGACATTGTTTGTTCAGTTGAAAGGATATGAATAAGGGAAACAAGGAGGAATAATAAAGAATAAGGACAATTATGTGTTATTCTCTGTTCGATTGGCACATGAGGGATAAGAAATAGGATGGAGTACGTCTGAGTGCATTATTAACAATATTGGCATCAGTAATCATTCCCCAATAAAAGTACATTTCACACGTTTTATTGAAAAATTCCTCACTTTTTGTTAAAATTTAGGACTCCATAAGTTCATACATAAGTAAGATAATCGTACAAGATGGAGTACGAATTTTACATCACAATATGTTTATCACACAGTGGTGCGTCGACGATGTCGTGCCAATGTTGATCCAACGGTCAGGTGCAAAATAAGCCAGTCCTTCTTGTAAGTACGCATTTGGTTTCCTCCAGTTTCTCTACACGGTATTCCTCCAACTTCTCCACACGATATTTTCAGCCCAAGCCTACTGGTCGTGTCTCGGCTCAAATTCATGCGTCAAGCTCGTGGGTTGTGTTAGACCAGCCCATCTCAACCCAATGCTCATCCTTACATATGTTATTCCACTCTCCAAATATGATGAAATTAGCTAGTTAATTTATAGATGCATACCAAAATGAACTATGGTAGGCGTGCGCCCAAATAGATTCCAATTTTAAAAAGGAATACATTTTCCTACTCTTTATCCTTTCTCGCATGATGGCCTATTGGGACGCGTTAATTTCAAGTGGTAAGAATAGTTGTGTATACTGCTATGCCCTCAGATCATCCCACCCATCAAACCTGACATCCACGCAAACATCTTATGCAGACCCCATCAGGTCCATCTTCTAGAATCCCTACCGCTCAAAACTCTCAAGAAGTGGCTTATAGCACTATGAGCCCACACCATGCGATGTTCTTTGCAAACCAAAGAAGGAATAGTGTGGAATAAGCCCTCTTTTCGTAAAGCCCAGAAAAGGAGATGAAATAAGGAAAGAGAGGAATAATGGAATGAGAATAAGGAGTGGAATAAGGGAATAGATAAGGAGGAATAAGGAAAGAGGGGAATAAGGACGTATTGCGATCCTTATTCCCCTATCAAACATGTCCTAAAGATAGTGCACATTGCACAGTTTGACAACTTCGTTCGCCTCATCATATTGGTATTATTTTTCTAACACTTCTTTTAGTTTACCTACACAAGATAATTTTGTTCTCCTCTCATTATCGCATGACATACTTAAATAATCAGGCTTTTTTAACATTTACACCCTTATTAACTTCTGCGATATTAGTTATGCCCCTCCTATTTTTGGAATACCCAACGTGCCCCTTCCTTTTTGTAGTTGTATCACTTGTGCCCCTCAGGTTAGTTGCATATGTCCACATCCCAAATATACATTAACTTTTAGACAAAAAGGTAATTAAAAAGAATACCTAGGGTTGATATGACATTTTTTAAACTTCTTTTTGTACACTCTGGAAGTAGAGATGTTTTCTACATTTCTAGAGACGAAAGAGTTCCAAGAAGGTGGTCTTGTGTGAACCTCGACCGAAGGTTGGTGATAATAGATATTCTTGATGACGAGATGGTACGCTCATCTTGTGATGTTGTAGGCATTCACATTGTTCTTGAGAGAGTTAGGCGGTGACGATCCTAATCAAGATGGTTCTCATGTTGCTTCATATGAGGTTATGATTTTGTTGTTACTTGCTACTTTGGCATATTCTTTGGAGACTTTTAGATTCTCACTTACAAACTCTGTAACTAATGGGATTGTTTCTTTGGAGACTGATACGTTGACATCCTTAATGGGGAGGTGTGAAGAAAATCCCAACGCAACTCTTCACATTCATAGGTTATTACATAGAACGAGGAGGATGAGCAAAAACACGAATAAGAAAGGTAGATGCAAAAGCGGAAACAAGTCAAGTACTAGATATACGAACATGGATTGCCATAATTGCAAGAAGAACACATAAAGAAGTGTTCTTTTAACCTTAGGAGAGAAAATATAAATGGAGGCGACAAGCAATAGAAGAAACATAAAAATGTTGTCGTAATTATCCGGCACGAATTCCTCATTATCTATGGTAAAGAGATGTTGAGTACATTCTATGATGGTACTTTTTGGTTTGTTGATAGGGTTCTAATTTTCATATTTCCTCACAACGAGATTTTCTTTTTTGTATACATCTATGACTTTGGCACAAAGAAGAGAAATGGTTCTTTATCGTTTATTGTTGGCATTGGAAATGTTGTTTTGACGAGAATTGTTGATCTCATAGAATCGGCAAAGCCATCTCAGTTGAATGACATAATAGAGAGAATGGATAAGGCTCTAATGAAAAGAGTTAGATGTCCTTGTTCTTAGCCTTAGTTGGCTAATTCATTTTGGTACGAAGCACTTATATTGTTGTTCATCTTATTAATCTCTCTCCATATGTATCCTTACATGGCGATGTTCTTGATATGTTCTAGAATGACAAAGGAAGTGTTATAAAACCATTTGCACATACTTGGGTGCATGCCATTTGTGCATTCTCTCAAAGGTGAATGGTCCAATTTAAATGCAAATGAGATAATGCATCTTCTTGGGTTTAATGCAAGATGATTGGTTAGAAGTTGTATGATCCAGCTAAGAAGAACCTTGTGAGAGCAGAGATGTGGCATTTATAAATAACCAAACTATTAAAGAATATAGAAATTGGTAAAAGATTTTCCCTCGTGTAGCTACCAGTCAGCTGATGTGGAGCTAGTTCCATTTTAGAACGCTCCAAATATAGTGCTAGATGATGTTATTGACTAGGTGCCATATATTAAGGAAGAAGAGGATGTGCTAGATGTTTTAGTCCCTGGTGATGCCGTTGATGATGATTGACAAGTTGACAAAGGTTCTTCTTCATGTGCATTACCACAACATAGCCCCATGAGGGCAAGAAGTCCCTCCATCAAATATCAAGGACATGAGTATGCCGTGTTGATAAACTATTGTGAGCCTAAGTACCACGAAGAGGTCTTACAACATGTGCATAAAAGAAAGGTAGATAAAATCATTGAAAGAAGAGATGGAGTCCCTGCATGTCAGTTATACATTTGAGCTTGTGAAATTGTTCAAAGGCGAGAGGGCATATTTATAATGGAGTCCCTACATTATAAATATTTTACAAACCCAAATATAAAGCTATGCTGGCTGTAAAATATTTTGCCCAGAGGAAGTTGACTTTAAATAGGAATTTTCTCATGTGATTTAGATGTCTTCTATCATAATGGTTCTCAGTTTGGTAGCTAGCCTTGGAGGTTGAACAAATGAGCAAGAAGACAACTTTCCTCCATGGTGATCTTAAGGAGGAAAGTTATATATCAGAATATTAGGGCTAAGGAAAAGAAGACCATGTCTGAACGTTTGAAAAAAGTCTCTTTGGCTTGTAGCAGTGGCGCAAGTAGTTCAAGTCATTTATGGGAGAGCATTGCTACTCCAAGACTACATCATACATTTGCTAATTCAATAAAAAATCTCATGTGATGACTTGATCATTTTATTGATGTATGTCGATGATGTGCTCATTGTTAGCAACAATGAAGCAAGAATTTCTATATTCAAAAAGGAGTCTGGAGTGTTCTTTTCATCGAATGACTTTGAATCTACTTGCCAAATTCTTGGCATGAAGATCATGCATGATATAAATGTGAGGAAGTTGTGGCTAGCTATCACAAGAGAATTACATTGACACTTCATGACTAATGTAAATCCTATTAGCACATGTCTTGGATAACATTTTAGGTTGAGCTACAAATTGTCAAAATACTAATGAAGAAAAGAAAGATATGGAGAGATTTTCCCAAGCATCATCTACTTGCATCTTGATATATGACATGGTTTGTACAAGAATTAACATTGCTCACACAATTAGAGTTATTAATAGATTTTTCTCAAATCCACATAATGAACACTATGAAGAAGTCAAATGGATTTCATGATATCTTTGAGTTACTAGAAGCTAGTCTATTTGTTTTGGAGTAGAGAAACCCAATTTATGTTGGCTACACAAATTCAAACACACATTCATAAGGTCTATATCCGGTTAGTTGATGTCTTGGAGAATGTAGAAGAGAAAAGAGAGGATTTAGCATCTTATGCCCTAACTCCTTTCTTCCCATTATTATGTGGCTACAAAGAATCTCTTTGGATATAATAGTTCAAGATTGACCCATAAAAAGATTGCTAGCTAGTCAATCAACTAGATTTCGTTTATTAATCAATTTATCAAATGTCTTCTTCTATTGTTTTGTTCCTATAGTTGATATATCACACCATTTATATTGATGGATCCATGTTTCATGGCTGACACTCATATTGGTCAATCGTCATAATCATGATCAATGAATCAATCTTTAACAAGTCAATAATCAAATGTACTCTCATTTATTATAAAGATATAATCATGAATGTATATAGGTCATTCAACAAAGCTATCAAATTTCAAATTCGGTGCTTTAAGCGCTTCGTGAAATCTAAGGATGCAAGTAGAAATGTCACATGCAATGTTTTTCTACATACTAAAATAATAGTAATGAGAACGCCTTTTTTCTTCTTTTATGATCTTCATTCTTCTTCTTCATATGTATTCATTTTTTAGCATGAACAATACTATATATGTTTTTGTGTCTTCATAGTTTTTATCATGCATTGTGCATCACTTTTATTTGTGCATCCCTATGCCTTATTTTCTTTGTCATTCCTTCTTATATGTTATCCTTGTTTCATTTATCGCTTTTTGTATTGAGTGGTTTATTAAAATAGTGATTCATCATTGTTGCGTGAATTAAAGGGTATGATTTAAACATTTGACAATAATATTTGCACAGATTTTTTTACAAAAATATCCCCATACAATTGTAATTTTACATAAATACTCCAAAAATGTTGTATCACACAACAACAAATTTGTCCTAAGATAACATAAAATTATATTTATTATTATATCTTCCATCACTAAATTTATATCAAGATATTGCAACAACTATACAGAACATTGGTTATTATATGTCACTTTTAGTGTAGTGTAATTAATAAAAAAATACTGCAAAATTATTCATATTTATAGAATTACACTTCGATTAGTGTTATTTTAAGTAATGTTGTTAAATTTAATATTTCTAAATATGTAGAGTTGTCAATTTAAAATCCACAAATATACGTAATTGTGTGTCTTTCTCTACACACATGCACATGTGAGTGCGCACGTACACACATAGACACACGAAAATTTCATACATACATACATATAGACATATACATACATATATACACACACATTTGAATATATAATTGTAGATTTATTTGTAATTAAATGGAACCCGATTTTATACCCCTTTTCACTATCTTTATATAGCTTATATGAAATAAGTACATTTAGTATATTTGTATAATGATAGTAGTGATTCACTTCATATATGTTTAAATTAATCTATAAAGTATTTTTGCTACGTTATGTATGTACTTGATCTATATCTATTTTATATCATATTTACTCTTTACAGTATGATAATATATTTTTCTCATCCATCAATATTCGTAGTATATGTATTTTAAAAATAATAAAAAAAAAGTAACGCATATATCATTACCCATAACTTACCCATTTGCATCCATGTTTTGGTATCTTACTCAGCATAACTACTATATATATTCTAGATTCTGATTTTATTAATTCCCGTGCTGTCTCCATCCCGGGATACTAGGTGTTGGATGAGGTGCTCGGTTGTTGGCGGAGAGGCCCTTGGTGCTGAAGAAGATGACCGAGAAAGCGGGCGAGATTAAATTGTTTCTTCTAACTTATATTTGATTGGAGGAGATCCTCAATGAAGTGTAATGAGCACAAATAGTTTGTTGGTATGACCATCTTTCGAGCACTTCTAAGGAATAGAGCTTCAATGTATACGAAAGGATAACATTGGTCTAACTCTCATAGCTTGCAATTGAGGGTAACAGACGCAAGCAGATTCTCCCGAGGGAGCCTAAGAGTCAACCGGAACGCGGCGTGTACCAATCAGGTGGCGACACATCAGCGACAGATGCATCGCAATCTGCTGCGGGTGGCTGAGGATCGGACACGTGGAGGAAGACAAGATCTTGAGATTGCTAGGTTGTGGACGGCAATGGAGTTGGTATCTCTTGTATCCTGTGATGCCGATGGTCCGAGAGAATCGACGTATGAATTGCTGGTGACCACAATAATAGAACAGAACAGAATAGAAATAGAAAGGTGGGCAGAGGCTTTACGCAATTAGGAGGGTTGTGGCCCCAAACTCGACTTGTATTCATCTCTGATTCAGTCCATTGCTTTGTTTGCGTGGCTGAGATGTGATCTGTTAAATTTCTTCTTTGATATCACAATGCTCTCCTTTTAGATATTCTATTTATGGAACTTTGACTGCAATTTCATACAGCAGATTCTCTGTAGTACTGCATAGGTGTAAATCGAGACCAAGCTTCAGCAGCTCGATCGAGCGACTCGGACAGTCGAGGGTTTTACAGCAGTCCTCCACAGTACTACAGAGGATCTGCTCGCACGAATTTAATGCGGAGTTTATTTTCCCAAAGGCACAGTTCTGCCCTCAGTTCGTGCATAAGGTAGTTCCCTCTTTGTTTAAGGAGTAGTTAAACCTTGGTGTATACTACTCGTGCAACTTCTCCTGAGTTTAAGGACAAGTACTTTATCTAATTTTGGAGTTTTTAGATCCCGAGTGCTCTATCTTTAATTCTTGAGTTTTTAGATCCCGTCATGATGGATTCGAATCAACATACGTAACTTGACATAGTTTGTTAGGTCTGTCTTGATCATTTATGTAAGATTCGAGTGATGAGGTCATTTGATTTAATAAATCATGCCGTTTCAAGTGTTACTATAAGATGAAATAGTTCACCACTAATTAATATATGCAGCTTTACAAATGATAATCTGCTTATCAGTTACGGAGGATTTCTACATTTGTATTCCTATGAATTTCCACATATACACTTAGGTCCCATTTGTTATGCAGGAATAGAGGGAGGAGTGGAATCACCATTCCCATGTATTTCATTCTTGTGTTTGTTAGATAATATTTAGACATGAATAACGATTACGAAGGAAACCAGATTCCCTCATACATGGGAATTGCCATTCCTAGGCACCCCATAGGAACTAGGATTCCATTCCTTAGGAATGCTAATGAATGTATTCTTCTTCAATACTTTTTAATTAATATATCTGTTGCGAATCACGGAAGCAAACACGCACAAACACGATCAAACAAGCATGACGCAAATACAAGGATTTACAAGGTTCACCCGTAAATGGGCTATGTCCTTGGGTGGCGGCGATCGGTTTCACTATATGAAGATAAAGGTATTACAAAGGGTACTTAAAAGGTACAGATATGGGATGAGAAATAGGATCAGAATGAGGAGTGCAGTATCTGATGGCCCTAAGGCCCCTTTTATACTACAGCAGAAGAATACCATTTGTATTCAGCAATCCATCCCAACAATTCTCAGCCAATCAGAAGGCAGGACACAGATCAGACATGTCAACAATCCTGGCCCAATAGCTCTCAGCCAATCAGAAGGCAGGACACAGATCAGACATGTCAGCAATCCGGGCCCAACAACTCTCAGCCAATCAGAAGCCAGGACATGGATCAGCCACATCAGCAACACAATAAGTAGTGAGGTTCAAGTCACATTAACAATCTCCACCTTGAATTGAATCCTCTGAAAAACTGTCAAGCTTCGCCATGCCGCCGCCAGCCCCTTTTGGGGCTACTTCCAACTATCGACATTGAGAAAGTCCAAACAATGTTTGAACTTACTCCCAGGAACCACCTTTGTGAACATATCGGTTGGATTATCTGCCGTGCCGACCTTCTTTACCTCGATCCTCTTCTCAGAACGAATGAAGTGATATCTGACATCGATGTGCTTGGTCATTTCATGATGCACATGATCCTTGGCTAAGCATATCGCACTGAGACTGTCACAATATACTATAGCCTGATCTTGTTGAAGGCCGAGATCTCCAACTAAGCCCTTTAGCCAGATGCCTTCCTTTGCAGCCTCTGTCAAAGCCATGTACTCTGCCTCTGTAGTAGACAAAGTAACTGATGGTTGCAAGGTAGCCTTCCAACTAATGACCGAAGTCCCCAAAGTGAAAACATAGCCTGTCATTGATCTCCTTCCATCGACATCTGCAGCATAGTCTGAGTCTGAATATCCAGCAACTAAATATTCTGAATCACTTCTGTAGATAAGGCCAATGTCTGATGTTCCTCTCAGATAGCGGAAAATCCGCTTGACTGCCTGCCAATGCTCCTTCCCTGGGTTGCCCATGAATCTGCTAACAACGCTCACAGCATGAGCAATATCAGGTCTTGTGCATACCATGGCATATTAAGACTCCCAACTGCGTTAGCATAGGGAACACGTGACATGTGTTCCTTCTCCGTGTCTAACTGTGGTGAAAAATAAAATGAAAGATGAATGTTCGAAGCGGATGGAGTACTTAAAGGCTTTGCTGTAGACATCCCAAATCTCATTAGAACTTTCTCAATGTAGTTCTTCTGAGATAAGAAAAGTTTCTTTTCTGCACGATCTCTAATTATCTCCATCCCTAGAATCTTCTTTACTGCACCAAGGTCCTTCATGTCAAACTCAGAATTAAGGAGCTTCTTCAGATCATTTATGGCACTCTTCTGCTTGGCAACAATCAACATGTCGTCGACGTACAATAACAAAAAATGAAGGAGCCATCCTCCACCTTCTTGTGGTAAACACAACAATCATATGGGCTCCTGTTGAACCCATGATCAATCATGAAGCTGTCAAACCTTTTGTACCACTGCTTAGGAGATTGCTTAAGCCCATACAAGGACTTCTTCAATCTGCACACATGGTCTTCCTTACCCTAAGATATGAATCCCTTTGGCTGGCTCATAAGAATGTCTTCTTCGGGTTCACCATGCAAGAAAGTTGTCGTCACATCTAACTGCTCCAGCTTCAAGTCTTGATGTGCTACAAGAGCTAGTAGCATCCTGTTGGATGTATGTCTTACAATAGGAGAGAATATCTCGTTGTAATACACACCTTTCTTCTGACTGTAACCCTTCGCAACTAGACGTGCCTTGTATATGATGCCTTCATTGCCTGAGATTCCTGTCTTTTTCTTGAAAACCCATTTGCATCCAACAATTTTCCTCCCCTTTGGCAATTTGACAAGCTCCCATGTTTGATTCTTGTGAATGGACTCCATCTCCTCACCCATAGCAACAATCTACTGCCCAGATTCTGCACCAGATATTGCCTCCCTGTAAGTGGAGGGCTCTGGAGACTCTATCTCCTCCGCAACATGTAGTGCAAATGCAACCATGTCTTCAAATCGTAGCGCTGCGGTGGATGTATCTCCCTACGAAGTCGATCAGTAGCAACACTTGGTTGCCTCTCCTCCGGTTGCTCAGCTTCAGGCCGTTCAGCAACAACCTGATCAGAAGTAGCGTGATCACTACTTGGTGTCAGTTCGAACTCCACCTGTTCGGAAAAATAATCACTTGTCCCTGCATCAATAGACTTACTACTCGAGTGAAGCATGGAATTCTCATCAAAAGTAACATTCCTGCTAACAATAATTCTATGCTCAGAAGGGGACCAGATTCTGTACCCCTTTACTCCTGCACCATAGCCTGTAAATACCCCTTTCTTTGTTCTTGGTTCTAATTTTCCTTCATTAACATGATAATAGGCAGCACAACCAAAGACTCGTAAAATAGAATAATCAGCATGATTACTAGACCATACCTCCATGGGTGTTTTGCAACCAATGGCAGATGCGGGACTCTGATTCACCAAGTAACAAGTTGTATTCACAGCTTCAGCCCAGAATGCTCTACCAAGTCCAGCATTAGAGAGCATGCACCTTACTCTCTCCAGAAGCGTCATGTTCATTCGTTTAGCAACTCCGTTCTACTGTGGCGTATCTCTGACGGTAAGATGTCTCGCAACACCCTCCTCTTTGCAGAACTCATTGAACTCTGACGAACAGAACTCCAGTCCATTATCTGTACGAAGATGCTTTACCTTCTTAGTAGTCTGGTTCTCCACCAAGATCTTCCACTGCCTGAAGGTCTGAAATGCCTCGCTCTTATGCTTCATCATGTACACCCACACCATCCTGGAGTAATCATCAATAATAGATAGAAAATACGTGGCACCTCCCAAAGATGGGACCCGTGAAGGACCCCAACAATCGGCATGGATGTAGTCGAGTGTCTCCTTCGTCCTGTGGATAGCTTTACCGAATTGCTTCTTGTGTTGTTTTTCTAACACGCAATGCTCACAGAACTCCAGTTTGGATCCCTTGAGATCCCCGATGAGGCCTTTCTGAATGAGGATATTCATCCCCATCTGACTCATGTGTCCCAGCTGCATATGCCACAATTTTGACTCTGATCTTTCGACTTGGGACACCACTGCAATAGAACCGGTAACTGTAGACCCCTGCATGACATACAGTGTCTTCTGCTTGTTGCCCTTGATGACAACAACCCCACCTTTGGCAACCTGCATA
Source organism: Ottelia alismoides (assembly GCA_037367405.1). Lineage (NCBI taxonomy): Eukaryota > Viridiplantae > Streptophyta > Magnoliopsida > Alismatales > Hydrocharitaceae > Ottelia > Ottelia alismoides. The sequence continues at coordinate 360,595 of JAZKJV010000023.1, forward strand.
ACTCCACCTTCAGCGTTGTACCTGTATCCTTTAGAATCCAAGATTCCAAGTGATATCAGGTTCTTCTTCAGATCAGGAACATGACGTACTTCTGTCACCCTCCTCACGACTCCATCATGCATCTTGATCTTCACAGAGCCAATTCCTATAATCTTGCATGCTGCATCATTCCCCATGATGACGTTTCTGTCATCTATCTTCTCATAGGTGCAAAACCAATCTTCATTGGGAGTCATATGGTAGGAACAACCTGAATCAAGAATCCAGGTATTATCTGTCATCTTCTGATCCGTGATGGTGAGAACCATATCATCTTCAGAATCTGCACCTCCATGAGCTACGGTAGTAACCGTAGCTTTTCCTTTCTTCTTCGAGCAGTCCTTCTTCCAATGTCCATGTTCCTTGCAGTAATTGCAGATGTCCCTAGCATTGTGATTCTTCAACTTGGACTTCTGCTTTCCCTTCTTTGTGTAGCTAGAACTGGCATGACCCTTCTCATAAGTCATAACCAAACTTGCAGCGTCAGAGTCCTGCTTCCCGGTAGCCATATGCCGAAGTTCACGCGTATGCAGACTCGCGTGAACTTCCTCTAGAGTTATTGACTCTCTTCCCACAATGAACGATTGAACAAAAATTTTCAAACGATAATGGAAGAGAAACCAATAAAATCAAGACAACATCATCATCTTCAATCTTAACATCGACATTTCTTAAATCCATCAACAATGTATTTAAGCGATCTAGATGTTCTTTAAGAGATGTACCTTCCTGCATGCGGAGAGAGAACAGACGCTGCTTCAAGAGCAACTTGTTGGTTCGAGACTTAGTCATGTATAGACTTTCGAGTCTCATCCACAGACCAGCCGCGGAATCCTCATCGGCAACCTCCGCGATAATCTCGTCCACCAAACACAGCATGATCGTCGAGTGCGCCTTCTCTTCCTGCACCATCAACTCGGACGGCTCAAGTGCCTTCGCCCGCTCTTGATCCAACGGTGCCCAGATGCCCTGCTGCTTCAGAAGGGTGCGCATCTTGATCTGCCACAGACTGAATCCATTCTTCCCCATGAACTTCTCGATCTTCAGATTGTGTGACGCATTCTTACTAGATGATCCTAACGGAACCTGAAGCTCTGATACCAGTTTGTTGCGAATCACGGAAGCAAACACGCACAAACACGATCAAATAAGAAAGATGCAAACATAAGGATTTACAAGTTTCACCCGTAAATGGGCTATGTCCTTGGGCGGCGGCGATCGGTTTCACTATATGGAGAAAAAGGTATTACAGAGGGTACTAAAAAGGTACAGATATGGGATGAGAAACAGGATCAGTATGAGGAGTGCAGTATCTGATGGCCCTAAGGCCCCTTTTATACTACAACAGAAGAATACCATTTGTATTCAACAATCCATTCCAACAGTTCTCAGCCAATCAGAAGCCAGGACATGGATCAGCCACATCAGCAACCCAATAAGTAGTGAGGATTCAAGTCACATTAACAATATCATTGGTACAAGTATATGGTTATCGACATGGATATGTGTGTTTCTTTTTTGGATATTTTTTGGACACCGACATGGAAATGATTTTTTTGACATGGATATTTGGACATTGACATGGATACAAATATGTGGATGCAAAGGTCAGATTATTTACAAATATCTGCATATATGGATATTGACATGGACATAGGATATTTTTTACAGATACAAAATAGATACGGTTCAATTTTTTTATAGGATACAAATATGATTACAAGATATTCCAACAGATATGAATACATATATAGTAAGGGTAAAATGGGGCTGCCCCCTTGAGGGGAGCTAACTTGGCTCCCCTGCCCCATTTTCCTCATTTTTTATTTTTTTTTTTTGAATTTTTTTCCGTGGATTTTCATCAATATATCACTATATTATGCCATTAAAATTTCGTGCGAAACATAGACTCATGCGGCCTCCATACAGACGTGGTCATTTTTAGCAATTCTGTTACCGTTAAAAAATGATTGTCTGGATGGAGGTCGTAGGAGTCTATGTTTCGTACGAAATATTAACAGTATAATTTAGTGATATAGTAATGAATATTCACGGAAGAAATTTTTAAAAAAATTTAAAAATGAGCGAAATGACGCAGGGGAGCCAAGTTAGCTCCCCCTTAAGGGCATCCACATTAAACTCATATAAAATATATATATATAATGTGGATAAAATATATTAGATATGATTTTTTGATGATACCGATACAAACATGGATGTGTTATTTATTTATTTATTTCGGATATGGATATGGACAGGGATATGAGGTTTTTTTCTAGTATGGATATGGATAAGGATGCAATTTTTAATTTTTTTTCTAAGTTATGAATATTAATTATATTCTAGCAGATACACGTACATACATGGATATGGGTTTCAATTTTTTGCGGTTACAAATATGAACATGGATGATATTTTTTGTGAAAACAGAGATGGAAACGGAAATGGATTTTTATTTATTTTTTTCAGCTATATATATGGATACTTATACTATCTTTAGTGTTTTAGGATATGGATACTAGTTACATTTCAGTGGCTCCGTATAGGGACATGGATATGTATTTTTATTTGTATTTTTTTTTGCAAATATGAATACTCATAATATTATTGTTTTTTTAGAATATGGATACAAATATGGTAATAAAATATCCTACCAGCTACGAATACGGATATATCAAATATATCAATTGTACGAAAAAAATCAAAGTAGTTTCCATTTAAATTTGACTATTGATCCCTTATATGAAATATATCAATTATATGAAAAAAATAATTTGGAGGATACCTATTATTTTTCTACTTAACAAAATATATCAAAGGAATGCTATTTTCTTTCTATTACTTCCCTTTCCAAACATAGAAATGATTATGTCTCGTAATTGATGGTCCAATTCCTAATATGAATCAAACAATGGAATGGAAAAACTTATTCCTTTCCATTCCATTGTTAATTCCATTCTTGTCTTGATTTCATTCTATTGTAATTCCTTTCCGACAAAATAAATGGGGATTTATGTTCCTTCTTTTTTTGCAATAACACTCCGACCACCTTGGGCCATTTATGGTTATGCCTCCAGGTTTTCTTACCTTCATTCCTCTCTTAAATGGACGTTAACTTATGAGCAAAAGAAAAGAGGCTAGAAGTGTAATTTGTTATTCTTCTTCCACCTTCCTCATCTTCTCCCTTTTTCCTTTATACTTTTACTTCCTCCTCCTCAGCGCCCACCTCGACCCCATCCTCGATGTTAACTTATGCGCACAAGTGAGGAAAGAAATGAGTGCAACAACAAGCACCTCCAATCCTCCCATCGACCTTACGGACCATAGGGCTTGGGTGGTTCACACATTGGGGAAACTTAAGAGGAGTTACACGCTTTGTAATACCACTATGACAAATAGGGACACGAATCCGAGTGATTGTTTTCTTTCTTTGTAAAATTTTGCTTAATTGGATTATTGGTTCATGAGTTCCAACGCTTAGGACTACGTTATACAGATTAAGACGGGTTTTGATTTGCCCCTCGCCCACCTTCCCTTGATCCCCAATCCCACACCCTATTAGACATGTAAGCCAATGCGGTCATGCCACGTCAGCCCTTCTACTTTAGGAAAAGATAAGAATGTGGACAAATAGCTACAAAAATATAAATAATACATTATAAATTATATAATAAATAGCAAATTACTTTAAATAAAAACAATTAAATTAAATAATGGTCATAAATTAATAAAAAAATTATTATAAATTTTAATGAATTAAATAAATTAATCTATATGTATAATTACTAGCATAACCAATATATCTATTTTAATTCATTTATTTTACATATAATATAGTATATTATGTTTAATTAAATAGTATGTATTAAAATTATTTTAAATATATTTTTATTTTATTTTTAAATTACTATTGTCTGTATAATTAAATAGGTTTATGTACAATATAGTACGAATATATTTATATTTAAGGATTTTATATTTATTTAAATTATTTTTAGTGGATAATATTTTTATTTTTATTTTATTTACAAAGTATAATATAAATACAATATTTAAAAAATATGAAACATAAAATAAATATAAAGGAAGAAGAATAAATCAATGTTTTTGAAACCGAACCGAACATCGAACCAGGATCCTTACCGAAATGGTCGAATCGGGTTGAACCATGTAATCGAATCGGTTCAACCGGATGATGACATCATCATTATTTTAAAACTTGATTAAACTGGACCAGTGCAAAAAAAGTGGTTGAACCGGCTAATTAAATCGAAATGAAATATTATATATATATATATATATATATATATGTATGTATATATAATATACACTTAAATATACTTGAAATATAAATAAAATACAAAGATAATGTATATATTTCGCACTATACATAAAGTATTTTTCTTATAAACCATCAAATATCATACATATATATAATTTAGACTAGGTGCTCTGTAACATGATAATAGTTTAATTATATTTAAAACACTTTCCATACAAAAATTTGTGTTCATGTAGTTGGTTAGAAGTTTGAAATAAGTAACTGGAGGTCATGGGTTCAACTCCCACTAGCAGCTATATTTTTAAATAATTTAAAAATTAAATGTGGTTCAACTTCGGTTCAACCTGGTTAAACCGGGTCAAAAAAATAGGTTGAACTGGGCGGGTTAATTAAAATTTGAATAATAGAACCGAACCGGTTAACCGAACCGATCCAGGTCCGGTTCACCAGTCGGACCGGTCGAACCGACCGGTCCGGTCCGGTTTTCAGAACACTGGAATAAATAAAATGAAACCAATTTTACCACTAGGCCCGAAAACTGAAACTCACACAATTAATACTAGGATTTTCTTTAGATTTTTTAGTAAATAGTATAAATTATAACTAGAATTTTAAAACTGAGTTTGATCGATTTAGAGTTTTACATGAATAATTATGAATCAAGGAAGTTGGCTTTTACGACTTTTTCAATGATGATCTTCTCCCTTGATTTTTAACTTGATTGTTTTTGGTAGAATTTTCATAAATACTATTAAATATTATATAAAAATATAGGTGAAGAAAGTTTGGGAAAATATTTACACGCATGATCTGGATAATTATGTGTAGTTTGTGAATTATATAAATAATGAGAAATGAGTTATTTTATATACAAATTAGTTATTTTTTTAATTTCTCCTTATCGCTTTCTACTTAATGGTTAGTCGGCCAAGTCAATACTAACTTGGTCTTTGGATTAGGTTCCAAGTGTGTACATATATGTACATATTTACACCCTTTGTTCTTTCTATTTTCTTATCTTCTTTTTAATTATTTTATGGTATTTTGAGTGTTTATTTCATGTTTTAATTCATGAAGCATATATTTTCAAAAGTGAGATTTTATTCGATATTTACATGTATTTGTTAGGGATTTTGGCATAAAATGAAGGAATAAGGTAGATGAATCCAAGATTCATCACTTTCCATTCCATTGCTAATTCCACTCTTTTCTTGATTCCGTCCAATTTAATTCCTTTCCAACCAAACAAATGAGACCTAAAGGATTGTCCATTGAAACTTAGTTTTTCTTACGTAAAACTTTTGATACTTTTATATATGAAGTATTTATGTTTATATTTTTTGTAAATGGAAGGAATTTAGTGTCTATATATAATTTAAAAAATATTCTCTTTCCTTAATTGACATTCCCTACATTGAAAATGTAGCACCCCAAATATAGTACTAGATCTAGTAACCACAAAGTGTGGTCGTGACTTATAAGTAGTGAGGGTTACTACTAGTCAACATTAGCTTAAGTATTTTGAATTGTGATCAAAGGCTCCTGTTGAGCCCAAGCCCAACAGGTTGTCTGGACCAATACTCCCTGATAACGGACAGGGTCTAAAGGCCTAGGACGTTATAGATGGTATTAGAGAAGATCCTCTTTAATATTGAAAAGGGCTACCTAAGAGATTGAGCTACCCCCATCATAGAGCTAGGAGGAAAGAGCTACCCAAGAGGTGAAGCCATCATTGTTATTGTGAATAGGTAATGGGTCATTGCACAATGAGGGCGTTGCGAATATAAGTAGGGTGATTGTAGTACTCCAAACATAGTACCAATTCTAGTAATCACAAAGTGTGGTAGTAGTTTATAAGTAGTAGTGGCTACTACTAGATAATATGAGCTTAAGCATTTTAGGTTGTGGTCAATGGCTCCACTTGGGTCCAAGACCAATTGGTTGTCTGGACCAATAATCTCTTATAACGGACCCGTCTTAGGGCTCGAGACATTACAAAAAGTCCTAGCTTCATCCTCGGCTAGTCTTACTAGTAGTATTGACTGACTCATTGCCGTTTCAACCGGACAACATGAGTGTACATCCACCTTGGAAATTTTATTTTTCGTCTACCTCATATGTTATCATATTTTTTTCTCAAAAGTATTAATATTGGGACTAAATAATGTCTTTCAGTTATTATTAAACCATTCTATTTAACCCTCAGGTCAACGCATCCTTTTGATATAATATCGGTCTTTTCTCCAACTCATACCCATAGGTATCATGTACAACATCTCACCCATATTGGGTTTCACACTATTATAATTGTTATCAATCAGTTATCCTCAAAGCACTTTATCACATGCTAACCATAACCTATAGTCATAGACTTTCATGATTTGCAACTTAGATCTAGGGCATCTTTTCCCAAACGCCCTTAAGAACAAGGAAAGCTTGTGACAAGATACGATGCCTCTTCTTAGTATATTATAGACCAAGTTTTAAGATTTTTGGAAAAAGTTTAAATTTTTAGGACATTACATGTAACTGTACAAGCATTACAATAAAATTTATCCACAAAAAACATGTATTTTGAAGTTCATCGATATGTCGTTCATTATTCAATTAGCAACACATTTTATGCAGCAAAAGAGCCATTTGTATTTGAGATTCACAACAAATAACATTTATTTTGCTATATTGTTAAGACAATTCATATAATAACAATTAACTACTATCTTTGTTATCTAATGATTTGTGCAATTTGATGGGAAATGTGAATAATGGTTGTTTATGGATTATTGCTAATGATAATCAGATATGACATTCATTGTGAATATCAAGTACAAAAGATAACTTCATAAGTGATAAAATTTATTGTTATATATGTAACAAACAACATAATAACATATTCTAAAATATACGTCATTATAGACACATTTTATTGCTTGTTGTTTTGTACGAGATTGCAACTCTAATTTTTTTTTCTTACGATCATTGATAGCCTAAGGTTTCGATATTAAACCTTATGTTTATAGTGGTGGTAGTGTTAGATAATAGAAAACACATAACTTCGGGTTGTCCCAAAATACTTATATAACAACACTCGATAATCGCCTAAGTGACAATATCGTCAATGCCTACTTGTTTTATTTGTAATTTGAAAGAATCGAGCTCCAAAATTCTCGTATAATCTTGTATCAATAAAGTTTAGGGAAATGTTATACATTTCACTTTTTTATCCAGAAAATGCCTCATCAAATAAAGGTTCATTCAATATGGTATTATGTTCACATCAACCAAGAGCTTTAGAATGAATGAAGAACAATTTACCCGAAGATTTTTTCCAAGAGAACAATAAGATCTATATCACTCAGTGTATAATTTACATATTTATTATAATTATATAATTATATTAAGCTAGTTGGTCAAGCTAGACTCGGGCAGGTTGGCCCGAACCCTGCCTGAAAAATCACATGGGCATAAACTTTGACCCAAGATGTTAAGCTTGCGTCGGGGCAATCCATTTCAATGTTAAGCTTGGGTCGGGCCAGGGTAAGCGGGTCGCATTTGGGGATGGGTTGGATCGGCCTTTCATCCGTGGATTTTCATCAATATATCCCTATATTATGTCATTAAAATTTCGTGCGAAACAGAGACTCGTACGACCTCCATCCAGACAATCATTTTTTAACGGTAATAGAATTGCTAAAAACGACCCCGTTTGGATGGAGGCTGTAGGAGTCTCTGTTTGGCACGAAATTTTAATGACATAATATAGGAATATATTGATGAAAATCTACGGAAGAAATTTTCAAAAAAAAATAAATCGAGCGAAATGGGGCAGGGGAGTCAAGTTAGCTCTCCCCATGGAGGCAGTCCCATTTACCATTACTAATAATGATTATAATGGCACATTTAAGCATAGGCCTTGACTCAGCCCAAGGCTATTATCCGTATGGCATGGGCCCATTTCTGGCAAAGAATGGGCTCTTATTGGAGCTTTTGGGCCCCACGCGCCTTGGGTCAACTGGGCCACAATTTTTAAGGATCCAAGAAATGGAGGCCCATATATGGTCCAGCGTTCGAGTCATTCTGCTGCCATATTTAAATTGTTTTTTAAGCAAAGCACCATTTCTGATCTTATTGGACATCACCTGTTCCTTTTTTATCCTCCGAAATTACTAAATTAACCTTTGATTATTCGCTTAATCCATGCTCTATACCGTTGCGATTTATATCATGGAACCTTTTATAATGATGTCCAAAAACATATATACTTTTATTATATGTCGAATATCTGTGTTTGTAAGTTTGTATTTACGTGTGTGTGTTTTATCTCTCTGTGTGTGTACATGGTAGTGAGTACGTACGTATTATATGTACATGTACATGCGCGTGTCATTCACATATACATGCAAATAATCTCTACATATATATCATGTATTATGTAATAAATGTACAGCGAGAATGAACATGTAGCACTTTCAAAAATATCAATTATGCCCTTATTACTACTGATGAATGATAAATTATTATTTCAATAAGTATTAACTAATGAAGGATAATCGACGGACAATTATGTATTAAGCATGTGACATATACTATAACAAAATTAAGTTATAGTGGCGTTTTTTTTTCAAAATCTGTCACTAAATTAGCCGACGTTAAATATATAACGATGATATTCGTTGTGTAGCAAATTAGTTGCCGTTTCTTTTAAAATCTTAATTTTGACATTTCTATTATTTATATAACTATAATATATGTTAATTCCACGCGCTATTTACAAGTCCTTGTGTATCTCCTTCTATATTTTTTTTCTGGTTAAAAAGCTTATCCAATCGACAATCTGTGATGTGATCATGAAACTGGTAATCAAGTTTAGTAAAATTAGATCATACATGAAACTGTTCGAATTATCTGCCGTTATACGTATATTTAATTTTCTTTCTTTGAATGCATGCAGTGTAAGTATACAGACAATATTTGTGATGTGAAGTCCACGGTGAATCTGAAGTGAACACAGGACCTAACAAAATAGAGCGATGGTGGGCAAAGATCCAGTGCGACCATTGCTCGACACGTGTACACGCGTCTGATGAATGGTCTCTTGACGACAACCGGATCCCGTCAGTGTCGCTTTGTAGCCGTACAGGACTCGCTGTATAAACAGTCGTCGTCGTCTTAGTAGAAATACGTCACTGTAGGCAACCGGCCTCCTTCGGCCCACACGGCAATCATAGCTTCGCCTCCAACCACAATGATTCCGACAAAATTGACCAAACCAAAGAAAACTCAATTTTTGGCATTTCCCTCGCAAAAGACCTTTCTGATGATTTGCTGATAGAATTTACTTGGAAAATATATATACAGTTACCCACCATCACGTAGCAGTCTGATGAAATGGATGGTAAAAACATTAAATAAATTGGACTACAGTAGTGCTTTTTTCAAACTCTCGTTAATTCAGTCGTGGTTAAATATATAACGACAATTTTATGCATTATGAGATATTTTTTATGCTTGAAATTAACGATGAATATCATATATGATATTGTATCATTAGCGAGTGGTACATATAATAATGTGTATCCATTATTATCTTTAGGAATTTCAACTAATTGTCGCTAAATTTTGAACTAAAAAAATTAGTTGATGATTGGCTAATTTTTTAAAAAAATAGCAATGGCTAAGTGTTAATAAATAGATTGCCGCTAATAATATAGTGACATATATGATATCCCTTCCTAATTTCAACTATAAAAAATTGCTTCGCGACGAATAATATCGTTATTATATATTTAACAACGGTTGATTTAGTGATAGATTTTGATAAAAAAAAATATCACTATAGCTCAATTTTGTTGTAGTGAAAATGAGAGATTTTTACACTATGACCTCATACACCTAGCATCTCCATATTTATCCTCTGACACCGACAAACTTATTAACTCTTACGTCACAAGTATTATAATAGTTCTTATATATTCATCTATTAAAGTGAAATGAGTTATCAAAAAAGATTCATATTTATCTTTTTTTTGTTTATCATATTTACAAATTATATAATATACTTGTCCTTCATCCTCCTCCCTCCAAAAAAAACACAAAGAAGGAAGGCCTTTAAGGTCGAACCTTGGGATTTGACAGCGGAATTGAAAAGCAACCTACAGATGCTTTACGCTCAATTTTTTCAGATAACACTTGCATCATTTGTCTTATTATGGTTGTTGGCATTGAGTTAGCTGATCCATATTCCTTGTGTCATTGCTTTTAAGTCCCCTGACGAGAGGAGCAGGGCGGCAACAATAGTGTAGCTTGTGATTGCAAATATGAGATGTGGTGGACGAGACTTGGCAATAGTTAGCTGCAAATGACCGGTGCATGTGAAGTGGGTTTTGGGGTTGGATTGCTTGAAGATTTAAAAGGAACATGAAGAGGAAGATGAAAGGAGGAGAGAAATAAGGGGGAAATCCATCGTTGAAATCTTTTAAGATTTAAGTGTTCATAGAGTAATCGCAATGTTCTAGCTCAAGAGCTGGGTGAGCACGTGTGCTCGCCCGGCCTATGCACGCAGCTGGCCTAGACGCAAGCTAATATATGCGAGCACACGTATACTCCCAGTGGTCATCCATTAAGTTGGGCGAGCACATGTGCTCACCAAAGTGCACAGACCTTGCCTAGCTATCACATACTTGTTGTACTCTGGGCAAGCACATGAGCTTGCACTAGGAGTGCACATGTGCTCGCCAGGTCCAGAACATGGAAAAACTTTTACATATTCATCAAAGGCCTTTGAAGCCCTGCCGAACATATAAAACCTGCTCTAAAATTGAAGGTTATGGAAAGAATCTTAAGCGCATCACGGAAGCGTGAAGATCGCATCATGTGCGATCGGAAGGGACTACTCTCACTAGTCGCTCAGGGTAGTGGGATTTACTATAAACTAAAGCGATGAAATCACATGATCCGAGAACACTTCTCAGATCGTTTCATCTAAACCATAAAGTAGATATAGGAAAACTCTTGAAGCGTGGTTGCGATCGTATTCTCTAAACGAGAAGACTGTACATCTCAAGTTCGACCCGATAGAGGAGACGCTTGTGAGTACGTTGATGAAATGTGTCCTTCTCTCAATCCAATATGTTGATACAAGCGACGGATCTCCTGATTTTGTCACACGAAATCTGAGGTATTCTTTGCATACTACAAGCACCGAGGAAGAAGAAGATCCACGAGCAGTCGAAGCGGCAACACGACGATGTATCAATGATGGTGATCCTTTATAGGTTACAAAGTGGACGACCACTTAGAAAGAGATCGAGGATGATGAATCCACATTTCATCATCTTTATTCTATCATTTTGGCCTAAAAACCCTAGCAATGTATAAAATACTATAATTAGAGCCAAAATTATAGAATAAATAAAAGAAAAGAAAAAGAATTAAATATTGTAAATATTTTATGACCCGAAACCCTGAGACCTAGGCATCTCGATGAATAGGTCGACAAGGAATAAAGTAGGTGGAGATAAGGGCCAAATACCTATTCATTTAATTCATTCTTTATTCATTTTAGGACCTATTTTTGGTTCCACTTTTTATATCTCAAATAAAGAAACTTTATACATGAAAGTTGTAGATAATTGAATAAAGAAAAACACAAAATTGATTTCACTCAAAAATAATGTACAGATAAAAAGTTATGATCTGAATAAAAATCCACAATCCCAACTTCCCAGACCTGTATCTCACAAATGAAAACTCTAAATGCAGCAAACTCAACTTTAATGTATATAGTTAAAATAAGCTATTTAATGGCGGTGGTTTCGCATTTGGTGGAGCTACAGTTTGAAAGTTGAGTTTTGGACCCCTATTGTATACTTGTACAGATTAAAATATTCATTTTATTATTTATTCATTATTTTTATAATTATATATTTTTATAATTTTGTAAATATTATTTATAATGTATATGCATATTGAAATCAGAATAAAAATACAAAAGAAATTCAAATAAAAATACTTGTATATTTATAATACATAGGTACAATACCTATATACATACTTGTATAATTTATACTTCTATTTTATTAAGTGTACAAATTATATCAGAAAAATAAAATAAAAATATTTCTAAGTGTATAAAAATATTCTATAATTTTATAAAATAATAAATAAAATAAATAAATTAAAATCATAAAATAAAAATAAATTAATAAAATATATAGATATATGTACCTATATATGTCTAAAAAGGCAACTCATAAAATTATACCTCATAAAAAAATTAAAAGTCATAATAAAATACCTTATAAAATAATAAACATTTTTTATTTAATAACCTAAAATTAAATAATTCATTTTCTATTTTTAAATGATTTTACAAACTATTTTTCCAGGTTTTTCCTGGTTGGTCCACGTGGACCAACCAGGAGAGTCCGCGAGTTGACCACAGGTCAACTCTCTGACCCGCCCCCTGTGGTTTGTCAGAAGTGCGTTTTGTCGTCTTTTCGCCCATTTTTCTAGGTCAACTCATTGCCCCTTTCATGCCGCGTCCTTCTTGAGATTTTTTCCTCGTTATGTGGTGATACACGCCCAAGGTCCACCTTGGGCTGTGGATTGCTGCATCGAGATGGCACCCTCGATCTTGTAGACCTGTTCACCATCCTTCAAAACCGCACAGCCACCTTCCTTTTGATTTTTGAACCGATTTTGGGGCGCCAAAAACCTCCGGGTGTGGGTAGAGCTGAGCTCCGGTGATAGGGGAGTCTCCCCACATTTCAGCCGAGGTGCAGTGAGAGCCTTATGTCGAGTTCCAACCATCTCCGGCGGCGGCGCCGCCGTGAGGTTCAACCTCGGGTTATACACCCTTGAGGTACTTTTATTTCGTTCTTTTCTTTCTTGTTTTTACTTCCAGTAGCATTAGGATCCCCTAGGTACCCTCATTTTCACTTGGAATCCATCCGTCACCCTTCATAGCCACCTCGCCGGAGCTTGCTCCGACGAGCTTCTCCCTCGCCATTCTCCACCTTCTTCCACCACTAGGGGAGCGAGGCATTTTGCCCTCGTTCTCCTATAACCACTTTTTTGCAAGCCGCAGGAGTAAAGGACCCCCTGGAGAGGGTCGATTTTGGGAACGATTGGCACCTAGAGCCACCTACATTTCCCGACCTCGCGGAGGCGCGTTAGGGCTCATCAGCCCATTTTGGTTCCCCCGTCGAGTCGGTGAGCCTTCCAGCCATCCTCTAAGGGCTTCTGCGGCAAGAATGGTGGCCGTAGCAGCACCCATTTGACGATCGAAGCTCGGGCCACCACATGTTCTTCCCCGTTCTTGGAGAGGGACCCAGAACCGTCGGATTGTGTGCCCGCTCCAGAACCAACAACGACCGTCGGATCAAGTGTGCCACGTCCGTTCATCGCCTGGAGATCTTTTAATCGTGGCCCTTCGCTTCGAACCGGCATCGCAGCGCGAGCGATCGATACGTGGCAAGTGGATTGGTACCAGCCGTCGGATCGCGCCCGTGAGTGGGTATTTTGCATCTTAGACCCGCTCGATTTTTGTATTTATTAAGTGATATCTAAGCATTCATCTGCCGTTTAATTACTTTTGTCTATTTTTCATTCAGCACCCCATATTTTTGTAATATTTTAGTTTGCCCCCTGCCAGGTCACGTGCGTCTGTGCACGTGACTTGGCGTTTTTATAGGCATACCCAAGAATTTCTGCATATTTCTTTTCAGTCTCAGAACTTTAAAGTGTAGTTATAAGTTCTGGCCATTTTGCAACACAACCCCTGAGATTTTGGATATTTGCTTTTTAGTCCTCCCAAGCGCGTCCGTGGCACGCGCGTGGGTGGGCTTTTTGCCAGAAGGCCCTTGCGGCTTTAAGTTTTTATAATTGGTCCAAAAATTCTTTTATTCAGTTATAACTTTTGTGGAAATATTGCAAAGAGGCCCCTAAACTTTTGCGTATTCACATATATACCCCTGTCAGGCCTTGTATTTTTGTATGTTTTGTCTATTTATTCCATGCATTGATAAAATCCCAAAAATTCCACAAAAATTAATTTAGGCTCCTGCTGCATTGCACATTCACATCATATTTTTGCATTTCATTTTTATTGCATTTTAATATTTATTAAAAATAAAAAACATGTATTTTCAGTATTGTCTATCTTAGAAAATCCATAAAAATTAGCAAAACTTCTTTGAAAATTCTAAAAAAAATTGTATATTGTGTATTTTAGTGTCTTCTAGTCAGTCCAAAAATCACTAAAAAATTCAAAACGAAAATCTTAAAAATTAGAAAATACCTAAAAACTTCAAAAAAATCTAAAAAATCCTAGAAAAATCCTAAAAATATAAACTCAGTTTCTGTAGTTTCTCTATTTTATTGTCTTTTATTTAAAATTAATTTGGGAAAATTTTGTTATTGTTTGCTATTTTTCATTCCCATTTTAAATTCAGCCAGCAGATTAACCCACTGTTTTCTTGTATTTTGATATTTAAAAATACCAAAAATATTCAGAAAAATCTTCAAAAAACACAAAAAAATCTTAAAATTATAAAAAAAAAAACCAAAAATATTTTATTCCCCAATTTTGAGCATTTTTCCTTATTTTTATAAATATCTTATCACCTCTTTTCTTACCTTATTTATATATTTTATTTATAAAAACAACAAAAATAAATATATAAAATATAAAAAGAAAATTAAAAATCAAAATACAAAATTAAAATTAAAAATAAAAATAATAAAAATTAAAAACCCACAAAAACATTTGCATTTTGTAGACACTTAATCACACATCACATCTTTAGCATATTGTTTGATCTATCCTTCCTTGCTCCCTGTGTTCGACCTCTACATACTTACACTTATACACCTTTTTATGTAGAGTTAATAATAAATTTGACTCCACATCTATTTTTCATTGCTTGATTCATATATTGTGGGTTCATTGTTGATTAAATACGGGATTTAGAAGTGGTCAAGACATCGACTGTTGATTCGCTTTGTGAATCAATACGACCGCTCTCTTTTCGTGTTTATCAAATAGCATCGTTGCTTGGAGCAACCGCGTATAGATTGCATTTCTTTGAGTGATTGTGTTTGCTTGTATTTATTTGTCTTCATTATTGCTCCATTTATCTCTCTTGCTTTTGATATTTATCTGTGAACTTTCTAACCATTATCTTTCTTGTCTTCTTGCGAGGGACCGCGGATCGAGGAGGATCGCCTAGGTGATTCGGTGCAGCCTTGGGAAGCGGAGTCGGCTTTTCTAGCCCAAGCCGACAGGAGAGAGCAGGAGAGTGAGAGATAGCTAGCTTTCATTTATTTTTGTGTGAGAGAGATTCATTTAAATTGTAATAATACAGGTACACTTGGACACTCAGGACACTCGAGCCTAATTTCCAGGTGTTTGTTCACCTGGGAGCTCACTGCGGATTTCATCGCGTTCTCTCGATTGTCATTTTCCGGTTTTGATTTCATTTTTCCTTTCTTTTGTGGAATGAGCCCTTAGATTTTAGGCATTGCTTGATCGATTAGATTAGGTCCAAACACCCTAATAACCATTGCATGTACCTATAGTGCATATTTGGACTTAGTCTAATTTAAACAGTTGATTCACCATCTTCGAGCCGTCGCGTCGCGAGCTCTCCCTGCCAAGCGCTTCTCCTGAACTTGATTTGTCGAGAGGAGGAGGGGTGAGCCTAGACCAGACTCTAGGATTGAGGATTGATGATTGACTTGTGGTTTTTCACGTTAGCAATTGTCTGCTTAGGATGATTTCTGTGTGCATATCGACATTTAGATTAGGTTTAAAAATTTCTGCTTTGCATCCTGCATGGAGAGAGTTGGAGGCACTGCAAGTCTTTCTATCTTTGCATTCATCATATAAGCACAAAGGTGAGATTTCCTTCTTGGTGCCGACTTGCACGGCTTTTCCGACTCTTTTCTCCCTCTGTTTTTGTATCAAGTAGGAATCAAGAAAATATAAAATCGTTAGGCGCTTGTTTGAATTGACTCAGAATAAGCGATAACACCAAAAAAATTAAAAAAGGGACTGCTAAGAAAACTTGATCTAAATAAAATTGGTAATTGGATTCATTGCTTGGAAAGAGTCACACCCTCACTTGTATTCAGGTTGCATGGGAAGGTCTCCTTCCAAGTGAGCAGAGCGGCTTCGTAAGGATTAGAGCCCAAAACCCAGCTTGTGGCTGCCTTGTGAATCGCATGGATTTCTGAAGTATTGGTGCTATTATCGTACGTAGACGAATAGGGCTTGGTCACCATTGATGACTCACTATTGTGTTGAGCATTGACCTTGTCCGAAGTATCGAGCATAGGCCACGTCTTCACGGGTGTGTCTGTCTCATCGTCTTGCATCCGAGTAGGATCTTGCACGTTCGCAGGTGATTCCGTTGCGAGCGAGATCCGAAGTATCGGTCTCGCCTATCGGCTTCCTCCCTCTTTTCTTTGGCTGAGTAGAGATCTTGGAAGGGTTACAAGGACCTCAAAAAGCGCAGGCTACAGGTTACACAGGAGGAGGACAAGTACAGGAATACTTTTCCGACAGTACTCTCGCTCCTATAGGCATAGCGCTCTAAGGACTCGTTAAAAGATAACTTCCTGAATTCAAGCTAAAAATTACAAAGATAAAAGCCGAACCTTCACGGCTTCATGTGTTGAGTTGGTGAACCCTTTGTTTTGTGTTTGATTGCTAGTTGGATCTAGGTCAAGATAAAAACATCGCACAATTGTGAGCAATTTTGCCATCTCCTTCTTCTTCATGTCTCTACCTTGCTCTTCTCAATAATCAAGATGATGGGACTGAGATCTCTTAGGCCATCTTTGGCGGCACCGCTATCCAGCACTCCTCCATATTCATCTAGGACAACCTCGGAGAGTCTAGACCCACTCTCCGAGCCTGAGTTCACTTCCACCCTGTTCCCCCTCGACCACCCTTCTCCTTCCATCAGTCCAAGAGTTTCAGAATTTAGTGCATCACAGAGCTCAGATCATTTGACGGCACCTGAGATGAGTTCTTTTGCCTTTTCAGAGAATTCAGACATGGTAGACAGAGGAGAACACCCAGATGAGCACGAGCACCCTCCATTTCTATATGACCAAGCAACCATCAATAATTCATTGCTAGCTTCCCTGGAGACCATGCAGAGACAGATCCAGGACCAGGGAGTATTCATGGGTAACCTCATGAGAGAGATCGCGCAGATGCGAGAATCGACCTGGGGGCGGTGGTGGTGGAGGTGATATCCCAGTTGTAGTAGACGAGGGAGGAGAACCAAATCAGGAGAGGCCACCACAAACCATCATGAGAGAATTGCACAATCCAGCAGCCTCCCTTACTCATCGGTGGATCCGACTCCCTCCCATCCATGGAGACTTCGAGCTGCGTCCACACACTATCCAATTATTGCCAAAGTTTCATGGGCTGGCGATCGAAGAGCCACACCTCCATTTGCAAGAATTCGAAATGATCTGCAGTACAATTCATGACAGGCTGGTAACTGAGGACACCATCAAGATGATAGCCTTCCCCTTCTCTTTGGTTGATAAAGCCGCGTACTGGCTGAAACATTTGGGGAGCTTCGTCAACACTTAGGCACAACTCCGGACCGCTTACTTGAAGAAGTATCACCCTCTCGACCGGACGATCGTAGCAAGAGCTATGATCAGTAACTTCACAATGATCCCTAATGAACAGTTCCATGAAGCTTGGGATCGATTCAGAGAGCTCATTGACCGGTGTCCATATCATGACATATCCAAGCCTAATTTAGTTCAGAGTTTCTTTTGTGGGCTGACACCGAAGCTGCAGGGGCTTGTAAATGCCTCTTGTGGAGGGTCCTATTTTTCAAAGGGTGAAGATGACGTTTGGGCCATCTATGAAGGGATGGCAGAGAACTCGACAGTCATGGCCCAAGCCAGAGTCTACACACAACCAAAGCTTCCCCCACAAGCAGTTGGATTTCATAGGATCGCCCACATCGATGCCGGTCCTCACACTCCGTCGGCAGCCGCAGCCCAAGCCGAATCAGCCACAGCCGACATGGGAATCATTAGTGAGAAGCTGGACCATCTCGAGATCCTCGAGAAGAAGCAGATGCAAGGACTGGCCCAGATGGACCAGATTACGAAGACCATGAGTGGCTTGAAGACGCAGATTCTTTGCATCCAGGAGGCACAAACGTCTTCTCAGCAGCCTCCCAGGTCATGGGATGATGCCAGCAGTAGCAGCTCAAACCAGCCCTCTACCTCGTACCACTAGGTCAACCACATTCAGGCAGAGCCGGTCCCGCTACTACAGTACTACCCATCGCAGCCACCATCTCAGGACACTCAGATGGTGGTCTATCAGCCGGATCATCCACTGACAGTTCTACCTCCACCATCCTTCGAGCAGGAGCCATTTATGAAAGTCAATGGGATATGGTACGACCAGTACCCGCAGCCCGGGATTCGTCGTGATCACCCCAGATTCTGATGGACCACTAGTGGCACCTTATCTCAGCAGCAACCTCCGGCTCAGGGATATCAGAACAGCTAGAAGCAGTAGCAACAGCCCCAGTGTGCCCAACAGCAGAACCAGCATGGTCCTCGTCCCGCCTATCAGGGACAGCAGTGGAGGCAGCATTAGCAGCCTCACCAGTCATATACTCATTCTTCCCAGTACCAGCAGCAGTAGCCTCATTTCCAGCAGGGGAACACTTCCGGTTCTCAGGTTCCCACCTTCGAGAACCCAGCTCTCGAGGACCTCGCCCGTTTGATTTCTGACCATCAGGCATCCTACCGGCGAGACATGGATGAGTTCTGGTAGGAGGTGAGGGATTTAATCAAGGGCAAATCCTCCATACCAGCTCAGATTGAACCAAATCTGAACAATCTGAAGAGGAAGTCTGAGCAGGCACAGTTCACAGAGGATACCTCTCCTAGTGACTTTCTGAGTGACATGTCTTCTTCTTTGTATGATGCTGATTTTGTGACTACTAGGAGCAGTAGGATGCCAGCCGGTGGTGCCTCATCTGAGCGACAGCCACATGCAGAACCATGAGTGCCAGATGAGCAGAGCAGCGGTGCTGATGCCGCTGATGATGTTGAAGACGGTGGTGCTGATGCCACCAATGATGGAGATCCAGACGACGGTACTGAGTCCGTCGTGATACCCGATGCAGACGGTGGTGCTGATGCCATCATTTTTGATGCAGAGCCAGAGCGCGGTGCTGATGCCGCGAAGACAGGTGTCGTTGGTGGTACTGAGGCCACCACTTCTACTTTTGTTGAGCCCCCTTATGTGGTGTTGCCACCTTTTGTATCTTTGGACTGTGGTAACAAGAAAAAGAACAAAAATATGAATAAAGGAAAGGCTTCTGTGTATACTTCAGATCCATATGTGTTGCATGATGATCATTGTATGGATTCTATTCCTTCACAGGCGCAGGAACCTACTCTTAGCCCTCCATCTGATTTGGCCCCTACTATCCCCTTCCCTGAAGCACTTCACCGGGCGAAGGGGGATAAAAGAGAAAATCCCAAAAAGAACCAGCAGGTAGAGTTCAGCAACCAGATGATTGATAGATTCCACATTCAGCTGACTCTACGGGAAGCATTTGAGCACATCCCCTTCTTCAAAAAGAACTTGAAAGAGGAAACTACAGTCCGTAGGAAGAGGAGGTACATAGATCAAATCCATGTGCTCACCCAGGATACTTGCTGCACCATTCAGAATAAACTGCCAGCCAAGAGAGCAGATGCAGGAGCTCCCTATGTCAGATGCGAGATTCTGGAGCAGCAGTTTGATCGTACTCTATTAGACAGCGACTCTTCTATTAACCTTCTTCCGGCAGCCTTACTCGACCGATTCGAGTTTGGTCCTCTTCTTAGGAGCAGGACAGTCCTTCAGTTTGCTGATAGGTCGACTAAGAGGCCGAAGGGGTTGTTGAGAGACATGGTCGTTACCATTCAGGGCCTGAAATTCCCTGTGGACTTTGTTGTATTGGACATGGAGATCCCTGAGTCGGTAACCGATGCTCCCATCATACTTGGACGCCCATTCTTGGCCACAGCCAAGGCGGTATCCGACCATGATAGTGGGAAGGTATGTTTTCGCGTAGAGGGTGAAACCATACAAATAGAGACGATCGAGGAGACCAGAGCGAGAGAATTAGCATGCTCAGAGCAGTCCAGTGACATTGAGCAGATGACAGAGGAAGAGCTAGATGTCCACCAGGAGTGTGATTTTATGATGACAGATGATGAATCTATTTGGACTGATCCCGTAGCATAGACCCTCGCCCTGCCTACAGATTCACCATATTTAAAACTTATGGTAGTCGAGATCTTGGCACACCCCTGGATGAGGATACATTTGAGGCTGACAGTGTTGGGACGAGTGGTGATGATAATTTTCAGTCGTGTTCATCTAGTTCAGATCCCTCCGATTCAGACATTGATTGGGATGATTTTGATGAATATTTGTCGTGTCTGATTCCTTCTGAGCTGCCAACTAGGATGGAGTGCGAGGCAGTACAGTTTATCGATGATTCAACAGGCCTCCCTTCGTCAGATTTTCATGCGCAACGAGAGTTCTCACATGCAGACCTGGTCGCCTCCACACAGACATATCAGAAGCCAGATCTGCCACCTCCGGTTGTCCAGAACTGAAACCCTTGCCACAGTCGCTGAAGTATAGATTCCTTGCAGGTGAACCAGATATGCACCCAGTCATTATCTCAGCAGGTTTGACTGGAGAACAAGAATCTCGTCTGATGGAGGTTCTTGAAAGAAATCGCAAGGCGATAGGATGAAGTATAGCTGATCTCCAGGGGATTAGTCCGGCTCTGTGCTCCCACCACATCTATCTTGAGGAGGACGCTAGGCCGTCGCGTGAGTTCCAGCGACGGCTGAACCCGAATCTTCGAGATGTGGTCACAAAAGAAATATCGAGGTGGTGGAGCGCCGATTTTATCTACCCCATCTCCAACTCCAAGTGGGTTAGTCCATTACATGTGGTACCCAAGAAGATAGGTATCACTACAGTTGTGAGTGAGTCTGGAGAGGAGATCGCTACCCGAGTACCCACTTCTTGGAGGGTCTGTGTGGACTACAGACGATTGAATCAGGCTACCAAGAAGGATCATTTCCCGCTACCATTCATTGATCAGATTATCGAGAGGCTAGTTGGGAAAAATCACAAATGTTTCCTTGACGGGTACTCCGGTTATAATCAAGTGGCCATTGCGCCCGAAGACCAAGAGAAAACGACATTCACCTGTCAGTTTGGGACTTATGCTTTCAGACGGATGCCCTTTGGTCTATGTAACGCTCCGACGACATTCCAAAGGTGCATGTTGTCTATTTTCTCGGACATGGTGGGTGTCTGTTTAGAGGTCCTCATGGATGACTTCTCGGTCTATGGCGATGGGTTTGATGCTTGTCTTGACTGCCTAGACCATGTGCTTCAGCGCTGCATTGAGGTCAACCTTGTATTGTCTTGGGAGAAGAGTCACTTCATGGTGACTCAAGGGACGATCCTTGGTCATATCATCTCCAACAGGGGCATGGAGGTCGATCCGGCCAAGGTGGATATCATTAGAAAACTCAATCCACCGTCCAATTTGTGTCAATTGCAGTCTTTTCTGGGGCATGTCAGTTTCTACCGACGGTTCATTCAGGACTTCAGTCGTATTGCCCGATTGCTTACTGATTTGCTGACAAAAGACACTGAGTTCATTGTAGATGATAAGTGTCTTGCGTCTTTTGAGACTCTCAAGAGTTTGGTTGTCACGGCTCCTGTCCTTCAGCCACCCGGTTGGTCTCTCCCATTCGAGATCATGACGGACGCTTCTGATTTTGCCGTTGGGGCTGTGCTTGGACAGAGGAGGGATGGACTGCCGTTTGTCATTCACTACGTCAGTCGGATTTTCGATGCCGCTCAGCGGAATTATACTGTGACAGAGAAAGAGATGCTGGCCGTAGTCTTTGCTTTGGATAAGTACATATCATATATTCTCGGATCTAGAGTGACAATCTACACAGATCACACCGCCATCCGGTACTTAATGGCCAAGAAGGATGCCAAAGCACGCCTTGCCAGATGGATCCTTCTGCTCCAGGAATTTGATATTGAGATTAAGGATAATCCTGGAGTTAAGAATGTGGTGGCGGATCATCTCTCCCGCTTAGAGAACCTTGAGAAATCTGAGCCCAGCGTACCTATTACTGAGATATTTCCAGATGAGGCGATCTTGGCTATCGCCTCGCTCCCATGGTACGCCGACATTGTGAACTATCTTGTTGCCAAGACGGTCCCACAAGGTTGGCCCAGGCAGAAACTCGAGACCTTCCTGGCGAAGGCCAAGTTTTACCATTGGGAGGATCCCGTCCTTTATCATGAAGGAGGGGATTGCATCTGGAGGAGGTGCATTCCGCAAGAAGAGCAGCATAGCGTCCTCACATACTGCCACAAGCTCGAGGCAGGAGGACATCATTCTGGGAGACGGACAACACAGAAGGTGCTTCAATCCGGCCTTTGGTGGCCTACTCTCTTCAAGGATTCAGATGAGTTCGTGAAGAGATGTACTGACTATAAAAAGATGGATACTTGCGGACAGAGAGACATGATGCCCATGCAACCCATTCACTTTTGTGAGGTTTTTGATGCGTGGGGGATTGATTCCATAGGCCCATTTCCTAAGAGTCAGGGGTTCGAGCACATTTTGCTCGCTGTAGATTATGTCAGTTGATGGGTTGAGGTCATCCCCGCCCGAGCCGCAGATGCTAAGACTGTGTGTAAATTTTTTGAGGAAAAATATCATTTCACGGTTCGGGGTACCTAGAGTCTTGATTTCAGATGGGGGGTCTCACTTTATCAATGACAAGGTTAGGGCCCTTGCAGACGAGTTCGGCATTGACCATCGTGTTGCCACACCGTATCACCCTCAGACTAATGGTCTTACCGAAGTATCGAATAGGGAGATCAAAACTATCTTACAGAAGGTTGTCTGCCCAGACCGAAAGGATTGGTCACAGCTTTTGGACTCGGTTGTGGGCCTATCGAACTTCCTTGAAGAATTTATTAGGGACATCTCCCTTTCGTCTCGTCTATGGCAAGTCGTGCCATCTTCCAGTGAAAATCAAGCATAAGTCACTTTGGGCAGTAATTGAGCTACTATTGGATCTCGAGAGTATAGGAGAACAGAGGAGAGCAGAGTTGGCAGCCTTGGAGGAACTGAGAGACACAGCCTTTTCTAGCAGCCTACAGTACAAGGAAAAAGTGAAGACATGGTACGATTCCCATATCAGCCATAAACAGTTTGAGCCATATCAGCGAGTATGGTTGTTTAATTCCGAGCTGAAATTATTCCCCGGGAAACTACAGAGCAAGTGTAAAGGTCCTTATGTGGTCAGGAAGGTACATGACAATGGTAGCATTGATATATCTGAGCTGTCATCTTCCTCTACCTTCCGTGTTAACGGTCAGCGCCTGAAACTATATCTAGACCATGATCCGCCGACCGTTGACGTTGCCCCCATTCTTCTGGTATGAGATGTGTCCTTTGACTCATATCATCTGCATCTCATACATGGTGATCAATTCCATTTTCCGTTGTACAGATCCATCTGTTCATATTGCTCTATCATCTGTTAATATCTTTTCTTCTTTTCTACTTTTCTTTTTCTGTCTTCTTTTTGTATCAAAAAGGTGTCGCCCCTTGTAGACAGTCTTATGTACTTAGGACGTACTTTGTCCTAAGTATAGGGGGGTGTGCACCCCGAGTTGTTCTATTCTTTTCGATCCTCTCCATTGTCTCCTCTTCTTGTCTATACTTAGGGATATCTTACCCTAAGTATAGGGGGAGACAATCTGAGTACGATCTGTTCATTCCCACCCTTGACCCTCACTGCGTTGTGTATAGTCTGCTATACTTAGGATTAGTTGCTCCTAAGTATAGGGGGGATGGTCAACTTCTCATTCGTTCATTGATTCATTCGTTCATTTATTTAATTCTTTAGACTTGCCTATACTTAGTACGAGTTATGTCTTCTCTTTTCTCTCCGATCTATGAGGACATAGCTCAAGCTAAGTATAGGGGGGTCGTATATACTGCGTATATACTTTAGCCATAACACGTACTTTCGTATTTTCTTAATAATATGACTAATGATTCTTTAAAATTCTTTAATAAACCTTAATAAACATATGTGATTATTCCTCCAAATTCTTTTTGTATTTACTGATTAATAAATCAGGTGAAAATGTTTTTTGCAAAATGTTTGAAAAATAGTTTGAAAATCTTTGTGAAAATCTTTTGAAAACTATTTTGAAAACGTTTTGTTACATGTTTTCAACCTTTGTATAAATGTGTGATTTGTAAAAATTTTATTTTCTTTGTGTGAAATAAAATGTTTGAAAAATGATTTGCAAATGGTTTGAAAAATGGTTGCAAAAATATTTGAAAAATCTATCTATACTGTTTGAAAAACCTTTGCAAAATAATTTTCAAATGTGTGTAAATGTTTGTAAAAATATGTATGTAAAAATTATTTTGGACTATAGTTTTCAAAATTGTTTGAAAAACCTGTGCCAAATAAGTTTGAGGAATACATACATCACACCTTAAATTCTTTGTATATACTTATAAAATTGATCACTTGCCCTTGTAATTCTTAAAATCCACTTCTTGTATATATAAGAAGCACTCCCGTGTAAATATTTTAACCTAGTGTTCAGCCAAAAATCTTTTTGTTTTAAAAAATCCCAAAAACATTTGCAAAAGTAAAATCCAAAAACATTTGAAAAATCTTTTTAAAAAAATAAATACAAAAAAAATGCATATGCATCATCATCATCTTTTCAAAAACCCATAAAAAGTTCAAAATCTTTGAAAATTGCATCACAAAAAAATATTTTCTGCATTCTGCATAGCATTTGCATAGAATGAGCATTTTTCGGATTGAGTTTGATAGTTGAATGAGTCTAAATAAAATCCGAAGATTGGAGCTTGATTGGACCTTAAAATCTACCTAATAACAGGAACCTTATAGGAACTGGGTTTGAGGTACTTCATGTCTAGTTGACTTAATTCTTTGAGGATCACGGGACTTGGTTCGATGGATTCTTGACTGCCTAAGTAGAGTATTTCGGAACACACGCACGACTCTTGTTGATAATGACCTAACTTGGACATCTGCACCTTTCACATGGCTCAACTCAGTTGGAGTGGTGAGGGGGTTGGATTTGCCGGTATGAGACGCACACAAGTGGAAACACTTGTCCTCCTCTAGGGAGGGAAGCGCACCCCAACCCGTCCAGTGATGAGGAAGCCTAAAGACAGGAGAGTGTGGGTTGCAATAAAGCTTTAAAAGAGGGATAGTATACTGGCTCAAGAGGAAAAACTCCTTATGTAAATGTTGTTGTGAATAGTATTTCAAAAAAAATGGTCAGGCCTGTACAAAAATAAAATGCCTGCAAAGCATGTACATATATTGCAAAGTCAATAAGGAAGCTTGAGTTCCAAAGTCAAATATGTGAGCCTGCAGCTGGATGACTTGACTACAGTGGTCTTGCATCCTATGATAGGTAGCTACATTGGCTACCGTCCATTCTTCTCTTCACCCCCTCCTCTTGAGCTGGTTGCCACTTGAACTTAGAAGGGAATACCCCGCTCCTCGAGGATGGAGTTGTTGGATTGGGGAATCATTGGGTTGTCGTACTGGAGAAGTCAGTCTTTTTTTCATTCTAGTTGGGGAGAGCCACCATCACTTACACGGTACGAGTCAGATTCATATTCGTAAGGGTTTGCGTATGAATTGAGATATTTCTGACCTGGCTATCGAGGAGACTTGAACAGAGTTTTAGGATTCTCAAAGACTGTTGGATTTCAAATCTGGTTCTCATTAAGGTTCTGCCCGCACTAAAATTCCAAAGGTCTGACTTAAGCTCCAAACTTTGATTTTGTGAAGACAAGTATGATAATTAAACTTCATCCATCTTTCTTCTTTTTCTTTTCTTTGTTTTTCTTTCTGCACTTATTGCATAAGTGTTTGCTAGGGACTAGCAAAGGTAAAGTATAGGGGGATGATGAATCCGCATTTGATCATTTTTATTCTATCATTTTGGCCTCAAAACCCTAGCAAATGCATGTAAATACCCTTAATTAGAGCATATTAGCATTCATGCATGTGCATGTAAATAGTGTATAAAATACTGTAATTAGAGCCAAAATTATAGAATAAATAAAAGAAAAGAAAAAGAATAAAATATTGTAAATATTTTATGACCCGAAACCCC
The DNA here is from genome assembly GCA_037367405.1 of Ottelia alismoides. NCBI lineage: Eukaryota > Viridiplantae > Streptophyta > Magnoliopsida > Alismatales > Hydrocharitaceae > Ottelia > Ottelia alismoides. Next base: position 387,219 of record JAZKJV010000023.1, read on the forward strand.
GAGACCTAGGCATCTCGATGAATAGGTCGACAAGGAATAAAGTAGGGGGAGATAAGGGCCAAATACCTATCCATTTAATTCATTCTTTATTCATTTTGGGACCTATTTTTGGTTCCACTTTTTATAGCTCAAATAAAGAAACTTTATACATGAAAGTTGTAGATAATTGAATAGAGAAAAATACAAAATTTATTTCACTCAAAAATAATATACAGATAAAAAGTTATGATCTGAATAAAAATCCAGAATCCCAACTTCCCAGACCTGTATCTTACAAATGAAAACTCTAAATCAGCAAACTCACTTTAATTGTATATAGTTAAAAATAAGCTATTTAATGGCGGTGGTTTCGTATTTGGCGGAGCTATGGTTTGAAAGTTGAGTTTTGGACCCCTATTGTATACTTGTACAGATTAAAATATTCATGTTATTATTTATTCATTATTTTTATAATTTTATATTTTTATAATTTTGTAAATATTATTTATAATGTATATGTACATTGAAATCAGAATAAAAATACAAAAGAAATTCAAATAAAAATACTTGTATATTTATAATACATAGGTATAGTACCTATATACATACTTGTATAATTTATACTTCTATTTTATTAAGTGTACAATTATATCAGAAAAATAAAATAAAAATATTTCTAAGTGTATAAAAATATTTTATAATTTTATAAAATAATAAATTAAAATAAATAAATTAAAATCACAAAATAAAAATAAATTAATAAATTATATAGATATATGTACCTATATATGTCTAAAAAGGCAACTCATAAAATTATACCTCATAAAAATAATTAAAAATCATAGTAAAATACCTTATAAAATAATAAACATTTTTTATTTAATAACCTAAAATTAAATAATTCATTTTCTATTTTTAAATGATTTTACAAACTATTTTCCAGGGTTTTTCCTGGTTGGTCCATGTGGACCAACCAGGAGAGTTCGAGAGTTGACCACAAGTCAACTCTCTGATCCGCCCCCTGTGGTTTGTCAGAAGTGCGTTTTGTCGTCTTTTCGCCCATTTTTCTAGGTCAACTCATTGCCCCTTTCATGCCGCGTCCTTCTTGAGATTTTTTCCTCGTTATGTGGTGATACACGCCCAAGGTCCACCTTGGGTTGTGGATCGCTGCATCGAGCTGGCACCCTCGATCTTGTAGCCCTGTTCACCATCCTTCAAAACTGCAAAACCACCTTCCTTTTGATTTTTGAACCGATTTTGGGGAACCAAAAACCTCCAGGTGTGGGTAGAGCTGAGCTCCGATGACAGGGGAGTCTCCCCACATTTCAACCGAGGTGCGGCGAGAGCCTTAAGTCGAGTTCCAACCATCTCCGGCGGCCGCGCCGCCGTGAGGTTCAACCTCGGGTTATACACCCTTGAGGTACGTTTATTTCGCTCTTTTCTTGCTTGTTATTACTTCCAGTAGCATTAGGATCCCCTAGGTACCCTCATTTTCGCTTGGAATCCATCCGTCACCCTTCATAGCCACCTCGCCGGAGCTTGCTCCAGCGAGCTTCTCCCTTGCCATTCTCCACCTTCTTCCGCTGCTAGGGGAGCGAGGCATTTTTCCCTCGTTCTCCTGTAACCACTTTTTTGCAGGCCGCAGGAGTAAAGAACCCCCTAGAGAGGGTCGATTTTGGGAACGATTGGCACCTGGAGCCACCTACATTTCCCGACCTCGCGGAGGCACGTTAGGGCTCATCAGCCCATTTTGGCTCCCCCGTCGAGTCGGTGAGCCTTCCAGTCATCCTCGGAGGGCTTCTGCGGCAAGAACGGTGGCCGGAGCAGCACCCATTTGACGATCGAAGCTTGGGCCACCACCTGTTCTTCCCCGTTCTTGGAGAGGGACCCAGAACCGTCGGATTGTGAGCCCGCTCCAGAACCAACATCGACTGTCGGATCAAGAATGCCACGTCCGTTCATCGCCTGGAGATCTTTTAATCGTGGCCCTTCGCTGAGAACCGGCATCACAGCGCGAGCGATCGACATGTGGCAAGTGGATTGGTACCAGCCGTCGGATCGCACCCGAGAGTGGGTATTTTGCATCTTAGACCCGCTCGGTTTTTGTATTTATTAAGTGATAACTAAACATTCATCTGCCGTTTAATTACGTTTGTCTATTTTGCATTCAGCACCCCATATTTTTGTAATATTTCAGTTTCCCCCCTGCTAGGTCACGTGCGTCTGTGCACGTGACTTGGCGTTTTTATAGGCATACCTAGGAGTTTCTGCATATTTCTTTTCAGTCTCAGAACTTTAAAGTGCAATTATAAGTTTTGACCATTTTGCAACACAGCCCCTGAGATTTTGGATATTTGCTTTTTAGTCCTCCCCATGCACGTGTGTCGCACGCGCGTGGGTGGGCTTTTTGCCAAGAGGCCCTTGCAGCTTTAGGTTTTTGTAATTGGTCTAAAAACTCTTTTATTCAATTACAACTTTTGTGGGAATATTGCAAAGAGGCCTCTAAACTTTTGCGTATTCACATATATACCCCTGTCATGCCTTGTATTTTTGTATGCTTTGTCTATTTATTCTATGCAATGATAAAACCCTAAAAATTCCACAAAATTTAATTTAGGCTCCTATTGCATTGCCATTCACGCCATATTTTTGCATTTAATTTTTTTGCATTTTAATATTTATTAAAAATCAGAAACATGTATTTTCAGTACTGTCTATCTTAGAAAATCCATAAAAATTAGCAAAACTTCTTGGAAATTCTAAAAAAATTATATATTGTGTATTTTAGTGTCTTCTAGTGTCAATCCAAAAATCACTAAAAAATCAAAACAAAAACCTTAAAAATCAGAAAACACCTAAAAACTTCAAAAAAATCTAAAAAATCCTAGAAAATTCCTAAAAATATAAACTCAGTTTTTGTAGTTTCTATATTTTATTCTCTTTTATTTAAAATTAATTTGGGAAAATTTTGTTACTGTTTGCTATTTTTCATTCCCATTTTAAATTCGGACAGCAGATTAACCCACTGTTTTCTTGTATTTTGATGATTAAAAATAACAAAAATATTCAGAAAAATCTCCAAAAATCACAAAAACATCTTAAAATTATAAAAAGACAAAAAATATTTTACTTCCAAATTTTTGAGCATTTTTCCGTATTTTTACAAATATCTTATCACCTCTTTTCTTACCTTATTTATATATTCTATTTATAAAAACAAAAAAATAAAAATATAAAATATAAAAAGAAAATGAAAAATCAAAAAATTAAAAATCAAAATACAAAATTAAAAATTAAAAATTTAAAAAAATTAAAAATTAAAAACCCTCAAAAACATTTGCATATTGTAGACACTTAATCACACATCACATCTTTAGCATATTGTTTGATCTATCCTGCCTTGCTCCCTGTGTTCGACCTCTACATACTTACACGTATACACCTTTTTATGTAGAGTTAATAATAAATTTGATTCCACATCTATTTTTCATTGCTTGATTCATATATTGTGGGTTCATTGTTGATTAAATACGGGATTTAGAAGTGGTCAAGACATCGACTGTTGATTCGCCTTGTGAATCAATACGACCGCTCTCTTTCTCGTGTTTATCAGGGGGGCATGTATGATGATGAGAGAGAGAGAGAGAGAGCTTGAAATTATATGTTGTAAAAGAAGAGCTAGGGTTGCCTCTTCTTTTATAATATTTTAGGAGTCCATGGATCCCAATCCTTGGACAACACAAATCCAATGGTTGAGATTGATTTGTTTTTCTTTCAATTACCATGATTTTATTGTAAAACACAACAATAATTAATCTAATTTAATATATATTGAATATATCATCAATATGAATTAATTCAATCAAATTAATATTCCATGAAGGATTAGGAAGGAGGCAATGCTCCTTCCAATTAAGGGGGGTGACCACCTTGAGTCCTCAATCAAGGTGGTCGTCCACCCTCTTAAATGGAAGGTATACTCCTTTTTCCTTTCATATGAGATCTAATATCTCATATAATCCTTCATTATATACATAAACTTTTATTGAATATTATTTCACAAAAATAATTCCAAATTTTTTTGTGAAATATCAATCATGCCATTGAAAATTTGGGAATCATATTCACAACCTAAAATAAAATATAAATTACGTTTTCAATTAATTGTCTAATGTGAATCCAATTCACATCAACATTTAAATTGTAAATGTTATTTATAAATATCTCTATCTTATATATTATAAATCACATTTATAATATATATGATTAATATATATACTACTATCCACATTAATTATATCCATAGTAATTAAATCACATTATTTATATTAGATTATCATTCTCATGCTTCTATATAATATAAATTAAATTCACATTATTCATGATTAGTAAATCACATTTATTTATCCATTTCTCAATGCTTGGATACACATTTATCAATGGAATTATTGTTGAACTCTTTTAAGAATAATGTGCTTTCTCCGTGGATACTTGGAGATAAGTACAGAACGATTGTACATTCCACTTATAGTGACTTAGATATTGAGATCATATCTCAAATCCAGATCTTGAGGACCTCTCATAGATTCTTGATTAAATCAGAACTCTAGATATAATCTTTTCATTGCTTTTGAATCACATTCAGATCAATGTCTAACATTTAGACTAGGATCAGATCACTTCTCTATTAAGAGGAGTTACTGAATCCCAGACATGTTTCATTACTCCCTCAGAATGGAAGCATCATGGTTAATAATCATTTATGATCACATCACCCTCATGTATTCCTAATACCTATACATCATGCATACTGGAAGACTAAATTAACATGAATATATAGATCTGTTCTACATTGTCTCTTTAGGATTTTATCATCAAGTTTCTCATTCGATCATTGGGAATTGGTATCAATCATATACTTTCCAAAAACGTTTATCATAACTATAAATTCTTGTCATGCTTCCACAGCAAGACGACTATGCATAGAATTTGATTGGTCCCAATACCTCATGAGTGAGCTCATGTCTTTCGATTCACAAGCGAACCTATATTATCCTTTTGAGAGATCGTATTACTCATATGTCCTTGTAAACACACCAGCTCGTCGGTGTATAGATAGGCCAGCAACCTATCGATCTGAAGAATGTACATACACAGATATATAACAATATATATCTCCGGTCAGAGGATGCGTGCCTATATCGTGACAGTATATGATATAGATCTTGGTTATCTCGATCTCGCTAAGTCAACTCTTTGACCTAACTTATCTGACACCTCCGAATCTCCATTCCTATGCAGAGGAAATGCCTCAAGAGGTTAGTCAGATATCAACCTATAGAGAAGGATTGTCATCTCCTTCGCATGCTGGAGATCGTCTCTTAATAATCATTTGACAGTGCTTAATGTGTCCTCAATCTAACTCCTTAGAGATTCATCCAAGCACCAGCCTCTATGATTCAACTATTGAATCAACATCTATATGATTATTAAGATGTCCATGGTACATAACCCTAGTTGTACTAAAGAACCTTATAATGCATTCATTCATTTAATCTCAAAAATGTAGTGAAATAAATCAGTAAGTTTTATTGATATATCAAATATTACAATAACATTTATTGCAGGAATGGATCACCTCAAGCTCACATGGTTAAAAATCTCCCACTAGCCCTCAGAACCATTCAGGTACAATCCTTAAACCCATAATCATTACATGTTGGTCAAAAACTTCTATGTCAAAGGTTTGGTATACGGATCGGCAACGTTGTTGATAGATACCACCTTGGTGATGATGATGTCACCATGCTTTTGTATCTCCTGAATGATATGGTATTTTCTTTCCACGTCTTTGCTCTTTTCATTCCATCTGAGTTCCTTCTCCTAAGCTATGGCTCACATCTTATCACAGAGTAGCTGGATGGGAGTATTAGAGGAAACTACGCCAAGCTTCAGAATGAACTTGCACAACCACACCACCTCCTTTGCAGCATCCGATGCGGCAATGTATTCGACTTTTGTTGTTGAATCATTTGTAGTGTCCAGCTTCTTACTTCTCTAGCTCACAACACCATCATTTAATGGGAACACAAGCCCTGATGTTGACTTTCGATCATCAATATCAGACTGGAAGTTGGAATCTATATTTACTAAGACTTGGAGATCACCATCTCCATAGAACAAGATGTAATCTTGCACCTGTCTTAGATACTTGAAGATGTTCTTCATTGCATTCCAGTGTTGCTCTCCATAGCAGGATTGGTAACGTCTTACTACTCCCGCTATATGCAAATATCTGACCTTGTGGACATCATTGCGTACATTAGGCTTCCCACAGCTGATGCGTAAGGGCATCCAACCATTGCTTTCTTATCTTCAACACTTTGAGGAGCCATCCCTTTAAACATGTGGATACCATGTCTTAAGAGAAGGAAGCATTTCTTAGAATTCTCCATAAGAAAACGTTTCAAGATCATTTTAATGTACCCATGTTATGACAATCCCAAAATCCTTTTTTCTTTGTTTCTGAACAACTTCAGACCTAAGATATAAGAGGCTTCTCCAAGATATTTCATCTCAAAGGTATGGACAGTCAAATTTTAACACCGGTCATCATCCCTATATCATTCTCAATTATAAGGATGCAATCTGCATAAAGCACGATGAACACAATGGTGCTCCCACTAAGCTTCTTGTATACACATGGTTCATCAGGATTCTGAACAAAATCATAACTCTTACGATTTCGTCGAATCTGATGTTTTAGCTATGAGAAGCTTGTTTGAGCCTATAGATGGATTTCGTCAGCTTGCATACTTTATCTTCCTCGGTTTTGAAGCCTTAGGGATACTTCATATAGATATCCTCTTCGAGGTATCTATTGAGAAAAGCCATCTTGACATCCATCTTCCAGATGTCGTAGTCAAGATATGCACCTATAGCTAACTGTTCTCTGATGGACTTAAGCATAAACATAGGAGACGATGTCTCATCATAGTTGATGCATTCTCTCTGTGTGTAGCCATTGGCTACAAGCCGTGCCTTGAAGGTCTCTACCTTCCCATCTCCCCTTTTTCTATTGAAAATCCATTTACATCTAACGGGTTTTACCTCTCTAGGTGGATCCTCTAGGATCCATGCACCATTCTTATGCATGAAGTCAATTTCTGACTTCATTGCTAGGATCCATATATCCATGTCATGATCTGCGAGTGCTTCATCAAATGAATCCACCTGATACATGGAATCAGTACCTTTCAGGTGGGGCAACCACCCTCAAACTTCTTCGAAGAGGTACGGGTGTTACATCTTCATTTACTTCTTCAGTTTCTGGTTCAGGAAACTCAGTATCCTCAGGGAATTCAATGAGTTCCTTCAATTCATTCTTGTATTGACTCTTAAGGAAGTTAAGGAAGTCATCCTCTAGAAATTTTACATCTTTAGAGACGAATACCTTCTGAGTCTCAAGGTCATAAAGTTGGTATCCAATACCTTCCTTAACATACCCAATTAAGTATCACTCTCGAATGTGAGATTTTAGCTTACTTACGTCCACATATTTCACATGGACCAAGCAACCCCAAATCCTTAAGTATCTAACACTAGGTTTGGTTCCATATCAAAGCTCATGAGGAGTTTAAGGCACAAACTTGCTAGGAATCTTATTCAGGATATATGTTGCAGTCTATACTGCATATCTTCAGAAATTAAGTGGTAAATGTGCTTTACTCATCATTGAACGGACAATGTCCATGATGGTCCTATTGCATCTTTCAACAACACCAGTAAGTTGGGTAGTTCCTAAAGGAGTGAGATTGATGACTATTCCTCTCTCTTTAAGGTATTTCTTGAATTCATCTCAGAGGTATTCGCCACCTCGGCCAGATCAAATCTGTTTAATCTTCCTATCATTTGATTTTCAACCAAAGCCATGGACTCTTTGAACTTTTCAAAGATTTCAGATTTATGACGTAATAGAAAGATAAACCTGTATCGTGAATGGTCATCAATAAACGTCAAATAATATCGATATCCATTTCAGGTCGCGGTACTGAAGGGACCACATACATCAGCATGTATTAGATAAAGAATACCTTCGCATCTTGTAAGCTTGTTATGGAAAGGCATCCTAGTCATTTTACCTCGAATACAATGTTCACAGTTATGTAAAGTTTGGACCTGTAGAAAATCTAAAGGTCCAACCTTTATCAATCTATTGATCATGTGAACAGATAAATGACCAAACTTTGATGCCAAATCATGTTAGAATGATTTCCATTCTCCGTGGTTCTTTTAAGATTTTTATTAGTGGCAGTAACATTCATGAAATTTTCATCAATGCACAATTCATAGAGTCCATCAGAAGTTAGAATACCATCCACAATATATTTATCATAATGACTTATGACATGTTTATTACAGAATAAGAATGAATATCTATTTCTAACAAGCTTTAATATAGATATTAAGTTCCTGCCAACATCTGGAACAAAAAAACACTCTTTAAGTACTAGGAATCTTACACTAGATAATGATAATTTGCAGGTCTCAACGGCAATCGCTGCAACAGTTGTATCGGATCCCATCTAGATGAGTATCTCCTCTTCATCAAAATTCCTAGTTTCCTGAAATAGATGCAACAAATTGTATACATGAATAGAAGCACCAGAATCGATAATCCAACTACCTTCTCGTCCTACGAGAAAATTGATTTCAATGATGAAAGTAAATTTTATACATGTTGTACCTTTACCTTTATCTGCAGATTTCAGGTAATCTTGGCAGTTATGCTTCTAGTGCCCCAGCTTCTTGCAGTGATGGCAGGCATCGATTTTCTTCGAAGTTATCAGTGCAGAAGCATTAGAAGATGAGAGAATACCTTGACTATTCTTCTTCTTCTAGGTTGGACCCTTCCGAGACCCTTGCTTTGACCGTGCTTCCCTCTGACCTGTGCAGCCATTGCACTGCCAGAGGGATTCTCTTTCTTCATTACGTCTTCTGTAGACTTTAATGAAGTTATGAGAACAACATTAGATAATGTCAATTTATTCATGTGGTATGTTACCAAATAATTGGTGAAAGACTTACGGAGAGATAACAGAATGAAGTCAGACTGCATGTATACGTCCATCTCAGCCCCAAGAGTCTCCAGCTTTGAGAGGGAACTGTTGAACATGTCTTTCATAATGGTCTAAAATTATCATCACTGAAAAAGCGAAGATAGAGTGTCACTGAGGCTACCCACAAGAAACCCATATTCAGACAACAATTAACCCACAAACGAATATAGCAACGAAAAGCAAAATTAATGTGGAGTTAAAATTTATTATAACTCTACAAAATGTGTGTATAGGTGTAAGTATGTGTAGAGTATCGAACACATGGAGCAAATGTTTATATTTTCATGTGGGTTTTTATTATATATTTTTGGATTTTTATTTTTATTTATTTTTTTTAATTTTATAATTTTTATTTTATTTTTACTATTTTTTTATTTTTTATTTCCTTTTTCTTTTTAAATATATAATAAATATATATATGACTATAAAAGTACATTATATAGTGGAAAAATAAGGCTGCTCCTACCCCTATTTTTCCATAATTTTTTTTATTTTTTTACAAAATATTGCCATATATATTCATCTATATGTCCCTCCAATATGCCACTCAAATTTCGTCAGAAACAATGACTCATATGCCCTCCATCTAGAATAAGTAATTTTAACGGTCTAAACATTGCTGTAACCAGCATGTTCTAGATGGAGGGCATATGAGTCTCTATTTCTGATGAAATTCGAATGACATATAGGAGGGTTATATAGATGAATATAATGTTGATATTTTTTTGAAAAATAAAAAATGTCGAAAATGGGACGAGGGCAGCCATGGGACAATCTGTTGAACCCTTATACAATATAGGATATAATACTTATAATTATGAGTAAAAATAATAAAAAATTGCAAAATAAAATGTTTCTTGTATTTTTCATATTTTTCTATTATTTTTATGATTTTTCAGATTTTTTTCTAATTTTTGGTATTTTAAAATCTAAAATATCCTAAAACAAGGATTGAACAAATAGGGAGAATGTTTTAAGGTATTAAAAACATAAAATAAGTCCAAAATTCCTAAAGAAAATTCAGATACATAAATAAATATGTTGGATTTTTGAAGAATTGTTATAATTTTTATAAGGATTTTGGAGATTTTTAATTTTTAGTTGTTTTCGTTTTCTATTTTTAGGGAATTTTAGTCTGTAGTTATAAAATACAATAATAAACAAAATATAATTTTTTTCATAATTTTTCAAAAAGGTTTTATAATTTTTAGGTATTTTTAAAGTCAAATAGGGGTGACATGTGCTATTTTTGAATTTTAATAAATAAGAAATGTGCATAAAATGCAAAATAGAATAGCATGAAAGATCAAGCATCCATGTACAAAATCCTATTTTTGTATAAATTTTTGAAGCATGGAGGATATTTGTAAAAATTAATCAAACATGCATAAAAATGAATAAGCTGGCATGAGCATTTTTGCAAATGAATAAAAGTCAAGGGCTTTAATGCAAAATGCTCAAAAGTTTACAACTAATATTTACTTTTTTAAAATTAAACGACAATTACAAAAAGTGCAAGGTTATGCATGCAAATTGCCCACCTCGTATGGGGGTTCACGTGAGGTGAGCTAGCATGGACATGGATGCGAATACAAGAAAAGGTAAGGGGCTCCATGCAAAATAACTGCAATTATTTACACTTCAAATTATATTTACAGACTAAATATGAATAAAACAAAAATGATGTTTAGATATGCAATTACCCCACAAAAGGCGTGCACAGACGACTAGATTCGCATCACTTAAGCGATCAATGACCTTGATGACCGATAATGCTTCGACGATGCGCAGTCAAGATCAGATATATGACGCAATCGGGTAGGTGGGACTACACGCCATCGGACGATGTTGATGCAATCTGGAGCGTGGGCTCCATCATACAGTGTTGTGTCAACCCCCAAGAACAGGGAAGAACATGAACGTGTTCTCCCTTATTCCATCGATTCCTCGAGCTTCAAGGCTACTCACGCGATGCTATGGTGCTCTCCATGTTCCTGCTGACGATCCACATCGGATGGTGCCTACAGATGAGTCCAGGATCCAGCGACAGGGTCCTGTAGAGTTGATGAAGCTCAGGCGACCTGGGAATCACTCCTGGAGGGCTACTGGGTCTCAGACGACCCCTTCAGGACCTGTAGTTGGGTTAGAAAGGTTCGCTGGACTTCAGCGATTGGTCCTGGCTATTATTGGTGGAGGATCAGTTGGTGGTGATGGGGGAGGAGGAGCTCAAGAGAAGGGTGGTGGAAGAGCTCTGATGCTCTAGAGCGGAGGGGATCTGGGTGATCTGGATATTGCGAAAAGTGAAAAAGTGAGGGGGCTAGGTAGTGGAATGGTTGGCGTAGGTCAGAACAAGGAGGAACTGCGAGGAATGGTGGCCGGATCTCTAGAGCTCCGATGAGGTGAAATTGACTTTTTCTAAGCTAAAACTACAATTAAAACTTAAAATATAATGCAGAATCGAAAGACAAGAAGGAAAACTACATAGAAATTGAAGAAGCGCGGCTCGAACTTGGCTTGCACGTCAAGGAGCAGGACGGGTCGGAGATCCGTCGTGGGTCACCTCCTCTCCTCCTTTCTCTGCTCCAACACCGCAGGGGAATGCCTACTGTCACATTGTGTCACTCTTGACCGAGGGTTGAGGGAATTAGGCTTAAAAAGGGTCCAAACTAAGGCAAGAGGCAGGAGGTTTTATTTATAAACAGAGTGACGAACCCTTATTGACCGATGTATTACAAGGAATTAGGGAAATGTACAAAAGGTGTAGAGATTAGGGTGTGGATTAGAGTTGATGGACGTTGAATTTGGCATAAAGAATCGGGAAGTTGATGGTTCTAACGCAGCAGAGGCGCCAAAGGGTGCAGTTGATTAGAGGTCAATCAACGAACGATCCTGGTTGGTCCACGTGGACCAACCAGGAAAAGAGATGTTCTAAAATTATTTGTAAATTTAATAAAAATATCAAATAAATTAATTGATTTTTTATTATAAAATAAAAAATGTTTATTATTTTATGTAGTATTTATTTTTTATTTTTATTTATTTTTTAGAGTTAATTTATTGTAAGTTGTTATTTACAAGTAGAACTATAGGTATATTTTCTATATATGATGTATTTTATTTTTATTTTGTATTTGAAATTTTATTATTTTATACACAAAATTTATATATTTATCACCTATTTTAATATACTTAATTGTATTTTTATTTTATTTTTGATGTATTTTGTATACGTAAATGCATTTATTATATAGGTATATGCATAGTATATTCATTTGTGTATTCAAATATACTTATTTATTTTATTGCATTTTTGATGGATTTATTCTAGTCTAATTATGTACAAATGTTATAAATAATATTTATAAAATTAAAAAAATAAAAAATATGGAAAATATAAAGAATAATTAAAATGAATATTTTATTCATGTATATGTACAATAGAGGACAAAAACCTAACTTTTGCATCTTAACTCCAAATTAAATAAAGCTACCTTCACGAAATAGCCTATTAAAGTTATATACAATTAAATGTGATTTTGGTGAATTTTGAGTTCATATGGAAAAGATACATGTATAGGAAGTTGGGATTTTGGAATTTTCTTTTGAGTGTAGAATATACATTGTATATTATTTTCATGTGAAATTGATTTTGTATTTATATATATATTTTTATCTTCAACTTTCATGTACAAGATTTATTGATTTGATGAATAAATAATACAGAATAAAATAGGTTCCAAAAATAAATTATTGAAGAATTCAAAATTAGATTTTTGATTTGATTTTCTGTATAGTTTATCTGCCCTATCTCCCCCTACTTTATTCTTTGTAGACTAAGTCATCATGATGACTGAGTCTCAGGGGCTAGGATCATTCAGTGTCCTTGACATTTCATTCTTTTTCTTTTCTTTATTCTTTTATTTTAGCATTAATTACAGTATTATATATATTATTTATACAATAAATAATGAACATTATTTTGTACAAAATAATGTTAACAAGGGTTTAAAGGTCAAAATGAAAGAACAAAGGTGATGAAATGGAGATTCATCCGTAACCAAATATTTTGATCACATGCACTCGGACTGAAGTCACATCCTGCATTTTGCAGCGAATTAGTTCTTTCATGACATAATTACGCTGTGTGCGAATAACATCATCGAATATCTCCTTCAGACTATGCATTATATCATGACATTTATCTGTCTCCACATGTTGCTTCTGAAAAACATCGGAGAGAGATCCTAGAATATAGCATATGTCAATTGGATGATCTTCATCATATTTTTCATTGCACTTGATTTCTTCTGACGTCTTAGGGTTTGCATGCTTGTCATTAGATAACACATAAGATATATAATTTGCATGAAGGACAAGATCGAAATTGTGGATCCAATCTGATTAGTTTGGTCTGTTTAATTGGTTGACCTCTGATGAATCTCCATTTCATCACCTTTATTCTATCATTTTGGTCTTAAAAACTCTAGCTAAATGTATTTAAATAACATTATTTGTACAAATTAGCATTCATTATTTATTCCATTTATTGTATATAAAATACAATTTTTAATGCCAAAATTATAGAATAAAGAAAAGAAAAGAAAAAGAATAAAATATCAGAGGTATTTTATGACCGTAAACATTGAGACCTAGGCATCTTGATGATTGGGCCGACAAGGAATAAAGTAGGGTGAGATAAGGGCCAAAAATCCAATAAAAACCGCATTCTTTTATTTATCAATAATTCATTTTTGAGACCTATTTTATTCTTTATTTTCTATACCTCAAATAAAGAAACTTTGTACGTGAAAGTTGTAGATAAAAATAAAAATACAAAATTGATTTTAAGGTGTGAAAGTTAGGTTTTGGACCCCTATTGTATAGTATACATGAATAAAATATTCAATTTTATTTTTTATTTATAATATTTGTACGCATTTAGAATAGAATAAAACCATAAAGAAAACAAAAATAAAATAAGTATACAAGATACATAGATGAAATACCTATACTTATACTTATATATTATATACTTATATTTATTTAAGTGTGCATAATACATCAGAAAAATATAATATATATATATATATTTATGTATCTAGAAATAAGTTATAATTTTATAAATATGTAAATAATATAATAAAATCAAAAATATTAAATAAATTAAAATACTCAATATATAGATAAATATACCTATAAACACACTTGTAAAAAAGCAACTTGTAATAAATTAATCCCTTCGCCACTCAACCCTAATCCATGCTAACTAACTATTTTCCCCTAACTCTAACTTCTTATTCGATCTAAGGCTGTTGAAACCTCCTCGAAATCTCCTGCAACCACCACCACCTCCCCTTCAAAAACTCCATCGTCGCTTCGTGCGGCGGTTGTCCACCCCTTGTATGGAGCTTCCCTAGCTCTCCCCCCCCCTCTTCGTGATAGGAAGAGGGAGGAATTCGATCAACGACTGTTCGAGCTTCGTGATCGACTGATCACGTGACACGACGACTCGAGCTTCAAACGAAGCTCAGCCCAAGCCACACTCTTCTTCTACGATTCGTCTTCAAGTACAAGTTAGGTAATTAGGTTTTCTTCTTCAGTTCTTCAATTATTCCTTCCATATTGCCAGATCCATCTTCTTATCCAAGGTGTTTTCGGCCTTTACCATGGATCCTTGATCCACATGGAAGGTGTTGTCCTCCGTGCTTCTCTTTCTGTCGCGGATTTCACCTCGATCCATCTTCGTCGTTCATGGAAACGAAGAACCCATTAGGGCTCCTTCTCCTTCGCCCTGATACAACCCATCATTTCATCTCACGATCGCACACACCTACTTGTATTTGCCTCGGCTATGCTTTGCTAACACCTGCAGGTGTCGAAGACCTTCAATGGTCGGAGTTCGAAGGGGGGCTCCGATCTAGAGCTCCGCCTCTGAGGTATCTTTACCGTCACCAACTTCCAGCTGATGCTGGGCCTTCTCCGACTATGCTTTACCTTCGCGAACCTTCCATGGACGACTGCCGACCTTCAGACGAGCTCCAGGAGCACGGAGGAGGAGTGGGGCTCTCGCTGGAGCCCCACCTCATTGTCGTCTCTCAAGGCGGAGAAGATAAATCGAGAGCGTACAGGTGATGTTGGATCATGTCTAATTAGGCATGATCTAATGGCTAAAAAGAGGCCACGACACCTCGCCTGAGCCTGCAGCCTCGGACGATTCTAGACCACCTCATGAAGCACCAGGCACGGACACGTGGCCCAAGCCAGGTGGCTTCGTCCCGAACATAAGCCACGTGTACCTCACACGTGCAGCTTTGGGCCATTTGCAACCAGCTCCTATCGCCTTTCCGATATTTGCATAAATGCCCCCACGTAGGGGGCTCTCCATAAATTTAGGAGCTGATTTTTGTTAATTGCACTTTAGTCTCTATAAGGACCATTATGTGATGTTTGTGATATATATTTCACATGTTTTTATTACGTTTATGCCCCTGAAGTCAAACTCGGATAACTTGATCCTCGTTTATCCAATTAAGATGATTTCAGTGTTAATTTGTTCCTCATTTAATTATCTTTCATATGGGTTCATTAGTTCTCTGATTTAACATTCATTTTATGAGCAATTAATTAGATATGTTATAGATGCACTTAGTCATATGAAATGAAACTGGGCTCTTAATAAAGAGCTAAATTGGATCCATATCTTTATTATGATCATTGCCTAAGTTACACGAACATCCTAGGGCATATATTTGTGTGTATAATTATTCTATCATTTTGTTCATGGTAAGCATGAGTTTCTAACATGTATTTAAGCAATGTTTTTATCAATACATTCTATGTCATCCATGCATGTAATGTGATGCGCATTATATCATGCACTGCTTGTCTGCATTGTTTGTCTCTCTATTTTTGGCCTAGATAAATTAGTAATCTCTTAGTTTAGATTTATTAAACACCTTAATAATTGTATTATGGATCGTATCCTTTTTTTCGATCGTATCCTTTTTTTCGATCGTATCCTTTTTTTCGACCCTGAACTTCCCAGGTTTATAAATTAAAGCTAGGTCCTCTTCACATAGATATTTGACCTAGTTCTGTATAGTTTGCTAAGTGCCTGTGTTACGACGGATACAAATTAATCTATGCATTTAGCGAGTTATTAGACATGACAAGCACATCCACAAAAAGACTTTCGAGCCGGGTCAAAGGGTTTGGTTGTTTGATGTGAAATTAAAAATCATTCCAGACAAATTGAAGAGCAAATAGCCTAGGTCGTTTACAATGAAACATGTACGTGTCAATGGTAGCGTGATGATATCTAAAATGTTAGCTGACACATAACCTTTTGTAGTCAATGGACAGTTACTGAAGCCTTACTTAGAGCATGATACATTTCTGTTTATTGTTGACTCAATTCAAGTTGTATATGAAGACGAGATGAAAGCAACCACTTCCATAGTTTCAGACAGAGTAGAACACAATATTTTTGAGTGATCTTTTGTTTTCCTCTT
This sequence comes from Ottelia alismoides, assembly GCA_037367405.1. Classification (NCBI taxonomy): domain Eukaryota; kingdom Viridiplantae; phylum Streptophyta; class Magnoliopsida; order Alismatales; family Hydrocharitaceae; genus Ottelia; species Ottelia alismoides. Next base: position 403,828 of record JAZKJV010000023.1, read on the forward strand.
TTCTTCTTTCCTTCTTTTCGTTCTTTATTTTCTTTTTCTTCTGAAAAGGTGTCACCCCTTTCATCATTGCTATACTTAGGATGTACGTTGTCTTAAGTATAATGGGGTGTATACTCGGGTTGTTCATTCTCTGATCTCTCACATATCCCCTCAATTGTTGATGCTCTGTCTATACTTAGGGATATTTTACCCTAAGTATAGGGGGACATGTCGAGCCGATGATTTCATACATTCCCACCCTTGACTCTTTCTACCTTGTGTACAGTCTGCTACACTTAGGATTATTTCATCCTAAGTATAAGGAGGACGGTAAACTTCTCATTCGTTCATTCTTTAGTCATTGTAGTATACACTTATCTATACTCAATTTGAGTTATGTTTTCTCTTTTTGTGTATGATCTAGCTCAAGATAAGTATAGGGGCTCGTATATACTCCGTATATATTTTAGACATAACTCATACTTTCATATTTTCAATAAGTATTGCTAAAAAAAGATACTTGTATAAAATTCATTAAAACTCTTTGTATATACCGATTAATAAATCGGGTAAAAATGTATTGCAAAATGTTTGAAAAATGGTTTGAAAACTCTTTGAAAAATCTTTTGAAAACTATTTGAAAAATGTTTTGTAAAATATTTTAAACCTTTGTAAAATCGTTTTGTTTGTAAAAATTTATTTACTTTGTATGAAATAAATTGGTTTGAAAATCAATTTGCAAATGATTTGGAAAATGTTTGCAAAAACATTTTTGAAATATATACATATACTGTATAAAATTTTTTTGCAAAGTGATTTTCAAATTTTGTAAGTGTTTGTAAAAATTATTTGTCAAACTAGTTTGCAAAAATAAAGTTTTCAAAATATTTGCAAAAATCTTTTCAAATTATTTTAAAAACTATGTGCATAACTCAAGCAAATAAAAACTCTTTACAAAACCGTGTATATAAAAAACCTGTAAATTCCTAAAACTCAACTCTTGTAAATAACAAGAAGTACTCCCGTGTAAATATATGTACCTACCTCTTTCCCAAATTTTTTTATTTTGAAAAATCCCTAAAAAAATTGCAAAATAAAAATTGTAAAATTATTTGCAAAAACATTTTCAAAAATTACATAAAATTTTGCAAAACCTTTTTATTACGTCACAAAAGCATTTTCCTTGTATTGTGCATAGCATTCATATTTTTCGAGATAGTCTAGATAACTGAACAAGTCTAAATAAAGTATTAAGATTGAAGCTTGGAATAGACCTTAATACACTTAATTTCAGGGAACCCATTGATGATTGGAAATGGAGATATTTCAGGTCACCTTGACTTAATATTTTAGGTTCCATAAGACTATTTTCGTGAGTAAATTTAACGTGCCTAAATAGAACCTTTCATATCATCCGTAAGGCTCTTGAAATAGTGACTTGAATGGAAACCTCACACCTAACACCTAGCTCATCCCAGATGGATTGGTGAAAACTTTTGGAGTCTAAGTCGGGACGATGCAAGACTGCTTCGTCAAGGGTGGCTCAGGAACCATTCTTGGGGATTTGCCGACACCAGTATTCTAATCCACTTCATTTGGTAACAATGATATCTAAAGACTAGAGATGGATTAAGACAGAGCTTTGGACGAGGAATGGTCTATCGACACAACTTTCTCGAAGACCCCAAAAATGGGTGGAACAAAAAGATGATATATCCACCAGGGCACCAACAAGATTGCAAAAACTGTAAAAAGTCAAAGAAAAATATCCAAAGAAGTCGACAACCAAAAATTCCACAAAACTTTGAGCTTCAGAAAAAGCCTACTTCTTGGTGAAGAATCGGTTACACTTATCGACTTTACAAGGAAATGAAGACTAAACTGGTTCATTCCCACCTTTTTTCCCCTTCTTCTAAACTTCTACCTCATTCAGTTGTAAATACTGGGAGTACTTGACCTTATAAGGGAATATCTATCTCCACGAGGATGAGTTACCATAAGAGCAAACGCCACGGTAGTTCATTTGTTTTGTTTGGGGAGAGATGAACAATTTCACACACGTGGTTCTATTACTTCAAGTAGCAAGAGTATGTGACTGGGAGGATGGTTCTGTTCTGGCTGTGAATTTGACTGAATGATAGGAGTATGGAACCTAGGGGCTGTTGTGTCACACTTCTTGACTTCCATGTGGTTCTGTATACACCATTAATCCAAAGGCCTTCTCTGAGCTCAAAACTTTGATTTTGTTAAGACAAGTTTCAAATTCAACAAAAATTCCAAGTTCTTTTTTTTCTTTTCTGTACTTATTGCATAAGTGTTTGCTAGGGACTAGCAAAGGCAATTATAGGGGGGGATGATGAACCTCCATTTCATCACCATTATTCTATCATTTTGGCCTTAAAACCCCTAGCTAAATGCATGTAAGTAGCATTGTTTCGTACAAATTAACATTCATCATTTATTCCATTTATTGTATATAAAACATATTTTTAATGCCAAAATTATAGAATAAAGAAAAAAATGAAATGCCAAAGGTATTTTATGACCCTAAACCCCGAGACCTAGGCATCTTGATGATTGGGTCGACAAGGAATAAAGTAGGGGGAGATAAGGGACAAAATCCAATAAAAATCTCATTCTTTTATTCATCAATAATTCATTTTTGGGACCTATTTTATTCTTTATTTTCTATACCTCAAATAAAAAACTTTGTACATGAAAGTTGTAGATAAAAATACAAATAAAAATACAAAATTGATTTCATACAAAAATAATATATATTGTTTTTTAAATTCTAAATAAAAAGCCAAAACCCAAACTTTTTAGACCCATATCTCCTCCATATGAACTCAAAATGTACCAAAATCACCTTTAATTGTACATAACTTTTAATAAGCTATTTTAATGAAGGTGATTTCATTCAATTTAGAGTTGAGATGTGAAAGTTATGTTTTGGACTCCTATTGTATAGTATACCTGAATAAAATATTCATTTATTTATTATTTAAAATATTTGTGCATATTTAGAATAGAATAAAACCATAAAGAAAATACAAAAATAAAATAATTATACAAGATACAGAGATGATATACCTATACTTATACCTATATATTATATCTAGAAATAAATTATAATTTTATAAATTATTTAAATAAAATAATAAAATCAAAAATACAAAATAAAATAAAATACTCAATATATAGATAAATATACCTATAAACACACTTGTAAAAAGCAACTTGAAATAAATTAATCCTTAAAAATAAAGAAAAATCAGATTAAAATACTATATAAAATAATAAATATTTTTTTATGTTTTAACCAAAAATTAATAACTTCATTTGATATTTTATTCCTAATTATTTGTATTTTTCCAGCCTATTTTGTATGCCAGTGCACCCAAGTTGACCAATGGGGTGCGAGTCAGAGCTGACCTTCGTCAACTCCTCACCCCCAAGGTCCTTTGCGTCGGGTCTCTGACCTCCTCAATTTTGTGCCTCAATTATGACCTAATCTTGCATCTTCAGAGCTCGCATCCTTCTTTACTTTTCTTCCTCGTGCATTGGTCTTTCACACGGGGATGATTCCTCGACCTTTGATGCATTGGGTCGCGAGCTATACTTTGGTCAAGGTCACTTCCTACAAATAAATGCCTCGAGCCCTCATTCAGATTTGTTCCTTCTTCCACCTCAAACCCAAAAATCTAAGCCCCGAGTTGTGTTTCTGGGTGACAACAGGAGTGCGATCGGCTCCTTGGAAGCATGCTTTTGCGTAGAATCGAAGATGTCCACTGCTCACCGCCATGCTTCACCGGAGCTCCACTCCAGGCGGACTCCATCAGGTAAGCTTCTATCTTCTTAGTTTTTCTTGTTCCTTAGTTTAGCAGTAGGTTAGTGCTGCCTTTTATTTTGCTTGATTTCATAACATTTGTCGTATTTTCCTAACTTTCCCCTCACCGGAGCTCCAGCTCCACCACCTCGTTCCACTGTACCTGATTGTTCTCCGCCTCACCTTTTGACTCATCTCGTTCCCCTATCACCTTTGAGCATCCCAACCAACCCTGTCCATCTCGAGCCTGCAAGGATCGAGCATTCAGGTCTTCTCCTCTATCGCCTCGTCGGAGAACTCTGTTCCACCGCACCTAGCGCCCGTTTCGATCATCGAAGCCAACCTTGGCTTCGTCTTTTTGCTGTGAATCCTTTCCTACAGGTGACGAAGAGAAAAGCCCCTTCGCAGCGGCTTTCGATGCAGAAGCACTCGCCCCAGGTCCAGGCCCTTCGTCGGATGCCTCCACGAGGATCATGGCCTTTTTGAGGAGCTCATCCGAAGCGGAACACCTCCAAGAGCCCATCGAATGTCTTAGGAGCAAAGAAGATTGCTAGAGCTATCCGAGAGAATGGATTCAAGTTCAGCCTCTCGTTGTTCTTAAGTTGTTCTTCCCGATCATCCCTCAGTCGTCCGATCGTGCCTCGATTCCAGACGTAGCAGCCATCGACCGATCCTCTCGCTCCAGCACCGTCAGATTAGCAATGAGATCTAATCTCAGTGCTCTATCATCGAAGGGGTATCGGCCGCTCGATAGTTGCCACGTGGATAACTTTAGATCTCCCATCGAAGGGGGATCACGCACCTTAGGGGGTAAATTACATCCCATACCCCTACTTTTGTAGCTTTATTATTTAGTCCTAGAATTTGTTTTCATAGTTTGATATTTTTTGTAAAATTTGCAGGTCAGACCCTAAGCTTTTCTCTATTTGCAATTTGGTCTTGTCCAGCTCACCTCATGTGATGTCCCATGTGCGGTGGTCATTTTGCATGGATAACCTTGCACATTTTTGTATTTAAGTTTAGTTTATAAACTTCTGTTGACATATTAAAAACTTTTGGATATTTGCATTTTAGCCATCGCCTTGTTTATTTGCATTATACCCTTGCTAGTTCATCAATTTTTATGATTATTTCCTTATTTATTAAAAATATCATCCATGCTCCAAAAATATTTAAAAAAATATGGTTAAGTGTCTGCTAGAATCTAAATTCATGCTATATTTTTATTTTTCATTTTAGGCACTTTTAATATTTATTAAAAATAAAAAAGAGCACATTTTAGCCCGGTTTGACTTATAAAATACCAAAAAAAATATAAACATTTTGAAAAATTCTAAAAAAATGTATTTTGTTTATTCTAGTTTTTTAACTCTAGATCAAAAATTCCTAAATATTGAAAAAAGAAAACTCATAAAAATAAAAAAGCTCCAAAATCCTTTATAAAAATATAAAAAATCCCCCAAAACTCCAAAAATATTCATTTTTCCTCACAAGTACGCGTTAAATTCATATTTTAATAATTAGAGTAAAACTTGACTTACTCATGTTATTCTTTCCTCAAAAATGAATCCGAGCAGTACACTCGAGTTATGCTGGGAGGGAGCATTTCCTTGACATGCAAGGAACTAATTAGTAAATCAAGCCAGCATACCCGGACTAGACAACTTCACCATTCTGATTGAGAATAATACAAAATAATGCCAATGTACTTGCGGTTCTACTAATCAATTTTGATGATCAACATTATACTCTACAATAATCTCTCGGAATATTAGTCATCTAAAAACAATTTTGAGATCCAAAAAATTCTAAGCATATCAAGCAACCATGTTTTTCATGTAAAAGTTGTCCAATAACTATTGTAGGATAAACTAGAGTTTTCATGAAACATTCATTCAATGGCCAATGATGTGTAATCAATTATTTTCATAATTATTAGGCATCACAATTAATCAAGACAGTTTCATACTTTACATGATTTTCATTGAATAAAAAACACATTAAGCAAAGAGATTTGATGATCTAATCATCTTTCGACTCATCTCCACTAAATACGGAATATATAGGGCAAACAGAGTCGAAATCGTGCAAAATAAAATCGAGTGGTTTGATGATTTTATTCTCTACTTAATGCAAGTGTTTATTTTATATTTCACAAGTTAAAATAGTAAGAAAAAATAACTGTCTTACATATTTGTGAATACATGCAAAAAAAATTTCATGGCAAGAACTCTTCGAATCATATTCATGCACTTTTGATATCAAAAATAGGTTATTATTTTTGGGATATAGTTATACATTATAAATACATTCTAATAATAAAAAAACATGTCCAAAAAATGCAGAAACAGTATGGTTTTATTATAGCAAAAAACAATTCAAATCTTGCATCTAATGCAACAACAATGATTCCTACACATCCGAATTATAAACCTCAATCACCTAGGGTTTTGGATCATATCCAAGATCTCGACCAAGGATCTAATACCATTTGAAGGTTATGGAAAGGACCTTAAGCGCATCAGGAAGCGTGAAGATTGCATCATACACAATTGGGAGTGACTAGACACACTAGTTGCTTGGAACTACAGAATTTTGAAAAATTTTAAAGCGATGAAATCACATGATCCAAGAACACTTCTTGGATCATTTCATCTAAACCACAAAGTAGATATAGGAATACCTCTTGAAGCATGGTTGCGATCGTAGTCTCTAAATGAAGAGACCGCCTATCTCAAGTCCGACCTGACGGAGGAGACGCTTGCGAGCACATTGATGAAACACATCCTTCTCGCAATGCAATATATTGATCTGAGTGACAAATCTCCTGATTTCATCACACGAAATCCAAGGTCTTCTTCGCGTACTAGAAGCATCGAGGAAGACGAAGACCCATGAGCGGTTGAAGCGGCAACACGATGACGTAGTGACGACGACGATCCTCTCTAGATCACAAAGTAGACGGTCACTTGGAGAGAGAGAGAGATGGTGTGTATGATGATGAGAAAGAGAGAGAGAGAGAGAGCTTGAAATTAGTAAATTGTAAATTTGTGAAATATCAATCATGCCATTGGAAATTTGTGAATCATATTTACAACTCAAAATAAAATGTAAATTACATTTTCAATTAATTGTCCAATGTAAATTCAATTCACATCAACATATAAATAGTAAATGTTATTTACAAATAGCTCTCTCTTATATATTATAAATCATATTTATAATATATATGATTAATATGAATAGTACTATCCACATTATTCATATCCATAATAATTAAATCATATTTAATTATATTGGATCATCATTCTCATGCATCTAAATAATATAAATCAAATTCATGTTATTCATGATAATTAAATTACATTTAATTATCAATTTCTCAATACTTGGATGCACATTTATCAATGGGATTATTCTTGAACTCTTTTAAGAATAATGTGCTTTCTCCGCAGATACTTGGAGATAAGTACACGACGATTGTACATTCCATGTATATTGACTTGAATATTGAGATCACATCTCAAATCATCTAACTTGTATTCGTATCCTTATTTGATAACTTGTACGATTTTTATTTGAATCATATGCCAGAAATCATTTGCAAAAAATCATATTAATGCATCTATTTATAAAAAAAATAAATTTCAAATTCAATATAATCGTTTAATTTGATTCCGTGATCTTTGACTTTATAATAGATTGGTGGAGTTCTTTAAATTTAATTTAATTATGTAATCTTCAATTATCTTTTATCTTACATCTATCCATACTGTCAGTTTCGAGGTATAACTCAAATGGCTATGGTTGTTGATTAGTATGCTATAAAGTACAAACATCAGAGAGCATATTATCGAGCAGGAATACATAAGAATGGAAATTCTAATCCATAATCATCTGAACTTGATTGAATTTATAAATTTGAGGAATTGGATACAAAGTTAAGAATCTGTTAAGATTGGATTGACATGAAATTAAGCTAAAATCTGATATAATCAAATCGATATATATGTACTCCTGGTCTAGACCACCACGTGTATATACAATCCAACTCTCTATCAAGAACGAGCCACAGGTGGGTCCAGTATATATCTTAGACAGGGCATGGTCCCTCCTTGATTATGATATTTCACTTGTATGTGTAATGCTTATAATTTTTGATACGTCCCTCCTTAATTGTAAATATAACTTTCTATAAACAATAACATGAATCCAGTCAATGGTCTAGCATTAGAGTCTCTTTGTGATGTTATGGAGCAAGGTTCGAATCATGTACATACATTTTCATTCTCTAAAAAAATGATTTCTACTCAATTTTAAAATATTCAAATTATTGGTATGATGTGATATAAATTAGATTTGAGCTCATTTATCTCTCTCATTATTTATAGATCTTTTTGTAGAAGAAATAATTTCTATTGTTCCCTTTTAGATATGAACTTTTTATATTAAAGTTTTTTTTAAAAAATCATCACTAAAAACTTTAATTTATTTGCAAATCCAACCTTATTGATATATCTAAATAAGGCTCAAAATGTGAGCTTGTCAAAATTTATAAATATCATTCGAAATATTTAACTCTATTTAAAAAGTATTGTTGAAAAATAATAATATTTTTCCAATATTTAACCATAAATAATAGATGTATACTTGGACCATCCTTGATGAAGTTGCTGGTCCCGCCGCTGGCAATAGTACACACTAGGCCATTGCAACAAAATCACTCATTTCCTTCTCTATTGCCCGCTACTTGGTCACTTGCTTGCTCTCTTATTTTCCCCACTTGTTTTCTTCACTGTGTTGCTTTCTTCACTTTTTTGTGTTTCTTTCTCTCATGCCTCCGCAAAATGTATCACATCCCTATACATACTTGTGTACCAATGTACTCGAAGGGTACAGAATTGTCCGTAATATTTAATGTTGAAAGCACTCGAGAAAATTCTAGAAAATTAAAGTTTAATCATCTTAAGAACTCCAGAAAATCTATTGCCCTTTTTAATTCAAGAGTTACAGAATCTAAGAAAATATAAAATAACTCGGACTCTACCACTCCCTCAAAGGTAAAGTTATTTAATGTTGAAAGCACTCGAGAAAATTCTAGAAAATTAAAGTTTAATCATCTTAAGAACTCCAGAAAATCTATTGCCCTTTTTAATTCAAGAGTTACAGAATCTAAGAAAATATAAAATAACTCGGACTCTACCACTCCCTCAAAGGTAAAGTTAACCTAGAATATATTTGAATAATATATTGATCGATCAATGTACCTTCTATCAGAGAAATATCTAACGTTCCAACGTCCTTAATCATTGATTCCTGAAACAAAGTAAGATTACCACGAAAAGGACTCTGACGTTTTGGCATAATAAACCTTACACTACATGTATATAACGTGCAGCACAGTACATGTTTATATAACCACTATTTTTATACGACTTTTCTCCCAATAATTGGAAATCAATCCCACTCCAACTATTTAAATAGGGAGATTCCTATATGGTATTATTCCATTCCAATTCTCCCATTTAAAGCTACAGCAAGTTGATAAGGTAATGTCATGCACGAATAAGAACTAAGGATGAAAATGGTCGGATGCGGATATGAATATTTGTATAATCATATCATTATCCATTTTAAAATATGAATACGAATGTGGATACGAATATTGACGGATGTGAAAAATGTGTTACCATATCCTTAAAAACGAATACGAATGTAAACGAATACGAATCGGATACAAATAATAACACAAAATTTTAATAGATTAACTAAAATATACATGTTTAGGATAGTTTACACATAAAATAAATATACCGGATATAGTAATTTCATAACAATTATATCAACAATGGTGAATTCAATCATAAAATATTATTACACACAGTTATGAATAAATCTATTACTATACTTATGTACGAAAATGAATATAAGAGTACGAATGCGAATATTAACGAATGTCAAAGTGATATCCATATCCACATCTATTTTAAAATAAATACGAAAACGGATGTTAAAATATGTGTAAAACGAATACAAAAACGGATCGGATACGAATATATTCACATTCGTTTTCATCCCTAACAAGAACAGCTCCAAAATCAATTGAGCTCGGAATCGGATCTTTCGGAGAAGATCCGATTAACCATTTATTATATAATTATACCCCGTTCTTATTGGAGCTCAACTAATTGGCTCCGATGGAGTTTGAAATGCCTAATGGGGTTTTAAATATCTTCCAGCAATATCTGAGACCAATAGGCGTGGAGATCCACGTCCACTTGCACGTTTGTTTTGGCACAAAGCCATTGTGATGTTATTCGTTTAGTTTTAATTTAATTATTATCGCAGTCCCCACCTAAATAAACGTGATCCCCACGACAAACTTCCAGTTAATTGCTTTGTTATTGGTACTTGATATATAATTAAAGGTCCGGAATTGCCGCAGTGGAAATTTCTGGGGGTGAAAAGAAAAGATTTTCACGTGAAAAACACCCATTTAGCAAATGCTCCACGCATTCACATACGTCACATGTTCGTCCTCTGTCACCTCCGAGAAATTTAGTGGAGCTTTTGCAGGGAACACCTCGTGGTTATACAATAATTTTACTCCAGATACATACTATAGAAATGCAAGCAATATATTAATTAATTTAATGATGAACGAAGTTGTTTTTCCCTCCATCAAGAAAATTTCAAAAATATTTCGTAAAAATGATATAAATTAGAGCTACTAATTGAATTGAAATGTACCGAGCGAATCTATGTTCGAGTTCGATTTCATATGTAAATTTGAAAATCTGAGTTCGATTCCATAAAGATTAAAAAAACATGCTCAGCTTCATTAAAAAATGAGCATTTGAGTTTCTTTCATATTAGTTCGCTAATGGTTTGACTTAATTCAAACTTTTTAGATGAAAAATTTCGAAAATGGATTTCAATTGTAAGGCTCGATAAGCATTAAAATGAGAACTATTCAAGTTAAAGTGGTGCGAAGTAAATCTATTAATGCCATTATGTATTCAACCTCAAAACTTCTCGTGTGTACAAATATAAAGTCACACACACGAACATAATTGAACGAACATATAAATATAAAGTTATATACACGAACATAATTGAAAGAACGTATAAATATAAAGTTACACACACATTATTGAACGAATATATCTTATATTAATGTTGGATTTGTTAAGATATCGGATTAAAGTTTGAAATTCATATTCAGTTCATTTGAATCGAACGAATTTTTTTAGCTATTATCAAACAAACTATAAGCTAAATGATTAATTTTTAGGGAAGTTATTAAAAAAAGTATTGCAGGGGCTTATAGGAAATTGACTCGGAAAAAATGCAAAGAACGAGCAAAGAGATGGGCGCCATATTTATTAAATACCATTCACGTTCTCCGCCTCTCGACGAGGCACGTGCTTTCTCGCTGGTCTGTGCCGAACAGCACGCCATCGCCACGTGTCGATGTGTGATGGTCGTCACGTGCTGGAGGGTTGCGCCGTTACTGTTTGCGTTTCGATGGCATCGCGAGCTCACGCGGTCAGATATGTTCCCAATCGGAGGGGACCTGAATGGACGGTCAGGATCGCCACAGAGGCGGAAAGCTCTGCGGCTCGGCTTCACGCGTCGTTTTCGGCTTAAATCCGAAAGGATACTTCAAAAGGCCTTAATTGTTATTATTTTATGCGAATAATACGTGTTTAATTATTAAACGAATTATTTGATCGGATTGTCTGTTATTTTTTATGGCTACTTCGCAAAGATGTTTGGTATGCTGATGGGAATATGCGATGAACATGAAAGGAATAAATGGTTATTATCTTTTGACAGTTTATAGAAGAATGTTTTGAGATTCTTTTTAAAAAAAATATCAATTATTCATAATAAAAAATAGATATCAAGATTTCTTAGTTAAATTGACATATTTTGACACTTCATGCTAGAAATAGATTGCGAAGTTTATATTACTCGATTGATACTACCTTCATCTCTAAGGAAGATACGATGAAATGTTCGACTCCTACCGAAAGGATCCTCAGATTTAAGGTTTGAAATAAATTTACTCTGTATTAAATCCTATCAAAAGATTTATATCGTGGATACATTTACTTTGTATTATGTAAATTTCTTTTTGATGTGATTTTAATTTTTAATTTTTTTCTTAGTTTTGTATTCTATATATAAAATAAAAGCCAAAGTTAATAAGTATATTAAAATCTTAAGATAAAAAAATACACCAATGTTGCACATATTCCTATTTATCGTTACACTAAGATTAAAAATGAAAATTAAATAAAAATATATTTATGCATCTAATTTATAGATAGAAATCGATAAAATTTACAATAATTAAGTTTTTTTCTAAAAATAATAAAATAAAAATGATTTTATGTTTAGTACATGTATAGAATACTTGTAATCCATTTAAATTCATATTATACTCACACCAACTTATTTATGCTAACCCATTATATCATAAAAAAGGCGATTTAATTATCCTTAATTTTCATTTTATTATTTTTTATTTATCGCAATATATTATTTATTCTTTATTCTTCATGCGGCTCAAAGAATAGTGTGAATATGGAGTAACTTTACATAGAGTGGCTCAATTTCTAATGCACCATGCGAGGAGGTATATTAGTGCATAAGGTAAAACACACTATCTGAAAGGTTCAATGGACAAGGTATACTAGCAACATGTTTCGACCTTTTCGTTGATGTATTTTTCTAATATCTTTAACACGTGGAGGATAAAAACATTGGTTTTTTTCATTTCTATACTAACTTTAGCCCCTCTGATAATCGAGATTTTTCGCGAGTTTAAAATATAAAAATACATCTCACATAGGGAGGAGAAGCAATCGTTGTGGCGACCCACAAGAATCCCAATTAATCAGCAATTAACCCACAACAAGTAATCAAGAAATGAAAAGCAGATGTGGAGTTAAAATTTATTTTATTTAACTCTACAAAATGTATGTATAGTGCAAGTATGTAGAGTGTCAAACACATGGAGAAAACAACTAGATTGGGGCAATGAAGCTCAAAATGTGATTGTGAATTATTTATCTATATTTTTAGGTAGGTTTTTTTATTTTTTATTTTTAATTTTATAATTTATATTTTGATTTTTAATTTTCTGTTTTTATATTTTCTTTTTATATTTTTATATTTTTATATTTTTCTTTTCTTTTATTACATAAACAAAGTTATTCATAGAATGTATATACAATATAGACTAATATATATACTAATAAAAATAATCAAAATAAGATAAATAAAATATTTTTTTACTATTTTTGTGATTTATTAGGAATTTTTGCTAATTTATATATATTTTCAAGTGAAAAATGCCCTAAAATAGGGAATAATTAAATAAACAAATTTAAAATGGAGATTAAAAATAGAAACCAGAATTAAAAACTTCTCCAAAATAATTTTAAAATAAAGATTATAATATATATAATTCAGAAAAATAAATAGATTTTTGGATTCTTAATAATGTTATACATTTTATGAAGATTTTAGGGGTTTTTTAATTTTTTAGAGTTTTCTTTTGTATTTTTAAATGATTTTTGATCTGAAGGTTAAAAATACACAAATTCACAAAATCTTTTTTTGGGGAATTTTTTAAAATGTTTTTGTAATTTTTATGGGTTTTCTATTGCAAACTAGGACAAATAGAGATGTTTTTTTATTTTTAATAAATAAATGCTTCAAATTACAAAATAAAAATATGTTCTTAAAACTAGTGATAAGCGCAGATTATCGAGGGTCTAAATACGTCGCTGTGGTGACCCACAAATAAAATGCGGTTTATCAACAATTAACCCACACTAAGATCAATAAATTAGAAACAATGTGGAGTTAAAATTTATTTTTAACTCTGCACAAATGATGTAAAGGGCAAGTATGCAGAGAGTTCGAACACAGGGAACAAACAGTGTAGCTCAAGCAAAAATGCTAAAGTGTGTGTGAGTGTGTGATGTGTCTACACTAAGCAAGAGAACAAAGCAATTTTTTTGTGGGTTTTTTTTGAATTTTTAAATTTTTTTTTTAATTTTTAATTTTGTATTTGATTTTTTTAATTTTCTGATTTTTATATTTTATATTTTATATTTTATATTTTCTTTTTTTTTCCAATATTGGAAATGTAATACAAGGCTAGGTAAAATATTAATAAAAATGCACAAAAATACTCAAAAATCCAGAAAGGAAATGTTTTTGGTCTTTTTAATATTTTTCACTGTTTTTGTGATTTTTGGGAATTTTTCAAGGTGTTTTTGATATTTTTAAAAGCTGAAATAAGAGAAAACAGTGCAAACAAGGCTGGCTGTGAGTAAAATGGAATCTGAAAATACCAACCAGTAGCAAAAATATTTCACACTATTTTTCAAATAAGAAGGACAAAATAAGGGATAAACAGAAGCTAAGTTTGTATTTTTTTGATTTTTCTACTATTATATATATTTTTTTGAAGTTTTTGAGTGTTTTTAAATTTTTAGTGTTTTTCTTTTGAGATTTTTAATGATTTTTGGACTGACACTAAAATAGGATAAAATAGACACTATGTGAATTTTTGGGAATTTTTGGAGGTGTTTTGATATTTTTTTGGTATTTTCTAAGCTAGACAGTGCACAAAATGAGAGTTTTTGATTTTTAATAAATAGGAAAATAAAATAAAATCAAAAACTAAATAGGTGGCGTGAAAGTATAGGTGCACAGGAGCTTAAGTCTATTTTTGTGGGATTTTTGGACTTAAAATGATATTTTAAACAATTAGAACAAGAGTCCCAACATTAAACAGTCCTGGCAAGGGCATAAATGCAATTTTTAAAACTTCCAGGGGCATACATGCAATTTTCCACAAAAATATACACTTTATATTCAATTTTTGGCACTAAAAGATAATTAACAAAACCGCCTGGGCCTCCTGGCAATTTACCCACCAGGGCGCGTGACTTGCACGCGCCTGGGAGGGACCAAAATGTAATATAGCAAAAACCTGGGGGCCTACTTACAAAATAACCAGAAATATTACACTTAATGCCAAAGTCTTGGTACTAAAACTAAATACACAAACAACCGAGGGTTCCTCTGCAAAATGCCCACCCCCTCACGTGAACTGGTCACGTGAGGTGACGTGGCGAGGACCTAACTGCAAATAAAGAAAGTTCGAGGGTCTTTTTGCAAATATTACAAAACTTTTACACTACAGATACAAATTTAAGTACTAAATATTAAATACAAAAATGGCGAGGGGTGGAATGCAAAATACCCTCGCCCGGGCGCTCTGATGAGGACGCGTGGCACGCATCCAACGACTGGGCGACGAGGCGCGATCCAACGGCTGGATGCGCTCCACTTATCCACGTGGCGTGTCCTGAGCGGCCGATGACGGTTGGGCGTGTGCGGCTGAGATTAGATCCTCCCTGGTTGATCTGACGGTCGAGGCGAAGGAGAATCCAACGGCCCACACGCGAACTGGAGCTGCGGCTCGATCGTGCGGTGGAGACGCAAGGAGGAAGAACGGGGAAGAAGGCCGGCGACGGCGAACTTCCCCGACTCCGATCTTGCTCCTCCGGCGGTGGATGGGCTCCAAAATGGAGCTGCAAGCTCCTGGAAGGTCCCTCTTCTGATTGGACGGCTCGGATTCGCCGGAGAGGCGTCGAAGCGCGGGCGCAAAGGCGACGGAGCTCCAAGCTCCAGGTATCTCCGGCGAAGGCGCAAAATCGCCCTCCAGGTGCTTTCAATGCTCTTGGACCTGCAAAAAGAGGTGAGAAGGCCCAGGGCAAATTGCCTGGGCCTCGCGGGGACCTAGTCGAAGTGCGAGGGGGAGTGGTCGATGGTGGCCGGAGTTGCGCTCCGGCGATGATGCTTGAATGGGCGAGATGAGCGATGAAACTTAGAGATTTTTTTAGGGTTTTCGAAGATTAAGCTAACAGGAACCTAAGGGGATAAACAAGAAGGTGGGGCGAGCCCTCAATGGCCGGAGCCAGAGGAAAAAGGGGTACCTCGACGCCGGCACTTGGCGGAGGTGGTGGAGCTTCCCTCGACTTCGCGCGCCTCAGCTGAAGGGCCGGCGGTGGAGCTGTCACCTCCACGGAGCTCAGGAGCACAAGAGAGACGTTGAAGGGTGGACCAAGGGGACTCGAATTCAAAAGGAAAGAGGGGGGTCGGTTATATGTGGTTTGACCCGAGGTGGAAGAGGTCCAAAGACCAAGATTTCTGGGGCGATGCAGTGATCCACAATCCAATGTAAGATATGGGCGGGCTTCCTCGATTATCTATGATCAAAAGTCAAGAAGGCGCTAGCACGAAATGAGGTGCCTAGCGCCCTCGAAAAATCCGAGAAATCGACCCAAAAATATGCTTCTGACACGGCTACAGGGGGAAGGTCAGACTGTTGACCGAGGTCAACAGTCCTGGCCTCCTGGTTGGTCCACGTGGACCAACCAGGAAAAACCCTGAATTAATGTTTTATTAATTCAATTTAAAATAATAAAAGGCCGAATTAAATAAAAGTTATAAAATAAAAAATGTTCAAAATTTTATGTAGTATTTTCTTCTGATTTTTATTTATTTTTATGACTTGTATTTTATAAGTTGCCTTTTTAACCCTATATAGGTATAATACCTATGTATTTTGATATTTTATTTTTATTTAGGTATTTTATTTCTTTATTATTTTTATTTAGTATTTTATAAAATTATAACATACTTTTATATACACATATATATTTTTATTTTATTTTTCTGATATGTTTTGTATATTTAATTAAAATACAAGTATATTTTGTATAGGTATATGTATAGGTACTGTACCTATGTATTGAATATACAACTATTTTTATTTTTATTTTTCTTTGCATTTTATTTCAATTCTAATGCACATGTACAGTATAAGTAATATTTACAAAATTATAAAAATATAAATATGAATAAATAATGAATAAAGAATAAATTGAATATTTTATTCAGTACAAGTATACAACAGGGGTCCAAAACTCAACTTTTAAACCGTAGCTCCGCCAAATGCGAAACCACCACTATTGGATAGATTATTTTATTCTATATACAATTAAAGGTGAGTTTGATGCATTTGGAGTTGTCGTTCGTGAGATACGGGTCTGGGAAGTTGGGATTTTGGATTCTTATTCAGACCAGAACTTTATGTCTGTACATTCTTTTTCTGTGAAATCAATTTTGTCTTTTTCTTTATAAAATTACCTACAACTTTCATGTACAAAGTTTCTTTATTTGATGTGTAAAAAGTGGAACCAAAAATAGGTCCCAAAATGAATAAAGAATGAATAGGTTGTACAGGTATTTTGACTGTGTTTTTGGCCTTATCTCCCCCTACTTTATTCCTTGTCGACCTATTCATCAAGATGCCTAGGTCTCGGGGGTTTTGGGTCATAAAATATTTACAATATTTTATTCTTTTTCTTTTCTTTATTTATTCTATAATTTTGGCCTTAATTACAGTAATTTACACACTGTTGAGATGCACATGCATGAATGCTAAGATGCTCTATTTAAGGGTATTTACAGGCATTTGCTAGGGTTTTTGGTGCCAAAATGATAGAATAAAGATGATGAAATGTGGATTCATCATCCCCCTATACTTTACCTTTGCTAGTCCCTAGCAAACACTTATGCAATAAGTGCAAAAGAAAAGAAAAGAAAAGAAAAAGAAGAACTTGGATTTAATTCGATTATCAAACTTGTCTTCGCAAAATCAAAGTTTGGAGCTTAAGTCGGACCTTTGGAATTTTAGTGCGGGCGGAACCTTAGTGAGAACCGTGTCTGAAATCCAACAGTCCCTGAGAATCCCAAAACTCTGTCCAAGTCTCCTCAATAGCCAGGTCAGAAATACTTCAACTCATACGCAAACTCTTACGACTATGAATCTGACTTGTACAGTGTAAGTGATGGTGGCTCTCCCCAACTAGAATGACAAAGAGACTGACTTCTCCAGTACGACAACCCAATGATTCCCCAATCCAGCAACTCCATCCTCGAGGAGCGGGGTATTCCCTTCTAAGTTCAAGTGGCAACCAGCTCAAGAGGAGGGGGTAAAGAGAAGAATGGACGGTAGCCAGTGTAGCTACCTATCCTTGGATGCAAGACCAGTGTAGTCAAGTCATCCTGCTGCAGGCTCACATGATATGACTTTGGAACTCAAGCTTGCTTATTGACTTTGTACATACTTGCAGGCTTTTTATTCTTGTACATGCCTGAACACATTTTTTTTTGAATACTATATACAGCAGCATTTACATAAGGAGTTTTTCCTCTTGAGCCAGTAGACTATCCCTCTTTTGAAGCTTTATCGCAACCCATAGCCTCCTGTCTTTAGACTTCCTAATCACTGGATGGGTTGGGGTGCACTTCCCTCCCTAGAGGAGGACAAATGTTTCCACTTGTGTGCGTCTCGTACCGGCAAATCCAATCCCCTCACCACTCCAACTGAGTTGAGCCATGTGAAAGGTGCAGGTGTCCAAGTAAGGTCATTATCAACAAGAGTCGTGCGTGTGCTCCGAAATACTCTACTTAGGCAGTCAAGAATCCATTGAACCAAGTCTCGTGATCCTCAAAGAATTAAGTCAACTAGACCTGAAGTACCTCAAACCCAGTTCCTATAAGGTTCCTGTTATTAGGTAGATTTTAAGGTCCAATCAAGCTCCAATCTCCGGATTTTACTTAGACTCGTTCAACTATCAAACTCAATCCGAAAAATGCGAATGCTATGCAATGCAATGCAGAAAATATTTTTGTGATGCAATTTTCAAAGATTTTGAACTTTTTATGGATTTTTGAAAAGATGATGCATGCAGATGCAAATGCATTTTTTTTTGTATTTTTCAAACAGATTTTTCAAATGTTTTTGGATTTTAATTTTTGCAAATGTTTTTGGGGATTTTTGAAAACAAAAAGATTTTGGCCGAAAACTAGGTTAAAATATGTACACGGGAGTGCTTCTTATATTTACAAGAAGTGGATTTTAGAATTTACAAGGGTAAGTGGTCAATTTTATACATATATACATATTGGATTTTTGGTGTGATGTGAATATTCCTCAAACTCATTTGACACAAGCTTTTCACACAATTTTTGAAAACTATAGTCCAAAATAGTTTTTACAAACATTTGACACACATTTGAAAATCATTTTGCAAAGGCTTTTTCAAACAGTATATATAGGTTTTTCAAATCATTTTTGCAACCATTTTTCAAACCATTTGCAAATCATTTTTCAAACATTTTTATTTCACACAAAGAAAAGAAATTTTGCAATCCACACAATTTCACACAGGTTGAAAACACGAAACAAAATATTTTCAAAATAGTTTTCAAATAAATGTTCACGAGGATTTTCAAACTATTTTTCAAACATTTTGCAAAAAACATTTTCACCTGATTTATTAATCAGTAAATACAAAAAGAATTTGAGGAATAACCACATCATTTTATTAAGACTTTTTAATGAATTTTAAAGAATTTTTAGCCATATTATTAGGAAAATACGAAAGTACGAGTTATGGCTAAAGTATATACGCAGTATATACGACCCCCCTATACTTAGCTTGAGCTATGTCCTCATAGATCGGAGAGAAAAGAGAAGACATAACTCGTACTAAGTATAGACAAGTCTAAAGAATAAAGAAATAAATGAATGAATCAATAAATGAGAAGTTGACCGTCCCCCCTATACTTAGGATCAAATAATCCTAAGTATAGCAGACTGTACACAACGCAGGGAGGGTCAAGGGTGGGAATGAACAGATCGTACTCAGATTGTCTCCCCCTATACTTAGGGTAAGATATCCCTAAGTATAGACAAGATGAGGAGACAATGGAGAGGATCGAAAAGAATAGAATCACTCGGGGTGCCAACCCCCCTATACTTAGGACAAAGTACGTCCTAAGTATGGAAAACTGTCTACAAGGGCGGCACCTTTTTGATAGATAAAGAAAATAGAAAAGGAAAAGAAGAAAAGAAGAGAATAGTTCAACAGAAAACAGAGTGATATAAACAGATGGATCTGTACAGCGGAAAGTAGCATTTGATCACCATGTATGAGATGTAGATGATGAGAATCAAAGGACACATCTCATACCAGAAGAATGGGGGCAACGTCAATGGTCGGCGGATCATGATCAAGGTATAATTTCAGACGTTGACCATTGACGCGGAAGGTAGAGGAAGATGACGGTTCGGATATGTCGATGCTACCATTGTCATGTACCTTCCTGACCACATACGGTCCTTTCCACTTGCTCTGTAACTTTCCTGGAAATAACTTTAGCCTTGAATCAAACAACCATACTCTCTGATCTGGCTCAAACTGTTTATGGCTGATATGCGAATCATGCCATGTCTTCACTTTCTCTTTGTATTGTAGGCTGTTGGAGAAGGCTGTATCTCTCAATTCTTCCAGGGCTGCCAATTCTGCTCTTCTCTGGTCTCCTATACTCTTAGGATCTAGAAGCAACTCAGTAACTGCCCAAAAAGATTTGTTCTTGATCTCCACTGGCAAATGGCACGGCTTGCCATAAACGAGACGAAAGGGAGATGTCCCCAATGGATTCTTGAAAGAGGTCCGATACGCCCACAAGACCGAGTCCAAAAGCTGTGACCAATCCTTTCGGTCTGGGCGGACAACTTTCTGCAAGATAGTCTTTATCTCCCTGTTCGATACTTCGGCAAGACCATTAGTCTGAGGGTGATAAGGAGTGGCAACCCGATGGTCAATGCCGAACTCGTCTGCAAGGGCCCTGACTTTGTCATTGATGAAGTGAGACCCTCCGTCTGAAATCAAGACTCTAGGTACTCCGAACCGTGAAATGATATTTCTCCTCAAAAATTTGCATACGGTTTTAGCATCTGCGGCTCGGGCGGGGATGGCCTCAACCCATCGGCTGACATAGTCTACAGCGAGCAAAATATGCTCGAATCCCTGACTTTTAGGAAATGGGCCCATGAAATCAATCCCCCATGCATCAAAAACCTCACAGAAGTGAATGGGTTGCATGGGCATCATGTCTCTCTGTCCGCAGGTTCCCATTTTCTGACAGTCAGTACATCTCTTCACGAACTCATCAAAATCCTTGAAGAGAGTAGGCCACCATAGGCCGGATTGAAGCACCTTCTGTGCTGTTCTTTTTCCAGAATGATGTCCTCCTGCCTCAAGCTTGTGGCAGTATGTGAGGACGCTATGCTGCTCTTCTTGAGGAATGCACCTCCTCCAGATACTATCCCCTCCTTCGTGATAAAGGACGGGATCCTCCCAGTGGTAAAACTTGGCCTTAGCTAGGAAGGTCTCAAGTTTCTGCCTGGGCCAACCCTGAGGGACTGTCTTGGCAACAAGATAGTTTACAAAGTCAGCATACCACGGGAGTGAGGTGACGGCCAAGATCGCCTCATCTGGAAATGTCTCTGTAATAGGTGCGCTGGGCTCAGATTCCTCAAGATTCTCCAATCTGGAGAGATGATCCGCCACCACATTCTTGACTCCAGGTTTATCCTTAATTTCAATATCAAATTCCTGGAGTAGAAGGATCCATCTGGTGAGACGAGCTTTGGCATCCTTCTTAGCCATTAAGTACCGGATGGCAGTATGATCAGTGTAAATTGTTACTCTAGATCCAAGAATATATGATCGATACTTATCAAGAGCGAAGACTACAGCCAGCATCTCTTTCTCAGTTACAGTGTAATTCCGCTGCGCGGCATCCAAAGTCCGGCTGGCGTAGTGAATGGCAAACGGTAAACCATCCCTCCTCTGTCCAAGCACAGCCCCAACGGCAAAATCTGAAGCATCCGTCATGATCTCGAATGGAAGAGACCAATCGGGTGGCTGAAGGACAGGAGCTGAAACAACCATGTTTTTGAGAGTCTCAAATGATTCAAGACACTTATCATTAACAATAAACTCGGTGTCTTTGGTCAGTAAGTCAGTGAGCGGTCGGGCAATTCGGCTGAAGTCCTGAATGAACCGTCGGTAGAAACCGACATGCCCCAGAAAAGACCGCAACTGACGCAGATTGGACGGCGGATTGAGTTTTCTGATGATGTCCACCTTAGCTGGATCGACCTCCATGCCCCTGTTGGAGACGATATGACCAAGGACCGTCCCTTGAGTCATCATGAAATGACTCTTCTCCCAGGATAAGACAAGATTAACCTCTATGCAGCGCTTGAGAACACGGTCTAGGCAGTCAAGACAAGCGTCGAACCCGTCGCCATAGACCGAGAAGTCATCCATGAAGACCTCTAAACAGTCACCCACCATGTCCGAGAAGATGGACAACATGCACCTTTGGAATGTCGCCGGAGCGTTACATAGACCAAAGGGCATCCGTCTGAAAGCATACGTCCCAAATGGACAGGTGAATGTCGTTTTCTCCTGGTCTTCGGGCGCAATGGCCACTTGATTATATCCAGAGTACCCATCAAGAAAACAGTAATGGCTCTTCCCGGCTAACCGCTCGATAATCTGATCAATGAAGGGAAGCGGGAAGTGATCCTTCTTGGTGGCCTCATTCAATCGTCTGTAGTCCACACAGACCCTCCAAGAAGTTGGTACTCTGGTAGCGATCTCCTCTCCAGACTCATTAACAACTGTAGTGATACCCGTCTTCTTGGGTACCACATGGAGTGGACTAACCCATTTGGAGTCGGAGATGGGATAGATAAAATCGGCGCTCCACCACTTAGAAATTTCTTTCATGACTACGTCTCGAAGATTCGGGTTCAGCCGTCGTTGGAACTCACGCGACGGCTTAGCATTATCCTCAAGATAAATATGGTGGGAGCAAAGATTTGGGCTCAGCCCCTGGAGATCAGCTATACTCCAACCGATTGCCTTGCGGTTTCTTTCAAGAACCTCCATCAAACGAGATTCTTGCTCTCCAGTCAAATCTGCTGAGATAATGACTGGGTGCATTTCTGGCTCTCCAGCAAGGAATCTGTACTTCATTGACTGCGGCAGAGGTTTTCGTTCCGGACAACTGGGAGGTGGCAGATCTGGCTTCTGATATGTCTGTGTGAAGGCGACCAGGTCTGCATGGGAGAACTCTCGCCCTGCATGAATCGCTGACGAAGGGCGGCCTGATGGATCATCAATAAACTGCACTGGCTCGCACTCTGTCATGGCTGTCGGCTCAGAAGGAATCAGACAAGGCAAATAATCATCAAAGTCCTCCCAGTCAATGTCTGAATCCGAGGGATCAGAAGATGATGAGCAAGATTGAAATTCCTCGGCACCACTCATCACAACACTGTCAGCCTCAGGGATATCCTCATCCAGGAATGCGCTCTCCCGGCTCTCGACTGCCATGAGCTTGAGATACAGTGAATCTGTAGGCAAGGCGAGGATCGGTGCTACGGGATCTTTCCAGTTGGATTCATCATCAGTCATCTCAAAGTCACAAACCTGGTGGATGTCTAGCTCCTCCTCTATCATCTGCTCGGCTTCGCTGGACTGCTCTGAGCATTCTGCCTCTCTGGCTCTGATCTCTTCGATCGTCTCTATTTGTATGGTTTCGCCCTCTACGCGAAAGCATACCTTCCCACTATCATGGTCGGTCACTGCCTTGGCTGTGGCCAAGAATGGACGTCCGAGAATGATGGGGGCATCGGTTACCGACTCAGGGATCTCCATGTCCAACACAACGAAGTCCACGGGGAATTTCAGGCCCTGAATGGTAACGACCACGTCTTTCAATAACCCCTTCGGCCTCTTAATCGACCTGTCAGCAAACTGAAGGACGGTTCTGCTTCGAAGAAGAGGGCCAAACTCGAACTGCTTGAGTAAGGCTGCCGGAAGGAGGTTAATTGAAGAGCCGCTGTCTAATAGGGTACGATCAAACTGCTGCTCCTGAATCTCGCATCTGACATAGGGAGCTCCTGCGTCTGGTCGCTTGGCTGGCAATGTTTTCTGAATGGCGCAGCAAGTGTCATGAGTGAGCATATGGATTTGATCTCTGTGCCTCTTCCTTCTTCGAACAGTAGTTGTTTCTTTCAAGTTCTTCTTGAAGAAGGGGATATGCTCAAATGCTTCTCGTAGAGTCAGCTGAATATGAAATCTGTCAATCATCTCGTTGCCGAACTCTACCTGCTGATTCTTTTTAGGATTTTCTTTTTTATTCCCCTTCGCTCGGCGGAGTGCCTCAGGGAAGGGGATGGTAGGGGCCTCCTCAGATGGAGGACTAGGAATCGGTCCCTGTGCCTGTGAAGACGGAGAATCCATACAATCATCATCATTCATTACATATGGATCCGCAATTTGAACAGAAACTTTTCCTTTATTCATATTTTTCTTTTTGTTTTTGTTCCCACAGTCTCTAGATAAAAAAGTGGCAACATCACAGATGGCTCAACAGAAGTGGACGTGATGGCCTCAGTACCACCACTAGCACCTGTCTTCGCGGCATCAGCACCGCGCTCTGGTTCATCTCCCAAAATGGTGGCATCAGCACCACCGTCTGCATCTGGTATCACGACGGCATCATCACCGTCGTCCTGGACTCCATCATTGGTGGCATCAGCACCACCGTCTTCAACATCATCATTAGCGGCATCAGCACCGCTCCTCTGCTCCTCTGGCGCTCCTGATCCTGCATCTGGCTGTCGCTCAGAAGAGGCGCCGCCGGCTGGCATCCTACCGCTCCTAGTAGTAACAAAATCAGCATCATAATAGGAATAAGATATGTCATTCAAATCATCACTAGGAGAGGTGTCCTCTGTGAACTCTACCTGCTCAGATTTTCTTTTTAAATTATTAGGATTGGGTTCGATCTGAGCGGGTATGGCGGCCTTGCCTTTGATGAAATCCCGCATCTCCTGCCGGAACTCATCCATTTCTTGCCTGAAAGATGCTCGCTGTTCAGATAGCAAGCGGGCAAGATCATCGAGGGCTGGGTTCTCATAGGCTGGACCCTGAGAACCGGATGTTTGTCCCTGCTGGACATGGGGCTGCTGCTGCTGGTATTGCTGCTGATATTGGGGAGGAGGCTGGTGATAAGAATGCTGAGGCTGCTGGCGCGGCCTCCACTGCTGTCCCTGATAGGCGGGACGAGGACCACTCTGATAATGCTGGGGCTGGTTGTACTGGGGCTGCTGGTGTTGTTGCTGTGGCTGGCCGTTCTGCTGTCCTTGAGCAGGGGAATGTTGTTGGGATGAGGATCCACCATTACCCCAACGGAATCCGGGGTGATCCCTACGAATTGCGGGCTGAGGGTATCGGTCATACCAAATCCCGTTGACTTCCATCAACGGTTCCTGCTCAAAGGATGGTGGAGGAAGAACTGCCAGTGGCTGCTCCGGCTGATACACCACCATCTGAGTCTCCTGAGATGGCGGTTGCTCTGGATGGTACTGCAACAATGGAACCGGCTCCGCCTGGATATGGTTCACCTGGCGGTATGAGGTGGAGGCCTGGTTGGGATTGTTGCTGCTGGAAGCAACCTGTGACCTGGGAGGCTGTTGGGAATGGGCTTGTGCCTCCTGAATACATAGAATTTGAGTCTTCAGGTCACTCATTGTTTTGGTAAGAAGGTCCATCTGGGCTAGACCTTGATTCTGCTTCTTTTCAAGGATCTCCATGCGGTCCAACTTTTCACTGATGATGCCCATGTCGGCTGCTGCTGATTCTGCTTGGGCTGCGACTACCGACGTTGTGCTAGGACCGGCATCGATGCGAGCGATCCTCTGAAATGATCCCGCTCCTTGCGGGGGCTTCTGCTGAGTGTAGACTCTAGCCTGGGTCATCACTGTAGAGTTCTCTGCCATTCCTTCGTAGATGGCCCAGACGTCGTCTTCTCCCTTGGAGAAATAGGACCCACCGCAAGAGGCGTTCACAAGCCCCTGCAGCTCCGGTGTCAGCCCACAGAAGAAACTCTACACCAGGTGGGGCTTGGAGATGTCGTGATGTGGACACCGGTCTATGAGCTCTCTGAAACGATCCCATGCTTCATGGAACTGTTCATTCGGGATCATGGTGAAATTGCTGATCATGGCTCGAGCTGCGTTTGTCCGGCCGAGAGGATAGTATTTCTTCAAATATACGGACCGGAGATCTGCCCAAGTGTCGACAAATCGCCCTAGATGCTTGAGCCAATATGCGGCTCGATCAACCAATGAGAATGGGAAGGCGATCATCTTGATAGTGTCCTCGGTCAACAACCGATCGTGGATGGTGCTGCATATCATTTCAAACTCTTGGAGATGGAGGTGCGGTTCTTCGGTCGGCAACTCATGGAACTTGGGTAGCATCTGAATCGTGTTGTGCCGAAGCTCGAAGTCTCCGTGGATTGGCGGAAGTCTGATCCACCGGTGAGTGAGGGATGAAGCTGGGTTGTGCAGTTCCCTCATGATAGTCTGTGGCGGTCGCTCACCGTCTGGGTCGCCTCCTGCATCGGGTCCTCCTCCTTCTCCGCCACCGCCTCCTCCGGGTCTGTTCTCTCTCAGCTGTGCAATCTCCCTCATAAGGTCACCCATGAATGTGCCCTGGTCTCTGATCTGTCTCTGCATATTTTCCAGGGACGCTAGCAATGAATTGTTGATGGCCGCCTGATCGATTATGAATGGAGGGTGATCGTGGTCATCTGGGTGCTCGCCTCTGTCAGCCATTACTGGATTCTCTGAAAATGCAAAAGAGGCCATTTCAGGTGCTGTTGAATGAGTCGAATTCTGTGATTCACTGAACTCTGAAATGATTGGACTGAGGGAAGGAGAATGGGAAGGGTGGTCGAGGGGGAACAGGGTGGATGTGAACTCGGGCTCGGAGAGCGGACTCTCCGAGTTATTCCTAGATGAATAAGGAGGAGTGCTGGATAGCGGCGCCGACAAGGTCGGCCTAAGAGATCTCCGTCCCATCATCTTGATTATTTGGAAAGAGTGGGGGGAATGCAAGAGAAAAAGAAGAGAAAATGAGATGCAACAAAAATGTGCACAATTGTGCGGTGTTTTTGATCTTGACCTTAATAAATCTAACAATCAAACCCAAAGCAAGGGTAAGTTCACCAACTCAACTCGTGAAGCCGTGAAGGTTCGGCTTTTATCTTGTCAGTTTTAGCTTGTTTTTCAGGTATTAATCTTTTCACGAGTCCTTAGAGCGCTACGCCTATAAGAGAGAGAGTACTGCCAGGAAAGTGTCCCCGTACTTGTCCTCCTCCTGTGTAACCTGTAACTTGCGCTTTTTAAGGTCCTTGTAACCCTTCCTGGATCCCTACTCAGCCAAAGAAAAGAGAGAGGAAGCCGATAGGCGAAACCAATACTTCGGACCTCGCTCGCAACGGAATCACCCATGAGCGTACAAGGTCCTACTCGGACGCAGCCGGTGAGACAGACACACCCGTGAAGGCGTGGCCTAGGCTCGGTACTTCAGACAAGGTCGGCGCTCTCACAACATAGAGTCACCAATGGCGACCAAGTCCTACTCGACTACGTACGATAGTAGCGCCAATACTTCGGAAATCCAGGCGATACACAAGGCAGCCACAAGTTGGGTTTTGGGCTCTAATCCTTACGAAGCGCTCACCTCACTTGGAAGGAGACCTTCCCATGCAACCTGAAAACAAGTGAGGGTGTTACTCTCCCCAAGCAATGAATCCAATTACCGATTTTATTTTTGGTCAAGTTTTCTTTAGCAGTCCCTTTTTTAATTTTTTTGGTGTTATCGCTTCTTTTGAGTCAATTCAAACAAGCGCCTAACGTTTTTGTATTGTTCCTTTTTCCTACTTTGTCCAAAAACAGAGGGAGAAAAGAGTCGGAAAAGCCGTGCAAGTCGACACCAAGGTGGAAATCTCACCTTTGTGCCTAGATGATGCGTGCAAAGTTAGAAGACTTACAGCGAATCCCAGCTCTCTCCATGCGGGATGCAAAGCAGAATTTTTAAACCTAATCTATATGGCGAATGCAAGGCGGAAATCGTCCTAGAACAGGCAACTGCTAGCGTGAAGAACCACAAGCTAGCTAATAGCTTCTAATCCGAGTGTCCGGTCTTGGCTCACCCCTCCTCTGCCCAACACATTTGGAGTAGGAGAAAGCGCTTGTTCGGGTGTGAGCTCGCGGCGCGTGGATTTGGAAGTTACTCGCTAACTATTTAATTAGTCTAAGTCCAAAACGTAACTATAGGAGCATGCAAAGATAATTATGTGTTTGGACCTATTCTAATCGAGTCAAGCAGACCTAGATCTAAGAGCTCAATCCACAAAATAAAGTGAAAAATGAAATCAAAACCGGAAAATGACAAGCGATGAAAACGTGGTCAAAACGGCGGTGAGCCCCCGGGTGAACAGACACCCGGAAATTAGGCCCGAATGTCTAAGTGTCCAAGTCCAAGGTACCTGTATTATTACAAATTAAATAAATCACTCTCTCTCACAAACTAAAAGAAAAGCTAACTAATCACTCTCTCTCTCTCTCACTCCTTGCTCTCTCCTGCCGGCTTGGCTAAAGAAAAGCCGGCTCCACGTCCCAAGGTTGCGTCGGGTCACCTAGGCGATCCGCCTCGCTCCGCGGTCCCTCGCAAGAAGACAAGAAAAGAGATGGTCAGATAACTCAACAAGATATATCAAAAATGTGAGAAATGGAAAGTGAAGCTATGGTAAACAATCACACAATCAAGTAAAAATGAACTACAAGCTGTTGCTCCCCGGCAACGGCGCCATTTGATAAGCGCAGATTATCGAGGGTCTAAATACGTCGCTGTGGCGACCCACAAATAAAATGCGGTTTATCAACAATTAACCCACACTAAGATCAATAAATTAGAAACAATGTGGAGTTAAAATTTATTTTTAACTCTGCACAAATGATGTAAAGGGCAAGTATGCAGAGAGTTCGAACACAGGGAACAAACCGTGTAGCTCAAGCAAAAATGCTAAAGTGTGTGTGAGTGTGTGATGTGTCTACACTAAGCAAGAGAACAAAGCAATTTTTTTGTGGGTTTTTTTTGAATTTTTAATTTTTTTTTAATTTTTAATTTTGTATTTGATTTTTTTAATTTTCTGATTTTTATATTTTATATTTTATATTTTATATTTTCTTTTTTTTTCAATATTGGAAATGTAATACAAGGCTAGGTAAAATATTAATAAAAATGCACAAAAATACTCAAAAATCCAGAAAGGAAATGTTTTTGGTCTTTTTAATATTTTTCACTGTTTTTGTGATTTTTGGGAATTTTTCAAGGTGTTTTTGATATTTTTAAAAGCTGAAATAAGAGAAAACAGTGCAAACAAGGCTGGCTGTGAGTAAAATGGAATCTGAAAATACCAACCAGTAGCAAAAATATTTCACACTATTTTTCAAATAAGAAGGACAAAATAAGGGATAAACAGAAGCTAAGTTTGTATTTTTTTGATTTTTCTACTATTATATATATTTTTTTGAAGTTTTTGAGTGTTTTTAAATTTTTAGTGTTTTTCTTTTGAGATTTTTAATGATTTTTGGACTGACACTAAAATAGGATAAAATAGACACTATGTGAATTTTTGGGAATTTTTGGAGGTGTTTTGATATTTTTTTGGTATTTTCTAAGCTAGACAGTGCACAAAATGAGAGTTTTTGATTTTTAATAAATAGGAAAATAAAATAAAATAAAAAACTAAATAGGTGGCGTGAAAGTATAGGTGCACAGGAGCTTAAGTCTATTTTTGTGGGATTTTTGGACTTAAAATGATATTTTAAACAATTAGAACAAGAGTCCCAACATTAAACAGTCCTGGCAAGGGCATAAATGCAATTTTTAAAACTTCCAGGGGCATACATGCAATTTTCCACAAAAATATACACTTTATATTCAATTTTTGGCACTAAAAGATAATTAACAAAACCGCCTGGGCCTCCTGGCAATTTACCCACCAGGGCGCGTGACTTGCACGCGCCTGGGAGGGACCAAAATGTAATATAGCAAAAACCTGGGGGCCTACTTGCAAAATAACCAGAAATATTACACTTAATGCCAAAGTCTTGGTACTAAAACTAAATACACAAACAACCGAGGGTTCCTCTGCAAAATGCCCACCCCCTCACGTGAACTGGTCATGTGAGGTGACGTGGCGAGGACCTAACTGCAAATAAAGAAAGTTCGAGGGTCTTTTTGCAAATATTACAAAACTTTTACACTACAGATACAAATTTAAGTACTAAATATTAAATACAAAAATGGCGAGGGGTGGAATGCAAAATACCCTCGCCCGGGCGCTCTGATGAGGACGCGTGGCACGCATCCAACGACTGGGCGACGAGGCGCGATCCAACGTCTGGATGCGCTCCACTTATCCACGTGGCGTGTCCTGAGCGGCCGATGACGGTTGGGCGTGTGCGGCTGAGATTAGATCCTCCCTGGTTGATCTGACGGTCGAGGCGAAGGAGAATCCAACGGCCCACACGCGAACTGGAGCTGCGGCTCGATCGTGCGGTGGAGACGCAAGGAGGAAGAACGGGGAAGAAGGCCGGCGACGGCGAACTTCCCCGACTCCGATCTTGCTCCTCCGGCGGTGGATGGGCTCCAAAATGGAGCTGCAAGCTCCTGGAAGGTCCCTCTTCTGATTGGACGGCTCGGATTCGCCGGAGAGGCGTCGAAGCGCGGGCGCAAAGGCGGCGGAGCTCCAAGCTCCAGGTATCTCCGGTGAAGGCGCAAAATCACCCTCCAGGTGCTTTCAATGCTCTTGGACCTGCAAAAAGAGGTGAGAAGGCCCAGGGCAAATTGCCTGGGCCTCGCGGGGACCTAGTCGAAGTGCGAGGGGGAGTGGTCGATGGTGGCCGGAGTTGCGCTCCGGCGATGATGCTTGAATGGGCGAGATGAGCGATGAAACTTAGAGATTTTTTTAGGGTTTTCGAATATTAAGCTAACAGGAACCTAAGGGGATAAACAAGAAGGTGGGGCGAGCCCTCAATGGCCGGAGCCAGAGGAAAAAGGGGTACCTCGACGCCGGCACTTGGCGGAGGTGGTGGAGCTTCCCTCGACTTCGCGCGCCTCAGCTGAAGGGCCGGCGGTGGAGCTGTCACCTCCACGGAGCTCAGGAGCACAAGAGAGACGCTGAAGGGTGGACCAAGGGGACTCGAATTCAAAAGGAAAGAGGGGGGTCGGTTATATGTGGTTTGACCCGAGGTGGAAGAGGTCCAAAGACCAAGATTTCTGGGGCGATGCAGTGATCCACAATCCAATGTAAGATATGGGCGGGCTTCCTCGATTATCTATGATCAAAAGTCAAGAAGGCGCTAGCACGAAATGAGGTGCCTAGCGCCCTCGAAAAATCCGAGAAATCGACCCAAAAATATGCTTCTGACACGGCTACAGGGGGAAGGTCAGACTGTTGACCGAGGTCAACAGTCCTGGCCTCCTGGTTGGTCCACGTGGACCAACCAGGAAAAACCCTGAATTAATGTTTTATTAATTCAATTTAAAATAATAAAAGGCCGAATTAAATAAAAGTTATAAAATAAAAAATGTTCAAAATTTTATGTAGTATTTTCTTCTGATTTTTATTTATTTTTATGACTTGTATTTTATAAGTTGCCTTTTTAACCCTATATAGGTATAATACCTATGTATTTTGATATTTTATTTTTATTTAGGTATTTTATTTCTTTATTATTTTTATTTAGTATTTTATAAAATTATAACATACTTTTATATACACATATATATTTTTATTTTATTTTTCTGATATGTTTTGTATATTTAATTAAAATACAAGTATATTTTGTATAGGTATATGTATAGGTACTGTACCTATGTATTGAATATACAACTATTTTTATTTTTATTTTTCTTTGCATTTTATTTCAATTCTAATGCACATGTACAGTATAAGTAATATTTACAAAATTATAAAAATATAAACATGAATAAATAATGAATAAAGAATAAATTGAAGATTTTATTCAGTACAAGTATACAACAGGGGTCCAAAACTCAACTTTTAAACCGTAGCTCCGCCAAATGCGAAACCACCACTATTGGATAGATTATTTTATTCTATATACAATTAAAGGTGAGTTTGATGCATTTGGAGTTGTCGTTCGTGAGATACGGGTCTGGGAAGTTGGGATTTTGGATTCTTATTCAGACCAGAACTTTATGTCTGTACATTCTTTTTCTGTGAAATCAATTTTGTCTTTTTCTTTATAAAATTACCTACAACTTTCATGTACAAAGTTTCTTTATTTGATGTGTAAAAAGTGGAACCAAAAATAGGTCCCAAAATGAATAAAGAATGAATAGGTTGTACAGGTATTTTGACTGTGTTTTTGGCCTTATCTCCCCCTACTTTATTCCTTGTCGACCTATTCATCAAGATGCCTAGGTCTCGGGGGTTTTGGGTCATAAAATATTTACAATATTTTATTCTTTTTCTTTTCTTTATTTATTCTATAATTTTGGCCTTAATTACAGTAATTTACACACTGTTGAGATGCACATGCATGAATGCTAAGATGCTCTATTTAAGGGTATTTACAGGCATTTGCTAGGGTTTTTTGGTGCCAAAATGATAGAATAAAGATGATGAAATGTGGATTCATCAACTAGATACAATCAGGAAGCTACACATATTTTAGTAGATCTTTAGAGCAATACAGCTAATTAAAATAAATACAAACAACAAATAGAAACTACAATGCTGGCAGGGATGTTATGTAAATAGATCAAAGTTCTAGGGCCTCACAGCAATTTTCACAAAAATATTAAACTTAATTGAAAAGTTTTGGGACTAAACAGGAATAAACAAAATCCCAGGGGGTCCGCTACAAAATGTCACCTTACGGGGTGCGTCACGTGAGGTGACTTGGACCGGATTGTAATTACCAAAAGTCTAAGGGCTACATTTCAAAATTTACAAAAAAATAATAAACATCATAGGAAAGTTCAGGTCTTAATATGTAAGTACAAAAACAGCCTGGGTGAGATATGCAAAATACTCAAGGCACAGATGGATCCAACGGCTGCGGCGGATCCACTTGGACACATGGCGCTCCCACAGATGGCGATGACACTTCAGTCAGGACGGCCCGGATTAGATCATCTGATGGGATCCAATGGCTGATGATGCACTGGATCGAACGGCTACAGCATGATCTGGCACGACGAGAAGATCCAACGGTAGGACGGAGGGCAGGAAGAACTGGGAAGTGCCTCCGGTGAGGCGAACTTCACCGGCCCCGATCTCCTTCCTCCAATGCTCTGTGAGGCCAAAAATTGGCCAGATCATTCCTGGAAGGTCCCTCTGTATGCTAGTGGCGTCAAAAGGCTCCGGCGATGACTGCAGTGCTCGCAAGAGGCTGGCGGAGCGGTGGAGCTCCAAGAACCTCCGGCTGGCTACCAAAAATGCTCCAGCAGGCTATTTCGCTCCAAAGACCTGCAAAAAAGAGTCAATGGGTCGAGGGCAAACTGCTTCGGCCATGTAGAGGGGTGGATAAAAGCGAAGGGCGCAAAATGGAGGTTCGCCAGAGCGGATCTCTGACGAACAACGGGCGAGGGTGGTCAAGCGAATACACGCGACAAGAAATGCAGGGAAAGGGATCCTAAGACTACAGATACGCTAAAAATGCAAGAAAAATAATAGAAAATGGACCTCGAGGGCCAGGACGACTAGAGATGGAACCTCATAGCGGAGTAGACCACCGGATATGGTGGAGACACCCCTAGACGCGGCCGGACTCCGCTCGCTGCTGTAGGAGAGAGCCCTGTCACCGCTCTCTATCCCCAGAACACAAAGAAGGCCTAGCTTGGTCAAATGGAGGTTCGAAAATCAAAAGATGGTCAGATGAGGGGTTTTGTACAAGTGATGAACATGCTCCAAAGATTGATGCGCAATGGGTGGAGCAGAGCTCTAATCCTCGATTAAGCAATTGGGCGTGCACAACCAAGAATCGAGGACAAAAAGTCATGAAGGCGTCGAAGTGATTTGGTGAAAGGCGAGGGTTGAAAAATCCGAGAAGAAGAGACAAAACACAAGTCTTATATCCTACAGACCTCGATCAGAGAGTTGACCGAGGTCAACGGGCGGCGAGAGCTGGTTGGTCCACGTAGACCAACCAGAAAAACTTTGCCCAAAAAATTGAAAATTCAATTAAAAATAATAAATGAATTAATTATTTTATGTTATAAAATGAAAATATTTATTATTTTTCAAAGTATTTTATTATGATATTTATTTATTTTTTAGAGATATATATTTACAAGTTACTTTTTAGAGTTTATATATAAGTATGTTTATCTATGTATTTAAGTATTTTATTTTTATTTTGTATTTTTGATTTTATTAATTTAATTTATTATTTTATATAATTATAACTTATTTTTAAATACTTAAATATATTTTTATTATATTTTTCTGACATGATATATACACTTAAATAATTAGGTGTATTTATTCTATATGTATAGATATAGGTATTTTACCTACGTCTTTTAAACTTTATTTTATTTTGGTGTTTTCTTTATTATTTTGTTCATGTTTTATTATGTATATATATTATAATTAATATTTATAAAATTATAAAAACATAAAATTATAAAAATAATGAATAATAAATAAAATGAATATTTTAATCGTGTAAACTATACAATAGGGGTCCAAAACCTAACTTTCACATATTAACTCTAAAAAATATGAAACCACCTTCATCAAATAGCTTATTAAAAATTATATATAATTAAAGATGATTTTGATATATTTTGAGTTTTTATTTGACAGATATGGGTCTGGGAAGTTGGGAATTTAGAAACTTATTTAGATTGTATCTTTATTTTGTACATTATTTTTTTATGGAATCAATTTTGTATTTTTATATATTTTATTATATACAACTTTCATTTACAATTTTTTATTGAGGTATAAAAAGTGGAAAGTAAAATAGGTCCTAAAATGAATATAGAATGAATAAATAAAAGGGGATTTTATTGTATTTAGAACCCTTATCTCCCCGTACTTTATTCCTTGTCGACCTAGTCATCGAGATGCCTAGGTCTCGAGGTTCAGGGTCATAAATATATTTTCAATATTTTATCTTTTATCTTTTCTTTTCTTTATTATATAATTTTGGCATTAAAAACAGTATTTTATACACTATTTACACAACAATGCTTGAATGTTAAAATGCATGAATTAGAGGTATTTACATGTATTTACTAGGGGTTTTAAGGCCAAAATGATAGAATAAAAGTGATGAAATGGAGATTCATCACCTCCCCCCCCATACACACACATGCGCGCGCACACACACAAATCTTGCCTCGCACTTTATTACTTTGTTAGATATAGTGATCTCTATATATAAGCTCTTAGTTGTTGGCTAAAAAAAACTTAATTTATGGAATAACTTTAATGTAATAACCCCTGAGTAGTGCTAAACACACATTGGAATTCAATTTTTTTTAGAAAATAACTCAAATTAAGTTAAATTTGATCTATTCCCGGAACTCATGTTAAACAAGCACATGAATGTTCTTAATGAAGAACGTGTTCAAGTTTGATTCTAGTAAAAAAGACATTGAAACCCCAACCAAAAAGAACTGTGTTTGGCAGCGAGAGATGATTTGCCTAGGTAGGGATCTTAATGGACATCTAGGAAAGGATGTTTTAGAGTTTTCTAGTGTTCGTGGAGGCCATGACTTTGGGGATAGAAATGACGAGGGAAAAGTCATCTTGGATGTTGTAAGAGTTTGTGACCTTTTCATAGCGGCCACTTTCTTCACGAAGAGGGAGGAACACTTAATTACTTATAAGAGTAGCTCGACTAAAATACAGATAGATCACTTTGAAATGAGGACAAGAGATCGGTTGTGTTGTAGAGACTGCAAAGTAATCCTATGAGAGAGTTTGACATCTCAACATCGCTTACTAGTCATGGATGTGCAAATAAAAGGGTTGGCAAAGAAGAGGACGGCTGCCAAGATCATTAGAACTAAATGGTGGAATCTTCAATTAATGTAATCAAGCTTCAAGGAGAAGGTATTAGAAAACTTATCTTGGGATTGTAATGGAAGTGCAAATGAGATGTGGGGGGCGGTATCATCTTTTATCTGAAGGGTGGCCAAAGAGATGCTAGGCGAGTCTAAGAGAGGAGTTCCAGGCCAAAAGGAGACACGGTAGTGGAGTGAAGGGGTGCAAGAGAAGTTTAGAATTAAAAGAGCTTGCTTTAAAGCTATGTATAAGAATAGAACAGAGGAAACTGTCACAAATTGCAAAATAAAGAAGAAGGAAGCAAAGAAGCTTGTAAGTGAAGTCAAGTCGAAAGCTTATGAAGTTTTGTACAAAAACTTGATTAG
Organism: Ottelia alismoides; assembly: GCA_037367405.1. Lineage (NCBI taxonomy): Eukaryota > Viridiplantae > Streptophyta > Magnoliopsida > Alismatales > Hydrocharitaceae > Ottelia > Ottelia alismoides. The sequence goes on from JAZKJV010000023.1 coordinate 439,939, forward strand.
GAGGGTTAGAAGTATATATTCAGATTTGCAAAATACCAAAGATATTTCTCAAGTGAGGTGCATCAAGGATGAAGAAGGACACATGCTTGTTACTCAAAAGTATATAGAGACTAGATGGAAGTAGTATTTCCATAAGCTTTTCATTGAATAAGGGAATAAAGATATTACTTTGGGAGATCTTGTTGGTAGTGAATGTCACACGAATCGTGCAAGCTATAGATGCATACAAAGTAAGGAAGTAGAGGAGGCTTTAAATGCTATGAAACTTGAGTAAGGGGTAGGACTTGATGATATTCATGTAGAAGTTTGGAGAGTTTTAGGTGAGCTAGGTTTGACTTCTCACAAATTTATTCAATGTTATTTGACAAAGCAAAAAAATGCATGAAGAATGAAGGAGAAGCATTGTAGTGCCTCTTTATAAGAATAAAGGAGAAAATCAAAATTGTTCAAATTATAGAGGTATCAAACTATGAGTCATATTATGAAAATTTGAGGACGTGTGATCGAAAAAGGTTGAGGCAAGTTTCCAAAGTAACTGAAAACTAATTCGGATTCATGCCAGCTATTGAAGCCATCCACCCACTGAGGAGAACAACAGAGATTTATAGAGCTAAAAAGAAGAACCTTTATACGATTTTTATTTATTCAGAGAAGGCTTATAATTCAGTCCCAAAGGTGATTTTAAGGAGAATTTTGAAAAAGAGACAAGTACCCTTCCTATACATTAACCTTATAAAAGGATATGTATGATGGGGCTTCATCTTGTGTAAGGATACAATATGAGAAGACTGACTATTTTAACATCAATACCGATCTTCATCAAGGTTCAACTTTGAGTTTATTCCTTTTTACATTGATTATGGACGAGTTGACTAGTTACGTTCAAGATTAGATGCCTTTGTGTATGTTATCTGTTGATGATATTGTGTTGATTGACGAGACAAGAGATGGAGTAAATGAGAAATTGGAGGTTTGGATACATGCCTTAGAGAGTAAAGGATTTCATGTAAGTGGAGGTAAAGATTGAATATATGGAGTACACATTTGATGGAAAACAACTATGAAGTACGCGAGGTAATGATTGTAGACAATAATTTTTAGATGAAAGATTTTTTTATATACTTGGGATTTATTATGCAACATGATAGGGAATTTGATGGAGATGTTACTCATAGAACAAATGCAAGTTGGCTAAAGTGGAGAGGAGCCTCTATTATTCTTTGTGATAAGAAAATCCCTTTGAAAGTCAAACGAAAGTACTACAAAGCAACCATGAGACATACTATGCTCTATGGATCTCGATGTTGGCTTGTTAATCATAGACATGTACATATAATTACAGTATCAGAAATTAAAATACTAAGGTGAATGTACGGTCATACATGAAAAGATCAGATTCAGAATGATGCAACCTGAATGAAAGTTGGTGTAGCTCTGATAGAGGATAAGATGAAAGAAATCGCTTAAGATGGTTTGATCATTTGCAATGGAGGTCGGTTGATGCACCGAATCTATCTTTCTCATCATACCAAAGTCTTGTTTTAGTATATGTTGAACCAGTGTTCCTTGCATAATTTCTAGGGATGAAAATGGCCGGATATGGATACCAATACATGTATAATCATATCCATTTTAGAATACGAATATGAATATATGAATATTGACAGATACGAGAAATATGTTATCATATTCTCAAAAACAAATATGAATATAAAACAATAATGAATAGGATATTGATATTAACAAAAATATCTAATATATTAACTAAAATATACATTTTTAAGATGGCTTACTCATAAAATAAATATACAAACTATATTCATCTCATAACAATTATATCAACAATGGTGAATGCAGTAAAAAATATTGTTATACATAGTTATAAATAAATCTATATTTTTTTGCATTAAAATGGATATACAAATATGAATATTAGTGAATGTTAAAGTGATATTCATACTTGCTTCTAATTTAAAATGAATATGAACATCAAAGTATGTATAAAACGAATACTATAGCCGGTCAAATGCGAATATATTCATATTTGTTTTATCCCTAATCATTGGTAGGTGAATCTTGAGAAGAATATTCTTATTATGCACCATAAGGATAGTAGATGGTGCTATATGTACCAATAAAAGTTTATCGAGGGCCTAGTTGCATGCACCCACACATGGATCTAAAAAAGTTTCTTTATCACAATTAATACTAAATACCAACAAAGAAGGCACATTAACTATATGAAACCTTAGTTTAATTTAGATTTCTCTACCTTGAAGGTTTGCCCGATATCAACTAAGGATAATCATTCTCATCATTATTCGTCCTCTATATTTCTTGACACTGATATGCTTAAGTTCCTTCCTTGCCTCCTATTCAATCCTTTCAAATTCTAAGCCTTAGGCTAAGGGTATTTATATGAAATCACTCTGTTGATAGTATCCTCGCCATCATCTTATTTATTGAAATGGATGAACCCATTAGTAAATTGTTAGTTTAATCTATTTTCTTTCATTTTTTCATTATTTGTCAAATACCAAAAAATACTTAAAAAGCTTAACAAGATAAAAAATATATTTATTTCATGTTTAATTATATGATTACCACCATTTTAAATAAAAGCAATCATCATTCTGTCACTTATGTTAAGTACCACATTACATCTTCCTTCAATCAGTCCAATGTGCCAACTACATACCTTCTAATCGCCTTTTCCCCTACTTTGTTCTCTCCTGCTTTGCAGTCCTCGAGTATCCCGTATAGTCTGCCCATCCTAGCTTATGCTTTCCATATCTTGTTCTCATGCTGAACAATCTAACCAATGCTACTTAGCCTTCAACATGCTAATGTGAGAAAGAAATAGTGGAGTGTTCTTACATAAGATGCCATCCGACACTTATTAAATGTTAAATGAAGGAAGGTATATGTTTTGGCCCTAACCTAAGCAAGCGAAAGACATTGTGTGCATAATTTTCCATTTTCTTTTCTTTTAAAACTTACAATCAATTAAAATTTGAAAAATTAAAATATAAAATTCAAAAAATTAAAAATTAAAACCCAAAAAATTACATCTTTAGCGTAATTCAAATACTTGCATTAATTGTATGTATAGTGTACAACGTACACTTAGATTTATCAACGCTTAATCAAATACCTTAGTCAAATAACTAAAAAAACACTGCCGTCACACTTACCAAGTAAAGTAAAAAGAAACACCAAACATTGAATTTGCATTATTCTTGATATTTGATCACCTCTTAATATCCGATACCACAACACACATCTTGACTATTACAAAGGGTAGAAAGGTAGTTTTCAAATAGCGCCATTGTTGGGGTGAGAGCAACATGGGTTCGACAAGGGCGTGGCTTGTTTTCGACTTGACTGGAGATGGCTAGTTCATGTGTGGTAGTTGGAGAAGACATGATTAGCATGAATGATCACGAAAGAACAAGTCTTGTGGTATTAGTTTGGACAAGTAAGGGAAAGTTGACCTCCTGACCAACTATCTAAATTGAGTTGGCCCAATAAGAGTGGATGACTGGGTATTTTAACCAAAGTGAAGGGAGAAGACTGAGAGCCTTGGTACATGATGACTTGGCATGAAGTGAATGGGAGTTGGTGAATGGCGTAATGCCACATGGCCCATTGACTGAGATTGTCAATTGATAGAAAACAAAGAAAATAGAATAAACTAAAACTAAAAAATCAAATGAAAAAGTGTCCAAATGAAACGTGTAGATCTAATTGAGATCTATAAGATTCATGAAGACCTTTAAATCAAAATAGGCCATCTAAAGAAACTACACAAAATTTTGGCATTTTATATAATGTTTTGATTTTTTTATTTGATTTTATTTTAATAATATAGACATAATAATTTTTTAATAAAATACTAATTAAGTATTTACACAATTATATTTTTTTATATTTTTATCAATTAAGAAGGAAAAAATACAGAAGTATTTATATACAATATTTTAGGTCAGTCAGTTTTTTTATCTTTTTCTTTGCTTATTGGCTTTTTTGTATTTTAGTATTCTTGTAATTAGATAAACACATAATAAAGAAACCAAATGATAATAACAAAATAAAAAATGAAAGTATGTACATAAAATGACAATGTCAAGTTAGTAAAATTGTGCAATACAATTAGGTTTCAAAATCTAAATTTTACATATGAGCTCCCAATCCCTTTGAACTCGGTCATGTTTTATAGACAACTAAGTACAAAATAATTCAAATGTGATTAGAGTTTCACAGGAGAACATATGAGAGAGAAAACTAGCTTTTGGTTTTTAGTTTTCTCAACTAAGGGTTAGGTTTAATCGCAATATACACAAGTTAGTATTTTTTAGTTTTCATTGATTAATGTTGAATTATCTACACATTAGAATTGATTTCATGTATTTTGGAGTTAACATGAAATTATTTAAACTAAGAGAAGCTTGTGCTTATTTACATTTGAATATATACATACTTTAATCTCCTTATTTTTTTTGATTTATGTGATTTTATTTCTTGAACTTATTTAAGAGTTAATAATATACATTTAGTCTATTTTTATTACTTAAGTGATTTTTATTATTTTGTCAATTTATAGAATTCATTACATTTTTGTACGAACTTAGGAAATATTTGCCATATAAAGTCGATGAATCAAATATTCATCAATCTATTGTAGAACACGATGGCATGGCATCCTTATTAAATCTTCAAACCATTCACGGACGTTTAAGTATAATGATGTCTCATTTGGCATAGTGTGCCAAACAATAATTAAAAAGAAATAGTCGTAGATGAACATTCATGCATAAATAAATATGTTGCAAATTCTTTTATTATTTCAATATTTCATTCATCAATGTGATCAAGACTCCTCTATTTGTATGTGTTAAGCAACTGGACCATACAAAATGGATACAATCTTCATCTTTTAGTGAAATTAAAGAATTTTGTTAAAGAAGGAAACATAAATCATAATGGTATTCTGAAATGTCACAATGAATCATGGAAGAATAGTGGATTTCTAATGATTAATACATGGACATCCATGAGTGTAAGAAGCATCGTGAACTTGTGTTTTAATTTTGAGCTAAGCATATGATTTTGGAATATATTGATGCATTGTTTGACCCTCACACTACATATTTCATAACCTCTTTGGTTGATGATTGGAACAAGGAAATTAGAGTTGATCATGTTCAACAATTAAATTGTCACTAGCAATGCTTATGCAAATATGACACTCAAAATGCATTTAGTTTCAAATTTCCAAGTATATTTTATTATTATATATTAATGAAACTTTTGTCGATCTAAGACATGCTTATTGTCTCAATCCATATTATATCAGTGGAGACATTTACTAAGATAGCTTTGTCATTGTTGATTTTTTTTGGAACGCTTGGAGATTTTGTGTATTTTATTTATCAACAAACTAAAGGTACACATGGAAAATCATTAGATCTCAGGCAAACATCAGTCAATGATGATGTCTTTAATCTCGGTAGTAGCCTTGTTTTTTTTATAATACATGGTTTATCATGACAATGTGACATGACAGAAGTTGGCATCTTAGTTTTCCTTACAGCTAATTGGTGGTCCCTTTATGGTGGTGAGATACAATATTTGAATGCAATGTCAATAAAGTTTTAGTTGAACTCCTCTTCTTCTAGTTGCGAGAAGAATTGGAGCTCATTTGTTGTGGTATGTTTTTCACATTTGTGATGTACGACTAAACTAAGAGTATTATTTGTTCAATTAACCGAGGATGTAAATATATAAATTGTAGATCCACACAAAATAAAGGAATAAACTTGAAACAGAGAGATCAAAATGACTTGAATTTATGAAATTTAATTCAAAACTAAAGAAGGTAGATCTCATAAGAAAAGATGCCCATTTGTATCAAAGGATATACCACATGTAATCAATGAGAAGAAAGAATATTCCAAGGGTCAAGATTAACTCAGCTTAGTAGTTGAAACAAGTGGGGGCGATTAGTTAGGAGAGCATATGAGGAACCAAAGGAGTGCATGTGTTTTTTTGGCAAATTTGGACAATGAAGATATTTGATAAATTAGATTGGGACTTTCATATATGAACTGTTGTTTAAGAGAACATTCTTAGTTATTTTGTTATGATCAATTTTTTATTTAATCTAAATATTTTTCTTATTGCTTTACTTCATATCATACCATACTTAAATGTCCATGCCTTACATTCCGTTTATGTTATATTTATTTGAAACATAAATATATACTTCATGAATTTGTTATTGCAATTATTCTTTTATTAACAGAAACCACGTAATCTATATATATTACTACATACTCCACCACTTACTCGCTTACTCGTCTTAGACTCGATCGAATATCATATAATGGCATTCTAAATCTTGATTGTCCCTTACATGTCTATCTCCACATTTTTTTCAACAATGATTACTTAACATCAATCACGATTAATCATTCTTACAAGAGACATACCTATTATCTATGACTTGTCTTTATAATTATATTTAGCAATTCTAGTAAGTCATGATCAGTTATTCCTATAAATGTCAAGACTAATGTCGTTTTTAATGAAATATAAAGATTTTATTTTCCATTTGATTGTTAAGGACTTTTAAAGAATTACTTTTATTTAATTGTAATCCTCATTAAGTTTCAAGAAGGCCCCCCTTCTAATATATGTGAATTTAGTTCGTTTGGACATTCATCGTTGTTGAAGCTTTAGTTATGACACCACATTTGTCATGTTATAATAATCAGACCAACATATGGCATTTTAAACTTTTATTATTTATTAATAATTGTATTTAAAAATATGATGTTTAACTTTTAATAATAATAATTGATATAATCAATAATGTTATTCTAATTGTTAAATTAATTATATATATATATGTGTGTGTTGAAAAACTAAATATTTTATGTACCTCTATTGTAAGTATTTCTTGGTATATCTATATGGTTGGATATTTTTAATGTAATTATTTTTAATGTCAAATTTTAAATTTTAACGTGTGTGCATATGGTCTAAATATATCCAATCCAACAGTAAGGATGTATTATCAAATTATAAGTAAATGATTCTGAAAAAAAATTGAATCAATTATATAGAGAGAAAGAGGGGTTGATTGTGAATAGAAAGGAGGAAAGAGCCTAGACAATGGAAGAGAGAGGACCAAATTTGTAATGGAAGTATCAAATGGTATTTTTAATATTTATAATATCGAGTTATATTCATAACTACATTGAGTTATATTCCTTATTATTAATAAAAAAATTATACCTATTTATCATGATAAAAACAATTAAATATTATTTTTTAAATGGCCGAACTACACCGTTGGTATTTATCATTGTGAAAATAGCCAAAAGATAAAACATCCACTAGCAATATATTAGGATAAAAAAAAGAAAAAGAAGAAAAATAAAAAAAATAAAAAATATATTAGGATAATTCAAATATTACACGTAATCTGACGATTGGACATCATGGCGGTTCTTTAAAGTTAAAATCAAATCTAATTTTTTAAATTTCGCGAAAGAAACTACTTTGATATATAATACATTAATCAATTGTTCTCAGAAATACGCATGTTTCTTACATTTCTTATATTACATATTTTTTAAAAAGAGGAAAATCAACACAAAAAAAAGTAGCGCTATAGAAATTAGATGGAGTTGGAGACCGGTAGGCTCGGAGCTCGGCTCGGCTCGGCTCGGCTCGGATTACCGCAGCACGTTCGAGCCGCAATCCGATGACGTGAAGCGCGAAAGCCCTTCCACGTGCGTATCAGGGGGAAATAAATTAATTAATTAAAACCCTCTCAATGGAAAAATAATAAAATAAGACCCCGCACCCCGCCCCATCATTTTAAAGTGCAGGAAGCAAATAACAAGGGTAAATTACGAAACTGCTCAAACGTACGAGTAAATATAAATAACACTCCTAATGAAATAAAGACATATTTCAGAACATGATTTCATCTTTTTAACACTTTTATACCATACTTATTTTTAACGAAATTAAGTAAAATCTTGATGATACGATCTACGTAATTTACAATAATATACGATTTTTATAGACAATGTTAGCTAAATAAAACAATGATATGTAATCGTTTAGGCACTATCATGAAAATCTTCAATTGAGCATATCGTATAAGACAAGTTTTATCATTTCTCATGAAAAAAATGACTTGAGAAATTGTTATAATATTGAAATCCAGCTCCTAATTTGTTGTCTTTGCCATCCAGGGCCTTTTCTATTTATTTACCACATAACTTGGGCCTTCTTTGTAATTGACCCTCAACAACAATTCTCCCATATATCTCCAACCCCTTTCAACACAAACCTTATAAACCACACTACGGCTCCCCCCCAACACCATCTCCATCCCGATCGGAAGCCATGAAGGTGGGCGGCGCCGTCTGGACGGAGGAGGACCGTGCCATGGCCGTGTCCCTCATGGGCGATCACGCCTTCGACTACCTCTCCGCCTCCCGCATCCCCTCCGACGGGCTCGTCTCCGCCGTCTCCTCCACCCCGGAGCTCCAGCACCGCCTCTCCCGCCTCGTCGAGTCCTCTTCCCACCCCTGCTGGTCCTACGCCATCTTCTGGCAGATCTCTACCACCACCTCCTCCTCCTCCGCCGACTCTGTCCTCGCCTGGGGCGACGGCCCCTGCCGCGAAGCCGCCAACTCCACCGACGACGACCATGACGGAGACCGCCACCTCCTCAAGAAGCGCATCCTCCAGAAGCTCCACGCCTCCTTCGGTATGTCCGACGAGGAGAACTACACTCTCTGGCTCGACAGCGTCACCGACACCGAGATGTTCTTCCTCATGTCCATGTACTTCGCCTTCCCGCGGGGCGAGGGCGCCCCCGGCAAGGCCTTGCTCTCCGGGAGAACCCTCTGGATCACCGATCCCAGCCCTGCCCAGCCGAGTTTCTGCGTCAGGAGGTCCCTTGCCCAGTCCGCCGGCATCCGCACCATCGTTCTCGTGCCGTCGGAGACCGGCGTTCTCGAATTGGGCTCCATTGATTTCGTTCCGGAGAACGAAGACGTTCTGCGCGCCGTCCGGTCCGCCGTCTTCCCTGATCAGAAGGCGAGTTCCTCCCCGGATAATACGAGGATCTTCGGTAAGAACTTGAACCTCGGGAGATCGCCGCCGATTGTCTTGAAAGAGGAGCAGCAGTCGTGGGAATTTCCCACTGCCGCTGTTCACGGCAACACGTTCACGCGGGGGATGGGGTGGAACCATCCGGTGAACGGGCACCACCGTGTGTTCGGTAATGGGAATTGCACGAAGGAGGAGAATTTGCTTAGCCCCTTTACTCCCGAGAAGCATCAGCAGCTGCAGCAGAAGCGTATCGACTTCGCCGGTGCGGGGCTGCGTGTTGCATCTGCGCAAGCAGGAATTCTGGATTCCGAGCACTCCGATGTGGAGGCGCCTTGCAAGGACGACAAGCCCGTGATCGAGGAGAGGCGCCCGAGGAAGCGTGGACGGAAACCCGCCAACGGTCGTGAGGAGCCACTGAATCATGTGGAGGCTGAGCGACAGAGAAGGGAGAAATTGAACCAGAGGTTCTACGCTCTGAGGGCCGTCGTGCCCAACATATCCAAAATGGACAAAGCGTCGCTCTTAGGGGACGCGATCACGTACATTACCGATCTCCAGAAGAAACTCAATGAGATGGAGTTGGAGAGGGAGGCAATGGGGCAGAGGAAGCCGGTGCCCGCACTGGAAATTGACGTGCAGGCCGTGCACGACGATGTGGTCGTCTGCGTGAGGTGCCCCATAGAGAGCCACCCGGTGTCCAAGGTAATTAACCTCTTCAAGGAGGTACAGGTGAATGTTCTTGAAGCGAAAGTATCCGCGGGGAACAATACCATCTACCACACCTTCGTGGTGAAGCCCCAGGGCTCGGAGCATATGACAAAGGAGATGCTGATGTCCGCGCTTAGTTCGTGAATAGCGAAGAAACTATGATCAGTCTTTAAGAATCCAGTCTAGTTATAATGGAGGTGCAAGGTATTTCTTGATGGTTTTACCTCAAAATCTTTCGTTTGGTGATCCTTACAGGTTTTATTTTTTCGTATTACAGTGTATATTATGAATCTTGTTGTGGTTCTGAGTTCTAACCCCGCTGAGTTGAACTAAAGACCTTCATATATATAACCAGAACATGTGCTTCTCTTTAATCAATACCAAATAGTTTGCTACCTGAGGTTCTTGTTTCTTGAAGTTAACATTAGTGACTAGCCATCTTGTTCGCGTCTGTATTAATAATATGCAATGATGCATCTTGTCTTATATTTACAATTGAAAAGGATTTGTGCGATCTCTTTTGAGATCACCTTTATCAACTGTTTCTTTCCAAGTGTTGAAATTCATATGTAGTGCGGTAAAAAGACAGTCTTCCGAGGGACCAACCACTCAAACAGTACTATTGCAGGGAAAGATCACAGGAAAGCCGGTACCTTTTCTAGAAGAAGGGTTGCTAACGTGAAGAAGTACTCTCATTTTTCCTCATACCACGATACTATCCATGTGGATAAGAACAATCTAAAAATGTGCACCCATGATTATAAATAGTGCTGTGTACATACTGGCAGCAAACCAACATTCCAAAGCCGAACTCAGTATTTGGGATCCCTCAGTTAAATTTTTTTCTCAGGTGGGTAGTTATGTGGTCTGAATTTGGTCATGGGTTTTGTTTTTCCCTTCTTTTTTTAATCTTCCTTCGCCAGATAACTTCCCCTTATTGGTATTTGGTGCATAACACCTTCACTGTTCTTTGAAATGGCAGTCATTTGTTAATATTTCATCAACACAAATCATGGTCTAGAGTTTGTTTTAAGTATCGTATTTTCAATTGTCGTATACGGACTAATTCAGATCTTTTATTTTTCCTGGGGACTTATGCTTGTGGGTTGTGGCACATGTTTTTAGTGGTACAATTTATCTGTACTGCGTACCTGCTACATCTCTGTTTGGAACTAAATTAATTTATTAGATCTTTCCATCTCTTTTTTTTTTAATAATTTACATTGAAAAATGTTGGACAACCAATTCTGGATAGGTTCACCATTGAAGGCACGCCATCTTGGTCCTTGGTGACCTTGAATTGTGAAACATGTGAACCTAATAACAATATCATCAATATCAAGCTGTCATGTTCATCTTGTCGCCTGGGAATATTTTAAGGTATGATTCATCTTGGCCCAACACAGCCTTTGGTATCTTTTACATTGCTGCAAATCCAATAAAATTTCTTTTTTATGAATTAAAATTACTATTGTTTGTGTTAGTTGTTGTTCCATAATATAGCTTATTTGGATGAATCTGTTTAAATTCTTTATCATAACTTCATCTGCAACTTCAGCTGCCACTTGCTCACTTTGTCACTGGTTAAAAGATTTGGGCAGAGATATCCTTCGTGCTCAAAAACTGTACTGCACAATAATCATTGATTAGTGCTAGTAAAGTTTTGGATTTTGAAAACCAGAATCATGTGCGGATGATTGTGCCAGAAACTCATTACCAGCAAGCAGTATCCTCATATTTCTACCAATCGTTTCTTATTTTAAAAAAATCAAATACAAAATTTGAAAAAGCCGGATGATTTAACATTGATTTATGATTTGAATAATATTCAATGTTAGAAATATGACTTTGGTTTGCTACGGCTCCATGCGGTTGTAATGGCATGGCTACTGATTGGACTATGACTAGGATTCAGGACTTCCTTCGGTTTATGTTGAAAGGGGAGATAATCGATGCTAAAGCCCATACGATCCACCAATTTTGTAAACTATTCCAAGATAAATGATAACATCTTCCATGGTAATGCAAATTGTTCTCCAGGTGAGAGTGTATTTTAAATGGACGATGGATGGAATAAGGTGATATTGCACGTTGTTCGATGCGCACGCGCATGCATGCATTGCTGCCCCTGTCCTTGTAAATATTTTACTACAAAACGCGTCGTCATCACAAAGGACAGGTGTTTTCGTCCGGTGGGGGTGCCGTGTTGGGCGGGGAGCTGAAAACCGCGCCCCCCCTCCTGTTCTCGACCAAACGCTTTGCACGACGAGACGGTGCTGCCGGTCGTCCTCTCCCATGGCTGTGACTCACGTCTCTCCATTTGTTGGGCGAGAGATGGGGATAGGAAGATGAGCGAGACGGAAAGAGAAGCAACAGCATGCGGATGCGCGGTAGGTTTGGTGGCGATGAGAAATCTGAACCCTCATGAAACACGTGAGTCGCATTCTGCGTGAGCTGCAGAGGTCGCTGTACCTGTGGGGTACTCGTGTTCCCCGAGCGACGACGAACCACGGCTGTTAGGTTTCTGGAGGATGATGCAATAGGTTTTCCATCTCCGAAATGACGTCAGTTCTTTTTTTAACCTTTTTAAAAATTAAAATAACAGTATGAAAAGCTTATGTAATGCAAGTGCATCCTCGAATCTCTCTCTCCTGTTCTTCTTCTTCCTCCTCCTCCCTTATCCACGTCTTTTCAGCTGCAACATGCAGATAACGGATGTCTAAATTTTGCAAGATAACGCGATGATAGCCGGATATACTGTCGGAATCTTTAGAAGGAAGGAGACGCTGAAACTACTTTGAATTGGATCATAAGTTCACACCGAAACCTTGAAAAGCCGAAACTGTGAATAGTTGCTGGGATGGGTTTGTGGAATTAGAATTTGACACATGAAAAAAACAAGTTCGTGGTGGAAGCAGTGGGCATGCAAGACGAGATTTCGAGGTGAGATCCGTAAGATCTCGTGATCTCCAATCGATTGTTGGTGGGGGGGAGTTGGGTCAGATTCGGCATTTGGATGCGTGCGCGTTCTTCAACTCCTCGTACAGTTTGCTCCATTAGAGATCGCTTGTTTAATTGGTTGCGGGTTTATCCGTATTTGGGTCTCGATACGGATTACCCGATTTGAGACCTGAGATTTTCTGGATTGGGATTAATGGATGGGTCTCATGGTTGGGGGTGGAGGGATGGGTCGAATGCGCATTGATGACCTGGATGAGGGGGGCCAGGTCCGGTCGTCCATCCTGCATCCAATGCATTCCCGGTGTTGCAGCAGAGAATGCTACATCAGATGATCTCGCCTCATAGTTTCCTTCTATATGGGGTTGTCTCGAAAAAAGTGATAGGCCCAAAGCACAATAGAAAGAAGGGATTTTTATCCGGCAGACCCTGTAATCTTTTGCAATTACCGCTACGACCTTCGAAACATCGTAATTCCTCCCTTGACCCTGTAAAATTGCTAACCCTTACCCTACAGATCCTGCGGTTAAGTCCCGTTAATTTATCCGTTAGAATTAACCATATTCCGTTATGTTCCTTTATACTATACCCATTTTGTTTATTAAATTTACATTAGTGCCAGTCATCATCCCATACCCTCTCAAGCTATGGAAGCCCAAAGCTCAACTCCCCCCGCCCCTGCTTTGGAGGCCCTCCCGGTCGCTGTTGCTGCTACGGAAGCTCCCCTCGTCGGCCGACGATGGAGGCCCCCACCCTGCCCGCGCGAGATGGCGCCCCCCAACCCCCCGCGATGGAGGCCCCTCCCCCCTCGCCCGACGACAATGGAGGACCACCCCCGGCCCCTGACGACGCGGCGAGATCCGAGCTTCAAGAAGCTCGTTGCAGCGCCGCTCCCAGGCGAACTGCTCCAGCTCCGGCCACCCCGCGCCGCAATGGACGATGGCGCCCGCCCCCCCACCTCGCGCGCGATGCACCCCCCCCCCCCCCCCCCACCTCGTGCGCGATGAAGCCCTATCTCCCACCCGTCCCCCACCCTCCGCGCGATGGAGGCTCCCCCTCGCCTACCGCTACTGCCGCGCGCGATGAAGCCCCCCCCCCCCCCCCCTCCGCGCGATGGAGGCCCCATCCCCTCGCCCGCCGCGCGATGGCGCCCTCCCCCCCTCACCCCGCGGCCCCACGCGCGATGGAACCCTATCTCCCACCCCGTCCTCCACCCTTCGGGCGATGGAGGCTCCTCCGCGCGATGGAGGCTCCCCCCTCGCCTGCCGCTCCGGCCACTGCTGCCGCGCGCGATGAAGCCAGCCGCTGTTGCTGCCCCCTCGCCCCTCCTTTCCTCCGCCGCGCGATGGAGGCTCCCCCCTCACCCACGGGTCTCCGGCCGCTGCTGCTGCCTCCCCCCCCCCCCCCCCCCCCACCCTCTCCTCCGCTGCAGACGATGGCAGCCCTCCCCTTGCTTCGCCCCCCCAGCAAGAACAACTGCCAGATTTTTCTATTCTTTTTTTTATTTTGGCTAATCTTAGCTGTTCGATCGTAAATTGGTTAGATTAACTCAACACTAACTCAAGTATTTGACTCAAATATAGTTAAAGTTGACGGCAGGGTTTGTTGGGTAAAACGGAGCAAGTTTACGAGGTCGGGGGAGGAATTACGATGTTTCGAAGGTCGTAGCGGTAATTGCAAAAGATTATAGGGTCTGCTGGGTAAAAATCCCTAGAAAGAAAGGCAGTCTTATAATTATTGGCATGATCCTCATGAATTAGATTGAATATAGTTATGCTTGTAGAATTCTTCTAGTCAAATTAATATAACATATCAGGTATAGATCTCAATATTATTGTGGAACTTTGTGATGCTACATTTTTTAAACATATTTTTTCCAATGTATAGAGACATGAATGTCATGGACTTAACTACCACGACTAGCTCTATTCTTATAAAATATAACAGATGAAAAATACACAGACTAGTTCATTGATGAGACTCAAATGTATCGTGTTAATATATGATAATTAGTACTTAGGAAATTCATTTGATTAATCGAGGATTACCCTAAGGACCTGTTTGGTAACCGAGTTGGGCTGGAATAACCTCCTGTGAATAGTAGTTGTTTGGATGGATAGGTGGGCCAGAGAGTGTTGGAATGGTAAATGTGATGTGATATCACATTAATTATGCGTTATATTAATTTTTTAATGATTATAATACGTTTTTATGTTAACTTTTTATCGGAACGAGGATAAAAATATTATAAAAAGAAATTGTGGGTCCATATAACTAATTCGAACCCAGGAATGAAGAGATAGAGTTGATGATAAGCTAGGTTACCCTGAGGTATCTAAAAACCAAACGAGCTCTAAGAAATTTGCAATGTGTGTTTAGATCAAATTAGAGGGAGGCAACATGATTGGATTGGTCTAATTCTTTGAAACCATGCTCAGTTGTAGGATATACATCAGGATTAGGTCCCTATCCCCCTGAACTTCTCTTCGTTATTGCGCTTCCATCATTCGCAGGGGATAGGAGTTCGTCTTATCTCTTCCCTCCATCAATCTCCCGCCACCCACCACAACCATCTTGTGTCGGGAGCAGTTCCTCTGCAGTACTGCAGATTCTGCTGCAAAATCGTGGAACATCGGAACCACTCGATCTTGATCGAGCGATTTGTACAAATTCTCTGTTTCTGTGGGCCCATACCATGGAAATTCGTGCGAACCGCTCGATCAAGATTGAGCGGCTCAGATTGATTGCAGCAGACTCTGCAGTACTGCAGAGGATCCACTCTATCTTGTGTCTTTCACTTCTCTTTCGCATCCACGCCTTTTCCTTCTCCTTCTCCTTCCCCTTCCCCTTCCCCTTCCCTTCCCCTCCACCTTCCCCTTCATCCCTCGCACCTTAGGTTTCACATAAACCATGGGAACCTTGACCTCTCCCCCTTGACCTCAAGCTCTAGGTCATATGCTGATCTGTCCGAGCCATGCTTCCACTCAGGCTTTATCATTAGTGACAAAATCTCTTGCTCTTGCTCTTTCTCTTGCTCTTGCATGTGCCATTTGATCACATTTTGTGTGCATATTTCTTATGTGTTTTTGGGAAATCTAGGTGATGCCTTGTGTTTTCGGAATGTGGCTGATGCACTGTGTTTGCGGAATGTTTCTGATGCAAATCTATAATTGTTGTTGCTGCATTGATTTTATTAAACAATTTGTTACATATATGCTGAGCCTTGTCGAGCTTTCTTCTTCGATGAGCCATGTTAAACTTACTGTTATACCTTCGTATCTGCTTATATATAGGCAGTAGGCAGTCCTTTGATGAGGCTTGTTGAAATTTCTTCTTCGCTTATATAATTTCTGAACTTGTTGAGCTGATATATCTGCTATATATTCGAGATTTATTGAGATTTCTTCTTCTCTGATAATACTTGCTGACCTTTCTTCTTTGATTTATAACTGCCACGGCCTTCTACTAAGCTTTCCCATGTATATCTGCCATTTCTGATGAGCCATGTAAAGATTTATGTCTGAACTATGTAAACTCCTATACTTTCTCCTTATATCTATTAGGATGGATTAATATGATGCCTCTATGGCTTTTCTTGGATGGTATTGCTCTTGTTGTTGTGTTTGTTGTTACTAATCACTCCTTTTTATACATCCGGTTCGATTGTATGTTATTTATATGATATTCCAAATGATCCATATTCATATCAGTCGTATACAACAGTGGAAATGACATGTTTGTTTTATACCTTCTGCTATGACCTTCTACTATGATATATTCTACAATTATCCTTGTTATAATATAATTGCAATTTTCTTTTAAGTTGAAGTTCGTGCTATGCCCATCCATCCTTGTTGCACTTCTTGTTCATCTGTTGCATCTTTGCTGAGCGTTGTCGTGCTTATTGTTTTATTGTTGGTTTTCGACCCTTATTGAGCTTTCTTCTATTCAACCTTGAACTCGGTGACATATTTTATCCTAAGAGCATCATTAGAAATGCTATATTTATGTTATTCATTTTGCTACATATTATGTCTTAATCTCTTGTTCACGTATTCTTGTTATACTTGGAAAGCAATGTTAATTATACATTAAAGTTTGTTCTATACCCATCCTCGTTATTTGATTAAGAAAATTCTATGTTAAAATGGATGAATGTGATGCCTCTACGACTTTGTTTGGATGGTATTTCTCTTGTTGCTATATTTGATGTTGAAGAGACATTTATGGTTACCATTAATGATGAACTCCGTGCAATCTTTTATCTTATGATAGATATTTGTATAGAAGAATTTATAATATTAAACGCTACCTTTGTATAACAAAATCACTCCTTGTTTACCTTTAGTTAGGTTTTATACACACACATATGTGTGTGTTGTATGTGTGTGTGTGTGTGTGTATATATATATATATGTGTGTGTGTGTGTGTGTGTGTGTGTGTGCGCGCGCGCGCGCGCGCGTTGCGTGCGTGCGTGTGTGTGTGTGTGTGTGTGTGTGTGTGTGTGTGTGTGTTGACGACACGCCTGACAATCGGGTTAAGTATGTAAATAAAATGGTCGTTGTGACCCAAATCACCAAGCGCGGTCAATCGAGAAAAATGATCAAAACCACTCGGAAAAGATATAAAAATCGATGAAAATTAATGTAAGCGGTCTTTCGCTATTCTTTTTACCTGGTATAGCGACCAGGGTCGAACACAAGGAGCACGATTTAAAAACTAAGTAGTCAAATTTCCAAAAGTGAATTTTTTAGTGGTTTTTGAATTTTATATTTTTTTTTTATTTTTAAAACAAGCACAATATTCACAAGGGATAAAAGCACAAAAATTGGACAGAAATTAAAACAAATCAAAACACAGCTACAGGAATTTTTTTGTGGAAATTTTTAGACAATTTTACGAATTTTTATGAATTTTCAAAGTGTAGGCAGTGAAAAAGACACAAAAACATTGTTTTTGATTTTTAAAAAAATATTAAAAGTCAACGAAAAGCTATGGAAATTTTATACAATGATGAGGCACATAACAGGAATGTTCACAAATTTTCTAAGAATTTTTGCAAGTCTAAAAGCATTTATTCCAATCAAAAGATCAAGTAAGTTCAAATCTGAAAGCACAGGGGCTGAATTGCAATTGTTCAAAGTTTAAACATCATATTAGAACAAAGAAATAAACAGGGTCAGAACATGCAATTTACCCAATGGAGATGATGCTCTGCATGTGACAATCTGGAGAGGGGATGCTTTGGTAAATCTCAAAACTTTCTTGGATCGATATGCAATTTTCCCCCCTTTTTTATTCACCCTCTCCTTAGGGTTTCTTTCTCACAAAGTTTCTTGTTCACAGGGGAGGCAACGCAAGGCCGCCGTGTGGATGGCGCGTCGTCGGGGCTCGGGAGCAGCGGGGCAGAGGTTGAAGGCGGACCGCCCGCGCTGCTGGCCCGCGCGGCGCGAAGAGTGCGACGTGGAGGGAGGCGCTGGGTCGGCCACGGAGCACGACTGGACCGCCTGGGATGCGCGGGTCTGGAGCCTGCACGCGGTCGCCTGGAAGGTGCGGAGGAGAGGCAGCGAAGGCGCTCCACGGCGGGGTGGCGCCTGGGGGTCGATGGGATGGCGACCACCGCGGAGGGGGGCTTGGTCGCCCTCGCGCGGCGTTAGCGAGCGGACGGTGGTCTGGCGGATGATGGCGGGTTGCACCGCCGGCGAAGGTTGAAGCGGGGAGGCACGGGGGTGGCGACCTGCGCCTGCGCCTGTGCCGAGATTTTTTTTTTGTTTGCTTTTATTTTTTTATTATTTTTTTATGTTTATATCCTGCAAAACAATACTTAGAGATAAAAGAATGTTTTTTTTTTATTATTTTAGATTCTCCTGCAAAACAGATGTTAGAGAGAGAAGACAACTAAAAAAATTTTTTTTTTCTATTTCCCTTGCAAAAACGGATGTGAGATAAACAAGGAAAATTATTTTATATTTTTTTTTTAATTTTTTTTATTTATAGACAAAGGGATTTGTGAATGGATCCGGATACGCGAAATGGAAGATAGATCCGTGGACTCCGACCACCGTGCGTGGTCGGAGGTGTGTGGTTGCGTGAGATAGAATGTGAAATGTGATGATAAAGATGTGAGATGAAAAATTCGGTGTCGGAAGCGGAACAAAGTGTGATGGTTTTTTTTTATGATTTTTAATCTAAAAACTATTCACTACTCCTACGCAAAATTAAACCTACGATTTACCTAAGAAAAGACAAGAAAGAGTGGATCTCACCTCGGGGATCGGACACACCTCCTCGCCTCACTGCAACAAGGGCGATCGCTTGCTGTCACTCTCGCGATGCCTCTGGAGTTCACTGGGAAGAAGGGAGCCATGATTGACTCGACGAAGCTCAAGCCGCTGTAAACGACTAGATCGGAGGCTAGGACCCTCTTCAACAAGAAAACCTCTCGGAAAATGGGCTCCTCTCCGCCAAAGATCGATCAAATGTGAATGAGGGAGGAGGAGCCCATTAAAAAGAGGCAAAAAATCAAAAAAGAAAATATTTACAAAAAAGGAATGTGTTTATTGGATGGATTAATAAAATAATTAAATAAATAAAATAATTAATTAATTAAAAACGAATTTCGTAATAAATAAATTAAATAAATTAATAAATTAATTCAAAATTAATTGGCCACCTTAATGGTGGCCATATAAGGTGTGTAATCAAATCTATATATAAGGTAGCTTATTAAGTCACATAAATACACCAAATCAATTATTTAAATAAAAATTTCGAAATTAAATAAAATAAATTAATTAATGTTAAGTAATTAATTTTTTTGGTGGATTTTATAAATGGAAGTTAGTGGCATACATATATTATATACATACGATATAATGTACATAAGTGCAAATAAGGAAATAATTTTTATACAAGATTTTTTTTATTTTAAATTTTTTTTTTAATTTTAGTTTTATTGAAAACAATATTTATAATATATACATTAAGTAAAAATAAATATTAATAATTATATACACAAATAAATGGGTAAACTGCACAATACACCCCAGAAAACCGACTTTTTAACCGTAACTCCAAAAAATACAAAATCACAGCCATTTGAAAGATAATTTAATTTATAGCATTATGGAAGTGGGTTTGGTTCAATTTGAGCTTGTATGGAGCCGGAATTGATGTTTCAATTATCACTTTGCGGCTTTTTCTGGGTGTAATTATTTGCAATATATACATTTTTTTTATTTTATAAATATTTTTATTATTTACAACACAGTTTTATTTACAACTTTTATTTACAAGAATAAGTGATTTGAGGTCAAATTATATACAAATAAAATAATGTAATTTTTATACAAATATACATGAAAAGTATTTACAAGATATTTTTGATTTTTCTGACAAACGACCCTATCTCCCCCTACTTTATTCCTGGTCGATCAGGTCAAGTCTTGACCTTCTCTCGGGGTTTGGGTCAGTCTGTATTTATTGCATAACTACATCCTTTATTTTTCTTTTCTTTTTCTTTTCTTCTTTATTCTTTTATTTATGTACAAAAAGTGTTAAAAATGCAATTTTAACAAATGCATGCAAAATGGTAAGATTATGAAATTAATGGGTATTTACAGGTGTTTGACTAAGAAATTGAAGCTAAAATAAAAGAATAAAGGCGATGAATCGTGGATTCATCATGTGTGTGTGTGTGTGTGTGTGTGATTTATTTTCAATAAGCACCTTTCTTAGGTGCAAGGAAAGCCAACCATCTCATCCGTATGTAATTAATCCAACGAATTTGATTAATTCCTTTTTAATATTAAATTTTTGATGTTGAAAACCCATTTTAGTCTTTCTATCTCATTCTAAAATAGAACGTGATTATAATTTTTGATTATGCTAGGGTTTTCTCCTCCCACAACAATCTACGGCATCGATGGCATACTCTAAGGGTGCATGCAGTGTACAGAGTGGGGGAGGGAGATGATGCTTGTCATGCTCGAGGGCGCACATGACACATGAAGAGGGGGAGGGCGACGACTCTCGAGGTCGTATTCGGGAAGGGGGAGGGCAGACGCGGTGTATAGGGAGGGAGACGGCGGCGGCGCTCGAGGCCTCACACGAGGAGGGGGAAGCTGATGGCTCAGCGACAGCGGCATCCTCGAGGGCGTGCACGACACACGAGTAGGGGGAGGGCGACGACACTCGAGTCAACTCATGGGGAGGGGGAGGGCGACGACACTAGAGTCCTCACATGGGGAGGGGGAGGGCATCGACGCACGATGAGATGGAGCGTGGAGGCAACAAGGTTGCGCATGGGGAGGGCGCACACCTTGGAAGAAGGTGTTGGCATCAATTCTCGTAGGTTGATGCCAGCATGTATTTTTTATTTCTTTTTTATATTTTTATTTTATTCATTGATTATTAAATCATTTCATTTATTCCACAAATTGATTATTTTATTTACAAATAGATGCTCTAATTTATAATTGATAGACTGATTTTTACAAATCGACTCATTCATTGTCTAATCTATTCACTGATTTTACATTGGATTTCACAATCTCAATTCGTTTTTTACAATATTGGTTTTTTATGACAAATCACAATGCATTTTTACAATCTCAGATTGTTTTTATTCATCTCAGATTTTCTATCAAGTTTTTTCATTTTCAAGTATTTTTTTACAATACGAGTTTGTTTTTTTACAAAACTCAAACTATCAAGTTTTTTCATTTTCAAGTATTTTTTTACAATACGAGTTTATTTTTTACAAAACTCAAAATAGGTTTACAGTATCATTATTTTCATCTTTCATCTCTTTTACCATTTTCTAACCATTTCAGATTGTTTTGGAAAAATCTCAATTTTGTTTTTTACAATCTCAGATCAGAATTTACAAATATCAAGATGTTTCCTACATATATGAGTATTCTTTTTACAAAAGCATATCAAATTTACAATTACAAAAAATAATTGTACTTCAAAGTGTGATCTTATTCTACAATACATGATACAAATTATAATGTGGACGTGAATTTTATGAAGTTTACCATTTTGCATGGCATGAAAATACTCCCTCATTGATAGAACCTCAATCAATAAACAGAAATAAAAATTGTAAAATTAGGTAATCTAAAATTGGTAAAAATAAAAGGATTAAATTAAATTCAAATTCAAAGTGAAAATCCAATGACTAAAATACCCTTCTGGATAAAGAACCATCAGATTGTCATCTAGCGGATTTCGTGATGGGCTTTCCATTAACCTAGGAAAGGTGCACCTCATTGGAAGCCCCCTCCTTCCCTCGCTCTCTCTCTCTCTATATATATATGTATGTGTGTATATATATATATACAAAAGAAACATGGATCTTACTTCAGGGGTGCAGCACACCCATCTCTTTTTTTTCATTCTTTTTTGATTTTTTTGAAATGTAACCCTGGGGGAATTAGATCACCTTATATCTCCATAGTAACATTCCAAAATTCAACTTAATACAAGAATCCTATCATCTTCATAAAGACTACCAAAATTTTAACGGTCTTAGAATTATTGAAATTGACCCATTCTAGATGAACATATTAGGAATGTTGATTTTCATTGAAACTTAAAACACATATTCTCTTCAATATATTAAATAAAGCTCCTAGGTTTCCTTTAAAAATCCCAAAAATAATGAAAAAAAGGTCGGGTGTAGGGATTTACCAACACTCTCCAGTGCAAGCTCCCAACCCACACACACACATGATTGGCACTTGGGAGGGGGAAAGATTCTTGACGAGAAAGGCGTACATGGTGCACACAGGGAGAACTGAGGATTTGGACCCAGACCTGAAGCAGGATTTGAAGATTATCTGCGCAAGGAAGATCTCTTGCGGAGTGAAGTTCTTTCTTTGATGCCTCAGAAGGGGTAGGATTTGGGACAAAGCAAGAAGGGACATGCTGTTTGGCATTCCTAATACCAGTGTGACAAATGTGGCGCATAGATAGAGGACGCAGAACATTTGTTTTTTGCATGTCCTTTGTCGGAGCAGGTTTGGAAGGAGGTAGGGGTGTCTTGGGTACTACATGGTGGCTCTACCGATTTCTGGAGATCGTTGAGGTCGGTGGGGATGAACTCGATGGACGACTGTTCTTTGTCGTTTGCAGTACTTTGGGTCATCTGGGGAGGAAGAAATGAACGAATTCATAAAAATCAGAGATTCTATTCAAAAAATGTAATTGATGAATACCCATTCATAACTCTTTATTCTTTTATTTTGGCTACAAAACCTATGCAAAACACATGTAGATAGGTGTAAATAGCAATAATTACAATTCAACATGCATTGTGTAAATATGCATTATTAGCATGTTTTTGTGCATAAATAAAAGAAACCTGCTAGATGACAATGGGGCAGCCAACGAGCTGCCCCACCCCATTTGGTTAATGGGTTGCCTGTTGGCTGCCAAAAAAATTACCAAAAAACAGAGCGGGAGCAACCCGTTGGCTGCCCCAAGGGGCATCCCCATTAAACACTATATATATAGGGGGAAATGGGGTTGTCCCCGTGGGAGAGATAACTTAGCTCCCTGATGAATACTCATTCATCACTCTTTATTCTTATATTTTAGCTACAAAAACCTTTGCAAATACATGTAGATATGTGTAAATAGGAATAATTACCAAAAGCATGCATTGTGTAAAAACCTATAATTAGCATGTTTTTGTGCAAAAATAAAAGAATAAAGATTAAAAAGAAAAAGAGGGAAATATTTAGAATAAATATTGAGCAACCTAACCCAAGGGAGGGCTCAGCATGGGCCTGACCGCATAAAAACCAAAGTAGAGGGAGATAGGGGCTCATGTGTAAATATTTATGTAAATAAAAAAAGATATTTTCCTCACCAAAAATATGCTTGTAAATATTTGTACATATTTATAAATATTAAAAACAAAAGAAAAAGATAAAAATCAAAAAGACCAAAAATACCACCTTCACCATGTATATAAACCACTCTTATATATTTATTTAGTCTTGTAAATAAATAAAATTAACTTTTCTAATTTTGTAAATAATCTATATTCTATAATGTAAATAAATAAAATAAGATCAATCAAATCAAAAACAAAATAAAAATAGCAAAATTAAAATACAAAAATACATTATACATATACCATGTATATAAATGTACATACATATTTTATCTATGTATATAAATAATAAAATTAAAATAAAAATACCTTTTTATTCCTTATTTTATAATGAAAATAAATAAAATATAAAATGGGGATAAAATTGTATAAAAATAACAATTAAAAATCAAAAATTAAAAACCCTATAGTGTACATATACCTATATATAGCTATGTAATGTAAATACCTTATTTTTATTTTGAAAAATTAATTAAAAATCACAAAAAATAGAGAAAAATAAAATAAATATTTTTCATTTTTTAAGTTTTTATTAATTCGACCTTTTTCTACCCTAAAATAAATAAATAAGAAATTTATGCTTGGCGGGCTCTGATTGGTCCAGGGGGGATTGTTGACCCCCGGTCAACTCTCCCCCCAGGACCACCAGAGCCAGGTCTATCCTGCCCGACCCGTTTTCTCCACTTTTTGCCCGCCTGACCCGACCGCCAGCACCTCAAACCCCGGGCCCCGATTAACCTCCGATCATCCCGGACCCTCGCCCGGGGTGGGTTTGAAGGATCCGAGGCCCGTGCATCCTGCCCGACCTCCTTCTTCTCGGATCCCGCACCATATATAATGTCGTCTCCGGCGACCTAATTCTTCTATCTTTGGATCTTCCCCTCGGTGCCTGTGACCTCCTCCGGAGTCCCTGAGTGACAGCCGTGGTCTTGGGAGTTACAGAGAGGCCCGGGAAGCCGGGAGCCACTGATCCGGTGGGTAACTCCGCCGTGCGCCGCCGCGAGCGCGCCCAGCCTCGGGGAGACGACGCCCCCTTGCAGGCAATGACCCCGGAGCTTCTTGAGCTTCAGCCCAGTCGACTACATTCGCCAGGTAACTTCTTTAGGCCGTAGATTAGCGTAGCCTTAGGTTTTTCCGATTTCAGTAGAATAGCTCCGCCGCCTCCACCTTCCGTCTCCGTCCATCCACTGAGCCATCCGACTACGCCACCACCTTCGCCTGACCCCTCTCCACCTTCTCCACCCAGCCATTCCTCCTGTCTCGCCCCGGAGCAGGATCTTGGGTCTTCACCTCCGCCGCTCGCCGGAGACCCACCATACCGACGCACCAGCCACTCTTTTGCTGCTCTGACGGGTCGAGGCAGTTTGCCCTCGACCCAGCTTCTTTCCTGTGCAGGTATCCAGGCCATTCGACTTCATCTGGAGGTCGAGTCTTCAGAGCATAGGAGCTCATGTTCATCCACGTCGCCGGAGCTCTCTGGAGCTCCTCGTGTCCATCGGAGCAGCGCATCGGGTGCGGAGCTTCATGGCGAAGCTTCCACGCACCTCAGGAGCATCATACGAGGCCCATCGTGCACGCAGAGGGCCGACGAAGCTCGCCGGCAGCCAGTTCTTCCAGCAGCCTCGTCCACCGTCCGATCGTCCCCAGCGCCCCAGTTGTCATCTGAGCCATTCATCCCAGGCGTGGCATCACCGTCCGATCATTTCGAGGACAGATCTTGACCATCCGCTCGGAGGAAGAGGCACCAGCACGTCTCGTCCGTCGGATCTGCCACGTGCCCTCTCCTTCTCCGTCGATACACCAAGGGCTTGGTCTCCAGAGCACCGTGACCGTCCGATCTCCACGTGGAGGGCCATCGCCCGTTCGATCAGGCCGAGCGTCACCAGGGTAAAGGCGCCATTGCTCTCAGTCGTCAGATCCGCCACGCGGCACACATCCGGCCATCGACGTTAATAAAAGGGGTAAATAACCCTTAGGCCCTCTTTCTTATTTTATTTCGCTTTAGTCCTGTAAATATTGAAGTTAGTTGTTTAGTTTTAGGTTTATTTGCATAGAGGACCCCGTACTTTATTTTATTTGCTTATATACCCCTGTGCGTTGTATGACACGTGCGTCGACACGTGATTGTCTGGTTTATTTGCAATAGAGGCCCCTGTAGTTCTGGGTGTTCTTGAATGAATGAAAGTATTTATCTATTTGCATTTATACCCCTGTGCGTGATTTATTTCGACATGTGCGTGATATTTGTGGGTATTTTGCGAATAGGCCCCTGGACTTTTGGTACCTGTTACCAATAAGTCCTCGGGACTTATTTTCTTTGCATTTGGGTCCCTGAGTGCCCCAGGCACGCGCGTGGCACGTGTTTTGCTGGGAAAATTGCACCAGACCCCCCAGGCTATTGGGTATTTGCACTTTGGTCCCTGTGCACTGTACCCTTTTCTTATTTTTGAATAAAATAGCAAATTACCTCCAAATCCAACGAAAATTGGACATATGGCTCCTGCCATGGTGCAAAATTTTCGTGGATTTTTTAGGACATTTTTTATTTCGTTTGATATTTTTAAAAAATCAAAAACCTTCATTTTTGCTACTGTCTAACTTTAAAAACCCCCAAAAAATATTAAAACTCACTTAAAAATTCCACAAAAATTAGCTACTGCTTGTCTTGCTAAGTTTGATTTTCTAGCCAATTTTAGCTATTTTTCATTACAGAAAACCACTAAATATTGAAAAACACATAAAACCTTATAAAAATTCTAGTAAATAAATTAAAAACCCAAAAACAATAAAATTGGTGCCTATATTTTCCTTGTTTTGTGTTCTTTACAGGAAAATTACCTCCTGGCCATTTTGGGGCCTTTAGATATTTTATCTAGGCTTTTTTGGCTCGGCTGGACAGTACCATTTATTTCAGTTACTTTTTGATTTTTAGAAAATTAAATAAACATCAGAAAATTATCAAAAATTCACTAAAAACACTAAAAATTATAAAATACACAAAAAGATTTTTGTTTGAATTTTTGGTTGATTTTTAATACTTTAAATAAATTGTTGAAGTGTGAGTTTCTTTGTTTCTCTTATTTTCTTTATGCATTAAAAATCCAAAAACAAATATTATAAAATAATTAAAAAAACCACTAAAAATATTTTGTTCTTTTATTTTATTCCTTTTTACTACTTTGTAGGCCGAGAGGCCAACCCGTGCTCCTTGAGTTCGACCCTGGTCGCTATACCAGATTAATCCAATAGCAGGACCGCTATTTTGTGTTTTATCTGTTTTATCTCTATTAGTGGTTCATTTTTCTTGATTGATCGAGTCTGAGTGATTGAGGTCGCAACGACCATCTAGACACCTGATTGCTTTAGTCACTTTGGGATTTTTCGGTCGTCAGAATGGCGCCGTTGCTGGGGAGCACGGCTTAGTAGTTTTTATTTTTATCTTCGTTTTTGTTTTCGCGGCTTTTCGCGGCTCGTTCAGAGCTCGCGGCTTTTTCGCGGCTTTTGTTTATATTTTATTTTTATTTTATTTTGTTTTATTTTCTTTTTCTTTTATTTTTGATTTTGTTTTATTTTGAGTGTTTATTTTATTTTCTATTTTTGCATTTATACCCTCATTTTCTTTCATGTACTTTTCTTCTTATTATTTGATCTAGTCTGACCACTTATCTCTTTTTCTTGCGAGGGCCCGAGGATCACGGAGGCGACTTTCGAGGAGCCGGTGCAATCGAGGAACTTGGAGGCGGCTTCCTTCTCTACGAAGCCGCAGGAGAGAGCGAGAGAGAGAGAGAGAGAGAGAAAGAGTAGAGTGGGTGAGGTTAGATTAGGTTTTATTTGATTATTATTATTGTAATAATACATGGACTCTCAGACTGGACTTGTGGACTCTTGAACACTTAGCGGGTCTGTTTCACCGAGCACCGGTGTGCTCGGGGGACCCTTAGGTTTTTCGCAGCTTTTTACGCGGTTTTGTTTTCTTTTTATTTTTTTCTGCCTTTTCCGGTGTTTAAGCGGTTTTCATCGAGCCCCTAGCTCTAGGAATTTCTCTTGCTTATGCCGTAATTAGTAGGGTCCCCACACTTAACTATTTGCCTGTTCCTATAGAGCGCTAATTGGACCTACTAATAATCAATTAAAAAAATAATCGACTCATCTCCTCCGTAGCCTACGTGCCGCAGCTCACCCTGTAAAGCGCTTTCTCCTACCCCCGATTTGTCGGGCAGAGGAGGGGTGGGCCAAGACCGGACCCTTTGACCTGGAGGTCGGTGACCGATTAGACGGTTCTGCGATAGAAATTGCTCATCTAGGACTCGGTTTTTCCCGCTGCATCATTTAGGGTAGTTTACTTTTCTGTCTTTAAATTCTTCGCGGATCACTTGCATGTAGAGTGCTGGAGGCAAGGTACGCATTTCTGACTCAGCATGCATCATTGATTTTCATCGCGCATCGGCTTTTTCGACTTCCCCCCCTATTTTGGACTAAATAATCAGGAGAACCGAAAAAATCGTTAGGCGTTTCTTTTTCTTGAAAAATATCTAAAAAGAAAAACAATAAAATCGGGACTGCTAATCATACTTGACCTAAAAGACACTTCACTGAAAATCTGTCTTGGGGAGAGTAACCCCCTCCTTGTCTGGTTTGGATGAGCGAGAGAGTGATCCGCACATTAGGATAGAGCCTCTGATCCTTTCTCGACTGATTACTGGCTTTTAGTACGGGACAGTCGGTTGAGAAAGATCTGGATACCTATTGACTTCACGTAATCGCTCTGATAGACTGGATGATCACTTAAAATAAAATTGACAAGATAACTGACCGATCCCTTCGGTCTTCAGCTCTGTGTGCGTAGGTGAATTGGGGGTTTGCTTGTTCATCTTGTTTGATTGCCAGATCCCTTCGATCCTTTTTCATCTCCCTCCCTCACCTCCCTTCATTTCTCCTTTCTTCTTCTTCCTTATCCCTGGATGATGGATTCCCCTCACTACGAGCCGACTCTTACAGCTTCTTCTCTGTCTTCTGACCATCACTCCAGTCCACCTTCTAGGGAGGTCGGATCTCTGACCAACCTCCCGCTCCCTCCCTCCCTTTCATCTCATCACTCTGGGCATGCTGTGCGAGACGTCCGAGGATACCCGATAGAGCAGATGCGAGACCCGGACGATGCTGTAGCTGAGTTGAGAGCGCACTCCGTTGGTGACCCGAGAGAGCAGTGGAGATCAGCAGACATATCCTATTCTAGAAGAATGGAGGAGCAGATAGCACATGGAGCTCAGTCAGCTTCTACACTAGGTCCATTCGTCCTAGATTTGGATTACATTCAGCGACTGCCGACGTTTTCAGGAGAGGCGCACGAGGAGCCGTATCTTCACCTGTCCGCTTTCGAGGAGTTTTGTAGAGCACAGAGATATTCAGACGTCACTGCAGAAGAGCTGATGAGCAGGACCTTCCCCTTCACACTTCACGACAGAGCCATGAGATGGCACCGACGATTGGGGAGGACATTCGAGACGTGGGGAGAGCTACGCCGAGAGTTCTTGCAGAGATACTTTCCCCCACGCAGAGCAGAGTTTATGCGGTCTTTGATCATGGACTTCTCAGTTGACCCCCAGGAGCCACTGCATGAGGCATGGCCGAGGTTTCTTGACCTCTTGAGGAGATTTCCAGACCATGGACGTTCACTGACAGACTTGATAGAGATCTCCATGCGGGGGATGACCATAGAGCAGATAGCACTGGTGATTACCACATGTGGCGGTTCACACCGCAGTTCCGACATCTACTTATTGGATACCATCTCGAGGCTACTTTCACAGAGTTTTTCTACACGAGATGCCATGGTCGGGACAACACATGCGGACGATGCAGTACCAGTGCGGTGTGTCACTTTACATGATGAGCCAGCTTCTACACACCAGCCCGAGGATTTGGATGATGCAGCACCACCGACAGAGGAGATGAATGCCATAGCAGAGGTTCGGACCCAGAGTCTACTTGAGTTCCCGTTGGATTTCCAGCTGGAATTCGAGTCAGTCCCAGAGTTCTCAGTTGACGAGTCTTGGATATCAGATCTTCTGATACTCCAGGAGCCAGAGGAGCCCCAGCTTTTGCAGCCATTGACTCAGCTACTCCAGTTTCCAGTCCCGGAGGAGTCAGTTTCCTTCCTGCAGAGACACTTCTTGGATACAGACAGTCACCAGGACTCAGCCCAGCAGCCACAGCTTGAGGAGGGACAGCACTTTGAGAGAGTTGATACAGAGAGTCCCGTCTTCGAGCCTTTTGTCCTCCACTTTGTTGAGATAGATACATTTCCTGAGGACCAGCTGACAGACAGCATAACCGCAGAGCGAGGATCAGCCGCAGACACTTTGCCAGCTTCCGCGGTGTTGGCTAGTACCTTCTCCTGCTTCCAGATTGCCGAGACCTACCCTTTTGATGATGATGCAGCCTGGTGCACTGAGTGGATACTTGATAGCAGCGCAGATGCCAATCTAGATCCTGATCCTCTTCTTGTCACTTCTGATCTTGCATCTCTCCCTGAGGGTTATCTGCGGGAGGATGCCGCACTCGATGAGTACTCGGTTTCACCTACTGAGAGTGTTTCCGATCTGGCGGAACACGAAACCGAGTCTTTAGATTATTCTGATTCTGAGTCTTCTCACCTCGACAACCCTCGCGAGGATGAGCCCATCCTGGAGATATTCGATGATCTGCCTGATCTTCTTCCATTCTATTCATCGGATATAAGTCTGTTTAGAGAGTCTCCTGATCTTGATTGTCCATACCTGTTTGAGACACTGATTGACGTGGAGGATTCTGTTACTGATCCATCCTTCTCCACGTTTGATTTCTTCGGCTCTATACTCTCACTCCAGTCTAAACCAGAGCCGATGATTTCTTTTGTGCTACCGGATCCTGATCATTTCTTCTCATATTATTGGCCGGTAGCAGACACCCGCCTGATTGTATACATGGGTGTCTTACTTTACACTGTTGAGTTCGTCGTTGTTCTCACACCGAGACTGAGACGACAGTACGGCATTCGCCTTACCGATGCCGTCCTGAACCTTGATACTGCATTGTCCTAGCCTTTGCGCCCAGCTAGGGGCGTAAAACCTAGCGCTTGTCTAGAGGCACCTCAACATTGTACTCTTTTGTTCATATGTGTTTCGTCTTATTTTGATCCTTCTTTCTTCCGTTCCTTTTGTTCACCCCAGGTCTCGCTTAGGATTATCTTTGCTATACTTAGGATATTGCTCATCCTAAGTATAGGGGGGTGGAGACACCGGGTTGTTCTCCGTTCTGTTCCATCACTTCTGTCATTGCCTATACTTAAGATGCTTCACCCTAAGTATAGGGGGAGTGATGACCCTCCATCTTGTAGATATTCCTGATTTTCTTCATGTCTTGCCTACCCCTATTTTGCTGCCTATACTTAGGGATATTTCACCCTAAGTATAGGGGGGGTAGACCATGTACATTCTCCACTCGGTTTTCCCTTAGTATACAGCCTGCTATACTTAGGATTATTTAATCCTAAGTATAGGGGGAAGACCCGAGACCCTCTTGATTTTTCATTCATTCGTCTCTGTATATAGCCTTTCTTTTAACTTCCCTATACCTAGCACGAGTTATGTCTTCTTCATCGCTCTTGACTCTGAGGACATCGTTCAAGCTAAGTATAAGGGGGGGTGTATATATTTCATATATACTTTAGCCATAACTCGTACTTTGTGTGAGTGTGTTAATAAATAAAATGGCTAAAAATCACAAAAATTAAAAAAATTTTCATGTACATAAACTTCTTTTATTTGCACATAAATAGCTAGTGTACAAATTATTTTTGTAAAAATGATTTCAAAAATCTTTTGTGTAAAGCTTGTGTAAATATTTTCTTATCAAAATTATGTATATAGTACAAAATTTTTCCAAAATGTTTTGAAAATCAAAAGTTTGCAAAAATCTTGTGTAAATGTGTGTAAATATCTTTTTGCAAAACTTGCACTTCATGCATCACCCATTCATGATTTCAAAACATTTTTCAAAAATTTTGCATGATTGTAAAATTTGTGTAAATAAGCATCTTTCTGTACATATGTATATAGTTTTTCTGGATGATAGTTGACATTTAAACTAGCCTGGAATCAAATTGAGAAATGGAGCTTGATTAAGATCTTAATCCACCTAACTTCTAAGAGGAACCTTATAGGGCTTAGGTTTAAGGCTTTTCAGGTCCATGGTGACTTAATTCTTTGAGTCCACTAGGCTATGATCACATGTCATCTCAATGAGCCTAAGTAGAGCACTTAACAACAACACATGACTCATATAGATTATGGCTTTACTTGGACACCAGCACTATGCACCGAGCTCTCCACGGATGAGGTGGTGAGGAGGCAGTCTTCCTTGACTTGGGGTAGCATATGAGGGTAGTACTTCTAGGCGGAACCTCTCTTCTTCTTTTAGTGAAGGAAGTGCGTCTCAACTTGGTCTGGTTGCCATGAGGTCTAACGACGGGAGTTGTGGGTTGCAATAAAGCTTTAAAAGAGGGATAGTCTACTGGCTCAAGAGGAAAAACTCCTTGTATATATGCTGCACATGTATATGTTGTACAGATACACTTGAAAAAAAATGTGCAAAAAGAAAATAACTCCAAAAAAGTGGTGGTTCTGATAGAAAATGATAATCCCACCGGAGTATGTATATAGAGTGCAATAAGCAAAGCTTGAGTTTCATGATCCACATGTTGTAGCTTGCAGCAGGGAGACTTGGCTACACTGGTCAAGCTCCCAAGGGTACTTGGCTACACTGGCCTTGACCCATTCTCTTCTTCCTCCTCTTCTTGAGCCGGTTGAACTTGAACTTAGAAGGGAATACCCCGCTCCTCGAGGAAAGAGTGGCCAGACTGAGGTCATAGAGTTACCTTGTTGGGGAGGGTTGTCAAGTTGCCATTTCTGAGGTGGAGAGCTTAGACCTCACTTTCACAGGACAAGAAAAGATTCATGGTCTTCAGGGTTTGTGATTGATGACTTGTTCTGACCTGGAGCATTGAGGAGTCTTGGTTATAGATTAGTGGAACTCAGAGGTTGTTGAGTTTTAGACTTAAGTCCAAATAAGGTTCCGACACACTAATAATCCAAAGATCTGATCGAGCTCCATACCCCAATTTAATGAAGGCAAGTTTAATAATCAACCTTGATCCATGTACATCCTCTTTTTCTTTTTCTTTCTTTCTTTTTCACTCCTTTTTCAAATAAGTGTTTGCTAAGGGACTAGCAAAGTTAAGTATAGGGGGGTGATGAATACTCATTCATCACTCTTTATTCTTATATTTTAGCTACAAAAACCTTTGCAAATACATGTAGATATGTGTAAATAGGAATAATTACCAAAAGCATGCATTGTGTAAAAACCTATAATTAGCATGTTTTTGTGCAAAAATAAAAGAATAAAGATTAAAAAGAAAAAGAGGGAAATATTTAGAATAAATATTGAGCAACCTAACCCAAGGGAGGGCTCAGTATGGGCCTGACCGCATAAAAACCAAAGTAGAGGGAGATAGGGGCTCATGTGTAAATATTTATGTAAATAAATAAAGATATTTTTCTCACCAAAAATATGCTTGTAAATATTTGTACATATTTATAAATATTAAAAACAAAAGAAAAAGATAAAAATCAAAAAGACCAAAAATACCACCTTCACCATGTATATAAACCACTCTTATATATTTATTTAGTCTTGTAAATAAATAAAATTAACTTTTCTAATTTTTCTAAATAATCTATATTCTATAATGTAAATAAATAAAATAAGATCAATCAAATCAAAAACAAAATAAAAATAGCAAAATTAAAAATACAAAAATACATTATACATATACCATGTATATAAATGTACATACATATTTTACCTATGTATATAAATAATAAAAATTAAAATAAAAATACCTTTTTATTCCTTATTTTATAATGAAAATAAATAAAATATAAAATGGGGATAAAATTGTATAAAAATAACAATTAAAAATCAAAAATTAAAAACCCTATAGTGTACATATACCTATATATAGCTATGTAATGTAAATACCTTATTTTTATTTTGAAAAATTAATTAAAAATCACAAAAAAAAGAGAAAAATAAAATAAATATTTTTCATGTTTTAAGTTTTTATTAATTCGACCTTTTTCTACCCTAAAATAAATAAATAAGAAATTTATGCTTGGCGGGCTCTGATTGGTCCACGGGGGATTGTTGACCCCCGGTCAACTCTCCCCCCAGGACAACCAGAGCCGGGTCTATCCTGCCCGACCCGTTTTCTCCACTTTTTGCCCGCCTGACCCGACCGCCAGCACCTCAAACCCCGGGCCCCGATTAACCTCCGATCATCCAGGACCCTCGCCCGGGGTGGGTTTGAAGGATCCGAGGCCCGTGCATCCTGCCCGACCTCCTTCTTCTAGGATCCCGCACCATATATAATATCGTCTCCGGCGACCTAATTCTTCTATCTTTGGATCTTCCCCTCGGTTCCTGTGACCTCCTCCAGAGTCCCTGAGTGACAGCCGTGGTCTTGGGAGTTGCAGAGAGGCCCGGGAAGCCGGGAGCCACTGATCCGGTGGGTAACTCCGCCGTGCGCCGCCGCGAGCGCGCCCAGCCTCGGGGAGACGACACCCCCTTGCAGGCAATGACCCCGGAGCTTCTTGAGCTTCAGCCCAGTCGACTACATTCGCCAGGTAACTTCTTTAGGTCGTAGATTAGCGTAGCCTTAGGTTTTTCCGATTTCAGTAGAATAGCTCCGCCGCCTCTACCTTCCGTCTCCGTCCATCCACTGAGCCATCCGACTACGCCACCACCTTCGCCTGACCCCTCTCCAC
Source organism: Ottelia alismoides (assembly GCA_037367405.1). Classification (NCBI taxonomy): domain Eukaryota; kingdom Viridiplantae; phylum Streptophyta; class Magnoliopsida; order Alismatales; family Hydrocharitaceae; genus Ottelia; species Ottelia alismoides. The sequence continues at coordinate 474,518 of JAZKJV010000023.1, forward strand.
CTTCTCCACCCAGCCATTCCTCCTGTCTCGCCCCGGAGCAGGATCTTGGGTCTTCACCTCCACCGCTCGCCGGAGACCCACCATACCGACGCACCAGCCACTCTTTTGCTGCTCTGACGGGTCGAGGCAGTTTGCCCTCGACCCAGCTTCTTTCCTGTGCAGGTATCCAGGCCATTCGACTTCATCTGGAGGTCGAGTCTTCAGAGCACAGGGGCTCCTGTTCATCCACGTCGCCGGAGCTCTCTGGAGCTCCGCGCGTCCATCGGAGCAGCGCATCGGGTGCGGAGCTTCACGGCGAAGCTTCCACGCACCTCAGGAGCATCAGACGAGGCCCATCGTGTACGCAGAGGGCCGACGAAGCACGCCGGCAGCCAGTTCTTCCAGCAGCCTCGTCCACCGTCCGATCGTCCCCAGCACCCCAGTTGTCATCTGAGCCATTCATCCCAGGCGTGGCATCACCGTCCGATCATTTCGAGGACAGATCTTGACCATCCGCTCGGAGGAAGAGGCACCAGCACGTCTCGTCCGTCGGATCTGCCACGTGCCCTCTCCTTCTCCGTCGATACACCAAGGGCTTGGTCTCCAGAGCACCGTGACCGTCCGATCTCCACGTGGAGGGCCATCGCCCGTTCGATCAGGCCGAGCGTCACCAGGGTAAAGGCGCCATTGCTCTTAGTCGTCAGAACCGCCACGCGGCACACATCCGGCCATCGACGTTAATAAAAGGGGTAAATAACCCTTAGGCCCTCTTTCTTATTTTATTTCGCTTTAGTCCTGTAAATATTGAAGTTAGTTGTTTAGTTTTAGGTTTATTTGCATAGAGGACCCCATACTTTATTTTATTTGCTTATATACCCCTGTGCGTTGTATGACACGTGCGTCGACACGTGATTGTCTGGTTTATATGCAATAGAGGCCCCTGTAGTTCTGGGTTTTGTTGAATGAATGAAAGTTTTTATCTATTTGCATTTATACCCCTGTGCGTGATTTATTTCGACATGTGCGTGATATTTGTGGGTATTTTGCGAATAGGCCCCTGGACTTTTGGTACCATTTACCAATAAGTCCTCGGGACTTATTTTCTTTGCATTTGGGTCCCTGAGTGCCCTAGGCATGCGCGTGACGCGTGTTTTGCTCGGAAAATTGCACCAGACCCCCCAGGCTATTAGGTATTTGCACTTTGGTCCCTGTGCACTGTACCCTTTTCTTATTTTTGAATAAAATAGCAAATTACCTCCAAATCCAACGAAAATTGAATACATGGCTCCTGCCATGGTGTAAAATTTTCATGGATTTTTTAGGACATTTTTGATTTCGTTTGATATTTTTAAAAAATCAAAAACCTTCATTTTTGCTACTGTCTAACTTTAAAAACCCCAAAAAAATATTAAAACTCATTTAAAAATTCCCAAAAATTATTTACTACTTGTCTTGCTTAGTTTATTTTCTAGCCAATTTTGGCTATTTTTCATTACAGAAAACCACTAAAAATTGAAAAACACATAAAACCTTATAAAAATTCTAGTAAATAAATTAAAAACCCAAAAACAATAAAATTGGTGCCTAAATTTTCCTTGTTTTGTGTTCTTTACAGGAAAATTACCTCCCAGTCATTCTGAGTCCCTTAGATATTTTATCTAGGCCTTTTTGGCTCGGCTGGACAGTACCATTTATTTCAGTTACTTTTTGATTTTTAGAAAATTAAATAAACATCAGAAAATTATCAAAAATTCACTAAAAACACTAAAAATTATAAAATACACAAAAAGATTTTTGTTTGAATTTTTGGTTGATTTTTAATACTTTAAATAAATTGTTGAAGTGTGAGTTTCTTTGTTTCTCTTATTTTCTTTATGCATTAAAAATCCAAAAAAAAATATTATAAAATAATTAAAAAAACCACTAAAAATATTTTGTTCTTTTATTTTATTCCTTTTTACTACTTCGTAGGCCGAGAGGCCAACCCGTGCTCCTTGAGTTCGACCCTGGTCGCTATACTAGGTTAATCCAATAGCAGGACCGCTATTTTGTGTTTTATCTGTTTTATCTCTATTAGTGGTTCATTTTTCTTGATTTATCGAGTCTGAGTGATTGAGGTCGCAACGACCATCTAGACACCTGATTGCCTTAGTCACTTTGGGATTTTTCGGTCATCAGACCCCCACCCCATTTTTCTTTTTTTTTATTTTTTGAAAAATAAATCCGTGAAAATTCATCACTATCTCTTTATATTATATCATTCAAGTTTCATATGAAACATAGGCTCCTACGACCTCCATCCAGATAGTAATTTTCTAACAGTCGCAGAATTAATGAAATTGGTCCATTTGGATGGAGGTCATTGGAGTCACTGTTTCACACGAAACTTGAATGACATGATATAGAAATATAGCTATGAAAATCCACGAAAGTATTTTTTCAAAAAAATAAGAAGATAAGAAAAACAGGCGGGGGAGCCAAGTTAGCTCCCCGAGGGGCAGCCCCATTATATATAGGGTTAATTCTTTGAGAGCCAAAACCTGTGATAGCATGAAAGCAATAATTCTGGACAACTAAATTCTGTCAACTCTCTCCTCATTGATTGCAGGTGGAGAGAGGAGCAGAATCTAGTGATCTAGATTCCATGCTCTCACGCTCTCACAGATTTTGGCTCTCTCATAGGATTACCCCCCCCCCTCTCTATATATATATATATGTATATATGAGGAAAGTGAGCCTACTTTGTGAAGTAGGTAACCTTACCTACTTCACATCCATTTTTTGCATTTTTTTTATTTTTTTTGAAAAATACCACCGAGGATTTTCATAACTGTATCTTTCTAATATGTCATTCAAATTTCGTCAGAAACAGAGACTCCTACGGACTCCATCCAGAACATGTATTTTTAACGGTCTTAGATTTGTTGTAAATTACCTGTTCTGGATGGAGGCTATAGGAGTCTCTGTTTCTGACGAAATTTGAATGACATTAGATGGATATAATTATGAAAATCCACGGAAGTATTTTTCAAAAAAAAGATAAAAAAATGCTAAAAATGGATGTGAAGTAGGTAAGGTTACCTACTTCACAAAGTAGGCTCCCCTTCCTATATATGTATGTATGTATGTATGTATGGCTTTTCCAATGAGGTGCACATTTCCTGGATGTATGGAAAGCCAACCATCTCATCCGTTAGATCTCAATCCACCAGCTCTTTATCCAAAAGGATATTTTAATCAAATTGTTGTCATTTTGAATTTGAATTTCATTTCCAATTTAAATTTCATTTATTCTTTTTGTTTTACCATTTTTAGCCTTCCTTAATTGGAATTTTTTGTTGATGTTTATGCGCTATGTAGAATGTTTGCGCTATGCATTTTTCGTCAACATGGTAGCATTTTCGCGCTATACAGAATGGTGGAGCTCTTTGTAAAATACGCATTGTCATTGTAAGTTTGTAACTGCTTTGTAAAATAAAATCAAAGTTAATAATACTTTTATTATTGTAATTGTAAATTATAAAATGTGAATTGTAAAAAATAATCTGTTCTTGTAAAAACAACTTAGATTTGTAAGAAACTGTCTGATAATGAAAAAAATACCTGAGATTGTAAAAAAAGATATGGGATTGTTAGGAATTTATAAAAGAAAAAGTAAATGTAAAAAAATTGAGATTGTAAAAATGATTTGCGATTTGTAAGAAAAAGATATGATATTGTACAAAACGATCGCACTGCTCGCACCCTCCTTCGCCATCATCCCTCCTCCACCTGCACCTCCTCTGCCCTTCTCCTCCACAACCCACCTCCTCGACGCGCACCCTCCTCTGCCCACACCTGCAGGAAAATGCATATAAAAAAGTAGGTCATCACGTGGTCGTGTGCCACCACCTCTTCCGCCACCTTCGTGCTCTACCATGTGCACCACCACCTCCTCCGCAGTTGTCGTGCTCCACTACATGCACCACTACCAACTCTGCCACCATTGTGCTCCACCACGCGGAACTCTTGTCTCCATTATTTGTTGTGGGAGGGTAAAACCCTAGAAAGGGATCAAGAATAGAATGTGGGTTGTCACATTATATTTTTAGAATGTGACAAAATGACTAAAATGCGTTTTCAACATTAAAAAAAGATAAAAAAACATTAATCAGATTCGATGAATTAATTATATATGGATGAGATGGCGGGCTTTCCATGCACCCAAGAAAGGTGCATCTTATTGGAAATTTCTTGTGTGTGTATTATGGGAAAAAAGAGTATGCTTCCCGAGAGCATGTAACTTACATGCTCCCACCTTTTTTTTCTCAATATTTTTTTCTGAAATGAAACTTAGTGGAATTTAGAATTTACATCACAATATGTCACCATGGTGTCATTCAAAATTCTACTTAATTCGAGGCTTCTATCCCCTCCATCAGGATCGACAAATTTTAACCGTCTCAGAAGAGTTGAAATTGACCTTTTTCTGATAGAAGTGTTAGGAACATCTGTTTTACATGAAATTTGAAACACATATTCCACTTATTATTCTAAGTAAATCCCCCCATGTTTCAATTCAAAAAAATTTGCAGAAAGAAAGATGGGAACATACTCTTATATGGCCCAAGAAGCATACTCATTTAACCATATGTGTGTGTGTGCGCGCGCGCGCACGTGTGTGTGTATGATTTTTTTACTCTCACTAATACCCCTAAAACGTGAACATTGGCAACCTATCGTTAATAGGTTTGCCAACAAGCTACAAAGTTGGAAGGTCTGAATTCTCTCCTCACTAGGATTACTCTTTTAAACTCATCCCTCACACCTTTGGTAACACATATGCTGGCTTCCTTGAAAATGTCCATGGGAGCATTGAGGAAATCGATAGACTTACATGTGACTTCCTTTGGCATGGCAAACATCAAGGGAAAAAAAGAAGGCACGGAACTAGTTGGGAATCAATTTGTCGACTGAAGATAAACAATGGGTGGGGAACTACTCATTTAAATTCTTTCAATAACTCCTTACTCGCAAAATCATGGATCTAAATCCAGGAGAACCCTTACTACTAATCTACCATGTTGTTCAAGCATCTAACTTCAATGGCTTTGCTATCCCGATACATTGCCAAATAAAACTAGTGACTCCATTTATTGGCGGCCTGTTAAAAATGGCTCCAAGGACCTTAGGGAAATTATCTCTAAACTTGTTAGTTTAGGGGAAAAAGCTTTGCTTTGGGATGAACATCTCAACTCAAGGAGAAGTTTCCTTCAACGTGAAACTCTCTTCTGAGGCAAAACAATTATATTGTACAATGCACAGGGCTACGCAATCATTTCTACTCGAAATAAATGGCTCAAAGCACTCAAGGTCAAGACCCCTCTTGTCCAACGCGAGCAGATCCTCTGTTGTACAAAAGAGTTGTACAAAAGAGGACTGTTGTAATGCGTGAAGATGCCCAAGCTGCTCAATCTTGATCGAGCGGTTCGTACAGTAAGGGCACACAAAAACTCAGAATACAAAGTTTCCATATAAATTTGTAAGTGTTGCAACATAGTTTCTATTTCTACGAACCAATATCAATGCATTTTAAATTTTGGCATTTTGATCTCCTTATCGCAAAAAGGTCATTTTAAAATTCCTTATAACATGTCATTTGGGATTGCACTAGTCTGCCCTAGTCTAAACTTTTAAAACCTAAACCCTAATCTGACTCAACCGCTTCAATGGCATGCGCCAACCTCCTTTTCTTGATTTTTTTTGAAATAATTATCAATATTTATTCATCAATATGCCGACCGGGTAATAGGTCGGCAAAAAGGTTCACAATCATACAGAAAACACAGACAAGTAGTCAAAAGGTTTGGGGCGCCTAGTAATTAGTACAACCATGACATTTCACCCCAAACACCAAAATCGAAATTCATATCAGATAAACCTAAGAAAGATGTTGATAATTTTTTAAGGAAGCCACAAACAAAAAGAGAACGAGTAGGGGAGGGAGGCCGCATTCGGGGGTACGACGCATTGGTTAGGCATTTCTAGGACAGTTCTTGGGGAACATTTCAAGTTTTGATGCACTACTTTAAAGCTTGATATTTTCTTGACTAGGAATGAAAATATAAAGCAAAGGAAAGGACGGTCTGTCCGTTAAAGCAAGCTGCTTCTTGTCTTGCTCGCCGGCTCTCATGTCCGAACAACTAGTGGTGGTGGGGCCTCTCCCGGAACCTTCACCTGCCTCACAGACTGAGCGGGAACAGACTGCAGGGGGTGCAACACTTCTCAGTTTGGGCCTCATATTTGTCCTATATACAATGTTCGTATGGTGGCGCGATGTTCTACGTGAATCCACGTTGGAAGGACATCATACAAAAGCAGTACAATTAGGACCTCGATATGGTTCTATTCTGTTCATAGTATCGGAGGTTATGTTCCTTTTTGCTCTTTACTATCAGATAGAAAGTCCTCATTCCAAGCTAATCACGTCAACAACAACAACATCTGATGCTTCACGAGAGATATTGTGGAAAGTTTTGGAGAAGAGACAAGTACATGTCATATACATTAACCTCATAAAGGATATGTATGATATGACTTTATGTGAAGACTGACTATTTTAACATCAACATTGATTTACATCAAGGTTCAGCTTTGAGTCCATTTCTTGGTCACGTCGGTATTAAAAAAATCTTGGTCTAGTTTTTTTTTCATTTCCTTGTATTTTGTCGTTTGTTCCACATGTAGGATGCATTTAAGTTTGACAATTCGACGATAGGAAATAAGTTGACCTAGCTATAAAACTTCATGTTTATTGCACTTAGAGGTCCCATTTGACTTCGCTCATTTATGGAGTGAACTAAGTTAAAGTCCTCACTAATAACAAGGAGACCTTCCCTATAAGGAAAGGTTAGGAGATGCTTAAAAAAGCCAATTTGCAAAGTTAATACATTGATCTTAAAGTCAGCCCTATGTTTCTTAAGGTGGATGCGAGCGCCAAAATCATAGTCCTCAATAGCAAGGCAGGGGAAGAGTCGAAAATCTGTTTGACGAAAATACCTCAAGATTTACAATAGAGATCGGAGCGGCACTAGGAGGAGACCGATGAGTGAAGCATGGTGAGAGGGTAAAAATCACTCACCATAGTTTTTCTAGAGTGGAAAGATAAAAACATGTTTTTTTGATCTTGGTTAGTTAATTAGCGTTCCAAGGTCCCTCCCAAGCCATGGGTATTCCAAGATAGAACCTTTACATTTGTTGTTTGTCTACATCATCAAAGACACACGAACAAGAATAAAAGTGTATCTCGGAATGACGATCTTTGTCCCACATACAATTTCAGGATTTTTACAATGGTTTCCTTTCGAGTTTTTTTTCTAACTTTTAACCCTACCTTTTCTTTGCAATCACACTTGTACCCCTACATTCCTACAAAAGTCAGTAGCGACCTTCCGTTTTCACACTTGTGATCCTATATTACGCTGAAAAGAAGAACAATATCATGATTTTTGTAGGATTTTTGGGGTTCTAGTGTACAACAACAAAGTCTTTTTCTCACATTCGATCTATCATGGATCATTCTCAGGCTTAGATCCAAAAAACTAAGATCCCTTCGTATAGTCTCATTCCAACATTTCTTGGGCCTTCCTTGCCCTCTTTTAGCCAGACCAACAATCCAAAACCCACAGCTCCTCACCGGTGCATCAGCTGACCTCCTTTGCAAATGGTCAAATTACCTTAAGAGATTTTCTCGCATCTTATCCTCGATCGGAGCTACACCAGCTTTTCTTCTGATGGCATCATTCTGAATACGATCTTTACCTGTGTATCCACACATCCACCTTCGGCTACTGCCATTCTCTGCACGTTTATGGTTCACAGGCCAACATTCAGGTTCATAGCCAGGTCTCACAACTGCTTTATAAAACTTTCCTTTAATTTTCAAATGAATTTCTTATCACAGAGAATAGTAGAGGCTCCTCTCCCCTTTAGCCATCCTGCATTTATTATATTTGTAACATTTCCATCAATTTCCCCATCACGTTGCAAAATAGATCCCAAGTATTTAAAAGAATCTCTCTTCTGAATATTATCGTCACCTATCTTAACTTCAATTCCTTCATCATTACTTCCATCAAAAGTACACTCCATATACTCAGTCTTAGTCCTACCTATACAAAATCCTTTACTCTCCAGACCTCAAGCTTCTCATTTACTCCAACTCTAGTCTCATCAATCAACACAATATCATCAACGAATAACATACACCAAGGTATCTCATCCTGAATGTGACTTGCCAACTCGTCCATAATCAAAGTAAAAAGGAATGGACTCAAAGTTGAACCTTGATGCAACAATGTTGATGTCAAAATATTTAGTCTTCCCGGACCGTATCCTTACACAAAATGAAGCCCTATCATACATATCTTTTATGAGGTTAATGTATAGGACATGTACTTGTCTCTTCTAAAAAACTCTCCAAAGTATCCCTCAAGTGACATAATCATAAGCCTTCTCTAAATCTATAAAAATCGTGTGCATGTTCTTCCTTTTAGCTCTGTAAATCTCCATTTTTCTTCTTAGCAGGTGGATGGCTTCAATAGATGACCGACCTGGCATGAATCCGAATTGAGTTTCTTTTACTTTTGAAACTTGCCTCAACCTTCTTTCGATTACACGTTCCTAAATTTTCATAATGTGACTCATCAGCTTGATACCTCTGTAATTTGAACAATTTTGAATGTCTCATTTGTTCTTATAAAGAGGCACCACATTGCTTCTTCTCTATTCTCCAGGTATTTTCTTGCTTCGCTAAATAACATCGAATAAATTTGTAAATCAAGACAAACCATGCTCACTTAAAACTCTCCAAACTTCTATAGGAATGTCATCAGGTCCTACAGTTTTCCGATGTGTCATAACCTTCAAAGTCTCCTCTACTTCCTTTGTATTCGTCTATAATTTGCACGATTAAAATAACTTTCACTGTACTAGCTAGATTTCCCAAAGTGATCTATCTATTTCCTAACTCTTGCACGATTCAAGTAACTTTCACTATTAGCTAGTAACTTTCACTATTAGCTTGATTTTCCAAAGTGATTTCTCTATTTCCTTCCCCGATGAAAAGCTTTGGGGTTCTATGTAATTACAAAAAAGCTAGGGTATGAATGTTATCGGAAGAACTCAGAAGAGGATAAGTATAAAAAATGCTATAATATATAATGTTTTTTTTTCTAATTCCGAGCTAACGAAAGAAACATCAAGGGCATTTAGGAGTAATCTGAAAAAATCCAGAATTGTGGGTCTGGCAAAGTTAAATTTTATTGCATCGAATGGAGTTTGAAGAAAGAAAACCTTGAAGGGCAAGTACACTAAGCCAAGAGATTATTTTTTCCAAGTGTACTCGGAATGGGAGAGGAGGGACCTAGCATGCCCGCCAATCCAAACATCATAATCATTGTGGCGATCTCATGTAGTCATAAAATGTTTTGTCACCAAAATCTGATCGCAAAACCTTAATGACCACATTTCATGAATAGATGCAAGTGTGCTCGCACGCGATCGTAAGTGTGAAGGCAACATAGTCGTAACCATGACTAGTAGAGTATTTAATCTTGCCATGTTTTCGACTGTGTTACGACCACTTGTGGCTACAATCGACTTTTTATGTTGTTACGGCCATGTTGCAACCATATTATAACTGTCATAGTTGCAATGTAGTCGTTACGTAGTCACAAACTAGGTTTCTATAAAAAAAATGGCAGAAGAAGTTATCGACATTGCTATCGCCTACGAATTAAGACATTGACATTCATTAAAAATTAAATAAGTAAATCAAATAATAACGTCCTTTTACGACCATATTGCACCACATTACGACTATGTAATGAGCGCATTTTTTATCGCAAAAATTGCTTTTTCTTGTGGTGGAAAAAACAACCATGGTAATTTTTTGGGTAGCAAAAGCAGAGATAGCTAGGACAGTGGCTGATATGGCAGGTTGGGTGTGGTAGGATCTATTACACACATACAAAAAGATCAATCAAGTAAGACGCAAACACACGGATTTACACGGTTTACCTTTTACTAGGATACGTTCTCGAGTGGCAGCGATCGATTTTCACTATGTAGAGAAAGAAGAAAGTACAAAAGATACAGGGAACCCTAACCCTAAAGGAGTTTATATAATACTCCTATAGAGACAAATATTTCATAAAAAGAGATCCATAACCCGAATATAAATAGAAACTCTCATACAAATTTCGTTGAAGGCGCTAGCCCCCATACCCTTGCTAAGGGGGAGCCGCACATTTTCCCCCCTCGTCTTCTTGAGGTATGGTATGGTAGAAGAAGGTGTATACGATGATTCTTCAATCAGAGGATGGTTAGAATTAAAAGCATACCAACATAAATCATTAACATGCAAATATATAGAGCCTACAAACAATCCATAAGTACACATGTCGCAAACATAATGAGAGATTGGTGATTGGGGCCCTAGTAAAACAAATCCAACACGTTCCTGAAATCGATTTGAAGGATATTGGCATTCTCTTTGGAGAATTCCCATCCATTCTGGAAGTCTAAAATTGTTAATTTTATATATGTTTCTATTATTTAAATTTGAATTTTTATCACTTGTATCATTCTTAACTTCTGCAGTATCAGTCATGCCTCTTTCTTTTTTGTAATATCAAATATGTTCCTAACTTCTTATAAAATTCACCGTTCTACCCTTTTGCAGTATCAGGTATACCCCTACTTACCTTAATGAAAGGATATAATTGTGAATTTTATAAGGAGTCTGGGCACAACTGATATTACAAAAAAAGGAGGGACATAACTAATATTGTCGAAATTAAGGACACACGTGGTAAAAATCCTTTAAATTTTGATAGATTAATAGTTTAATCATATTCAACTCGATGCATAAGTTTGGATTGTTTACTGGAACTAAAAAAATATTTTATCGATATATAGAAGGAGAGAAAGGGTGAGAATGATTCCAAAAGAGGAAAAAAGTGAGCCCACATGTGGTGAAAAGAAAGGAGCTAATTTGGTCCAAGATATCCAAATGGGCCCAAATTCACATTCCAGCCCACATAAGATTTTAGTTTCTTAATGATAATAAATATTTATATAATTAGATATTATTTGATGGTTGTCCTATAATTTTTATTATATTTTAGTATTCTAATCGTTCAAACGAAAGGTGTGACGAATAGATATCAATACTAGTAATCGACTAAGTACATTGCTCTTGTAAAAGTGCAAATATGAAAAAGACAGACTATAACGTGTCAGGTTAAATTTTCTCGACTATTATCGAGGAAAACTTATCTTGATAAATTGTTGGACTAGTTAAAGAAAAAACAACTTGTATGAGAGGGCACACCCTTTAATTGGTTCATAATAAGAGTGTGCTCTGTGTATAGGCATCTCAAACAACTTTAGGACATGTGGGTTTCATGGAAGCAAAGAGAACTTGAGCCCCACGAAATCACTTGCCAACTGACCCCTCCACACTTTTCATATGCATGTGAATTATTTGATTTTTATTTAACGCTCTCCCTTAAGTTTGATCACAACAATTTACGCGTGTAATCGGATTATTATTTGAAAGGATCTTCTCCATTTTTTTCAGGAATAAGCTCAACTGTAACACATACACTGATCATCCAGAACGTTTATCCCCAACAACTCGAGTTTTTCTTTAGATTTTGCAGTATTTCATGTAGTATATGATTTCCTGTACATATATTTGCAGCATCCTTGTTATGACTCCGTATGTAATTACTGAACAATTAATTGCATCAAACAAATTAAACATGAGTTAGATTTTGAGCTTACCAATCGAGCCATTATCTTCATGTTGGTGTTCTCCAAACTCCCTCTACAGTCAGGACAAATTTGAAGAGGGAAAATAATAGACAGTAAATATCAGAATCTAATTTCAAAACTATATAACTAATACTCATCGCTAATTGCCCCCATTGATAGTAAAAGAATTCGGATTTAAGATGACTGTTTAGGTAATTACCGAGCATCATGACTGACTAAATCTTGGAAACTGTTCAGATTCTTCCAGTGTTCTTTCCAGAATAAAAGCCAGTGAGAAAGCTCTGCAGGTTAATTTCCAGTCTAAAGTTATGAGACCCCTTTGCTCCATCCGATTTGCCAAGTATCGATTCCCATGCAATCTTTTGTGGGGACATGTGTTTGTTCTTCTCAGCTTCTCTGGGAGGTCCAAACCGTGATAACAAATCCCTCTCCCTCTGTTATTAGCACACTTTGCTCTATAACTGTTGACACGTTCAGAGCGGGGTGCCTAATGTCGGGTCTTGGAGGATCTACGGTGTCGGGCAAGTCGGATCCGATAATCGATGTCTCGGCCACTCTCACAACACTCGGCACATGAACCAAGCGATGATCAACAACAATCAACCCACAAATAGATAAACAATAAAAATGTGTGGGCTAAAATTTATTATAATTCTACAAAATTTATGTATAAAAGCAAGTTTGTAGATTGTCGAACCACTGAGAGCAGAAGGGACTAGAGTCAAAATGAATGATCTACTTAGGTATATAATTTTTTCCTTTTATTTTTTCTAATATTTTTTGGATTTTAATTATATTATTACTTTTAAATTTTTAATTCTGCAAATGGTTCTTTGATTTGTGGATTTAATAAAATAGATATAATAACGTATATAAATATAGCTAATAGAAATAAATAATATGGATATACAGATACAAGGGGGAAATAAAAGGAACCTGAATTTTTTGAAAGTTCAAAAAATGAAGTCAAAATAATTATAATAAAATATTTTTGAGATTTTAGCATTTTTCTCTATTTTTGGTGAGTTTTGGTGTATTTTAGAGAATTTTTTATGGAAATTTTAAAAATGGAAATACACAAAACATGAGAAAACAGAAATTCGAGACATTGAAATGAGCGTAATAAATATCTAACGAATCAGATAAGGCTCAATATCAATTTTCTTGGAAATTATAAGAAACAAAGGAAATTAATAATTTAAAACACAATTTTTGAATGTTTAACATTTTATGATTTTTATAATCTTTTCAGGGTTTTGTAATTTTTAAGGTTATGGTTTTATATTTTTAATGATTTCTGGATATGTGTTAGAGTAATATAAAATATAGCTAATATTTTTTTGGGATTTTTTGGTGATGTTTTGAAATTTTTATAATTTTTCTAAGCTTAAACAATGAAATATGCAATGTTTTGGACTTTATAAATGGTACTTTAAATGCACTGAGAAAAATATATGTTATAAAATAGGGTTAAAGAAAATTAAGAAGATTTTTCTACAATTTCTAAACATGAAATACTATCTAAAACACATAAAATTCTCGTAATAAATTAATTCATGGAATAAAAGACCCAAATGTAATTTCCAGGAAGTTTAATTTTATTTCATAATAAATAACAAAGCTCAGGACATTTCGTGCAAATAACCCAAATATTCCACATTAAGAAAGCATTGTCAGGGGTATATCTACAAATAGGATAATAATCAGGATTAAAAATGTAAATTTCACAAAAGTTTTACACTTAATCCACAAGTTCTAGTACCAAATAAAAATAAGGAAACCCGGAGGATACCCTTGCAAAAATGTTCAAGCGCATCATGTGGAGAGCCACATGAGGTAACCTGGAAAGGGTCCTAAGTGCAAAATAAATAAAATAGGGGGGATCTGGTTACAAATATTATAGATAAAATTACATTAAAATAAATGTTTCATGACTAAAATGAAATTACAAAAAATGAGGGGATGAATATGCAACATACCCCTTTAATGTGTGATCCAACGATCGAGGACGCTCCATGTGTCCTCACTAAGACGTTGACGGCCGAGATGAACATATACCCCTTTGTAGATGAAGGGCTCTGATTAGATCATGCAGATGATCTGACGGTGGCTGTCCCTCTCAATCGCGGGATTGGGATTAGAACTAGAGCAACACACCTCATCAGGCAGTTACAGAGGTGGCTGGATGAACTTGGAAGAACTATGGGCGCGGCTCTTTTCATAATTATCATTAATTAATAAAAACTAATGATACTTATATTGTAGTATCTGTCTTTTTTATTTTTTGTGGTTTTTTAATTATATTTATATTTTATGGATTCTAATTCTTTTATATTTTTATATTTAGTTTTTATTTTCTTTTTTATTTTGCAAATTTTAAATTTCTTTTTATTTTTAAAGTATAATATATAGTTTATATATAGTAATACGATAATATAAATAATATATATGATATAATATATATAAAGGAATAATCCTTTTTATTTTTAAGGTTTTTAATTATAATATATATAAGTAATAATAATAAATAGTATATAACTTTTATAAGATACATATAGTATATATAGGGGTTTCTAAATATACATAAATATACTCAAAATTCAGAAATAAAAATGTGTTTTGTATTTTTGATATTTTCTGTATTTTTGAGATTTTTTTGATAATATGTATGTATTTTTAATGTATTTAATATATCAAAACAGTGAATATAATAAATAGGCCAAATAGTTTTGGGTATTAAAAATAGATAAAGTGTCACAACTTCCAAAATTATTTTTAATAAATATTATATAATATAATAAAAATACAGAATGGAAAAGTATTTTTTGTTTTAAAGAAATTTGTACTATTTTTATATGTTTTTAGGGTTTATATTTTTTAGATTTTCTTTTTATTTTTCGTGATTTGTGGTCCAAAGGTAGAAATATAATAATATATACATTCTAATTTTTTTTGGAATTTTTAAGGTTAGTTTTATATTTTTTGGATTTTAACATGTAAATAAAGAATAAATAGCTCATATTTGATGTTTAGAAAATGGGAAAAATACAACAATTGTCTAAATAAAAGCATGGGCATGAATAAGAATGATTTAAGGCATCTACACAAATTATCCCAACATTTAACAAGCTCAAGAGCTAACTATAAATTTAGGAAGATATAAATAAAAATAAAAGCCTATAGGGGTATTTTTGTAATAAAATACAAGTACAAGGTGTTGCTTGCCAATATCCCCAAAAGTTAACACTTATTACAAATTTAAAGTCTAAACATAAAAAAATAAAAACCGGAGGGGTCTTGTTGTAAATTTCACAATGCCTCACGTGGTGCAACATGTGAGCGTGAGGATCTATATGCAATTATAAAGAAATGTAGGGGTTCTATGTAATTATTACAAAAGTTTTTTAAACTAAACTAAATATTTGCATGACCTAATGATAATACAAAAAGCAGCTGGAGGTCTTCGCAATTTACATAATAAATGGTGCCATCCAGCAACGCTGCTCGCTCAAAATGGCAGCTTCAAATGTGATCGACGATAGAGAGGCTCTTCGTTTCACCTTATTTTCAACCTCCCAGATTAGATCTGGGCCAGCTTTGTGATCCAATAGTGATAGAAGCGTCTGCAAGAACTCGAAAGAACTCAACACTGGGTCGTTTCGATCGCTAATAGCTTTGAGCTTCGGCCACTAATCTTCGATCTGACCAGTGCAACACCTTCCTAGAAGTTTTCCACATTAGCATGTGCACTCCAAATCAATCCAAATCCCCTCGAGTGGGACTTGGGCCTTCGGTTGTCCAGCACCACCT
The DNA here is from genome assembly GCA_037367405.1 of Ottelia alismoides. Classification (NCBI taxonomy): domain Eukaryota; kingdom Viridiplantae; phylum Streptophyta; class Magnoliopsida; order Alismatales; family Hydrocharitaceae; genus Ottelia; species Ottelia alismoides. The sequence goes on from JAZKJV010000023.1 coordinate 490,127, forward strand.
GGTGTAGAAGATGGGGTTCTGTAGAGCTCCAGGTGGTTCTTCGAGGTGCAAAACCTGCACCAAATCGTAGAGGGTCTCGAGGCGAGTGCTCCCAATCCTGAGTTGACGCTACTGAGCAAAGGGATTGGAGGGGCGATTGAGCTCTGAAGAATGGCGGAGGCAGGAGCTCAATGGCCTTTGATTCATGCTGAATCAAAGGGGAAAGATGGGGGATTTATGAAGAAAATGTAGAGGATCGAAATGGAGGTAAAGATGGGTTAGATTACAGGGACAATCATAGTGATTTTGGGTTGGAGCCTAATGCTCAAACATATGAAGATTTCTAATTAAACCTATTTAGAAATTAGTTGCAGAAATGAACATCTACACTGCAATATTGGAATGAAAAGTGATAAACTAAACCTAAACTAACAGCTCTGCCTGACTGAAGCCAAGGAGCAGAAGGCCTTCATCAAGTGGATTTATTTATAGATAAATGGAAGGCAAAATGGGCAAGTGATTTGCGTGAAGAGGGTGCTCGGTTAGTGTGATCTAGGGTGATGGCGAGATGGAGGGGAGTATAAGGCAGAGGTTTGTTGAAGGTCCTTAGGTCCATCGAGCCATGAGTCAACGCCAAAAAATGGAGTATTCAGAAGTCTCGTGACCTCTGACAAAGAGGGCAGAGAAGAAAGGATTGTTGACCGAACGGTCAATAGTCGAAGCTCTGTGGTTGGTTGGACCAACCAGAAAAAGAGAGGGGAAAAGGCTTTATTTAATCGATAAAATTAATAAATGATTTTATTAATTTTAGATCAAAATATAAAAATATAGAAATGATTTTAGGGATTTTTACCCGACAGACCCTATAATCTTTGTCAATTACCTCCATGACCTTTGAAACAACCTACTTCCCCCCTCGACCCCATAAACTTGCTCCGTCTTACCCCACGAACCCTGCCGTTAAATTGAGGCTTCTTGGGTTAACTTGCTTGGGTTTAGGAATGGATTAATCAAACTACAACAGATCCAACAGTAGGATTTCCTCTCTCTCTCTCTCTCCTTCCTTCTTCTCTCATCCTTCTTCCTCTTCCTTTGGTAAACTACAGAAGAATATATGGGTGGGGCGGGGTCTGGGCAGGGCGAGGTCGGGCGGAGGTTGGGCAGAGGTCAGTGGAAGAAGATCTGGGCGGGGCGGGTGAAAAATGAAGAGACGTGAGTCGCTAAGTAATGGCCTGACAAAGCAGGCTCACTGTTGCTGAGGCGACTACTCAAACCTTCTCGTTGATCAACAATCAACCCACACAAATAATCAAACAATTAAGAGCAGGAGTTAAAATTTATTATACCCTACTAACAATGTATAGTGGCAAGCAAGTATGGGTCGAACACAGGAAGCGAAGATGTAAAGAAGGCAAGACAAGAATCAAACACCCAATGTCTTTTCTGATAATTAGCCAAATTGAAACTTTTTGTGGGTTTCAATTTATAAATTTTTTATTTTATTTTTGATTTTATATTTTTAATTTGATTTTTAATTTCTGATTTTGTATTTTTCTTTTTTTATATTTTAAGTTTATATATTTTCTTTTTCTTTTAATTTATAAAATAAAGTATACGTACAATATAAGAAAAAAGAGATAATGTATTTATAAATATAAGTCAAAATAGTCAAAATAAATGAAATAAAATATTTTTAGGCTTTTTATAGATTTCTAATGTTTTTATGTTTTTTCTATATTTTTGCTAATTTTTTGGTATTTTTAAAGTCAAAAATACTAAAAATAATGAATAAATTAAAAAGCTGAAATTAAAATGGAGAAATAAAATACAAAATAGTAACAAAAATTCTACAATTAGTTTTAAATTAAAGATAATAAAAAAGAGAAAATTTAGAAATAGAGATTATATTTTTAGGATTTTTAGGAGTTTTTAATATTTTTATGACGGTTTTTGGGGTTTTATAATTTGTCAAAGTTTTCTTTTATATTTTTTAGTGATTTTTGGTCTAAAAGGAAAAGACATTTAGATAGGCAAAATATATTTTTTGGGGAATTGTTTAAGAAGTTTTTATATTTTTATGTATTTTTCTAATACAAATAGGGATGAAAATGCATGTTTTTGAATTTTTATAAATATTAAAATTCAACAAAAATACAAAATGAAAGTATAACGTGATAGGTTAATGCAACAAGAGGCTAAGGTAATTTTTAGGATTTTTTTAGGATTTTATAGATGCATGAAATAAATACTAGGAATAAAAAGAAATTACACTACTAGCAGGGGCAGTTTTGTAATTATCCAAAAAACTGAGGGCCCAAGTGTAATTTTAAAAAAAAAATAACACAATAAAAACTTTCTAGACTAAATATCAATCACCAAAAACCCAGGGGTTAAAGTGCAAAATTGCCAAAGTCGCGTGCCCGGGGCACGTGACCTGGCATGGACTTAATCAATATGGCGTGATAGTTCAATGCAACAGGAAGCTAAGGTAATTTTTTGGGATTTTTTAGGATTTTATAGATGCATGAAATAAATATTAGGAACAATAAGAAATTACTCTACTGGCAGGGGCAGTTTTATAATTATCCAGAAATCCGAGGGCCAAAGTACAATTTTTCCAGAAAAATATACCACAATAAAAACTTCCTGGACTAAATATCAATCACCAAAAACCCAGGGATTAAAGTGCAAAATTGCCAAAGTCACGTACACGGGGCACGCGACCTGACATTGACCTAAAAGCAATTACCAGAAACCTGAGGGGTCAAAATGCAATTTGTCCAAAAATACAACACTTAATTTAAAAGTTTTGGTACCTAGTACAAATATGAAAATGGCCGAGGGCCCTTCTGCAAAATGGCCTCACCTCATGTGCACCTGTCACGTGAGGTGACGTGGCCAAGGACCTGCATGCAAATACGAAAAGTCTGGGAATCTAGATGTAAATATTACGAAAATACAAAACGGCAGATGAATGTTTTGATACTAATAGTTAAATACAAAAAATGGCCAGGGGAAGTTACAAAATACCCAAGGCTGATGCGGATCGAACGGCGGAGGAGATGTTACTTAAACACATGGCACGAACCGGGCAGCTTATATCGGTTCACGATCGAACATCGCTCCTTACTCCGCTAATCCACGTGTCAGCACGACGGAGCTCGATGACGGTTCGATGCGGACGATGGCGATTAGATTTGCAGGGAAAGATCAACGGCTGAGGGCGAGGTAGATCTGACGGCTGATGTACGCCTGGAAGAACCAGCCTTCATCCGACCGCGGAGGAGGCTGGAGGAAGAACTGTGCCGAGGCTAGGTTCTCCCGGCCGAATCTCCGTCCTCCGGCAAGCTAAAAGTCTCCAAAATGGTCGGGTCGCTTCCAGGCACGGTCCTCGGTGTGCTAGAGGCGTCAAAGATTGCCAAATGGTAGTGGCACTCCCGCTAGGGGGCGGCGGAGCTGAAGGCTCCCAGGTATCTCCGACGGTGGTCAAAATGACCCCCAGGTGCGTGCTTGGGCTCCAGACCTTCATAAGATGGGTGAAAGGGTCGAGGGCAAGTTGCCTCGACCCTATGGAGAGATGGAAGTGACCAGGGGACATGAGCGTGGGATTATACGTCGACCGGCGAAACTCGAAGCGCGGCCAGGCATAGAACAAGGTTATTCAGCTATGATCTGGAGAGATTCTATGAGAGGAAGATGCGGCGACGATCTAAAGTGATTCTAAGGGCTAGAAAGGGTACAAAAGAAGAGAGAAAAAGACTCACCAAAGCGACGCTCGAGTATGGCTCCGGCGAGGCACTCCGGCGAGTGGATGCGACTCGATTCGACACCTCCTTAACCTTCCGAGGAGTGCGACCGGTTCCTGCTGTCACCAAGAAGGTCGCTGGGGTGTTAGGTCTCAGATTGAGTGATGGAAGAGCGATCAAGGGGTCAAGGAAGGTCGGGGGGTCCTTTTGAAGGAGTTGACGGAGCAGCGAAAAGAACGAGGTAAATCTTGCGGAGCAGCGATGCAATCTCTGGGGAGAGCTATGGGCATGTATCTTGGATTGTCGAGGAGCAAAAGTGCAGAAGGGAGCATCATGAAAGGATGCAAGATTCATCCTCGAAAAATCCACGAAAGCATGTCTAAACCCGTTCTGACACAAAGCCAGACCTCTGTCAGAGAGTTGACCGAGGTCAACCAGGGGAAGAACTTGATTGGTCCACGTAGACTAACCAGAAAAATCCTTGGACAAAAGAATTATAAATTCATTTTAAAATAGCAAATGATTTAATTATTTTTAGGTTATTAAATGAAAAATGTTTATTATTTTATGAAGTATTTTATTAGGATATTTATTTATTTTTTCAAGGTATGAAATTATAGGTTTCCTTTTATAGGTTATATACGTGTATATTCATTTATATATTTTAATATTTTATTTTTATTTTAGATATTTAATTTTATTAATTCTATTTATTATTTTATATATTTATAAATTATTCTTATATACTTAAATATATTTTTATTTCGTTTTTCTGAAGTGTTTGTATAATTAAATAAATAGTTGTATTAATCATATAGGTATAGATATAGGTCTTATACCTATGTATTTTATACAAGTATTTTAATTTTTTGTATTTTATTTATATTTTTATTCATGTTTTAATATACATATATATTATAAATAATATTTACAAAATTATAAAAATATAAAATTATAAAAATAATGAAGAATAAATAAAATAAATATTTTAATCTGTACAAGTATACAATAGGGGTCCAAAACTTAACTTTCAAACCGAAGCTCCGCAAAGTATGAACCACCTTCATTAAATAGCCTATTGAAAATTATATACAATTAAAGGTGATTTTGATATATTTCGAGTTTTTTTAGAGATACAAGTCTGAGAAGTTGGGATTCTGAAATCTTATTCAGATCATAACTTTTTATCTGTATATTATTTTTGTATGAAATTAATTTTGTATTTTTCTGTATTTAATTATCTACAACTTTCATGTTCAAAGCTTCTTTATTTGAAGTATAAAAAGTGGAAGTAAAAATAGGTCCCAAAAAATGAATAAAGAATGGACTAAATAAAAGGGATTTTATTGGTATTTTGGCCCTTCTCCCCCTACTTTATTCCTTGTTGACCTAATCATCGAGATGCCTAGGTCTCGATATTTTGGCTCATAAAATATTTGCAATATTTTATTCTTTTTCTTTTCTTTATTCTATAATTTTGGCTTTAAAAACCATATTTTCTACAGTATTTACACAAATATGCATGAATGCTCAAATGCATGAATTAATAGTATTTACATGCATTTTACTAGGATTTTAAGGCCAAAATGATAGAATAAAGATGATGAAATGTAGATTCATCATCCACCTATACTTGCCTTTGCTAGCCCCTAGCAAACACTTATGCAATAAGTGCAGAAAAAGAAAAACAAAGAAAAGAGAAAGAAGAAATTTGGATTAAGTTTGATTATCAAACTTGTCTTCACAAAATCAAAGTTTGGAGCTCAAGTCGGACCTTTGGAATTTTAGTGCAGGTGGAACGTTAATGGGAATCAGATTTGAAATCCAACAGCCTTCGAGACTCCCAAAACTCTGCTCAAGTCTCCTCAATAGCCAGGTCAAAAATATTTCAACTCATACGCAAACCCTTACGACGATGAATCTGACTCGTACAGTGTATGTGATGGTGTCTCTCCCTAACTGAAATGACAAAGAGACTGACTTCTCCAGTACGACAACCCAATGACTCCCCAATCCAATAACTCATTCCTCATGGAGCGGGGTATTCCCTTCTAAGTTCTAGTGACAACCAGCTCAAGAGTAGGTGGTGAAGAGAAAAATGAACGGTTGCCAGTGTAGCTACCTATCCTAGGATGCAAGACCAGTGTAGTCAAGTCATCCATCTGCAGGCTCACATGATTTGACTTTGAAGCTCAAGCTTGCTTATTGACTATACAACATATGTACACTCCGGTAGGCATTTTATTTTTGTACAGACATGTCTACTTTTTTGGAGTTTTTTTTTTGAAAAACTATTTACAGCAGCATTTACATAGGGAGTTTTTCCTCTTGAGCCAGTAGACTATCCCTCTTTAGAAGCTTTATCGCAACCCACACTCTCATGTCTTTAGAATTCCTCATCACTGGACGGGTTGGGGTGCACTTCCCTCCTTTAGAGGAGGACAAATATTTCCACTTGTGTGCGTCTCATACTGGCAAATCCAATCCCCTCACCACTCCAACAGAGTTGAGCCATGTGAAAGGTGCAAGTGTCCAAGTTAGGTCATTATCAACAAGAGTCGTGCGTGTGCTCCGAAATACTCTACTTAGGCAGTCAAGAATCCATTGAACCCATTCTCATGGTCCTCAAAGAATTAAGTCAACTAGACCTGAAGTACCTCAATTCCAGTTCCTACAAGGTTCCTGTTATTAGGTAGATTTTAAGGTCCAATCAAGCTCCAATCTCTGGATTTTACTTAGACTTGTTCAACTATCAAACTCAATCCGAAAAATGCTCATGCTATGCAGAATGCAGAAAATATTTTGTGATGCAATTTTCAAATATTTTGAACTTTTTGTGGATTTTTTGAAAGATGATGCACATGCATTTTTGGGTTTTCAAAAGAATTTTTCAAATGTTTATGGTATTTTTAATTTTAGCAAATGTTTTTGGGATTTTTTAAAAGAGAAGATTTTGGCTATAAACTAGGTTAAAATATTTACACGGGGAAGCATCTTATATTTACAAGAAGTAGATTTTGAGAATTTACAAGGGTAAGTGGTCAATTTTATAAGTATATATAATGAATTTTGGTATGATGTAAATATTACTCAAACTTATTTGAAAATTATTTTATAAACAATTTTGAAAAACTATAGTCCAAAATAATTTTTTAAAAAAAAATTTACAAACATATACACACATTTGAAAATCATTTTGCAAAGGTTTTCCAACATTATAAATAGATTTTTCAAAATAATTTTGCAACTATTTTCAAACCATTTGTAAATAGCTTTTCAAATATTTCATTTCACACAAAGAAGATAAAATTTTACAAACAAAACATTTTTACAAAGGTTGAAAACATGTAACAAAATATTTTCTAAATAGTTTTCAAAAGATTTTTCAAAAGGAATTTCAAACTATTTTTCAAACATTTTGCAAAAAACATTTTCTCTCGACTTATTAATCAGTAAATACAAAAAACATTTGAGGAATAATAATATCTTTTTATTAAGTTAATGAATTTAATTAGTGTTATTAGCCATAATTATCAATAAAAATACGAAAGTACGAGTTATGGTTAAAGTATATACGTAGTATATACGACCCCCCTATACTTAGCTGGAGCCATGTCCTCATAGATTAGAGAGAAAAGAGAATACATAACTCGTAGCAAGTATAGAGAAGTCTAATAAATAAATGAATAAAGATACGAATGAATGAGAAGTTGACCGTCCCCCCTATACTTAGGATCAAATAATCCTAAGTATAGCAGATTGTACACAAAGCAGGGAGGGACAAGGGTGGGAATGAACAGATCGTACTCAGACTATCTCCTCCTATACTTAGGGTAAGATATCCCTAAGTATAGACAAGGAAGAGAGACAATGGAGAGGATCAAAGAATAGAAAAAATCTGGGTGTACACCCCCCATACTTAAGACAAAGTACGTCCTAAGTATAGAAGACTGACAACAAGGGGCGACACCTTTTCGGTAGATAAAGGAAATAGAAAAGGAAAAGAAGAAAAGAAGAAATTCGGAAGATAAAATATGAACAACTCGGGATGCACATCTCCCCTACACTTAGGATAAAGTGCATCCTAAGTGTAGCAATTATGAAGGGGACGACATCATATCGGTAGGATAAGATAGAAGAGAAGGAAAAGAAGAAAAGTCATTCAAAAATATTTTGCTCTGCTTTGTCTTCTACTGTTGTGTTTGAAATATCAGGCTCATCCCTATAGATTACTTGAATTGAGTCAACGATAGACATGAATGTATCATGTTCAAGGTAAGGCTTCAGAAGCTTGAAAAACGAAAATGCGAGAGCCGCTAAATAGTGGTCTGACAAATCAGACTCACTGTCACTGATGCGACTACTCAAGCCTTCCCGTTCGTCAACAATTAACCCACACAATCAATCAGGCGATCAATAGCAAGGATTAAATTTATTATACCCTACTAAAAATGTATAATGGCAAGCAAATAGGGGTCGAATGCAGGAAACAAAGGTGCGGAGTAGAGACAAAAGTCAAAACCTAGGTCTAATAAACTACTTAGCCAATCTAATTTTTTTGTGGGTTTTTAATTTATTTTTTTATTTATTTTTTATTTAGTTTTTAATTTTGTATATTGGTTTTTAATTTTCTGAATTCTTATATTTTATATTTTCTATTTTTCTATTTTCTTTTTCAATATTGGAATATATAAGCTATATAATAAAAGAGGTGATAAACTATTTATAAAAATATACAAAAATAGTCAAAAATTCAGAAATAAAATCTTTTTAGTATTTTTATAATTTTTTACTATTTTTGTGATTTTTGGGTAATTTTCAGAATGTTTTTGGTATTTTTTAATAACAAAATAAAAGAAGACAGGGAATAAGCTACTGGATGGGGGTAAATTAGGAATTAAAAATAACAAACAACCACAAAATTTTTCCAAACAATTTTTAAAATAAAGATAATAAAATCTGGAACCTATAGAACTTGAGTTTCAATTTTTGGAGTTTTCTACAATTTTTTAGATTTTTTTGAAGTTTTTAAGTATTTTCTAATTTTTAGGGTTTTTTCTTTTGAGATTTTTAGTGATTTTTGGACTGACACTAAAATAGGTTAAAATAGACAGTAGGGAATTTTTTTGGAATTTTTCGAGGTATTTTAATATTTTTTTGGCATTTTCTAAGCTAGACAGTGGGAAAAAAGCAAGTTTTTTATTTTTAATAAATATAAAAATGCAATAAAATCAAAAACTAAAAATATGGCATTAAAGGACAAGCACACAGGAGCTTAACTTGAATTTTTGAGAATTTTTGGCACTTAAATGATGCGTGAAATAAATAGATCAAACACACAAAAATCCTAAGCCTAGCAGGGGTATATATGCAATTATAAAAACATCCAGGGGATTGGGCGCAAATTTCACCTAAATACACGCGCAGAGCACATGATCTGTCATTAACAGGGGCATATTTGCAAATACTAAAAACCGGCGGGGCAAACATGCAATTATCCCAAAAACATATTTAAATAACTACGCACAGGGGTATAATTGCAAATAGATGAAAGTTTAGGTTCGAAAATGCAAAATACCCAAAGTCATGCGCCCCAGTCACGTGAGGTGACGTGGCCGAGGTCTGAAGTGCAAATAAAGAAAGTTCCTGGGCCTAAGTGCAAATATTACAAAACTTTTTAACGGGAAAATAAAGTTCTAGGACTAGAAGTTAAATACAAAAATTCTTGGGTGAAAATCGCAAAATACCCAAGATGCTGATCGTGCGGTCGAGGGAGGTTCACTTGGACACGTGTCAGCTTAGGGACGCACGATGACGTTCGGCCGGGACGGCTAGGATTAGATCTGGCGGGCGAATCCGACGGTGATGAGACGTCAAGATCCAACAGTGACTGTGGCGTTTGGAGGGGCTTCTGATCCAACGGTGGGGAGAGGTTCACGAAGAACACTCCCCTCGGTGAGCTTTGGCGGGCGAATCCGGTCGACACACGGCCCCTCCGGCCCTAGGATCAAGGGTAAAACGACCCTGGGGCCTCTCCGCGTCTGAAGGTGGTCTCAGGCATGCCTGAGATGGAGAGATGACGGCAGACGGCGGCGGCGACCTGAGCGTTGCTTCTCCGAATGGTCGGGGCTCGATAGAGCCTCCTCTTGGGCTCTGACCTGCAGGTGAGACACGCAAAAACCAGGTGAGGAAAATAGGGGGGTTCTGATGATGCGATGGAGGCGGAAGGGGGCTCGGGCGAGGAGCTCCGGCGAGCGGCGGAGAGTGGATCTCGGTGGCTCGATCTGGGCGAGATCGAGGGAGATGGAGGGGTGAAGCGTGATGATGGAGCGATGAGGAAGAAGATGGGGGTGACCTTGGCGGCTATCGAAGATGGAGGTGGCCGGAAAGTGGAGGCGGAGCTAAGCTCCGTCGTGATCTTTGATCGGGGATTCACGGTGATTTACGCGAGGAAAATCTAAACTGCTGCAATGCTAATCTACGCTAAGGTTAAAGAAAATGGAAAGAGAAGGGGGTGAGACTCACCAGAGACGTCGGGATGGAGGTCGCGGCGGAACTCCGGCGAGGGCTGGATCAGCTTCAATTCGACACCAGATGACTCGAACCCCGGCTCGATTCGCCTCATGCTGTCACTAGGAACGTGATGGGCTATGGGTTTTCGGGTGATTTTGGCGGAAGAAGGATCAAAATTCGAATCGAAGTCGGGGGTGGCTTTTGAATGGTGGTCGGGCGGCGTGAAAGACGAGGGTCAAACACCTCGATCAGTGGTCCACAGCCAAGGAATCACTTGGGCGTGATTCACCGTTGTTCGAGGAAGAGATTCCATGAAGAGGCCATCACCAAAGGGTGATCGAGGCGTCCTCGAAAAATGGATGAAACCGGGGTCAAAACCATCTTCTGACAAGGTTCAGACCTCGGTCAGAGAGTTGACCGAGGTCAACCAGTGGAGCTCTCGGGTTGGTCCACGTGGACCAACCAGAAAATCCCTTGGCAAAAAACCTTATAAAATCAATTTAAAATAGCTAATAAATTAATTAAATTTTAATTATTAAATAAAAAGTATTTGTAATTTTATGAAGTATTTTATGGTGATTTTTATTTATTTTTATGAGATATATTTTTACAAGTTGCTTTTTACACCCTATATAGGTATATTACCTATATATTTTATTCTTTTATTTTTATTTGTGTGTTTTAATTTTATTATTTTTATTTTTTATTTTCTAAAATTATATAATACTTTTACACACATAAATATATTTTTATTTTATTTTATTGATATGTTTTGTATATTAAATAAAATATAAGTAGGTATTGTATAGGTATGTGTATAGGTATAATACCTGTGTATTTTATATACATTTATTTTTATTTTGAGTTTTATTTGGGTTTTTATTCCTGATTTAATGTACATAATTATTATAAATAATATTCACAACATTATAAAAATACAACAGTATAAAAATAATGAATAAATAATACATTGAATATTTTATTATGTACAAGTATACAATGAGGGTCCAAAACTCAACTTTCAAACCATAGCTCCGCCAAATGCGAAACTACCGTCATTAAATAGATTATTTTATTCTATATACAATTAAAGTGAGTTTGCTGCATTCGGAGCTTTCAGTTGTGAGATACGGGTCTGGGAAGTTGGGATTCTGGATTTTTATTTAGACCATAACTTTTAATCTGTTAATTATTTTTCAGTGAAATAAATTTTGTATTTTTCTATATAAAATTATCTACAACTTTCATGTACAAAGTTTCTTTATTTGATGTATAAAAAGTGAAACCAAAAATAGGTCCCAAAATGAATAAAGAATGCATGAAATACAAGGGTATTTTTTGCTGTATTTTTGCCCTTATCTCCCCCTACTTTATTCCTTGTCGACCTATTCATCAAGATGCCTAGGTCTCGGGGTTTCGGGTCATAAAATATTTACAATATTTTATTCTTTTTCTTTTCTTTTCTTTATTCTAAAATTTTGGCATTAAAAACAATATTTTATACACTTTTTACACACATATGCATGAATGCCAAATTGCTCTATTTAATGCTATCTTCAGGCATTTGCTAGGGTTTTTTAGGCCAAAATGATAGAATAAAGATGATGAAATGTGGATTCATCAAAGCTGTCTATTGACTACAAATGGTTGTGCATCAGCTGACAAATTAGATATCAATACATTTCCATTGTCACGCACATGCTTAACCATAAACGGCCCAGTCCATTTACTCTTCAATTTACCTGGAAAGATCTTTAATCTTGCATCAAACAACCACACATTCTGACTTGGCTCGAAGGACTTGCGGCGGATGTGCTTGTGATGCCATGTTTTGACCTTCTCCTTGTACATGAAGTTGTTGTCATATGCATAATCTCTAAATTCCAATAATCTTTTCAGATCCAATTTTCGGTTCTTCCCTGCTTCCTCAGAATCCAAATTACAAATGTTGATGGCGCATAAAGATTTGTAAATTAATTCAACGGACAGATGACATGTCTTGCCATATACAAGGCGGTAGGGAGACATTCCCCAGGGTGACTTGTACATTGTTCTGTAATCCCAAAGGACTGAATCAAGCACATGAGACCAGTTATTGCGATCTATACGCACAAGCTTCTATAGAATTATCTTGATCTCCTTGATTGATCATTCAGCTAAGCCATTGGACTGTGGGTGGTAAGGTGAAGCAACACGATGTTCAATGCACAATTCCTGAGTCAGCTTCTTCACCTCTCTGTTTATGAAATGACTACCCCCGTCAGATATTAGAATCTTGGGGATCCTAAACCGTGTTATGATGCGATCTCTCAAAAATCGATAGACAGCCCTACTGTTGGCGGTTCGTGCAGAGATAGCCTCCACCCAACGACTTACATAGTCGACAGCAAGCAGGATATATTCATAGCCCGGGCTGTTGGGAAATAGGCCCATAAAGTCGATGCCCCATGTGTCGAAGACGTCTGATATCTGAATGAATTTCAGAGGCATCGTGTCTCTCATTCCTATGGTTTCGCCCATCTTTTGATAGTTAGTGCAGCATTTGACATAATCATCTGCATCTTTGAATAGTGTAGGCCACCAGAGGCCACTCTGAAGAACTTTTGTTGCCGTTCGTCTGCCTGAATGATGTCCTCCAGAATCTTGGTGATGGCATAAGGTGAGGATACTTGGAACTTCCTCCTGAGGAATGCACCTTCTCCAGATATAGTCTGCCCCCTCACAAAATAAGTATGGATCCTCCCACTGGTAGAAATAGATTTTAGACAAGAATTTGACTATTTTCAACTTCGGCCAATCCCGTGGGATCTTCTTGATCACGAGATAATTCACAATGTCTGCATACCATGGAAGCGAAGTGAATGACAGAATTGCCTCGTCTGGAAAGGTCTCTGTGATTGGTTGCACGCTCAGCTTAGGAGATTCTGGCTCAGGAAGCCTTGATAAATGATCGACCACCACATTCTTTACCCCAGGTTTATCATTAATTTCAAGGTTAAATTCTTGGAGGAGAAGGATCCACCGAATAAGACGTGGTTTGGCGTCCTTCTTCTGTTGTAGGTACTGGATGGCCGAATGGTTAGTGTAGATGATCACTTTGGATCCGAGGAGATAGGATCTGAACTTTTCCAAGGCAAAAACCACCGCTAGCAGCTCCTTTTCTGTGACAGTATAGTTGCGTTGGGCTTCATCGAGTGTTCGACTAACGTAGTGAATTGCAAATGGTACATTATCTTTCCTCTGTCCGAGTACAACACCGATGGCATAATCTGACGCATCAGTCATTATCTCAAAAGGTTGAGTCCAGATCGGTGGTTGCAAGACAGGGGCTTGCGTGATAAGTTCTTTCAGCTGATTGAAGGAGCGCACAATCATCTACAATGAACTCATTCTCCTTGCTGAGCAACTCAGTCAACGGTCTGGCCAATTTGCTGAAATCTTTGATGAATCGTCGGTAAAAACCTGCATGGCCCAAGAATGACCTGACTTACTTGATTGTTGTAGGTGGCTCAAGTTTAGAAATCACCTCCACCTTGGCTGGGTCAACCTCCACGCCACGTTTAGAACAACGTGGCCCAGCACGATTCCTTCGATTACCATGAAGTTACTCTTCTCCCACGAGAGCACCATATTTACTTCGCAGCACCTCCGTAAGACTCGGTCTAAGTAATCCAGACATCGATCGAATGAGTCCCCGTAGGCCAAAAAATCATCCATAAAGACCTCAAGAAAGTTGCCCACCATGTCGGCAAAAACTGCTAGCATACACCTTTGAAATGTGGCTGGGGCGTTGCAAACCCTGAACCACATCCGTCTGAAGGTATATGTACGAAAAGGACAGGTGAAAGTGGTCTTATCTTGGTCTTCAGGAGCGATAGCAACTTGATTATATCCAGAGTATCCATTCAAGAAGTAGAAGTATTCCTTCGCGGCCAATCTCTCCAAGATCTGGTCGATGAAGGGTAAAGGAAAGTGGTCCTTCTTGGTGGCGACATTAGGTCTTCTGTAGTCCACGCATACTCGTCAAGAAGTGGGTACTCGTTGTGATCTCCTCTCTTTTGTCATTCTTTACATTGGTGATCCCTGATTTCTTTGGCACCACATGCAGAGGGCTCACCCATTTACTGTCAGAGATGGGATAAATGAATCCCGCATCGCACCATTTCTGGATCTCTTTCATAACAACCTCCCGCAGATTAGGATTGAGTCTTCTCTGAAGTTCTCAAGAGGGTTTGCAATCTTCTTCCAGGAAAATACGATGCGAGCACAAAGATGGATTGATCCTGTGGAGATCTGAAGTTCTCCAGCCTATAGCCATGCGGATGTGTTCAAGAACCTCCATCAGACGAGATTCTTGGTCTGCGGTCAGATGCGCATTGATAATGACCGGGTACATGTTAGGTTCTCTTGCAAGAAAGGCATATTTCATATTGGAGGGCAAGGGTTTCAACTCTGGTGGGGTCTGAGCTGCTTCAGAAGTGACTTCAGCTATTAATTCAGGTGGTGATTCTTTTATCTGTTCAGTGTCCACCATGCCCTGTTCTGTCTCCTCATTCAAGTTTTGGTAGAATGCCTCAATAATTTCCTCTTCATCATAAGATTCTTCAATAATTTGCTCTTGAGTATGAAGGCACATCACCCCCACGGAAGTTTCATTCAGCGTGTCAACAAGTACCTCTTCCTGATCGATAAGGGGAAATTCGACTACGATTTCCAATCCCTCCTCGGGAAAGAAGAGTTCATGGATCTCATTGTCATCCAAGAATCGGTTGGTGTCTTGAATTTCTGCCAGAAAGTCACAGTCTTCAGAATACTCAATCACCCTTGCGCATAATACAGATGTTCCTTCTGGTGGTGTTGCGTCGGACAGGGTCTCTACTTTGATTGTTTCACTGCCAGCACCAAAAGTGATTTCTCTGGTCCCATAATTCACCACTGCATTCGACGTTCACAGGAATGGTCGTCCAAGTATTATTGGGGTCAGGAGCAATGGAGCGGGAACATCCATATTAGTACCACAAAATCGGTCGGGAACTACTTCCCCTGAACCGTGACTATTATGTCCTCCAACAGGCCCCTAGGCCGCTTGATTGATTTGTCTGCGAATTGCAGAATCATCTTTGTAGGTTTGAGCGGTCCTAGCCTAAATTCTGTAAGCAGTGAGGATGACATCAGGTTGACAGAAGACCCGTTGTCGAGCAGTGTGCGTTCAAACTCTTGATTAAACATCTGACAACGCACTAGAGGTGTTCTCATATCTGGATTTCGGGAGGTTGCTGATGGCATTAACTTTGGCCATTGTAAGGATATGCTTTTCGGACTTGCCACCTTTATTTCTGGAATTATGAGTGTGAGGTTTGCGCTTGGTTGTGCATGCATCTTTCAATACTTTCTTTACAGCTGGCATGTACTCTAGAGCTTTCATCAATAGCATGTTTAATACTAGATTCTGAATAATCTCAATGATGACACGATCTGACAAAGAATTTTTCAAATTTTTCATTTTTTGTGTTTTTTCATTGCTTCTGGAAAAGGAATAATTGCAAAATCTCCACCAATGTCATTCAAGATAGTGTCCATATTGTTGTTTACAGGTAGATGGCAAAAAGGAATGGAATCATCTACAATGTGTGGACCAAAAACAGCGGGCTCGGCTTCAGGTGCTGGCGTTGGACTCGCTGCATGTGCAAGGTTCCTCCTGTCAGGATCTGGTTCTGTGGCAGATGCAGACATCTCCAATGCTGCTGGTCAATCTCCACCGAGGCTGCTGCTATCTTTTTTTATTTTGTTGTTTTCTTCATTTTTTGTGATTTTCTGGTTGGTGGTGCTGCTCCAAAAATACTTTTTTGCCCTTGCGTTGGCCGGGCTGACGATTCCCCGTCTGATGCAAGATGCTTTCCATTTGTCGTCGCCGATGGCTTGAGTGTCCTACCGCTCCTGAGAGTAACATCATTATATAAAAAGCAATTTAATTCTCCTGAATCAGGTTGGACACCACCGACTACATGCTCCTTTAGTTAGAAATTATTCAGGTTAGCTTCGACTTGAGCAGGGATGGTTGTTTTCGTCGCCATCAAGTCGTCGATCTTCTGGTTCATCTCAGCCATGTTCTTCATCAGTTGTTCGAGGCAGGCAAGGGTCAGGTTAACCGGCACAATCTCATAAGAATCCCTCTGATGGGGCCTAGGGTGCTGGTATGAAGGGTGAGACTGTGACTGGTATCCTTGTGAGAATTGGTGAGGAGGAGGGTTGGAGGAGTACTGTGAGTTCTGCTGATGATACGGAGCAGTCGGTTGTTGATGATATCCTTGACTGCGATATCCGGACTGCTGAGGATCATGCTGATAATTCTGCCTCCAGGTGTTACCCTGAAACGAAGGCTGGTGCTGATACGAGGGCTGGAAGGGTCTCCCATCCTGCTGCTGCTGGTGATAGGGATGTTGCCCATGTTCTGACCCTGAGAATGTCCCTGAGGACGGGTCAGTTGCGCTTCATTGTTCCATACACCATTAATTTCCTGGATCAGTGGCGGGGGTGGAGAGAGCTGCTTGGAGTAAGATGGCTGGGACTCTGACTGATATACAACCATCTGTATCTGAGGCTGCAGGGGCTGCTCCAGAACCTTCCCGTAATACACGTGCTGAATAGGCTGGGGCTGCGGTGGAGTCGGCTGAGGGGTTTGATGCAGTGAAGGCTCCTTCTTCTCAGTGGACAGTTCAGCAGTGGTAGACACAATGTTGCACATGTTGGCATTCAGGGCTCGAACGAGCTGCTCCAGCTGTTGGTAAATCAAGTCGAGCTTTTCCAAGTCCTGGGTCCTTTTATCAATCACTGCTAATTTTTCGAGGTCCTGCGACCTCTTCTCGATGATGTCTACCTTAGACAGGTGACTCCCGATGATGCTTGGAGCTCTCATCTCTGTCTTCAGTATGAGCAGCCATGTTCGCGGGCTTGCTGATGGCGCCAAGCATCTTCATGTACGCTCGGGATGAGGATTGAGCGGCTTCTCCTTTAGCCATTTCCTCGAAGACGTTCCACACCACGTCCCCTTCCTTGTTAAAGTGTGAGCTGCCACAAGCGGCATCTACGAGATTTTGGCTCTCAAGTGTGAGCCCACCAAAGAAGTGATGTACAAGACTAGTCTTTGGGATTTCGTGGTGGGGACACTTCTTCTGGAGATCCTTGAATCTTTCCCACGCTTCATGGATAGTTTCGTGGGGCTGTTGGCAGAAACTGGAGATACGGGCACGCATCTGATTCAGACGACCGAGAGGGTAGAATTTGTGAAAAAATGCAAACTTCAGCTCCTCCCAGGTCGTGACTACTTTCCCCAGGTGGTCGACCCAATATAGGACTTTATCTTATAGGCTGAAGGGGAAGGCGGTCATCTTGACTACCCCCAAAGGAATTCCAAGGTAGTGAGCAGTAGCACAGATGCGGTCGAACTTCTTAAGATGGATATATGGCCCCTCAGTGGCATTCCCATGGAATGTGGGAAGCAGAGACAAAAACTGCAGCTTCAGCTCGACGTGGGCGTGGATTCGTGGAATCTGGATCCACTCAGTGATGCGGCCCGCTCCAAGATTGTATGTCTCCTTCAGCGTCGGCTTCGGCTGCTGGGGGTCTGCGTCCACTCTTTTGAATTCAGGTTTTCCCACTGAAAGTTAATCTCTGACACTTTCAAAATTGAACTCGTGGTCCGGATTCAGCTCATCTTCCCTTCGGCCATCTCTTGCATCGGCCCTCCTCCTCAGATCATTTAGCATATCTTGAAAGGCGGTCTAGGTCAGGGCTTGGTTAGTCAACTACTGTTGGATTGCTTGCATGGATGCCAACATTTGACTATTAACATCATTTTGAGTGGTATATTGCCCTTCCCCCAGATTGATTTCAGCTTCAGGTTGGGGTTGCGGTCCCTTTCCCCTTCCACCGACCATCTCGGATTCTGCTTGACTTGCTGGCTTGGAATCGGGCTCTCACTCTGCACATGGAAGAATGCCCCGATCAGTCTGAATTGCAGCACCAGATGGAGAAAAGTATTCTGTGTTAAGGTCAACACAGAACTTTATTAAGGATTGCGATGTATAAGGAGTGAAATCAATGGCCATCCAAAATGAACAGAGTTCGGGACAAGAGTGATCCCGATTTATTGAAGAATACAGGGAGTCTGGAGATCGATTCACGGAGTTCGAACCGGATACTCGGGAATCGCCCTAAATTATTGGAGAAGGCGAGCGGATGGAACTGATGTGGGTATCGATAGAGTCTCGACTAAAATGTCCATTCATCGCCATCTCGAAGGTCAAGCGAAAGATCAATGTGGATGAAAGATACGGAGGTTAGCAAGAAACAAAGGGAGCGTAAAATAGTAGAAGGCTCACAATGAGCAAGGGTCAAATGAAAGGAGAGCAAAATGGCGCAAAAGCGCGACATTTTTCATCTTGACTTTAATAAGACTAATTAATCAAACCTCAAAGCAATGAATTCACCAACTCGACCCGTGAAGCCGTGAAGGTTCGACAATTATCTTTGTGATTTTTAGATTTGAATTCAGGCAATTATCTTTACGAGTCCTTAGAGCGCTACGCCTATAAGAGGGAGAGTACTGCCAGAAAAGAATTCCATACTTGTCCTCCCTATGTAACATGTAGTCTGTACTTTTTGAGGTCTTTGTAACCCTTCCGGGATCCCTACTCAGCCAAAGAAATAAAGAGAGGAAGCTGATATGCGAAACCAATACTTCGGAACTCACTCACAACGGAATCACCTGTGAGCATGCAAGAACCTACTCGGACGCAAGACGATGAGATAGACACCCTCGTGAAGGCATGGCCTATGCTCGATACTTCGGACAAGTTCAATGCTCTATACAATAGAGAGTCATCAATGCCGACCAATCCCTACTCATCTACGTATGATAGAAGCGCCAATACTTCAGAAATCCAGGTGATACACAAGGCAGCCACTGATTGGGTTTTGGGCTCTAATCCTTACGACGCCACTCACCTTACTGGGAAGGAAACCTTCCTATGCAACCTGAAAACAAATGAGGACTTTGCTCACCCCAAGGCAATGAGTCCAATTAATTAATTTTATTTAGGTCAAGTATTTTTAGCAGTCTCTTTTTTAATTTTTTGTGTTATCACTTGTTTTGAGTAGGTTCAACACAAGCGCCTAACATTTTTGGTATTTTCTTTGATTCCTATTTGATCCAAAAATAGAGGGAGAAGATTGGAAAAGCAATGCAAGGTGATACTAAGATGGAAATCTCACCCTAGTACATAAATGATGAATGCTCAGTTAGAAGACTTACAGTGCCTCCCAGCTCTCTCCATACGGGATGCAAAACAGGAATTTATAGACCTATGCTAAATGTCGATATGCACATGGAAATCGTCATAAGCAGGCAATTGCTACACGTGAAGAACCAAATGCTAAGTACTCAGAATAAATCCTAAGTCTAGTCTCTGATGTCGATCGGTATCTGCCACAACGGATCCTGCCAGCGCTGTATACGACCTCTAGCGGCACGCATCTTCAAGATTGAGTACTATAGCAATTAGTTATTTCTAAGTTCAAACGTCAAGACTATAGGTGCATGCAAAGGTTATTAGGTGTTTGTCCTTAGATTACACGATCAAGCACGCCTAAAGACTAAGGTCTCACTCCACAAAAGAAAGAAAACAAAAATCGAAAAACAAAATAAAAAATGTGATGAAAATGCGGCAAATCTGCGGTGAGCCCTCAAGTGAACAAACACTTGAAAATTGGGCCCGAATGTCCAAAGTCCTATGTGCCTGTATTATTACAAATTTATAATCAATAGTCTCTCTCTCTCTCTCAAAAATAAAAAACCTAACTATCCTCTCTCTCTCTCAAGCTCTTCCTACTCTCTCCTGTCGGTTAGGGTAGAATAGCCGGCTCCGCTTCCCAAGGTTGTGTAGAATCATCTAGGCGATCCTCCTTGGTCTGTGGTCCCTCGCAAGAAAACAAGAAAGAGACGTCATACAGTTCACAATCAATTATACAATAGAAAGAGATAATCAAAAATGGCTAAGCAAGTGAAAAGACAAAGGTCTACTCTACAAGCTGATGCTCCTCGACAATGGCGCCATTTGAAAAACGAAGAGATGGGAGTCGCTAAGTAATGACCTAACAAATCATGCTCACAGTCGCTGAGGCGACTAATCAATCCTTCTCGTTGGTCAACAATCAACCCACACAAATAATCAAACAATTAAGAGCATGAGTTAAAATTTATTATACCCTACTAACAATGTATAGTGTCAAGCAAGTAGGGGTCGAAAATAGGAAGAGAAGGTGTAAAGCAGGCAAGACAAGAATCAAACACTCAATGTCTTTTCTGATACTTAGCCAAATTGAAACTTTTTGTGGGTTTTCAATTTATAATTTTTTATTTTATATTTGATTTTATATTTTTTATTTGATTTTTTCATTTCTGATTTTGTATTTTCTTTTTTTTATATATTTTAAGTTTTTATATTTTCTTTTCCATTTAATTTATAAATAAAGTATATGTACAATATAAGTAAAAAAAGAGATAATGTATTTATAAAAAGAAGTAAAAATAGTCAAAATAAAGGAAATAAAATATTTTTAGGCTTTTTTATAATTTTCTAATGTTTTTATGATTTTTCTATATTTTTGCTAATTTTTGATATTTTTAAAGTTAAAAATACTGAAAAAATGAATAAATTAAAAGGCCAAAATTAAAATGGAGAAATAAAATACAAAATAGTAATAAAAATTCTCCAAATTAATTTTAAAATAAAGATAATAAAATAGAGAAAATTTAGAAATAGAGATTATATTTTTAGGATTTTTAGGAGTTTTTAATATTTTTATGAAGGTTTTTGGGGTTTTATAATTTTTAGGAGTTTTCTTTTATATTTTTTAGTGATTTTTGGTCTGAGAGGAAAAGACACTCAGATACGCAAAATATATTTTTTTGGGAATTTTTCAAGTTAGTTTTTATATTTTTATATATTTTTTAATACAACAAGGATAAAAATGCATATTTCTGATTTTTTATAAATATTAAAATGCAATAAAAATGCAAAATAAAACTATGGCGTGATAGTCAATGCAATAGGAAGCTAAGGTAATTTTTTGGGATTTTTTAGGACTTTATAGATGCATGAAATAAATACTAGGAACAAAAAGAAATTACACTATTAGCAGGGGCAGTTTTGTAATTATCCAGAAATCCGAGGGTCAAAGTACAATTTTCCCAGAAAATATACCGCAATAAAAACTTTCTGGACTAAATATTAATCATCAAAAACCTAGGGATTAAAGTGCAAAATTGCCAAAGTCACGTGCACGGGGCACGTGACCTGGCATGGACCTAAAAGCAATTACCAGAAACCTGAGGGGTCAAAATGCAATTTGTCCAAAAATACAACACTTAATTTAAAATTTCTGGTACCGAGTACAAATATGAAAATGGCCGAGGGCCCTTCTACAAAATGGCCTCACCTCACGTGCACCTGTTACGTGAGGTGACGTGGCCAAGGACCTGCTTACAAATACGAAAAATCTGGGAATCTAGATGTAAATATTACGAAAATACAAAATAGTAGATGAATGTTTTGGTACTAATAGTTAAATACAAAAAATGGCCAGGGGAAAGTTACAAAATACCCAAGGCCGGTGCGGATCGAATGGCAGAGGAGATATCACTTAAACACGTGGCACGATCCGGGCGGCTGATATCGGTTCACGATCGAACGACACTCCTTACTCCACTAATCCATGTGTTAGCACGATGGAGCCCGATGACGGTCCAATACGGATGGTGGCGATTAGATATGCAGGGAAAGATCAACGGCTGAGGGCAAGGTAGATCTGACGGCTACTATACGCTTGGAAGAACCAGCCTTCATTCGACGGCGGAGGAGGCTGGAGGAATTACCGGGAAGAACTTCACCAAGGCTAGGTTCTCCAGACCGAATCTCCATCCAACGGTGAGCTGAAAGTCTCCAAAATGGTCGGGTCGCTTCCAGGCGTGGTCCTTAGTGTGCTGGAGACGTCAAAGGTCGCCGGAGGGCAGTGGCTTATAAAATGAGCAACCATAATTATTTGGAAAATCCTTGGGAAATAGACTTATAAATTCATTTTAAAATAGCAAATGATTTGATTATTTTTAGGTTAATAAATAAAAATGTTTATTATATTATGAAGTATTTTATTATAATTTTTATTTATTTTTTCGAGGTCTGAAATTACAGGTTTCCTTTTATGGGTTATATATAGGTATATTCATCTATATTTTAAAATTTTTTGTATTTTGTATATATAATTTTATTAATTCTATTTATTATTTTATATATTTATAAATTATTCTTTTATACTTAAATATATTTTTATTTTATTTTTCTGAAGTGTTTTGTATAATTAAATAAATACTTGTATTAATCATATAGGTATAGATATATGTCTTATACCTATGTATTTTAAACATGTATTTTATTTTTTTTTGTATTTTCTTTATATTTTTATTACTGTTTTATAAACACATATATTATAAATAATATTTACAAAATTATAAAAATATAAATTTATTAAAATAATGAAGAATAAATAAAATGAATATTTTAATTTGTACAAGTATACAATAGGGGTCCAAAACCTAACTTTCAAATCGTATAGCTCCGCAAAATATGAAATCACCTTCATTAAATAGCTTATTGAAAATTATATATAATTAAAGGTGATTTTGATATATTTTGAGTTTTTATTTCAGAGATAAAGGTCTGGGAAGTTGGGATTCTTGAATCTTATTCAGATCATAACTTTTTATCTGTACATTATTTTTGTATGAAATTAATTTTGTATTTTTTTATATTTAATTATCTACAACTTTCGTGGTCAAAGCTTATTTATTTGAAGTATAAAAAGTGGAAGTAAAAATAGGTCCCAAAAAATGAATAAAGAATGGATTAAATAAAAGGAATTTTTATTGGTATTTTGGCCCTTATCTCCCCCTACTTTATTCCTTGTCGACCTAGTCATCGAGATGCTAGGTCTCGGGGTTTTGGGTCATAAAATATTTGCAATATCTTATTTTTTTTCTTTATTCTATAATTTAAGCTTTAAAAACTGTATTTTATACAGTATTTACACAAATATGCATGAATGCTAAAATGCATGAATTAACGGTATTTACATGCATTTTAGGAGGGTTTTTAAGGCCAAAATGATAGAATAAAGATGATGAAATGTAGATTCATCAGCGGGGTCTAGGCGAGGTCAGGCGGAGGTCGGTGGAAGAAGATCTGGGCGGGGCGGGGTCTGGGCGGGTGGTAATAAGAGTTTCAGCGGAAGTCGTGTCAATCCACAAGGCGGACAGACAGTTGCCGAAGAGATCCAACACGAAAACTCCGATTAGTCAGTAATTAACCCACAATATACATAATTCAATTAATAGCAAAAATGTGGAATTAAAAATTTATATTCTCTACCATAAAAGGCATAGCAAGCAAGCATGTAGAGGTCAAACCACAAAAAGCAAAATGGTAGCCTAAGGTTATTTATGCACAACCTAGTCATTCATTTATATAGATTTTTTGTGGGTTTTAAATTTTATATATTGTTTAATTTTTATTTTATATTTTTGTATTTGATTTTTATATTTCCAGTTTTTATATTTTCTTTTTTATATATTTTTTATTTTTCAAGTTTTTTTATATAAACAATGTAGATTATATAAGGCTTTATATATACCATATCTAGTATTATATGTATAAATACTAATAATATATGCAAAATACAAATAATAAATTATTTGGGGTTTTTAATATTTTTCTATTTTTTTAAATTTTTCTAGAATTTTTTATAATTTTTATATATTTTTAAAGTCAAAGATATCCCCAAATATGGGATTAATTAAAAAACCCAAAATTGATTTGGATATTAAAAATAGCAAATAAATCTTAAAATTATCTGAATCAATTTTAATAATAAATATTTATGTAAATATAATTAAAAAATAGAGAAATATAATTATAAAACAGAGAAATATATTTTTGGATTTTTAAGAATTTTTAAGATTTTTATAAAGGATTTTGAGGTTTTCTGATTTTTAGATTTTTTTGTTCCATTTTTAGTGATTTTTGGTTTGTAGAATAAAATAGGTCAAAATATATTATATGTAATTTTTTGGAATTTTTTGAGATGTTTCAATATTTTTTGGTATTTTATAAAACAAACAGGGAATAAATATGCTCCATTATATTTTAAATAAATTAATTAAATGCAAAAAATGCCAATTAAAAATAATGGCGTGAAAGTACATAGCATGGAGCATTTAATCCTATTTTATGAATTTTTAAGAGCACGCTAGGTATTTTAAATAAATGGATAAAAGCATCAAAAATATTTGTCCTAGTAGAGGCATTTTTGCAAATAAAATAAACTTCAAGGGTGCACAAGCAAATATCCTCAAAAATATCCACGTGCGTTCAATTTTTATGAATGTTTTTACAGTATATAAACATCGCCAGGGCATAGATGCAAAATTCCCAGCTCACATGGGGACTACATGTGATTGGGCTGGGAGGGACCCACATATAATTGATAGGAAAAGCAAGGGCCTTAATGCAAAAATCCCACTTATTTTACATGCGATGCTTTATTTACAAGACTAATTAGTAAATACAAAAAATGTGAGGTGAAATGTGTAAATTACCCCAATATAAGGTGCTGATGGACGGCGGGATCTTCTTTACTTATACACGCGGCGCATCTTGGCGCACCGATGCCCCTTCGACGATGGTCGTTCAAGATCTGATCTGGGGTCTTCATCAACGGTTAAGGCGCATCCCAAAACGAACGGTGGCGATTAGAACTGGAGACACGCCTCCATCCGGCCGTTCTGAGCAGGTCTCCAAGAACAAGGAAGAATAAGAGTGTGTTCTTCCTTGTTCTCTCGATTTCTCGAGCTCTGAGGCTTCTCCAGCGAAGCTGAAGTGTTCTCTGGATTCCTGATGGCGATCCGCATCAGAGGATACCTCTCATGGTAACCAGAAATCAACGAGGAGTCCTGGTGAGGCGATGGTGTTCACGACACCTGGGGAGTCAAGCTTTAGTCTATTCGAGCCCAGAAGGGATCCACTTGAGCCTGATACCTGCACCAAAACGACCACGGGTCGAGGGCAAACTGCCTCGACCTGATTAGGCGTGGAATAGGCGAGAGATGGACATGGGCGGAGAGGTCCGACAGAGGATGACGGAATTGGACCTCTAATTCCATATCCAAGGAGGATCTAGTTGAGCGGAAGCGTGTGTGGTGATCAGAAGGTTATGAGGATTGAGATGGAGGCGAAAGGTATGGCAGAGAGGCGATGAAGGTGCTCGGAGGAGCTCACCGGAGCTCAACTCCGACGAAGAATGAGATGATCGATTAATACTAATTTAATCAACTAGAACCTACTTTGATGATTGGAAATTAAAGTTATAACTAATTTCAAACATAATAAAAGATAAAAGCGCAGCTCTGATACCTGGGATGAACCAAGGAGGAGGGTCACCGGAGCTCGACGACCGTGAGTGCACCCGTACTCCTAGAGCTTGGCTTGGCCTCGACGAATCTCCCTCTGTCACAAGGAACTCATCTAGACACTAAACCAGGGCTCTTGGACTTGTGAAGGTGACCAAAATTGCAAGAAGACTTGGGGGGTTTATTTATAGAACATGAACTTCACCCATATTGACCAGCTGCTAGGGGCAAATCGAGCGTATATACATGGGATCCAAGAGGTCAGTGAGTTTGTACAATGACTGATGATTATTTCTTGTGAAGGGATCGAAGGTGATTGGGCGATGGATCATCCGTGAAAAGGAGAAAAAACGGGGAAGCGACATGCTGCGTCTTGTCAGATGCCTGGAGGGGGAGCTGACCAGGGCTCAACTCTTCGCGCCCGCTGGTTGGTCCATGTGGACCAACCAGGAAATTCAGCCGAGAAATTATTTTAAAAATCAATAATAAATAGTAAATGAATTTATTAATTTTAAATTATAAAATAAAAAAATGTTTCTTATTTTGTAAATTATTTTATGATAATTTTTATTTGTTTTTTAGAGGTATATAATTACAAATTAATTTTTAAGGTTATTATATAGGTATATTTATCTATGTTTTTGGGATATTTTATTTTATTTTGTATATTTTATTTTATTAT
Organism: Ottelia alismoides; assembly: GCA_037367405.1. Taxonomy (NCBI): domain Eukaryota; kingdom Viridiplantae; phylum Streptophyta; class Magnoliopsida; order Alismatales; family Hydrocharitaceae; genus Ottelia; species Ottelia alismoides. The sequence continues at coordinate 516,567 of JAZKJV010000023.1, forward strand.
CTTGTTTTATTATTTTATATATTTACAGCTTATTTTTATGAGTAAAGAATATTTTTATGATTTGCATACTTAAATAAATAGATATGTATAGTTTATAGATATTTTACCTATATTTTATATACATCTTTTTATTTTAATGATTTTAATGAGTTTTTTTATTTTGTATTTTTAATAGAATATGAATAATATTTACAATATTATAAAAATATAAAGAATAATAATAAAATAATGAAATCCACCTTTATTTATATACAAATAATAACATGGGTATTTTGTCTATGTATTTTAAAGACTTATTTTATTTTACATTTTCCTTTTGGTTTTATTCTGGTTTTAATATGTGCATGTGTTATGAATATTAATTACAAAATTATAAAAATATAAATTTGTAACAATAATAAATAATGAATAAATTGAATATTTTAATTGGTATAATATATAGTGAGGATCAAAAATCTAACATTCACACATTAACTCAAAAAATATGAAACCACCATCATTAAATAGCTTGTGAAAAGTTATATACAATTAGAGATAATTTTGATATGTTTTGAGTTTTTATTTGAAAGATATGGGTCTGGGAAGTTGGATTTTTGGCTTTTTATTTTGTGTATAAAATGAACATTGTATCATTTTTTGTACAAACTCAATTTTGTATTTTTATTTACATTATTATTTACAACTTCCATGTACAAAGTTTCTTTATTTGATAAATAAATAACAAAGAATAAAATAGGTGTCAAAAATGCTTAAATAATGAATAAAAGAATTAGATTTTTATTCTACTTTTGGCCCTTATCTCCCCCTACTTTATTCCTTGTCGACCAACCCAATTCTTGACTTGGTCTCGGGGTTCAGAGTCATAAAATATCTTCGATATTTTATTCCTTTTTCTTTTCTTCTCTTTATTCTATAATTTTGACATTAAAAACCATGTTTTATATACAAATAATACAATAAATAACGGATGCTATTATTTACAAATTAATGCTATTTACATGCATTAGTTAGGGCTTTTAAGGCCAAAATGATAGAATAAAGGTGATGTAATGGAGATTCATCAGCAAGGCTAGGCGAGGTCGGGCGGAGGCTAGGCGGAGGTCGGTGGAAGAAGATTTGGGTGGGGCGGGATCTGGGCGGAGGTCGATCCTGAGCAAATATCTAGGCAGGGCGAAATTTGGGCGGGTTCGGGCAATGTCGGGCGGAGCTGAGTGGTTAGGGGGATCTGGGCGGGGCGTGGCTTCTTGGGTTAGGGGGATCGGGGGGAAGAGGCATGGGCGGGAGGTGGTGGGGGGAGGGGTGGTCTGGGTGGACGTCGGTGGGAGGGGAGGTCGAGCGGAGGGGAGGTTGGGCAGAGGGGAGGAGAGACGTCGATCATGGACGTTCTTGTGGGCCCCGTTTACCATCGCGGTGACGGTTGGGATCGACGAGGGAGACGGCAGCTGCGAGGGCTGAGAGGGAGACGATGCCAAGGAGGGTGAGCGCGGCGGAGGGGGCCTGGAGACGTGAGGGAGAAGGGATGGCATTTTTTTGTAATTTTGATAAATAAACCGGGTATTGTGGAAAAGAATTTTATGGAATCCGGTTAGTTTTAACAGCCAAACAGATGGGGGTTAACCACAGGGTCTGTAGGATAAGGATTAGCAAGTTTACGGGGTTGAGGGGGGAATTATGTTGTTTCAAAGGTCGTGGAGGTAATTGACAAAGATTATAGGGGCTGCCGGGTAAAAATCCCTAATTATTTTATGTAGCACTTTTAGGGCATGTTTTTTTACAATACTTTTTATTAGCTGCTAATATTTACTTGTATATAAATAGGTATATATACTTATATTTCAAGTGTTTTATTTTTATTTTACATTTTATATCTTATTATTATCTATATATATTTTATATATTTATAATATATTTATAAACATATTTACATATTTTTATTACATTTTTATGATTTTATTTATATACTTAAATAAATAGGGATATATATTATATAAGTATAATATACCTATATATTACATTACTTTATTTATTTTAATGTATTCTTTATGATTTTATTTTGTGTTTATATTTTTAATGTAATTCAAATAATATTTGCAAGTATAAAAATATAAAAAGAATAAAAAACTAAAGAATGAATATATTAAATATAATATATAAGTACGGAGTACAATAGGGACCCAAAAGCCAACTTTGACATCTTAACTTCATTTTTAATGAAATAGTCTTCAATACGTAGGTAATTAAATTTTATTAACAATAAAGGTGAGTTTGGTGAGTTTTGAGTATGTATGGGGGAGATACATGTCTATTGTTTGCGTATTTTTGTTCTATGTGTCCTGGGTGCATTGTACATTGTTTTTCTTTGCAATTAATTTTGTACTTTCTTTTTATTTTTATGTACAACTTTCATATTGAGGGTTTTAATATTTGAGGTGTAGAAAATAGAAAATAAAATGTGGCGCAAAAGGCCATTTATTGTGAATTGAATAAGGGTTTTTAAGTGTTTTCTTTACTGTTTGAGTTCCCGATCCCTTCATATTTTATTCCTTGTTGATCACATCATTATTGACCTGGTCTTGGGATCTATGGTCATTCGGTGTCGTTAACACTTTATTTTTCTTTTCTTTCCTTTATTCTTTTATTTTGGAATTAAACACATATATTTATGCAGTCTTTATATGTCAATTATTGAGCGATATTTTGTACAAACTAATGTTATTTACATGCATTTAACAAGGGATTTAAGGCCAAAATGAAAGAATAAGGTGATGAAATGGAGATTCATCTCCTTTCACAACAAACCCTCCCTTGGGATCTCTTCCTATCCAACACCATTTCTGCCATATGTCTGCCAAACACAAATGCAGTCTGGTCGGAGGAAATAATATCCATAACACACCATGTATCCTATTAACTAGCACTTTTGTATGATGAGATATATATCATGAGAGAGAGCAATATGTTGGAAGTCCTCTACTCTAGTCAATATCTCTCGCTTCATTAACAAGAATAGTAGTACCTTGTTCAGCCGCTCAAAGCCCTGATTACCTTCTCTGAACTCCTATAAGATAGCAATGACATCCTCATTAACATCTTCACAGAGTTCCCTATAAAATTCCATTGAGAAGCCATATGGCCTAGGACCACCATATGTGTTCAACTACATAACTACCTCCTTAACCTCTGTCAAGCTAAAAGGAATGATCAAAGAATCTGCTTGAGTCGTGTAGAACATCTAAATCTTTTTCCCACGCCACCCACGACCTGCACGCAGAACCCTCCTACGGAAAGTATGAAAATGGGCACATAAAGCTTAACCAACCTTTGCATCACCGTGTACCTGTATCCCATCTACTATGATACTCGTAATACAGTTCATACGTCTTCTAGCACTAGCGATAGTATGAAAGAAGCATGTATTATTGTCACCCTCCTTCATCCATTTTTGCCTAGACTACTGCTTCCATTCAACCTTCTTTTTCTTGTCCTCTTGATTGATTACCTGAATTTGCCTCGACCTCATTTCCCACTCATCCTCCATTAGATCCCTGCTCTTCGTCGACAGAATCCAATCAGATCACCTCCTCTCATCCCAACTGCCTATCTTTGCGATGTTGTTTGCGGTTCTTTCTGTTGTAATGTTAAAGATGCTTGTGAAATAAAGATAATTTTTTTGCCAGTCCATCAGCTCGACACTCATGCTAGAAAGATTTCACCATATCACGAAAGCCGTCCTCTAGCAACCACGTGTACTCGGACCTAAAATAGGTCCTCGGTCTCACATTCTCGCCCAAAACCAAAGGAGAGGGGTATGCTCCAAATGAGTCCTTGATGTGCCTAAGCATGAGCCAAAGGAAAAGCCTCAGGAAAAGCCAAGAACATGTCAATACACGATTTGATCTAGAGTTTCTCTAAGGGTTCGTTTGGTTGCAGGGTTGGGCAGGGTTGGGTTGGCCCAACCCGGGGTACCCCTCCTTCCAACCCTCCCAATCCTAGTTTACTATTCACAGGGGTACCTCAACCCATCCCAACCCTGCCCGACCCTGCAACCAAACGAACCTTAAGTGTACATGCATCCAATAACATTAACGATCTGAAGTCCAATATCACCATCAAAGTGGGAGAGAGCCTTTTAACCTCTGTTAGCCCAAACGTGGACTATCCTCTGGTCAGAGCGTTACATTATCACTAGTCCTGGCCAATGGGTCTGGGGCCTGTCTGCGCAACCCGCCCAGCCCGCTCATGGATCGGGCTTGGGCCAAGAGATTTCAGAAATGGACCGACTCGGCCCGGCCCGCACATATAAAAATATATATTTAAAAATTATAGTTTAGATACATTTAATATAATATACTTCAAAATTTTATTTTACATTATCAATATCACATCTTATTTTATAGTTTACATGCAAAGTAACACATATTATGGTTACTTGAATTTAGAAAGAGTAGATGATGCTAAAAAAACTTAATTATTTCCATACATTTGATTAAAAAAATAAATAAAAAATACTTTACATTCGGTCCACGGGCCGGTCCGGACTAGCCTAGCCCAAACTTGGGAAGAGCTTGAGCCTTGAAGTATGGCCCATGGACCAGATCGGACCGGACCTTGAACAGGAGATTTTAGAACGTCGGCCCGTTCGACCCACACTTTTGGCCAGGCCTAATTACCACACCCTCCCCTTCCCCCCTCCCTCCCAAGTGATCCAGGTAGTCGAGGAGAAGTTTGATCTAACCAACCTCAGACCATCAATCGAATCCAAAAAAAAATCACCACTAATCAGCCCGTAGGCATTAGTGATCATAAGTACAACGTCATTAGCCTTACATTTGAGAATGATGGAAATGGAATGTCTGCCCCTACTCAACCAGAAACAATACCACTGGACGCCTCCACTGAGTCGGACGTTATAAACTCCACTAGTCTACCTGCCACCTACATCCATTTGTGTAGAGAGGATCATCTGCTACGGTCCAAAATGCAGCAGATTCTGCAGTAGTCATGTGCGCCGCTCGGTCACGATCAAGCGGTTCGCACGATTTTGCACTTTTTGTGGGTCCGTATCATGTAAAATCGTGTGAACCGCGGCTGATGCTATCACTGCAGAGACAACACCACAGCAGACGATCCGCCTTGCATGTGCACTGATTGAGTAGCACAACTCGAGGTATATTTCCATTTGCATGTGCACTGAGTCACCATGGAAGCAACGATTAACAGTTGACGCATCACTGAAGAGAAATACACCATCGCCGTTTACAGTTGTATTCACACAAGAAGAAGATCGGAGAAGGAGAAGGGGGACAAGCAACGTTCACCCGGTCCTTGCTACCTCTGATCAACACTTTATAATGGTTTAAGCAACTCCATCATCCAAGTCCTTACATATCTCGGCCGTTCGATCGCCATATGGCGCAACCACTGGTCTCCTCGTTGAGCCTTCCACAGTATTATATCGAAGGCTTCAGTTACGATCTCGATTCTTGGTTCACCATTTTCTCTCATTCGTTGATGGAGATCAATGACCTATCATTGTAGCCATCCACTGGGCTCCAACACCCACAGTTGATCCAACAAGATATCCACGCATCTAAGCCCTCCAATGAGTTGGGACCTGCCCGTCCAGTCTGCTCAAGAGACGTGCTTGGCTAAGAGAAAAATAAAAAAAGTATATATGTAGAAGTTAGATAAGACATGCCATGAGAAAGATAGTCGAAACGAGAGAGACTATCAAGCCAGGTCGGCGAGAAGGGGGATGGACGATTAGAAGAAAAAAAGCCAGTTATTATTATAAAGAAAGCTGCTTGATATGATATATATAGTTCGAAATTTTCATATGTGATACTAGTTTTACATTACATTTAATAGTTTGCAACTTAAGTAACATGTAAACTACTTATATTAGGTATATAAAGTATAAATAATAGTAGTAAAATCATATATATTTACTAAATAACATTAAAAAATCAAAGAAAAGATAAAATTGGGCCATACATATGCTCGTGGTGAGCATTGGACAGATGTTTTTGAACTTCGACCCGTTTGACTCGACCTACAAGCTGGTCTGGCCCGTATTTTGACCATGTATACCTGCAACAACGAATCCAGGTTGTCCAAAAGGTCATCTGATGTTCATCATTTCCAGGTCTGCACATGACCCCTAGTCACGTGTGTCAGCTCATCATGGGTGCGTTTGGTTGGGGGTTACCTCCCTCACCTCTTTGGGTGGGGGCATCCCCAAAATCCAAATCCTTATCTTTTTTGGGGTCCACGAAAGTCATCTCTCTATCTAATTTAATAAATCAAACAAGTCTTCATCCATTTCAATAAAAAAATAATATGGTATATAATTATCATCTAAAATTTATAAAATACTCAACTTCTACTCTCTTTTTCAAATTACAATATAATCAAACCACAACAACTACATACTTTCCAAACTTAAATGCAATCATATCACAACAAACTCTGTCAACCCCAAACATCTATAATACTACTATTAGTGGGTTTCTTCCCCACCTTCTGCCACGTGTCACCCCACCCCATATCCTTACTCCCCCGCACCCGGTCTCTCTCTCTTCAATAACTCGTTCTCTCTCTTTCCCTCTTATCTCTCCCTCTTTATCTCTATCCACTTACTCTCTCTCATTCCTTTCTCCCTTTCTTCTCTCCCTCTCTCTCTCTCTACACTTACTTCTCTCCTTCTCTCTCTTCATAGTCGTTGAATACCCCACTAACTCTCTCTTCATATTCTCTCCCCATCCCCCTCTCTCTCTCCAACCTCATTTCTCTCTCTCTCTCTTCATATTGTCTCCCTCCCCACTCTCTCTCTCTTCATATTCTTTCTCCCTCCCTCCTTTTCTCTCTCTCCATAAATTTCACATTTTACCTCACTTTCTCCTCCTAAATTTAAAAATATATTAATATTGCTTAAATAAAAGTAGACTCATATATATCTATATCATTTACAAAATTTGAAGTATATATTGTAAATTTTTTAAAACTATTATTCTCCTTATAAATTTACTACTTCGAGAAAAATAATTTTAATTTTTTGAAACTACTCTTGACATCATTGTCAACATCATGTATATTAATTTCTCCCTCATGGATTTTAAATAAGATCATTACTAAAGGATACCCATAACCCATCCTTAATTAATTTATATACAAGCGACGATATCAATCTAATAATGATGAAAAAATAGATGCAAAAGTATCCCAGGTAATCCCCCCAAGCATTACTCCATTCTATATATGTGGTTTCACGATTACTTTGATCTATTTATTTAAAGATTTTTTAATCATATTATGCAATCATATTTGTAAGTACCTCATTGTTATAATTTAAATAGAAAAACTTAAATGAAATTATATTTAGTAACTAACGGTGTAAAGAGGGATACAATTCCATGATCGAGGCATATTATACAAGTATAAAGTAAGCATTAACTTTTCTCATATTAAGCTTTGAATCACGTGTTAATTCAAGGCCTAACATTTATAATTTTGTTGATGTTTCTTTAATTATGATAACTAATTGGAATTTATAGTATTTCTTTCATTATAATCCCACGGTAACACACTCTTTAAAATATATAACGAATCCATTAATCTCTATGTTCGAAATAAGAAAGGTATGTGTTAAGACAGATAAATACCTTTATATCTTAGTCGTAATTTCTAGGGAAGGGGGAACTTACATTTATTGAAATTATTTTAACATTGTATTACACAAGGTTTCGATAAAGATAGAGCATGGTAAATAATGATACATACTAAAGTTTTCCCACCACCATCACTAAATTGATCTTTGAGGTTGTTTGTATGATCATAGTAGATCGATAATAAAATTATTAACATTAATTTTTTTATATAACAATGATAATAATAATGAAGTTAAATATGTCATTATATATGAATTAGTTATGTTTCGATTATTTATTTTATGTGCAATATTCCCTTTTATATTTAGATTAATCTTATACACAAAAGGGATAAATTACTAACTGTTGCTTCACATATTTTATTACTATTATTATGAATACAAACAGCCCGCCGCGGAGCGCGGGTATGCTCCCTAGTTATATCTAAAGACCAAAATACAAAAACAGGTTTCTCACCCTCACATAACTGATAACCCTCTATCCAAACACATCCTATGTGACGGTCGGAGTAAATTGCACTCTGTGCTCCATTCTTTTGGCTATTCACAGGAAACGTTTTTTGTTTCCTTTTTTGAATAGGAAGTATTTTTAAGTGATTGAATTTACAACCCTGCACTTAGGGTGCGTTCGTTTGGGGGGTTACCCCCCACTTTGGGTGGGTAACCCCCTAAACCCCCCATTTTTAACCCACTAATGGGGTCCACTCCTCATCAAAAATATATATATTATACCATCATATCATCTAAAAATTATAAAACATCCAATTTCTACTCACTATTCCAAACTTCAATACAATCACATCACAACAACTAGGGGTGTCCATGAGGCGGGTACCCGCCCCATTTGATCGTGACCGGCCCCGCCCCATTGGCATTAGATCACGGGTCGACTCACCCCATTCCAACGGGTACCCAATTGTAACGGGTACCCGGTTAATGCAAATGGATATTGGGTACCCGCGGGTACCCGTGGAGATAAAGAAAGACACTTCTAGTGAAAGGTGATAAGTATAAAAATGCAAACGATATATCCAACTATGTATATCCATATCTATATCATATTCATAATGATAACGCCGAGACATGCAAATCTAAATGGTACGGAATGCATTCCGATAGGGATATATAAACATAGATAAATAAATTAATGAGGATATATAAAACTATGTGGATAATGTAAACTATATGAATATATGAAATTGGAAGGAATACAATCAAATACAGATCCAATAATGATACATACATGTAGGTTCATCCACGCAACGAATCAAATACGGATAAATAAGATGTAAATATATATAATCGGAGGACAACATGACAAACGATATATAAGTATACATTACTATTCGTAAATAATTGTATTAGTTATCACTGCATTTGGTTATCGCAATGTGTGTGCGCGTGTGTGTGTGTGCTTGTGTGCATGCACGTGTGTGCGCGTGTGCGTGTACGCGTGGGTGTGGGCATGCACGCACGCACGTGGACATGGGCGTGGGCACGAGCGCAAGCGCACGTGCGCATGTGGGTGGGCGTGTGCGCATGAGCGTGTGCGTATGGGATACAATTCGCAACCAATTGTATTCATTACCATCATGTTTGGATGTCATGATGTATGTATATCGATTTGGATCGTATCCGATTCATTGTCATATATCTTAATTCAAATGTTGACATCTATATATATTTTGATTTCAAAATGGATACATATATGAGCCCTCCCAAACATATAAATTTTATCTTATTTATACAATTTTAACTCTATTATTTTTCTTATCTAATTTACATCTATTTCATACCGGCATTTATTTTTAATGATTTGGCAATATATTTTCCATATTCACCGATATTTGTATCCATATCTATATTTTTAAAATAGATAAAAATAATGTAACATCTATATTGGTATTTGTATCTAATCATTCACATTTTGTGAATCAATTGATAATGGAAGCTTCTATCTGGGTACCCGCGGGTACCCGTCGGGTTTTTTATATGGGGCACGGGTCACAGCATAGCGGGTACCCGACCCATCTTTTTAAACGGGTACCCGAGAGTTTAGGGTCAAAATGAACGGGTCAAACCGGGTACCCGTTGACCCGAATATTTTTGAACACCCCTGACAACAACTACCCACTTTTTCAAATTTCAATACAATCATATCATAATAACTACCAACTTTTCCAAATTTCAATACAATCACATCACACAAACCCTCCCAACCCTTAACCCACCAACCAAACACACAAACTCAAAACCGGATTATCCACCCCTGGATAACCCACGAACCAAACACACCCTTAAGGTTCATATCTTGCTAATTTTATCTCCACATGGTATGAACTCGATTTTGTTAGAATAAAGATTTAAAGCTGTATCATTATCAGAGCTTCATAAATTTGAATGAATGGATAATTAATTATGGAATTTTGAAGCAAAGATACCATATTTGCGTTGTTAATGCATATTAAATTGTGGAACTCATAGTTTGGATTCAATTTGGATATGTTGTAGATTTGATATAAGCCTAATTACATACCAAATCTCATTGAAAATTATCATCATTTGTGACCTGTAGAATTTCTAAAACATTAGCTTGTTTTATTTATTTCTGAAGCAATTTGCAATATCTTGAAAATCAGAAGTATTTGAAACAATGATTTCTTGTTGAAATTGAAGGGTGTTAGCATCAAATGGCATGCTAATTTTGACGGGTAATCGAGGGGTTCCCTTAACTTGTCTGGCAAAGGATAACTAACAGCGGAACGTTCTCCACACGGGAACCAAGAAAATAATCGTAGCACAATAATCAAGTGAGCATAAAGAGACAAGAAGTTTTACATGGGAAAACCCTCCTCGATGTAAGAGAGGGGGAAAACCCACAGGGCATGACGATCGTAACAAAATGCACTAGGTCGGAAAAATGAGAGGGCGTAATATCTTCTCAGATTATTGCCCAACGAAATCGAGGCTCGGCTACAAGAATAAAATCATATAACTATCACCTCATACTTGGAGAACACGATACCGATGCTTCTCCTCGTCACCAACTGTCCCTCCTCAAGAACGAACCACTCTGGCGGCACTCCTCACGCCTCCAGCGCAGACGCTCCTCGCGGATGCGACTTCTCTTCACGACCCTGTGGGCTATCTCTTTGCACCTTGCTCGAACTTTCTCCTCACGCTTTACGTGGGCTACTTCTCTCCTTGCTTGGGGAGAGAGATCTAAGAGACAAGAGAGGGAGAGATGCTTGAGTTGGGATGATCTCCAATACTATGCATGGGGTCTTATTTATACTATTCTTGCCTCCTCTCTCCAATCCTACTCCTACATGAAGTAGGAGTTTCCAAAGGGATAATCAGTCTTTTCCCTTCTTTTTTAATTATTGGGAAAGGATAATGTTCCCAACAACCTCCCTCTTTGTTCCAAATGGGAAGTGTCTTCAAGAAGATGATCATTGAGAGGTGAAAATGCTCAGCTCTCTACAGAGCTGCAGTTTGTCACGAGTCACAACCTTCATCAGCATATTTGATGGATTTTCATATGTGTGGACCTTCTTTAGAATGAGATGCTTCTTGTCAATAGTATCTCTAAGCCAATGATATCGTACGTCTATATGCTTTGCGTGAGCATGGTGCGTCGTTCTCTTGCTCAGATCAATGGCATCTAGCTATCACCGAAGAAAATCGACTCACTGTCTTTGCATCCAAGTTCACTAAGGAATCGTTGTAATCACAACATTTCTTTTCATGCTTCTGTTGTTGTAATGTACTCGTTGAGAGTGCAATGTATTTCTGCAACTTGGACTGCCTCGAAATCGCTCCCCTTGCAAAGGTAAAAATGTATCCAGAAGTTGATTTCCTCTGTTCCACATCTCCTGCCATGTCAGCATTTGTGTATCCACAGAGTTTGGGATCTGATCTCCTAATCATCATACACATACTTGAGGTCCCTCTTAAGTATCTCAAAATCTACTTCACAGCTTCCCAATGATCCTTCCCTGGATTCGACATGAATCTGCTCACTACGCCCACGGCATGAACAATGTCGGGTATGATGCAAAGCATGACATACATAAGGTTGCCAACTGCGGACTGGTAAAGAATCTTGGTCATCACAGCTTTCTCCTCAAAAGTAGATGGACATGTCTCTTTCTTCAACTTGAAATGAGCAGCAAGGGGTGTGCTGACAGCCTTCACATTCTTCATGTTGAACCTCTCCAGAATGCGTTCAACATACTTCTCTTGTGAGAACCACAACCTGTGCTTCTTTCTGTCGCGAGTGATCTGCATCCTAAGTATGTTGCTTACGTTGTTCAAATCATTCATCTCAAATTCTCTGGAGAGTTCCTTTTGAGCTTTGCAATCAACCCGAGATCATGACCAACTATCATCATGTCATCCACATAGATTAACAGGATAGTGAACCTGCCACTGGGAAGACGTCGAACATACACACATGGATCCGATGTAGTCCTCTTGAAGTCCTGCTTCATCATGAAGGCATCAAACTTCAAGTACCATTGTCTAGGGACTTGCTTCAAGTCATAGAGACTCTTCCTCAACCTGCAAACCATATGTTCTTTCTCCTTCTCCTGGTATCCCTGTGGCTGCTCCATTCATCCGTTCAGCGACACCATTGTGCTGGGGTGTATCGTGCTCTGTCATTTCATGCTTGATCCCGTGCTCTGCACAGTAGCTCTAAAAGCAATGAGAGGTGTACTCCCCACCATTGTCTGTGCGCAGACACTTCAATATTTTTCATGTCTTGCGCTCCACTACGGCATGAAATTTCCTGAAGCAATAAAAAACTTGATCCTTCGTTCTCAGCATATAAACACACACCTTCCTGATGCATCATCAATGAAGGTCAGAAAATACTTGTTTTCTCCCAAAGATGATGTGTCCATGGGACTACACACATCGGAGGAAATCAGCTACAGAAGGTCTTCATTCACCTTTGATCTGATCTTGAAAGGTGCACTCTTATTCTTTCCAATCTCACATGAATCACAAGGTGACAGCGTTATGTCAGTGTGACATGGTATCAACTCCTTCTTGCTCAAAAGTTGTAAGCCCTTTTGGCTCATGTGTTTGAGCCGATGATGGCAGAGATCAAATGTGTCACCCTCACAAGCATGTAGGATGCCATCCATGACCTTCACCAGAGTCTTGTAGATCATGCAACACAACCTGCATTTGGTCATGATAGGAGAGCCCTTGCTGATCTTGCATCTGCTGTTGCCAAATATCATATGATAGCCCTCCCCGTCCAGTTGATAACCGGATACGAGGCAAAGCCGCAGGTCGGGAATGTGCTTAACATCCTGTAGAGTAATTACACATCCAATATCAGTCTGAACTGAGATGGTGCATGTGCCAACGATCTTGGAGTAACTGTGGTTACCCATCTTGACTCTCCCAAAATCTCCCTCTATATAGGAAGTGAAGAACTCCCTGTGCGGAGTCACGTGGTAGGAGGCCGTCGTATCGACGGCCCACTCGAAATCATCCCCTGCATGTAGACATTGCTCCTGAATTGTGAGAACCAACCGGTCCTCATTATCATCAACCATTGCTGCAGCAACGTTCTCATCTTCATCTTTCTTCTTATTCTTTTTTGCTTCTGCTTGCTCTCTTTTCCAGGCTCTACAATCTCTCTTCCATTGATGAGGCTTGTTGCAATGATGGCACTTTCCTCTGTCCTTGGACTTCTTTTTGGATTTCTATTTTTCTTGTGATTTTCCCTTATTGTTGGACCTGCCTATTCTCTCAACTACGAACACATATGAAGAAGAGGACTCTTTGGATGATCCTCATCTGATTTCTTCATTCAGAAGACTGCTCTTGACCATAGGTATGGTCAGCTTGCCGTCTGTAGTGAAGTTGCTCACGGTAATTAACAGAGTTTCGCAACTGTCTGGCAGGGAACCCAAGAGAAGAAGCGTCTGTAATTCATCATCTAGTGTCATGTTCATGGTAATCATAGCACAATAATCAAGCAAGCACAAAGAGACTAGAAATCTTACGTGAGAAAACCATCCTCGATGTGTGGGAGGGGAAAACCCACAGGGTACGATGACCCGCCACTAGGTCGGAAAAATGAGAGGGCACAATGTCTTCTTAGTTTTTTTGCCCTACAAAATCGAGGCTCAGTTACCAGAATAAAATTAGATAACTGTCATCTTGTACTTAGAGAACATGATACTGATGCTTCTCCTCGTCACCAGCTGTCCCTCCTTAAGAGCGGACCTCTCTGACGGTTGTTCCTTATGCCTCCAGCGCAGACGCTACTCGCGGATGCAACTTCTCTTCGCGTCCTTGTGGTATAACTCTTCATGCCTTGCTCGAACTTGCTCCTCACACTTTGTGCTAGCTACTTCTCTCCTTGCTTGGGGAGAGAGAACTAAGAGAAAAGAGAGGGAGAGATGCTTGAGTTGAAATGATCCCCAATGCCATGCATGGGATCTTATTTATTCTACTATTGCCTCCTCTCTCTATTTGCTTTTATGTATGGAGTGTTACTGTTTGCAATGCAAATCGAATCGGGGGAAACTATTAGAAGAAATATGAGTCAGAAATCTAAGGTTTATTTCATGTTCAAGTGAGTTTCAATAAGACCATTGTCACTGTTATAGATGTAAGAGGTCAAGTGGTTTCTTGGTCCTCCGTCGGTATTTCTGGATTCAAAGGCACAAGAAGGGGGACACCCTTTGCCGCTCAAACTGCAGCAATAAACGCTATTCGTATTGTGGTGGATCAGGGTATGCAATGAGCAGAAGTTATGATAAAGGGTCCTGATCTCGGAAGAGATGCAACATTACGAGCTATTCATAGAAGTGGGATACTATTCAGTTTCGTACGCAATATCACTCCTATGTCACACAATGGATGTAGATCCCCTAAAAAAGACGTGTATCAAAATCAAAATAGAAAAGATTTCAAGAGAAATAAATGAGAAACCAATCTCAATAATAATATATTAGTATGGTTCGAGAGGAAGTAGAAGGATCCACTTGAACACTAGGAAGTGTGTTGAATCAAGAGTAGACAGTAAACGTCTTTATTATGAACGTTTCAATATGTCCCCACTTATGAAAGGTCAAGCCGATACAATAGGTATTGCCATGTGAAGGGTTTGACTTGGAGAAATAGAGGGTACATGTATTACACATGCAAAATAGGAGAAGGTACCACATAAATATTCGACGATACCAGGAAGAATCTGTACATGAAATTGGAATGAATTTGAAAGAAATTGTATTGAGACGTAATTTCTATGGAGTTCGAGACGCATTCATTTGCATCAAAGGGTCAAAACACGTACTCCTATATGAAGTAGGAGTCCCTAAAGAGATACCCAACCTTTTCTCCTTTTTTAATTATTGGGAGCGAATAATGTTCCCAACAAATTTATCATTTGGAGTTCATAATTTGATGTATCAATGAGTTACAAGGAGAACGATAGTATCTTGACACTTGGTTCGAATATTTTCCAAGAAATTATTTGTTGATGTCACTGTCCTTAATCATTTCCCAGCATTGTCTTTCTTAAATTATTCTCCTTCAAATTTCACATATGATGAAAGATCCTTGTCTCCCTTCGACACTTGATAAATTGATGTGAATTCAATTATATAGATCGATAATAACACATATTCAACTGAGTAATAATATATAGGAGAAATGGTACCAATGACGAATACATATATGATTATATAATGGGTTTGATGGGGCTGTCTCTACGTCATTTTTTGCTGCAAATTTTTTATTTTTTGAAAAATATTATCATATATATATATATTCATCTATATATCTCTTCAATTTACCATTTGAATTTCATCAAAAACGGAGACTCATATACCCTCCATATAGAACATGTCGATTACAACAACATTTAGACCACTAAAATTACATGTTTTAGATAGAGGGTATAAGAGTCTATGTTTCTAACGAAATTCAAATGACATATTGGAGAGAGAGATATAGATGAATATATATGGTGATATTTTGCAAAAAATAAAAAATATAGAAAAAGGGCACAAGGACAGTCGGATGATTGCTCTTCCCCGAGGCGACACCTCCCCACCCCTTCACCTCCTCCTCCCCTCCACTTGCCCTGCCTCCAACCTCCTCGGGTGGCCGAATGGGGAGGATGAGCAGGTAGAACTATACGAGATGCTGAAGTGCAGGAGCTACGGGCGGCACAGGGAGGAGCACGGGGATGTGCTCGAGGGTACAACAGCGCATCTCAGTCTGCATGAGGAGAACCCCCCTTTCATAACGACAAAATCCAGTCCAATATCCTCTCATCAATTTGTTCGACGTCAAATATTCGATTAATCAGTAAGAATTTGTCCCAAAAAATTAAAAAATTTATTTTCATGATCGGAAGACATTTATCCGTGAAAATAGAAAAAAATTATGATTGGTGGATATTTGGAGATGTGGCGAAGAGAGAGAGAGAGAATAAAGAGGTTAGGGAGAAGAAGAGGAATTGAGGAAGAAACAGATCATCAAGAAGGAAATGAGGAGGTGGAAAATCTACCATTCAATGCTCCCCTAGTTAGATTAATTGAAGGCATTGACTCAAGTAAAAGTAAATTAAGGGTGGGGTTCGTGGGGAAAGATAGAGAAAGTTTATGCGATCGATGGAGGAATATCGATGTTTCATTGCTCAAAAGGTAATTTACAAAGTTTATAAGGTTCATGGGGGTAAAAATCCCTTTTAAATACATCCTAATCCTACGTACATTAATAATCATCATAACCTAACAAAGCTGAAGGCAAAAAGAAAAGTTAAATCAACAAAAATCGTCGTAAAAGCTGACACACAGTGACGGAAGCGCTCCCTCTCTCACACAACGCAAAATTAGATCCTCTCCAACATCTATCTACCTACCAACACCAGCACCACCCTCGAATTCCCCAAACTACCCTCGCCACCTCGCCTTATTTATACTCTCCTACCATCCATCCACGCTCTCCTCCTCCCATCCCATCATGGCTCTCCTCCTCCCCTTCCTCCCCCTCCTCCTCCTCCACTACCACCACTCCTCACCTCCCACCATCCAAACCCTCCATGTCGGCACTCTCCCTTCCCCTCCTCTCTACGACCCATCGTCAACGTCTGACATCCACTCCACCACCGTCTTTACGTCCAACTCCCTCCACCTCCCCCTCCACCACATTGACTCCCTCCTCCACGCCTCCAACACCACCAGTACCCCTTCCCATCTCTTCCTCCTCCGCCTCCTCCGCGACTCCTCTCGCTTTTCCTTCAACAGCTCCGTCGTCTCCGGTCTCCCCCACGGCAGCGGCGAGTACTTCACGAGCCTCTCCATCGGCTCCCCTCCCACCCCTACATACATGGTCCTCGACACCGGCAGCGACGTCCTCTGGCTCCAATGCGCCCCTTGCCGCCGCTGCTACCCGCAATCCTATCCCATCTTCTCCCCTTCCTCCACCTTTCGCCCAGTCCCATGCACCTCCCCGGTCTGCCGCCGCCTCGACGTCTCCGGTTGCCACCCCCGCCGCCGCACCTGCCTATACCAGGTCGCGTACGGCGACGGCTCCTCGACCACCGGAGACTTCGCCACCGAGACCCTCACCTTCGGCGCGACCCACATTCCCGAAGTCGCCTTCGGCTGCGGCCATGACAACGTGGGCCTCTTCGTCGCCGCCTCCGGCCTCCTCGGCCTTGGCAGAGGCTCCCTCTCCTTCCCTTCACAAATGGGTCGCCGCTACAACCGCCGTTTCTCCTACTGCCTCGTCTACCGGACATCCACGGCAGCCTCCGACCGCCGCTCCTCCACGTTGGTCTTTGGCGACGCGGCGATCCCGAGGTCTGGAGTGGTGTTCACGCCCATGATCAAGAACCCAAAGCTGGACACGTTCTACTACGTGGAGCTGCTAGGCGTGAGCGTTGGCGGGTCGAAGGTGGAAGCGGCAGCGGAGCTCCGGCTGGATCTGGCGACGGGTCACGGCGGGGTGATAGTGGACTCGGGGACGTCAGTGACGAGGCTGGTGAGGCCGGTGTACGAGGCGGTGAGGGATGCGTTCCGGCGGGGGGCGGCGCGGCTGAGGAGGGCGGAGGGATTCTCGCTGTTCGATACGTGTTACGACCTGAAGGGTAAGACGGAGGTGGTGGTGCCGACGGTGGTGCTGCACTTCAGGGGGGCGGACGTGGCCCTGCCGGCGGAGAACTACATGATACCGGTGAACGAGGACGGGGTGTTCTGCTTGGCGTTGGCGGGGACGGAGGGAGGGGTGTCCATTGTGGGGAACATACAGCAGCAGGGCTTCAGGGTGGTGTTCGACGGGGCGAGGCAGAGGGTGGGCTTCGCCAAGAGGAGCTGTTAGCTCCGCTGGAAAGCTTCAAGAAGAGAGAAAGGTGAAAAGTTTAGAAATGGGGAAAAACTGAAAAGGTGTGTGTGTGCTTTGCTTTTTCGATGGTTTCTTTGATTGATGGGTTTGTTGGCACCGTCGAGTCTTTCTAGTGACGACGGTGGTGCTGTCACAACTACTTGGTGGCAACATTTGAATACGACTTGTGCTTGTTCGTGTCTGAAGAGGATCTGGGAACATCTCGAGTCTATTTATCCATAGATTACAATTTCTAGGGAGAAGGGAGAAACCTTTCTTCCATTGTTTGTTGTGGTGCCAATATGAGTTGGTGCATTCTTGAGCAAGAGAGGCAGAGGCCCAAAAAGTATAATTCTCGAACTGGTAAAAAGAAATTATATTATCAGTCCAATTAAATGGCATGAGACAGATTGGTCCCCCATGCTGTACCAATAGCAACGCATTAGATGTGGGAGGTCATACCATACGCTTCTCCGCATGAATAGCAGAATCATGGTTTTGATCGGTTCAATCAAAATCAAGAGGAAAAAGCCGTTAAAAGCAAGGGAATTTTACCATAGGAATCATATAAACTTTTCCAATTACTTTTGAAACAACTTAATTCCTCACTCGAATATGTAAACTTCCTCCGTCTTTCCTTTCGGACCATGTTGTTTCTTTTTTTACTTTTACTTGAGTCAATAACATAGGTTAATCTAACTATAGGTACATTGGATGGTGGATTTTCCACCTCCTTATATCCTTCTTCCTCTTCATCTTCTTCTTCATCCATTCTTCTCTTTCTTCTTCCTCTCTTTATTTTCTCTCTTCACCGCATCTCCATACGTCCACCAAATTATATTTTTTTTCTGTTTTCACGGATAAACAAAAGAAAATGATTTTTAAAAAAAAAACTAAGATGAATTCTTGAATCGATTAATCAAGTATTTATTGTTGCTAAATAAATACATTGCAAGGGAGGAGGAGGAGGCGGTGGAGGGGGCAGGGGCTCCTGCAGCAAGTAGAGGTGGGGGAGGAGGGGAGAGGGGATGGAGGAGGAGGCGATGGAGGGGGCGGTAGTGAAGCAACAAGGGGAGGAGGTGGCGGTGGAGGGTGTGGGGGCAGGGGTGGATGCCCCTGCTGTGGACAGAGGCGGGGGAGGGGGGGAGCGGGGTTGTGGGGGGGAGGGGTGCTTTCTGCGGGCAGAGGTAGGGGAGGAGGGGAGCGGAGGTGGAGGAGGCGTCGGTGACAAGATCCTGACAGAGCTCGCTGCAAGATAAGGGGCACCAACGATTCTCCCGCCCTCGTCTACGATGGTAAGGTCCTTGGCAGATGTATGTTGCATGGATACGTGCTCGGGGAGCTTCTGTACGTTCTGGATTGCCATCATGGCGATGAGGCCTTAGACGAGGGACATGAAGTCATTGGAGTTGTTGCGGATGACCTTGGGGGAGACCATGTAGATGATTATCGGCTGGGGATGATGCGACGACCTTGTAAGGTCCGGGGAGAGGATGATCTTTGTTGTTGCTGAGGCAGAGTTGTTGGAAGTCCAGGTGGAATCGGGAGGGCAGCGTGAAGGAAGAGGAAGAGGAGGAAAAGGAAGGCTCCTTGGGTTAGGTTTGGGTGAGGAAGCTATATGAGATAGAGGTGGGATTGGAGACTTCGATGGTGGAGGGGGCGGGGGTCCCTTCTGCGAGCGGAGGTGGGGGCTATCCCTTGGCTTCAATGTTGTTGTCCTCGAAAGCCGCACCTGCTTCGATGGTCGTGTGCTCACCCGCAAGATGCGAGGCTTGGGTGTCGTCGCAACCGTCGATCTCGGAGGAGTAGAGGAGGTGGAGGGTCGACCATAGGAGGAGGAAGAGGAAGAGGTCGATGAGATAGGTGGAGATGGTTCTGGGTGGGGAGAGGAGAGAAAGGGAGAAGGGCAGTTATTGTAATTTTTACAAAATGAAATGGTATTATATATAAGAAACTAACGAAATTCGACTAGTTTTGATAGTCCAATGGATGGGAGTTAACCACAAGGTTCATGGGATAAGAGTTAACAAGTTTACGGGTTGAGGGAGAAATTACATTGTTTAAAGGTCGATAAGGTAATTTACAAAGTTTATAGGGTTCGTGTGGTAAAAATTCATAAAAGAAATATTTTTAAAGTTGAACCAATTGAATCTGTTTAGACGGATGATGACATCAACATTATTTAAAATCGGATTAAACCAGACTGGTGAGAAAAAAATGGTTGAACCGACTAATCAAGCCGAAATGAAATATATAAATTATACACTTAAATATACTAGAATAGAAATAAAATACATAGACAATGTATATATTTCATACTATACGTAAAATATATATTGGTTTTTTATCAGTTGTGCCCCTCTGAGATATTGCAATATCAGTTATGCCCATCCCTTTTTTGGAATATCAGTTATGCCCCTACCTTCTTGTAAAATTCACAGTTCTGCCCTTCTGTTAAGGTAAAGTAGGGGCATAACTGATATTATAAAAGGACAAAACTGTGAATTTCGCAAGAAGGTAGGGACACAACTGATATTCCAAAAAAGAGAGGGGCATAACTGATATTGCAATATCTCAAAGGGGCACAACTGATAAAAACCCCATATATTTTTGTATATACCCTCAAATGTCATATATATACATATATTATTTGGACTAGATGATTTATAACATAATAGTAGTTTAATTATATCTAAAATCTATTATATACAAAAAGGTGTGTTAGAGTAGTTGGATAGGAATTTGAAATAGATATCCAAAGTCATGAGTTCAACTCTAGCTAGTTGTATTGTTTTTAAATAAATTAAAAATTAAATGTGGTTCAACTTCGGTTGAACCGGGTTAAAAATAATAGGTTGAACCGGTGGGTTGATTAGAATTTGAACATTCGAACGGGATCGGTCCAGATCTGGTCCACCGGTCGAGCCGATCTGTCCAGTCTGATTTTCGAAACATTAGTTATTTTTTGTTAGAAAATAAACACTAGCTAAAATTGGGTTGGGCTGCATAATCCAATTGAATTAGTTAAACCAAACCACATGTTCACAATCATTTATTGTTGAAAAATGATGTTTAATTATTAAATAAAATGCAAATTATCGAGAAGTGTTCATATTCTAGTTCCATACGAAATCCTCGTGCGGTACTCCTTTGTCTATTCGTCTTTCGTGTTCCTCCACCACAAATATCCTCTCCATGCAAAATTTAATGGTCTCTACATTTTTCCTTCGAGAGAACATGTTTTCATAACCTAATCAATAGATTCTAAACAAACATATAACAAAACTGCAATAGAAGTCCTGATGCAGAATGGGGGCAATGTGGCATGCATGACCCATGCTTATGTCTAGAGAGAGCTAATCAAGTCAAACTAACCAAGGCCACCTCGGGTTCGGGTTGAGCCCGGCCTGACCTTGAGAATTTGACAAGATGAGATCCTGACTCAACATGTACATCGGGTATGGACCAAGTTTGAGCTTTTGCGGATCGGCTCAAGGTCGGTTCCAGGTCGACTCCGCCCAATGTTCCACCCTAATAGCAAAGGAGGGGTGGCAACATCATATTGGAAGGGGACAACATTGTGCAGGACCAGGGCGACATCGAAATGGACTGAGAAGGAGATGGAACATGGAGGGATATTGGCGGTCAAGAGTGAAATAAGAGTTAGAGAGAGCTTAAAGGGGAATTATCAAATATGATTTACAACTTCACAAGCTACAACTATTTTTTTTATTATTTTAGGGATTTAGTTGTTGGCTTTTAAAAGGGAAGAGAGAGTGGTAGCAAGAAGATTAGTATCCAAGATTGATATAAAAGAAATGAATGGCATTTGATTATAACCATACGAGAAATTGAAAATGGGTATGAATAGGTGTTGTATGAATGTGTGTGTTTGCGTGAGTGTGTAAATAGATTTATTTTTGTGTGTTTTAATAGATTAACGGATCTGATTTAATCGGATTTTGGTAATAATACAATCCATACTTTAGTGGATTTATACATTTCCAATCCGATTCGTTCCACTAGAATAATAAAATCAATCCAATCTTATAAAATCGGATTAGATCAGATTAAAGATTTTATCCAATCGTATATGCCCCTATTTATCAAGGAGAATACAGACTATACATAGATCATGCTAATATTGAACAAAAGTATGACATCTCAATAGGAAGCATTAGGGATGTGGATCTATGTAGTGTGACTGTAGTCTATCTTGTGACATTATTTTAGTCAAGCATGTAACTTTTGTTTTGATAATTTGAATGTCATGCAACTTCTGGTTTTAACTGTGTCATCTTTATGGTACGCTCTCTCCTCTAAGTTTAATATTTTCTTTTAACATTATCGGTGATAGTGGCAGCTATATGCTCCAAGTTCAGGTCCCCACAAATATCCATTTCCCACTATCAAAGAAACCCATTTGGATATGTGTAACGTCAGAGTTTAGATCATCTGATTGTCATCAAGCTAAACTGATTATGATAATTTATTGGATTTAGGCCTATTAAACTCGTTGATAATTGCTTAAAATGATTAAATCCAAATTATCTAGTAATAGTCTCAGTGTATGCAACTTTCGATTAAGAGAGGAATTGCAGTAATGTATAAACTGAATCTTTGGATAAAAAATAGGAGTTCACGCTTCTTTGTATGAAGACAAGAATTATTATAAATTATAAGGAGGTCATACTTATTTTGGTGTGACGGATACCCAATGTGACAAATGTGGCGCTCAAACGGAGGATGCGGAACATTTATTCTTTACTTGTCCTTTTTCGGATCATGTTTGGAAGGAGTTGGGGGCGACATGGGTTCTGCACAGAGGTTTTGATGATTTCTGGAGACCGATAAGGTTGGTAGGGAGAAACTCGACAGACGATTGTGCATTACCATTTGCTGCTCTTTGGGTCATATGAGGAGGAAGAAATGACCTAATTTTAAAAAATCAAAGGTTCTATTCAGAACATGTATTAGCTTACGATCTTTCCTTGTATCGTTTATGGTCCATAAGGTAATGTATCTTTTTATTAGCTTATTGATGAATCCACGATTCATCACCTTTATTCTTTTATTTTAGCTTCATTTCCTTAGTCAAATACCTGTAAATACCCATTAATTGCATGAATTTACCATTTTGCATGCATTTGTTAAATATGCATTTTTAACACTTTTTGTACATAAATAAAAGAATAAAGAAGAAAAGAAAAGGAAAAGAAAATAAAGGATGAATTTATGCAATAAATACAGACTGACCTGAATCCCTAGAGAAGGTCAAGACTTGACCTGATCGACCAGAAATAAAGTAGGGGGAGATAGGGCTGCAATTCAAAAATCCAAAAATATTTTGTAAATATTTTTCCCTATATATTTGCATAAAACTTGTACTATTTTATTTGTACATAAATTGACTTCAAACTAATCATTTTTATAAACAAAAGTTGTAAATAAAAATGCGTTGTAAATAATAAAAATAATTTCAAAATAAAATAATGTAAATATTGCAAATAATCACACTTAGAAAAAGGCGCAAAGCGATAATTGAAACACCAATTCTGGTCCATTCGAACTCAAATTGAATCAAACTTCCATTATACTCTAAATTAAATTATCTTTCAAATGGCTATGGTTTCATAAGTTTTGGAGTTACGGTTAAAAACTCCATTTTCTGGGGTATTTTGTGCAGTTTCACCAATATTTGTTGTACATATTTATTGATATTTATTTTTTTACATAATGTACATAATTTTAAATATTATTTTCATTATAAATAAAATAAAAAATATAAATAAAAAATTTAAAAAAAGATATAAAAATTATTTCCTTATTTGTACATGTGTATATTGTATTATATGTAAATAATATTTGTATACAACTAACTTCCTTATATAAAAATCACAAAAAAATAAATATCTAACATTAATTAATTTAATTTAATTTAATTACGAATGTTGTATTTATATTTAATTATTTAATTCATTTATTTGATTTACAAATATGCCTTTTATATAAGATATTATTTCATACCTTAAATAGCCACCATTAAGGTGTCTATTTATTTATTTATTTATTTATTTTATTTAATTCTGAATTTTGTAATCTATTTATTTATTTATTTATTTTATTAATTCCCCCAATAAACACCTTTCCTTTTTCTACAATCTTTCTATTTTTATTTTTTTTCTCTTTTTAATGGGCTCCTCCTCCTTCTTTCATTCTTTGATCAACCTTTGGTGGAGAGGAGTCCGATCTCTGAGAGTGATCTTGTCGAAGAAGGGTGTCAAGCCTCCAAGTCGTTCGGTGATAGCGCGTCGGCCCTCGTCGAGGCCATCACGGCATTTCCGAACCCCGAGGTGAGATCCATTTTATTTCTTATCTTTTTCTCTTAGATAAATCGTAGTTTAAATCTTTGCTTCGATTTTATTAAATCTTAGATATCCAAAATCACAAAAAAATATTCACCACACATAATCCACGTTCGACACCGATTCCCATCTCATTTTTTAAATCCCTACATTTCTTTTTTTACCTCACGTAATCTCTCACTTCCGGTCACATACGATGACCGGATCTCTGGATCCATTCCATCATATCGCAAGATCCGACTCATTCATCAATCATATGTATTTATAAATAAATAAGAAAATAAAAAAGAGCATATAATTATTTTCCTATTTCTCTATCTCACATTTGTTTTTGAAAGAAAAATAAAAAATAAAAAGAAAATTAGTATAATTTTTCTCTAACTTCTATTTTGCAGGATCATATAAATATATATATATATATTCTTTCTCTTTCTGTTTACATTTCTTATTTTAAAAAACAAAAAAAAAATATTTTTTATATCAGTTCTGTACATAAAAATAAAAATAAAAAAATTAACAAGCAGGTCACGCGGCCCAGTGTCCCGCGCGGGGACCTCCCCTCCGCCCGCGCAGCCCAACGGCGGTGGCGTCGTCCGTCCGCTCCCAGCGGCTCCTCCACTCGTCGCCCGCCGAGCTCGCACCCTCCTGGAACACCCGCCCCCGCCAACCTCTCTAGATCCCTCGCCTCCGCTAGTGGCTAAAGCCCGCTCGTCCAGCAGCCGCGTGGTGCCGACGCACTACCTCCGCTCCAGTGTCTCCACCGGTCGTGCCCCTCCGCGCGCGCCAACCGCCGCACGAGGGCGACGTCCTCGACTGCACCTCCGCCCTGCTCATCCTCCGACGCGCAAGATTCCACCCGATCCTCCGGTGCACAGCCTCCCTCCGCGACGCCACCAGCATCGCCCCCGATTGACGGCCTACTTCCAGCGCGGTGGCCCCGCTTTCGTGCCTTGTCGTGCTACCTCCAGCTATCATCCACTTGGGACGCGGCCCGTTGTTGCGGTATCGCCGCATCTTGCGGCAGCCAGGCGGAGCTCCTCCCTCATCCTTTGCCAGGCCGTGCCGCAACCACCACTCTGGGCCTCCAGCCCACGAAGTCGTGCCCCATCTGCATCTCCCAGATCACCCGAGTTGTCAGGCGTGTCGGCGCGTGTCCTTCCTCCGCAGGAGCCCCATCGCCTTAGCCCCCCCCCCCCCCCCCCCCCCCCCCCCTCCCCGCAGCTGGCCCGCAGCACCGCTCCTAGTGGCACTCCCGTCCCCTTCACGCGACCGATCTGGCGCCCGATCTCCGCCCCCAATACGACCTCCAGCTCGCTATCCATCCGACGCGTCCGGTCACTGCCATCTCGCAGATCTGAGGAGCGACGGCCGGCCTTTTCTACATTGTTGTTTGAGAAGAAAGAAGAAAGAGATACAAACAGAAGCCCTAGGGTGAATTTTAAAGAAAAAATAGGAAATATTTCACGTCAGCTCTCCGAAGTTTCTGCAATTACAAGGGTAAATTGCAAGCTTTCCCCCACATTTTAACTCTATTCTTTATTTCGTGCAAAACTTTCAATATTTGCAATCTAGTCCCTGTGTTCCAGACAATCTTGCTCTTTTTGATGGAATAAATGGCTTTTCTTGCTCAATAAATTCCGAAAAAAATTGTTTATGCTCCTTCTATGCCCATGAACATTGTATAAAATGTTCATAACATTTTGTTGACGTTTAATATTTTTAAAATTCAAAAACAGTGACTTTTCCCTTCCCGAAATTAGAAAATTCATAAAAATTAGAAAATTTTCCTAAAATTTCCAAAAAAAATACTGTAGGTTTATTTTGGTGTCTTTTAATTTCTCTCCAATTTTTGTGCTTAGATCATTTATAAAAACCAAAAAATGTAAAAAAACGGAAAATATTAAAATAATTTTAGAGAATTCTAGAAAAATAAAAAAAGGTCTGATTTCATTCTCTGTTTGTAGATATTTAATTTTAGTTTACCCTAAAAATAATTTCTAGGAGTATTGGGTACTTAAAGTATTTTTAAGTTGCAAAATACTCTTAGTTGTGCATTGTTGTCTTGATTTTCCACTATTTGAGTTTTTATAAAATTACAAAAACATCAGAAAAATCTAAAAAAATTATCAAAAATATTTTACACCATATAAAACAAAAAAAAAATATTTTCTCTATAATTTTCTGAATATTTTTGACTAGTTTGAAAAACACAAAAAGACGGTGGTGTTGTGTATTTTATCCTTTGTGCTTGTTTTGAAAAATAAAAAAATTCAAAAATTCAAAAACTACTAAAAATTGCATCTTAGAAATTTGACTACATAGTTTTTAAATCGTACTCCTTGTGTTCGACCTTGGTCGCTATACCAGGTAAATAGAATGGTGAAACCGCTTACATTTGCTTATCATTGATTTATCTTTTATTAAGTGGTTAAAAATAAAATTTTCTTGTTGACCGATTCGAGTGGTTGAGAACAATGACAATTGTGATAATTATTTACACATCTCGACCTATCGGAATCCGTGTCATCACTTATAATATAAGTACTTTTTGCGGTGAGTCCCAACTCGGGATTTCACCCCCTTTTCCCATTAAAAAAGGAGGTCATACTTATGATTTAAGATCATTAATATACAAATTATATTAGTAGTTAGAGCCCGAGGGAAAAAGTCGACAGCAAAAATTATTGTAATTATATCGAATATTTCTGAATACAAAAAATAAATTTTACACCATGGTTTCTAAAGCCTTATTCAATGACAACATAGACCCGTGTACTCTTTTCTTTGTAATTACACCTTGACCCTTATGAATTACACCACAATCCTTGAAATATTACGAACTTTTACACCACAACCTT
This sequence comes from Ottelia alismoides, assembly GCA_037367405.1. Classification (NCBI taxonomy): domain Eukaryota; kingdom Viridiplantae; phylum Streptophyta; class Magnoliopsida; order Alismatales; family Hydrocharitaceae; genus Ottelia; species Ottelia alismoides. Next base: position 543,818 of record JAZKJV010000023.1, read on the forward strand.
TGAAAAAGGCATATCAAAAAGAGTATGATTGTTATGGTACAATCACAAAAAATTTAAGATTAAGAGTGTAAATAAAAAATATTTCAAGGGTCTTGGTTATAAAATATAATAAAAAACCAAATAAAGACATGAAGATGAGTTTGTCCAGGAAATGCTCAATAACTGGAAATAGTTATCCCATCGATGAATGGAACCATTTCCCAAAATATGCTTAATTACTGTACATGTCCATTTAGGGCCCGTTCGGTTCGGGAATAAGCAGGAATAAGGATTGGGAATAAGGAGAATAAGGGTCTATTCTTTGTTCGGCCGGAGGATAGGAATAAAGAGAATAAGGTGAAATAAAGGTAGGTAAGTTGGGATAAAGATAGGAATAAGAGTGAAATAAGATGAAATAATGGAGAATAGTCGTATCACGGGGAAGCGTGTTGGGAGGAAAATGGCCCCTTATTCTCCTCTATTCCCAATCCTTATTCACGTATCGAACAGGGCCCGATCACGAAGGGGAGCTGCCCGATCACGATAGGATGGCCCTAGAAAGGAAGCGGAGATGGCCGGTACGCATCTCGAGGGTTCGAGAGTATGTGTTACAACACCTGCTGTAATAACAGAGGATCCAGTCCCCTATTCCACCTTTCAACATGGTCGGTTCAATTTCAAGGCCGGATAAGATTCCAGGCCTCCTTACTAGCAGGTTATATATAGTACACATTGTCCTACTTATATTACAATTATTAGACTAAACACTAGAAGTTTGAGGACACCACTATTTGATGGACCATGGTACATGAGCCATGAACGACGAATTTTTCAAACACGTAATGCTTACATTCTGCAACAACATTTCTTGAAATGAGTTATCTTCGATAGTACGGATCCTTTACAGTACTACAGAAGCTGGCTGTAAAGGTTGGTGCACCATGAACCGCTCGATTAAGATTGAGCGGTTCACACAGTAAGGACTGAAAAAACCCTGATTTTGTATGAACCGCTTGATCTTGATCGAACGGTTTACACCACATCTTCCTCTACAGCGGGCCTCTGCAGAGGAATCGGTCCCTATCTTCGAACCTTCTCCAAATGAACAATCACAATAACGCGAAAACGTTCCTCGTTGGGAACTTTAGCTATCTTCTTCGCGTAGTTTTCGAATACTACATCCATGTTTACATCCTTAAAGTGGCTCGCAAGCATGGGCTCCAAAGCTGCTCGCATATACTTCGCCACATACCTCCCGACATCATCAATCTCACAGTCGCCCACGAAAGGACCCCAATCCATCTTGAGAACATCTTCTGACCTGAGAGCAAACGACCCTTCACGATGTATTAGATCCGTCACCTCCTTCAGTGAAGGGAAGTATATTGGTAAGTTGAACGTCTCCAAGCTATCCTCCTCGAGTACCCCCTAGAAATTAAGCCCATATATCCCGATTATGTATCTAACCAAATATTTTACTAAATAAAAACATATATACTATTAACCTCGGAAACCATGTCGCTAAGTGTCTCTCCCAGTGCAGCAGATGTACTGCAACATGATCCATTCGCAGAGTCTGCGTTATCTCTACCCAAATGGATGAGGACCATGTGCCCTCCAGCTTTGAGTTCTTCGGCCCTTGATCTTAGAAATAAGAAATAATCCTTTTGAAATTGGTCCATGTAGGATTCGATGACCACAGGAGAGCTCGTCTTCGACAGAAAGATGTTTCTTTTGTTTAGCCGAGCACCTGCATCGGTTTGAAAAGCTTGAGGCAGCTGTATGTAAACAGAGACACAATTATACAAAATCCATTGCTTGTATAAGAACATGATGAAAAAAACTGATGTTAAGCTTAATTAATCCGGGATAAATCACAGATATGATACCTTGGAGAGATAGTGAAGGCTGTAAGAAGAGTGCACAAAATGGATACTGTTCTTCGGAAATAACCTCCCGAGAAACGAACCAGGAACACCAGACACATAAACCGGTACAACCTTGAACTCATCCCCGTTCCCAGCTTCATCATCGTAAAGATCTCCGCGGAGCGGTTCGATCAACCTGAACAACGTATTGAAATCGTTGCCGGGAAGATCGTTCAAGAAGAAGTGAACATCCGGCAGGCGGCTGCTCATCTGTCGGTAGCATCTGGATGTGGTAACGGCAACATTACGTATGAACAGCAGAGCGTTGGGACCTGAAGAGCATCCCAAATCCGCTACAGATATCCTCTCAGCCAACTGGTGCCTGCAGCACATCTGCCTGACTGCCAATGTTACCATTGACGCAGATTCCAACATGGTTTTCTTCTGCATTAGAACATAAAAATTCCTTGCAGATAATCGGTGGCGTGTTGATCTTTTAGGAACCGAGACTATGGGCATGGGATGAGAGGGAGATTATATATGGGCTTTACCTGGACGAGGGAGTTGGCAGCATAACTATTCACTCCGGAACCACCAACCATATGAAGTCCTTTGCCCACCTCCATGTGACAGTGATTAGCTTTGATGGGAAGGTATAGGAATTCCACGTTGCTCTTTATACAGGGGTGAGGAGGAGCAGGCAGAAGTGAACAAGAGGGCATTAGAAGCCTCTAGTTGGCAATTGGCAGATGTAGACCTACCAGCTGGTTGGCAAATTGATTTCCAATTTTTTTCGTTGACTTCGATTATACAAGGGAATTTACATGCCGACACTTCTATAATATAATATTTTATAATAGTAATATTATAACCATATTGCATCCGATCTCCAGAAGACCCTCTCATGGCCACAGAATCCACCCCACCCTTCTCCTGTACCCATCGGAGTCCGCTGGCATCATTGCCTTCGCCACCTGCCCCACCAGCGGCCGCCGGCGCAAGCGCTTCAATGTCAATGAGGATTGTCTTCTCGTCAATGACCCCTTGGAGTTCTACCTGAAGTCCGTCAGAGTTCGCCGGACGTCCACTGGAAGTTCCATGTAGGCTGCAGTCCAGATCAATGGAGACAGCGGCGGTGTCACCGTCAACGGCGGCAGTCCATATAGGCATCGAGGCACTCGCATCTTTCTTTGAATGAAAGAGAGAGAGCTTCCTCGCAGACCCAGCAAGGTCGAGCTTGCAGCAAACACAAACCTAATCTCAATCATGTTGCAAATAGAGAGAGAAGAAGAGAGAGAGCTTGATTCAAACAGTAGACCTCCGACATAGGCATAGAGAAAGAAGAAAAATATAAATGCATAAGCAGAAGATCTCATATTCCAAATGAACAAATTTAAATTCGAAAAGGTCTTCCTGATTCTCTGAGAATGTGGGACAATGGGATTGATTGAGAAAGGTTTCTTTTAATTGTTCTAACATCTTGATTTTATCATAAAAAGTTTTTGTGATTTTTTCAAAGGAATTGAAATAAAAAATATGGTAGGACTAGGATAGTTATTGTATGAGGTCTATCAAATGCTAGATACAGATGTGCTCATGAGCTATCTTGTAACTATTGATTAACACCTATCTAATTTAAGATTTTATTTCATAACTAATTAACATATTTTTTATACTAATTTAAATTTTATGTAATTACCAAAAAATTATAAAAACTAGCTTTTTCGAGTGATTTTGAATTGGAAAAATAATAGATATGCAAGGTCTCAAATGAAGCAGCTTACTCGAGCAAAGCCTTATTCTTTGGAAGATCAAGGATTCAATGAGAATCCATAAGGTATAAATTTATTCTAAATTTTAAATGAATGGATTTTTTGTACATGTGTGCCCCTATGAGATTCTACAATTACAATTATACCCGCACTTTTTTGCAATAATGTGTATGTCCCCGTAACAATACTTCCCTTCCTTCAATGTAATATTCCACATGTATGAATAATTCTCTATTTTATTGAGCATAAGCCCGATAATTTGTGGGGTCCGGCTATCCCCTTTTATTGAAAGAAAGAAAAAGGAGTACAAAAGAGAAAAATGAAGCGTATAGCTTCTACAGACTTTCACAAACTAAAAAAATGGCTGACTTGACCTTCAAGCATCACTTAGACTACCTTTGAATCTTCGTAGAGCTTTCTCTTTGGCCTTCCTAAGTTTTGGCGATCTTCTCATGGGTGGAACCCATTTGTGATGAATGTTAAGCATATGGTTGTCACTGAAGGTATCATCATCCTCATTTTCGTGTACAGAATCTTCAACTTCTTCATCTTCATTCTCGGAATGGTCATCTCCATCTTCAGCTGTCTGCCTGGAAGAAAGATGTTGCAATGAATGGTCTGACCAGGCTTCTGTATTTATGTTGCAAGCAAGGTTCTCTCCATGAGATAGCCAGGATGGAAGCAACATAGGATCTTCAATTTCACAGGTTTTTGTCACAAACTTGATGTAAGGAGCAGAACAAAAACTGTTGGCATTTTCGTTGGTGTTCTGCCAAGTAGGAGATAAGGGAATGGTTTGGAGGGGAGCCGAACCACCTTGAGACTTGGCCTTTCCATCCTTCTTGACCTTGAAAGGAACTGGAGACACGAATCCATACCTATCTGTCTTTAAACCCGAATACTTTCCTCTTTTTGAAGGTTTTTTAACCTGTGTGAAGCCCTCCTTAATATAATCGTCAAAATGTTGCTGCTCTGGGCTACAAACTCCTTCTTGAACTTCCGGAGATGAAATTATGATATCACCAGCAATTGTTCCTTCATCTAATTCCATATCTTCAGGGGGCTGATCAACTTGAGTAGGGTTAGTAGAAATTGCATTTAAGAATCCTTTTTTCAGTAAGGAGGTTTGATTCTGGGAGGGTCCAACCTTATCCTTCAAATCCACACTTCTCTTACCTTTCTTTTTTGATGAAACTTTTGTCCACCCAACTTCACATTCTTTCTCCGAGGGACGGAAAAAGCGAGGAGCAATGGGATAGGGAGCTCCAACTTCCTTAGACAGGCACATTGCTTCATTGACTCTGATATTAACTAATGCTTTATTTCTTCTGACTCCTGAAGACGGTGGCAATGCCCTCCTCCAAGATGCTCTTGCCCTTTTTCCCAGTAATTGCATCCTTTCAACATGTGCAGTAATTTGGTCTTGATGCTCCCCAGTCAAAGCCAGATTCTCCCAATGAGACTGATGGTCTGGTACCCAAGAGAAGACTTGGTGTCGATGGAGACTCTGCTACTGATGTTGAGGGTTCAAATTATTTGAACCCTCTTGTTCCTGAGAAGAACCTTGCTGAGCTTGGTTCTGGTTTTGTTCGTCTAGCATCTTATTAAGCTCATGCTGGTCCTTCTGCACATTCTCGATATCCATGATTGCTTGTTGTATCTGTTGTGAGGTTCCTCCTAGAGACAGGGAAGACATAGAAGCACTAGTCTGTGGAATTAAAGCGCATGTTTCTTTCCACATTATTTGAGGATCTGCTCATATACCTGTAGGCTTTCCCAACCTATCTACTCCTCCAACTTTCCTCTTGTTGTAATTCTATTCAGAGTGCCCAGTGATACAACAAGAGGGACAAAATTTAGGCAATCTTTCATACATAAAATTTGAGCTTCATTCTTTATGATCACAATGTTTTAGCAGGGGGACAAGGAGGACAATCTCAACATAAACCCTGACATAGCTGGGCCTCGTAAAATCAATTACGTTCTTATCTACACAGATGTATTTCCCTATGGCATGAGCAATAGATTTAATGATGCCAGGATTCTGCAAATGTACATTTAGTCCAGGAAGTCCAATCCATACGGCACATTGAGTGCTTCTCAGATTTGGTCTGAAGTAAGGAGACAACCTGATAATAGAAACCCATTCAGTCTTGAATTTGATATCCCCCAAGGTATAAGAGGATATGAAATCCTTATCTTCCTCGTATCTAATCAAAATGTGCCTCGAGTCAAGAGCTCCCAAGGAGACTACACCCAGATGTTGGAATCTATTTTTCAAAAAATCCCTGAACTCTAAAAGTTCTGCTCTTGATTTGGTGAACCTCGCTAGAAGGGATTTGGAAAGCGGTTTCTGAAGAGTAATCACTTCTTCTTCACTAATCTCAATAACAGTTCCCCATCCACCTTTGAAGCAATCCCAACAGGACGAAGTGCATCGCTGATAATGGAGAGAAAGTGAGATGATTTCATTGGGGAGGTGTAAGGGTGTGTTTGGATAGAGGGTTTAGGTGGGTTAACTTGGTAGCAGGTAACCCATTTTTGGTTTTTGGTGTTTGGATAGAGGGTTAAACTGGGGGTGGGTTAGAAGTGGGTTTGGGGTGATATGATTGTATTGGAATTTGAAAAAAGTGAGTAGTTATTGTGATGTGATTGTATTAGAGTTTGGAAAAGTGAGTAGAAGCGGAGTAGCTTATAAATTTTATATGATATGATGGTATAATATATTATTTTTTGATGGAATTGATGATAGAGAATTGATTTATTTGATTTTTAAAAAAGATAAAAAAGTGGGACCCACGTGGAGGGAGAAAATATGAGGTAGGGAGATATTTCCCAGAATGGAGAGAGAGACAAAACTATCTCCCATTCTGGGTATCGGATGAAAATATTTCCCGGACTGGGTATATATCGGCAAATGGTTTGCCGCTTGCCCATGTGGCGCGGCAAACCATTTGCCGTGCTCACGTGGACAGAGCGGCAAATGGTTTGCCGCCTACGGCAAACCATTTGCTGCGAATATGGCCTTTCCCGCCCAAACCTGTGTTTACATGTTTAACTTAACAATTTAAGATTAAATTTAAGATTGTATTTATTGTATTTATTTAAGATTAAATTTAAGATATTAATAATAAATATTATGTAACAATAAAAAATACATTTATATAAATGTGATTTTATATTAAATAATATAACTTAAGTAAGACTTTATTAGTGTATTTGGTATTTATTTATGAGTAACTTTAAAACATTAATAATAAATATTATGTAACGATTTATATAAACGTTATGTTTTATTAAGCAATTATTATTTAATTAAAAAATATAATTCGTATAGTTTTAGCAATTAATATGTTATGATATTTATAATTAATATGTTATGGTACTTATAATTTCTATATTAGATATTTGTATACTATTATAATAAACATCTTTATATGTAGATGAATGTTGGATCTTTTAACATGGAGTTAACAATAAAGTTCTTTAATTTATATTAAAATTAAGTGAACATTTTTAACATTGGAACTGAAATATATTTAACATGTAACTGGGACGCACATACAATCATAAATTCTCCAAGTAGTAGAAGCTGAAATATTTCATTTTCTTGAAAAAGATAGATGCAGAATACATACGCAAGAGACCCTTAAAGTAGACATAAACATCACTAGATTTCAAACAAAACAACAAAATGTACTAACTCTACTGACGACCTGACCTCACTCGCTCTCCACGCAGCGCACTCAGACGTGCATATTTCAATGCGATGGTGTAGGTGTAATGGAGATCAGCTAAGTCAGCATATAAGGTTTCTTCCTCGTCCACAGGTTCTGAAAGCGGTGACGTGGCGCCATGGGATGAACTGGGGATCGGACTGGCTTGCGGAGAATACGGGGTGAACTGTGACTCGAACTCCTCCACTGGTTCTGTTTCTGATGCGGTTGGTGCCCTGCTTGGGGTTGTGATTGGCGGTGGATGCGCTGGCGGTGGAACGTGAGATGGTACATGGCTGGAGGACCGACTCAGTGGAGCACGTACTGCTAAGAAACGATTGTCGGGCAGACGCACCGACTTACGAGCTGTGATACGTGTCTTTGCCATACCTGTTCGGATGTTAATTAATTTGAAAAAGTAATGTAGAAATCATTATTAATGCCATCAATAATCATATAATTAACAATAATTTGCAGCCATTTGCATAACAACATTAAAGAAATCAATGAAACCAAAACATCATATTTTATTACTTAAACAGGGATAACATAAGGGTCCAATTAATGAAACCATTTTTTTGTATGTTCTACAATATGTGATAGTGGTCCCTTTGATGAAGATGCTTTTCCTTTTCCCCCCTCCTTTGTTCTGTTGTCGCTGAGACTGCCTCCCCCCTTCCCGATGTTGCCGTCCTACCCGCATCACCCCGACCCCTACCATGGCTTGCAACGGTTCTTCTCTCAGGTTCAGTCACGGTTGAGCGTCCCCTTCCGGTCGTAGATCTACCACCCCCTCTCTGACTTGATACATTTGAAGCACGAGGTGGCTCCTGTATTGTCACTGGTAACGATTCAATGGATACCCTGGGAAGATCTGTTGCTGATGGTTGTATACCCCAAGTGACTTGTTCTGCACTATAACCCGGGAGCCCAACGAAAGAGGGCTGGCTTTGACTTGGCCCCATGTGCCAGAAGAATTGATGTGCTTGAGAGGGCTGAGCTTCCTGTGTGGAAAGCAAGTCAAATGGTGGTAGTGCGGAACCCATCTGCTGCATCTGAGGCATGTAGGGCTGGGTGTAGGACTGTGTCGCCTGATACGACGGTCGAACTTCCTCTGCCCCGGAAGTGTATTGATCACCCCACTGTTGGGAAGCAAACGTCGTGGGCTCGGTGTATGAAGTGTAGATGGGGGGGACATCATGTATTCCCGGATCCACCAGCGACATATTGTGGATGGTGTAGTCCACATAACCAATCAGTTGTTGCAATCCGTGCTCCTTCGATGTTCCGTCATCAGATCCCTCACACGAAACAAGGAGTTCACCTATAGAGGAGAAGTTTAAATTGTAAACTACGAAGAAATTATTTTTAAAATATTTTGTATTAGGTACGAAATTACTAGTTGGTTCCACCTCGGTCTGTGTGGTTCATACGCTTGGCGGGGTGGTGGTATGGCCGTAGCAATCCAACGTCGCGTAATCTGCCAATACCAAGTAAGGTAGTCATACAAGACATCAGCAGGTGTCTTATCCAAATTCCTCTCTTCAACGACATCGTTCAGTCGCTGTTGCCATTGAGCCAGACGCTCTTGATGGTGTAGCCCCCAATCATAGGGCTGATCGTCTCGTGCTCTAGCCCGTCTGTCCTCTGATGGGAGTTGCGGCATTACATCAGGAATGTGTTGTCTCAACCCGAACTGTCGCATTACCCTATCGGGTGCATGCATGACAACGACGTTGAAGAATATAAGTACTGTCTGCGAACGCCAGATAGCTTGGCCCTCACGACAAATCTCTGGTAACTGCAACACATGTTGGGCCTCGTAGGGTGTCCACCGCATCTGTTATCAGGAGGGTGTTAATATTGTTCAGACCTTAATTTCTCTTGAGGAATTATTTAGGTTACGTACCTGATGTTCTTCCTGCAAATCCAACTCATTACGATAAAATGAAAGGTGAGTGGTCGACACATTCTCTCTGTGTGACCTCCTTCCGCCCGTCCACCTAATGAAAAATTATAAATCATAAGGTCGACATCGAAATGAATTCACATAAGCAGTTATGAAGTTATATTGACCTTGCTGCGTAAGGGGCAGAGCGCAGTGTAGCCTCTACCAGCTGGTACGGTCGGGGGCGACCAATGTGAATATGCTCCCAAGACCAGGCCTATATGGTGAAAGAAATCGTATTATATAAGTTTATATGCAAATTAGAACAATTTAGAGTTGTTACCTGGAGCAGGGTCCAAAATGCGTATGCTCTGCGAATGTTCATGAGAGAAAATTGGTCCAGCTGGTAGTACATCTGTGCTAGTACAGCTGCACCCCATGCCCTACGTCCACAACTCTGGAGATCCTCCAGGAGCAGAAGGTGGCGTATATGCACCTTGTCCGCGCTAGCATCTGGCAACAAGCTTGTGCCAATTTGAAATAGAATCAATGCACGGGCAACTTGTACAGCTCGAACGGGATCCGTCGATTGTAGAGCAGTGGAGGTTAGAAGAGTCTTGGCTATCCACGTGAGCCTAAGCTTCCCCCCCACTAGTTCCTGGTCCTCGCTATCTTCAGTATTGGTACCGAATAATTGCGCGCAGTATACGCCCCAATCCAGCTGAGCGTGTTCTTCCAAACCGGTGACAGGCAACGATTCCACTCTCAGACCTGTGAGTATGGAAACATCCTTCAATGTGATGGTTGCCTCGCCCTGTCGAAGGTGGAAAGTATGAGTCTCTGGTCGCCATCTCTCAGCGAGTGCCTTCATAAGGGCCTAATCAATGGTGGCCTGAATAAAGGAAATCGTCGATTATATTGAAGTAACTTGAAAGGTGATGCTTATATTTTTACTAACCGTATCACTATCTGTGAGTGGTCGACCAGAGATATGTTCCCTCTGCCTAGTAAGTACGGACGCATCGGCTGGTCCTGCAAATTCCTCCATCGCTACGCTAGAAAAAGTATATCACTATATAATACGAAGGAAATTATTTCTTTAAATCCAAATACTGCTTATGACAACATCAAAACGGTGCATTACTTAAGAAAGAGTTTACAATTATTTACAAAAAAAGTTACATATAAACTAACGGTGACGTCGGTCACACGTTGTCTTGTTGTGACCGTGCTCTTTACATTGACTGCACCTTACTTGCACTTTTCCCATCTCGTCCATGCTACCTCGGAGGCGTCGTCTTCTTGGTCGACTAGGTGCCGGAACAACATTGGGATGCAGTAACGGGGATGGCTCTAAGGGTGGCCAAAATCGTCGATCGGGGATCGGAACAAAGGCTGGTGCGTACGTGGCCCGGAATGCATTAGATGTATAAAAATCAGCACAAAGTTTCACATGTTCGGTACTGACATTGACATTGCCGCAGACAACAATAATGTGAGGGCAAATTATCCTCATGGCCTGCATGTAACCACAAGTGCATACTGATTGCTGACCGTTCATCTTAACTGTGTAATTTCCCTCTGGAGCACGCACTTCGAAATCCGTAAGTGTGAATTGCTCGACCAGTAGACCGCGCGCGGATTGTACAAGGTCATCTGTTAGTTTCTCATATCGGGGCATAAGGTGGCCTGTCATCCGAGCACCAAACTTACGTCTTTCCATGAAGTAGGTGTTGAGCCGGTAAAAGATGGACAGGACAAGTGTTAGCACTGGTAGACCACGTATTCCTCTAAGAACACTGTTGAAACTTTCAGAGAGGTTCGTTGTGGTCAGACCCCACCGCCGACCATCATCGTATGCGCATGCCCAATATCGACGATCTCCGCCTTCTTGCCTCATTATCCAATCATACGCATCCGAGTCCGCTGTACGGATTTGATGTAGAATCCTCTCGTGCTCATACTTGCTTGTAACAGCACCTGCACTGTAGAATTTCTTCTGGATCCATCTGTTCGTGTGTCCGGCTCGGTGCATGTTGGCTTGCATGTGACAAAGGCAAAAACGGTGGCAGTGACCTTTCTCAGGTGGAAAATGCCGCGGAAGTAAGTTCTTTAGACCTGGGAATCTGTCACTAATGAAGCATATTCCGTCACGGTCAATGATACCCGACAATTTATGGAGGAAGAACCCCCATGAGTCCAAAGTTTCACCCTCAACAACTGCGAAAGCAATTGGGAAGAGGTGTCCGTTGGCATCGACGGATGTAGCTGCTAAGATGTGTCCTTTATATTTTTCCCATAGATGCGCGGCATCAATACTCAGTACTGGCCGACAGTGTACGAAACCTTGTATTGACGGAGCGAAAGCCCAGAACAAACGAAAGAAGGCATATCTGCCTTCTACAGGAGCCCCAGTTTTGGGATCAACAGCCGGTTGATGTTCGAACTCATAAAAGGAACCAGGATTGCAGTGTCTCATCAACCACATGAATCGTCGGATGTCGGCATATGAGCCAACAACATCTCCAAAAATCTTCTCCATTGCTCGCCGCTTCCCATTCCATGCCTTCTTATAAGATATGCGCACTTTGTATCTGTCTTGGACAAGTGACTGGATGACGCTTGGCGTAAGTGTTAAGTTAGACCGTAGAGTGGCAAGAATAAATCTTCCAACAAATTTCGCAGTGCATGTTCGATTGTCAACGAGTAATATTGCATTGCGACAAGTGTGTTCTGCACGATAACTACGCACAACCCAATTGTCTCATTGACTATTGTATGATGCATGCAACCTCCATCCGCAATCTTTGAAGATGCAACGTGCGGTATACTGGGAGCTCTTCGAGGCGTCCACCTTGAACTGGACGTGCTTTATCATGCTCCAAGTGCTTAACTCGTCCACTAAGGAAGTCTTCGAGTCGAACGCACGATTCAACCAATAATCTTTACCGGATGCACCCTCGGTTGTTGGCTCCGCAACTTCATTTAAAAATGGCATCTCCTCTGCAAATGTGCCGAAGATCCAATCATCGGACCCGAAGAAGTCTGGAAGATCCTCCATCGTGTCTAAATCCATCCCATAATCTACTGGTGGATTGAAAATAGGTTCCTGATGTATCGAACGAAGAAGGGACTCTTGACCATGATCGGTCAATACTCCCTCTCGTTGAGTAGTTCTGGTCCTAGACTGCTCTTCATCCTCATCGTCTTCATCGTCGTCTTCCTCTTCCCCCTCGTCTTCCTCTTCCCCCTCGTCCTCAACTTCATTCTGTTCATTGTCTTCAGCGGCATCCTCTTCCTCGACTCCATCGTAAAGAGATATGTTAAGGTCCAATCCTTGCATAGATGATGATGCCACGTCCCGTTGGTGTGAAGAAATCTCTACAGCCTCAATCAGTAGTTCCATCATCCCCATTTGTTGACTCACTTGCAACATCAACTTCGTTATTTTATCCGATCCAATAACGATTGGACGGAAGGAATTTGCATTTGTGGGCCACTTGCACGTCACAGTAATCTCGAACAAGTCTGGAGTATAGCCCGTAACACTGTATATGTAAGCTAGTAAATTATTATAGCTACATGATACAGGCACTCCGATCATATCACTCTCACCTCCTTCATAACTGATCTCAGATTCTATGTTTGTAACTCGTCCGCCCCAGAACACATAAAGTGCAGCTACGTCACCCATTTCCTATAGACAACTAAAAGTTAAGGCCATTGAAATTGCTCCACTATTTTAAAATATATCACAAATTTAATTAAGAGTCCTACTTAGTGACCTGTAGAATTAAATTAATGGTAGTTTATTCATTAAATTTGTAATTAAAATAAATCGGACTTAATTTATGGTATTTATAACTAATTTTTTATTAATTTTTGTTGAATACGTAATTAATTGTAGTATAAATTAAATTAATGACAATATAATTTAATTAAAAAATTCTTAATCATTATTAATATGATTGTAATTAATTTAAATTTAATTAATTTATGGTAAAAAATTTCGTAATTAATTAATAAAATGTTAATTAATTTATGGCATTTTTAATTAATTAGTAAATAATTATTTTAAATTTAATTTTATACATAAGCACTTTAATTAAGATTCCTAATTAATGTTTGGATAAATTATAATCGTAATTAATTGTGATATACATTACTTTAATGACAGTTAATAACTAATATTATGATTTATTAATTATTTATGACCTTAAGTAATTTAGGATATTTAAATCGTAATTAACTTATGATATTTACATTAATTTTAATTTAATTAGTGTTTAATTTATTTATACTTACAACTGTAATTACTGTAATTAATGACCACTATAATGCATTTGTAATTACTGGTTATTAAAATAATTTTCTATTAATTTATAATTCATTAATTAATGTTAGGATAATATTAATTCGTATTTAATTGTGGTTAACATTAACTTAATGATAGTTTATAAGTAATATTAAGATTTAATTTAACGGTAGTATAATTAGTAATAATTTTAAGATTCGTAATAATTATTACTCTTATTAAATAAATCTTAATTACTTTATGATATTTATAATTAAATATTAATTATTTAGTGTTTAGTTAAATTTCGACATAAGTACTGTAATTAATTTCCTACCTAAGTAATAAATTATTTTCTTTAATTAATGGCCTCTACAATATATTTATAATTACTATTGTCCTTACTGTAATTAACGACCTCTAGAATTTTTTTATATTTATTGATTACTGAACTAATTTTCTGCATAAGTTTTCAATTAATTCCTTAATTAATGTTACCGTTAACGTAATTAAATTTATTCCTACTATAATTAGTAATATTAGTGTGTGTCATGGGGGATTGTATGTCATTTTAATGTGACTCTAATTTTCCTAATAATATCATGTGGGCATGTGGGCATGTATGTCATCGATTATATATTTCTAAGCTAATCTCTGTGTTAGATGGAATACTACAGCTATCAAGAATTAAATAACTTCCTAACTATACTTATTTCGAAATAAAGAACAACTTCTTAAGTACAACAATTATTAACAACTAAATAACTATCAATAACTGTGAAGAACTAATTTACAACTTCATTTTAAGGAATAAAAAAATTTAATGACAACTTAAATAATTTTCTACTTAAATAAAAGACATCTACAATTTATACTTAACAATTAAAGAAATTTAAAAAATAAAAAATCCATACCTTAGAAGGGAAGAGAAGTTGGAAGAGCTTGAAATGGGGGGGAGTGAATGAGAGATTGAATGAGAATGAGAGGAATGCGTGAGGGGAATGGGGGGCTCGGGCGGGCTATTTATATGCCGCCCAGCGGCAAATGGTTTGCCGCTGCACGGCAAACCATTTGCCTTGCAGGGCGGGTCGCCGACCGCTTCTGGCACGCGGTCCCGTCATCTGCGCCTCGTCTGCGCCGAAGACCGCACGCCTCGCTGACCGTGCCACTGGGCACGGCAAATGGTTCGCCGCTTCTTCCATGTAAGCGCGGCAAATGGTTTGTCGTGCCACATGGGCGAGCGGCAAACCATTTGCCGATATATACCCAGTCCGGGAATTATTTTCCTTCTGTACCCAGAATGGGAGATATTTTGATTTCTCTCTCCATTCTGGGAAAATACTCGAGGTAGGAGAGTTAAACCACCCTTATACCTCTGGATGGAAACTTTGGTGCTTTAGGAGCTTTTTCAACAACTTTTTTGAAATCTGATTTTCTATCAAACTGGATTGGAGGGAAATCTCCAGCATTAAAGAACCTTCCTTCTCTATCACTTATCTTTCCAATAAAAGCAGGTTGAGCACCACTGTCATCAATCTCCGGATCCGCCATCATAGGGAATTCAAAACAAACTAGGTCCACGTGTCAAAACACGCGAATCCAAAGCTCTCCACGGTCACCTCTTCCACCCAAAAATAGAAAGACTCTGTGAAGGAAAAGAAAACCCTAGCACCGCCACAAAGAAATTCGAAACCACGGAGCACCAGATCTTCACCAAAGCGAAAATCATAACTGCCTAGTCTTCAGAAAGACCCAATCCGCAAGGACGTGAATGCGCAGTTCTTTTGAATACTCCTCAAAGACCTGGGGAATGGTTTCAAGCAAGAGAAACCAATCCCAGATCGAACAAAACAATCCAAAATCGCTCCAAAAGCGAAGAATGAACCAAATCGAACATCTAACCCATAGCGAAAGGTTAAGTAATCGATAAGAAAGGAAGAAATGACCTGAAGAAGGGAGGGAAAAAAAGAACTCCCAAAATCGCCTTTTTTCTCTCCAGAGCTTCTCTCTCCTCCCAACGGCAGCTCATGGGTTTTAATTCTCTATTTTCATAATAGTCTTGTTGCAACAAGGTTAAAGTAAATCGTAACTCCAAATGTTGACTTAAAATCTATCGCTTTTATTTGAGAGGGTAAATCGAGTTGAAAATTAAGAATCCTTGGGATAATAGATATGCATGCTATACCACATGTATAATCGCTAAACAACTTAAAATGATCAAAACATCAAATTTACAATTACACCAATTAGTGAAAACTCAGTTTTTTTTCAAGGTCAATGGATTTAAGTACTCTACATGAGACTTAAGTTTAGAAGTCTCGAAGATGGGAAGAAGTTATGATGTCAACACAAAGCCAATTTGGAGGCAATGCTCATGTGCTACCTTGGAATAAATCATATGTCCATGTAAATATTTCAAATCTTATAGTAAAAAATTGTAGATCATCGTGTGACAACTTGGCAAAAGCACAAGAGAAGCTAGATTGATAATTTTCAAAAAATATAAAAACAATCAGTGGCTAACCAAGTGAAACCAATCTTTTTTAATATCCACTTCTAGGGAAAAGAAGGCACAATATTCCTACTTTCTCTAGTATTTAGGCATGCTAGCATTAGAAAGGCGATACATTACAATAAGGGAAATCCAAAAGTAAAGAATCATTGCGAAACAAAATGCTAAAATGTTACAAAAAGAATTTGTAATGCAAAAAAGTACATCAACGAAAGCTTAGAAAAACAAGTGTTAGACGATCCAAGCCTGCTTAACATATTTGAAGAAATGATCCACACTAAATAATATATGATAATATCATATTGTGTGCGGCACACGAGTGAGATCTTTGCGAATGAGAGTCTGTGAAAATAAATATATAGTCGTACTCATTTTGCAACTAGTGTTTCCAATTACACATTTTCTTGAGTCTCACAACTAAAGAGAAAGTAGATTAGGGTGCGACCGACTTTGAAACTAATGACGATGAATATGTTTTGAAATCGAATTTTAACAGTTAATTGTCATGCCATTAGTTCATATGTACAAAAGAGAGTCCACAATCATTAGGATTCTAAAATTACTTTTGATAAGTTGTTGGTCAGTACCTGTCATTGTTGAGTTCATCTTTTCAAGCCTTTATCAACATAATTTACAAAAAGAATTTTCTATTGTTCATAGTTTATATAAACGATTTTACATCTAGTTTTTTATTCTTTGAATAAGTGTTACAGTATAGCGGGTGATGAATAATTATCTATCTTATTCTTACATTTTATCTTAAAATCCTTACAAATACATGTAAATACACATTAATACCACATAATTATAAAAGTAATAAAAATGCAAGGATATGATAATAATGCATTAAAACAACTAAAAAGAAAGAAATAAGAAAAAAAGATATACCATGTAAATATGTAGAAACTGAGACTCTGAGCTCGTCGAAGTTCACTCCATAGGCAACACCTTCACACATTCAAAGCTCCATTGCCAAGTTCTTGCATCGATTGGCCTTGTTCTTGTGTGCTTTTAGTTTTGTTCTTGCAAGTGAATCTGAATGTAGCTTTTTTTTAGAAATCTGATTGTAGCTTTTAGTTGGTGTCTAAAGCTTCCAGGAGCATCAAAACCTCCTATTCTTCATCGATCGATAGTCGAGAGTGAGAAGATCTTGTTGGAAGCCATGGCATTTGAGCTTTGATTCTTCGAGCAACTAGTGTCAAGAGGAGGAACGTAACAAGGAGAGAAGCTCCGCCTTTGGACCTCCATGCCCAGCGGTGATCAAACAAAGATGAAGCACCAATGTCCTCCACGTGTCTAGGCCCTACCTAATAAGGTCAATATCTAGGACAATTGAGGTAAACCCTTCAAAACTCTATCTAATCTCCATTCAATCTGGTGTCCAAACCAGCTTATATTCTCATCTGATCCGCTATCATATTCGTTTTATACATATTTTGGTATTCGTATTCATATTTGTTTAGTTGCATATATGGATATCATTTTTACATTCGTTAATATTCACGTATGTATTCGTATATCCATTCTAATATATAAATATAGTCATAATTTTCTTCTTTAATTGTGTGTAACAACATTTTATGAGTGCATTCATGTTTGTTGATATAGTTGTTGTGAAATAAACATATTTGCATATCTTTTTTATATGTAAATCATCCTAGACATGTAAATTTTAGATAACATATTAAAGATTTATGTTATTATTAGCATCCCATTCATATTCATTTTATATTCGAGTTTATTTTAAGAATATGGTAATACATTTTTCATATCCGTCAATATTCGCATCTGCATTCATATTCATATTTTAAAATTGATTAAGATATCGATTATGCATATATTCATATCCGATTGTTTTCATCCTACGTAAGAATTACATTCAGAACCCCACCTGTGGTCAAATTTGCAAGAAGCATTTGTCGGGTTCTTGATATTACTAAAAGACTCTTCTAGTGTTTCTAATAAATATATTGCATCTCGGTTATTTTGAGTATTTCTTAATATTTTTGACTCAATCATTAGGAGATTGTTGTTTCGAAGATATATTTTTATAATTTCCTAGAACTCCGATATTTTCTTTTTAATTTGTTCGGATGCTTTTTAAGTTGTCTTTCTAATTCAAAAAAGCTCACGTAGTTAAAATGGCTATAAAAAATGTACTAGTATCTGCACTATTAAAGTTACATATCAGCTTCAAATATTGTAAAGATGTATCTTAAATAAACAAAACTTATAAAATACTAGAAGATGTAAATTTCTAAAAATACATGAAAAAAAGCATCATAAATACTCTGTTATATCCATTACTTGTATAGATTTTATTTTCCAAAAGTATTATAGCTTGCAATCTACAAAAAAATAAAAACATATAAAAATCATAAAATAAAAAAGAAGATTTTTCAAAAATAACAAGCTATTTCTTGGTATGTAGTGAGTTTGTAATTGTATGTAAATCCAAATCATGGGAACGATTATGAACTCATAGGACCAACTTATGTGTGAAGCTCCGAACTCAAGGAGTTGTGTATGGCTTAGATCTCTTCCTAAAAATGGATCTTGTGTGGTTTTATGATACTTTCCACTGCCTTTGATTGACTAGGATTGATGATTACACCCCCTCGATGAAAGGTGCATATCATAGCATGCTTTGTAATTACCCTATATACCCGATGACACATGGGAGGGGGAACAAACTCGAACTCCTGACTACTGACTCTTTCATATTTGAGAGGTCGTTTCACTCTCTTTCCACGAAAGGTAGGAATAGAGGGAAAGAACGAAATAAAGGGGTGTGCTCCCATTAATGAGGAGCTAGGGCACCTAACTAGGTGTTGAAGAGGATTTTGTGAGGGTCTAGAAATCTCACAAGGCGAGAGAACCAGTCGATGCGTTGACCGCTCACGAAACCCAACTTCAGACAACAATTAACCCACAACAGATAATCAAGAAATGAAAAGCAGATGCAGAGTTAAAATTTATTATAACTCTACAACAAGGATGTGTATAGGTGCAAGTATGTAGAGGTCGAACACATGGAGCAAACGGCTAGATCAGGGCAACGAAGCACAAATGATTGACTATGAAGTTATTTGTCTATGTTTTTAATGTGAGTTTTTTATTTTTAAAAAAAATATTTTATTTTTGACTTTTATAATTTTTATATTTTGATTTTTAATTTTCCGTTTTTACATTTTCTTTTTATATTTTATATATTTTTTAAATTTCTTTTTCTTTTAAAATATATAATAAGCTATATATATAGGATATATATATACACTATAAGCTAGGGTTGATATAAAAATTCACAAAAAATCAAAAATATGAAAATAAAATATTTTTAGGTTTTTAATAATTTCTTACTATTTTTATGATTTTTTAAGAATTTTCGCTAATTTTTGTATATTTTAAAAGTCAAAAACACCCAAAATTACGGTTAAAATAAATACCCGAAATTAAAACGGAGATTAAAAATACAAAATAGAGTCAAATATTCTCCAAATTAATTTTAAAATAAAGATAATAATATAAATAAAATTATTTAATAGAAAACACAATTTTTAGGTTTTTTAAGAATTTTATAAGTTTTTATAGAGATTTTGGGGGTTTTCTATATTTTTTTAGTTTTCTTTTATATTTTTAGTGATTTTTGGTCTGAAGGTCAAAAATACAAAAATACACAAAATATATTTTTTGAGAATTTTTCAAAACGTTTTTATAATTTTATGTATTTTATAGTGCAAACAAGGAGAAAATAGGTTTTTTTAATGATTAATAAAAACTCCAAATTACAAGATAAAAATTTGTGCATGAAAGTGTGTGCAATCTGTAACACAATTCTATTTTTTTGGATTTTTTCAAGTAGATTTGCTATTTAAAATAAATAGAGATAACAAAAGGAAACTACTCTACTAGAAAGGGCATATATGTTAATAATAGAAGTTCCAGAGGCTAGAGTGTAATTTTCACAGAAATATATAACGCATATAAAAAATTCCTAGACTAATAGAAATAGCCAAAGCCGTGAGGGTTTTTCTGCAAAAATGTTCAAACTCACGTGTAGACACATGTGAGCCATTGGTGGGGACCAAAATGTAATTATCAAAAAGTTAAGGGGCTGGACTGCAAATATTACACTAATATATAACGTAATAAAAATGTTTCTGGACTAAACAACAATAACCAAAAGCTCGGGGGCCCAGCCGCAAAATGCCCTTTCACGTGATACATCACATGAGGTGACGTGACTAGGACCACAATGTAGTTTACAGAAATGCAGGGGGCTAAATGCAAGTTATACAAAATAATTACACGGCAGAAAAAGATTAAGTATTAACTAATAAATACAAAATGTGTCTGGGGAAGATGCAAAATACCCAAGGCACGGCGGGAAGTGATGGTTCACAGGATTAGAACGTGCTCCGGAGATCAAATAGTCGTGGCGGGCTTCATCCGACGGCAGCTATACCTCACGAAGAACGGGTTGAGATTCGACGACCCAGGATGGCGGTGGAGGAACTCGTGAAGAACTCGGGCCGGATGAACTTCGATCGACCCCAGCGACCATGCCAAGGCCCCTCTGATGCTGCTGTGATAAGGGAACTATTCCTGCAAGTCTTCCGCAGCTCGGAGAGGCTTCAGATGGCCTTGGGGACCTTCAATGGATTCCTGGAGTGCCGAGACACCTGGAGGTGTTCCTGGAGGGCAACTGGGGCGCCTATGCCCCCTTCAAGCTGTGAAACCTATATAGAAAACAAAAGGAAGCTCGTGCGATGCGTGCTGGGCTATTATTGGTGGAGATGGGCGATTGGTGAGGCTGAGCGGGGGGTCTCCGGCGGTGGGTGGCGGAAGGAGACAGCGGGATCAAGCCAAGGGGGCCAAGATGATCTGGGTGAGGGGAAAGGTGAAGAACTCGCTAGGAAAGGTGATGGTGGCGAAAGGTGTGTCGGGGAATGTGTGAGGCGCAAGGAATGGAGTTCATCGGAGCTGGGCTCCGGTGAACTTCGAAGGGGCGGATTTACACTAAATACGTGATTAAACAATAAATTGAAAGTAGAAGCGACACCTAGAACTAAGCTATGCTAAGAAAAAGCAAGAAAATAGAGGTTTACCTCACCGACGGAGCCAGGAGATGGGACCTCGACGACCGGTGGCCGGAGGTGGTGGAAACCGCCCTCAATCTCGCCTAACACCACTACACTTGGCCAGAGGAGAAGCTCTCACCTTCTCCGGTCCAGGGCGCAAGAAAAAGGGGTAAGGCTTGGTCAAAATCGGGTTCAAAGGTCGGAGGGAAAGTCAAGGTGCGGTTTTGTACAAGACAGGGTGGCTCCAAAGAACGATCAGATCCGGTGAATCGATGATCCAAAGATTGAAAAAACGCAAGGGCGTGAATCATCGATAAATGGGGAGAAAAATTCGAGAAGGAAGCTCGGCGATTTGGTGAAAGAGTCGGCATCGAAAAATTCACGAACATGGGCGAAAACCAAGGTCTGATAAGAGGCAGAGGGGTTGGTCAGAGAATTGACCCGCGGTCAACTCTCCGACGCTCATGGTTGGTCCACGCGGACCAACCAGGAAAAAGCCCTGGAAAATATTTCAAAAATCAATTAAAAATAATAATCGATTTTATTAATTTTAGGTTATGAAATGAAAAATATTTATTATTTTCTGAATTATTTTATTACGATTTTTATTTATTTTTTTGGATTTTTAAAATTACAAGTTACTTTTTAGGGGCTATATATAGGTACATTCATCTATGTTTTTAAGTATCTTATTTTTATTTTGTAAATTTAATTTTATTTATTTAATTTATTATTTTATATATTTATAACTTATTTTTAGAGACTTGAATATATTTTTATTTTATTTTTCTGATATAATGTATACAAAACTAAATAGAAATGTTAATTGTAGAGGTATAATTATAGGTATTTTATCTATGCATTTTATACAAGTATTTTATTTTTATATTTTATTTATGTTTTTATTTCAGTTTTAATATGTACATATATTATATATTATATTTACAAAATATAAAAATATAAAAATATAAAAATATTGAATAATAAATAAAATATTATTTTAATCGGTATAGTTATTCCAAAACCTAACTTTCACACCGTAACTCCAAAAAATAGGAAACCGCTTTCATTAAATAGCTTATTAAAAGTCATATAGAACTAAAGGATTTTGGTATATTTTAAGTTCTTATTTGAGAGACATGGGTCTGGGAAGTTGGGATTTTGGAAACTTATTTAGAGTATAACTTTTTCTTTGTATATTATTATTGTATGACATAAATTTTGTATTTTTCTGTATTTTATTATCTAAAACTTTCATGTACAAAGTTTATTTATTTGAGGTATAAAAAGTGAAACTAAAAATAAGTCCCAAAATGAATAAAAATGAATAAATAAGTGGGAATTTTAATTGCATTTTAGCATTATCTCCCCCTACTTTATTCCTTGTCAACCTAATCATCGAGATGCCTAGGTCTCGGGGTTTTGGGTCATAAAATATTTTCAATAATTTATTCTTTTTCTTTTCTTTTCTTTATTCTATAATTTTGGCATTAAAAGCGGTATTTTATACACTTTTTACACAATGATGCATGAATGATAAAATACCTAAATTAAGGGTATTTACACGTATTTATCAGGATTTTTAAGACCAAAATGATATAATAAAGATGATGAAATGGAGATTCATCACTAGGGTTCTCCCATGGCCTCCCCTTCAACCAACCATGACCATGTGTACTACTCTAGAGCAAAAGGGTCCTTTTTATCATCACTCTGTTCTTCCGTGGAGGCCTGAACTCGATCTAATCTCATGGGCTTCTCGTTCGAAAAGTGAAACAAAGATTTCGCTTCACAAACTAGCTCATGCAAAACTTTAGGGCATGTACTTGTAAAATGAAGTATTTTCTCCCTTAACAACCATAGTCATAATATGATTTAGTTTATTTTTTTGGAGTGTATGTCTATTTTATTATTTAGCTTATTTTTATCAGAAAGTTGTTTATTATTGTAGTATTTTATTGTCTTGTCGGAGAGAATTTGCAACGAAATGGAGATAAGTGATAATTATTTGCGGAGGAAAAGAAGACACTTAGCAAGGTTATTATTCGAGGGACTTACACATATCCTTCCGAGTTTTTTCAATAATACTCACATTCTCAACTTTTTTTGCAATCACATTTTTCCTGATATTCTTTATCCCCACATTAGCGATGTGAGAGGTTTGATTTTTTTTATAACTTTTTTCGAGCGAAATGGTAACTTGAGGTTGGAATCCACTCCTTTGGGTAAAGGAGTTCCGTCGTTGGTAAAGGCAATTAATAAAAGAGATTTTAACATCCATATCTTCCTATACTTTCATAATTGCACTGAGATCTCGTTTGGTTTCCGGGTTAATCTCTCTTTGGGAGGGTTGACCCTCCAAAACCCACTTTTTCTCACTTGTGGGGTGCACTCCCCCTCTCTTTTTTATACAATAAATAAATCATTTCTCTTTCATCTATTCCATCAAAAAACAATATATTATATCATCATATCATCTAAAAATTATAAATTATTTGACTTCTACTCACTTTTTCAAATTTCAATACAATCACATCACAATAACTACTCACTTTTCCGAACTTCAATACAATCACATCACAACAAACCCACTCAACCCCTAACCCTCAATCCAAACATCAAAATAGAAAAGGGTTGTTATCAGTTGTGCCCCTCTGAGATGTTGCAATATCAGTTATACCCCTATCTTTTTGGTAATATCACTTGTGCCCCTCCAAAGTTTCGTCGTTAGCAATTGTGCTCTTCCGTAACATCACTGTTATTGGGAATGGTCTAACCGTGGTTAGACATGACTCAAGTGCGATAATCCTTACAATTCTCGAGGCAAAATTGTGGGCAGGAGAAATTAAGGTACCCGCGTGTCCTAGTCCTGTGCAAGTGACATGAGAAGAGGACTTAGGAAGTATTGCCCCCCCCCCCAAATCCGCATGCCATCGTCTCCCTCCCAGATAAGCTCATCAATCTCCAACTTTTGTTTCCCTTTTCTTCTGCATCAGGCTGAGGAGATTCGCAAGCTGATCGAATCCTCGTGCGTGGGGATTTTCATATTGACGGTTGTAATCAAATGGGGAGTTTCTCCATTGCCTTCTCCAGGTTAGTTAGGGTTTGAGGATTTTTGTATTGACGACTTCAATCAAGTAGGGGAGCTTCTCCATTGCAATCTTACTAAATCTTATTAGCTTAAAGGTTTACATGTATTGATCGATTTTAGGGTATTTCGATTTGATGGTTTTTAGGTTTTGATCATATTTTTTTGGTTTCGATGGGGAGCATTTCTTCTCGAAATCAAGTTTTACGCATATAGAAGGTGCACCATCTCTTTTGTTGATCATGAATGTAGGATGGGTTGGTACAATGGAGAGCAAGTTGTGCTGATAGTCCATGTGAGACATAGCGGGCGATTTAAGGACACCAAGGGATGTCGGGGAGAAAAATATGTGGACTTTGTGGAGGAGGTGATTGGAATGGAACCTGACTTCACTTGCTGGTTTGAACTGATCGACACTCTATCAAAGATTATTCCTTGGGACAGTTCTTCTGTCCTATCAATGCGATACAAAGACCCAAAGTCGAGAGCAAGCCACTTTGTTGTTCTCTCAAATGAAGCAGACATGATGTGTATGTCCAATGCACACATGGATGGAAGTGATGTGGAACTCATTGTTGGGTTCATCGACATCGGTGATCCCTCGTCTATTGAAGCCAAGGAGGCGGAGAAAGCGACGAAGAGCAAATTAGAGTTATAAGGACAGGGACAATCATCCAATGCAGCATCAGAACAACTGGGGATGTCTGATCTCCCCGATGACTTCTTTGATTCTCTCTGGTGATGAGGTGATATGGGGGGAGAAGGGGGTGAATGGGGGGAGAAGGGGGTGATATTAGGGGGGGGGAGGGGGTGTTGTTGATGAAGGAGATTTGGCACATGAAGAAGTGGGTGCGCCTGGGGTGAATACTATGGAAGATTTGGGACATGAAGAAGTTGATGATGGAACACATGACGTTACCAAAGATACCTAGAATGCTCCGCAAAGCAGTGGCTACAAGAACACTAAGGTCTGGAAGAGAGAAGGCCCAAAGAGAAGAAATAGCAAAGAAAGATGTTGCACAATCTGGTATTGGGAAGTCAGCACAATCTGGTATAAAGAAGCGAAGACAGAGTAGTTCATCCATAGCACACGAAGACAATGAACCATCTCTTCGAAAGTCCCATCAAGCTGTTGCACAAGAAAGAAAAAGATCGACTAGAGCAGGTTCAAAAGAGAGAAGGTGCTCCTTGGAAGAGGAGTTTGATGCAGACCCTGAAATTGAAGATGTATTCAATGTTGCTCACGAAGTTGACGACGATTCAGATGATGAATGGATCGCCAATTCATCTGAAGATACATTTGAAAGTATTGATGGGAGTTTTTCTAGTGACAATACCTTCGACTTAGATATCGAAGACATACAGGACTATGGGGGTCCAAATTTCGAAGTTGAGAGCCAAGACTTCAAAGTGGGTAGTGATTTCGAAGATCATGCGGCCTTTCGCTTCCAGCTTGCTGCGTACTGCCTAAAGAAGGAATTCAAAGTGAAGTTTGTCAAGTCTGGTCCTACAAGAATCATAGCAAGGTGTGCTAGTGATGGGTGTGTGTGGCGCATCCATGCTTCTAGGCTTGCAGGAGGAGTCACATTCCGTATCAAGACCTTGTCGGGAATTCATACTTGCAACAGTATAAACAGAGTTGATACGGGGATGGCAAAGCAAAGGTGGATTGCCAAATTTTATGAGAAGTGGTTAAGGGAAAATCCCACTTTGTCAGTGAAGGATATTTTAGGTAGATTATGGGAGGAATTCAGTGTGAGAATTCCCTATCTCAGAGTTTACAGGGGAAGGAACATTGCACTAGACTCGATCTTTGGGAAGGTTGAGCTGACCTACCCTAAGGTGTTGAGTTTGGTATACGAATTAAAATCGAGGAACCCAGGATCTATGATTGATTACGTCACAGAGAAGGATGATGCATTTCTACGGATTTTCATTTACTTCAAGGCTTCCATAAGTGGGTTTAAGAATGGTTGTAGGCCTTTCCTTGGGTTAGATGGATGCCATTTGAAAGGGAAATATCTTGGGACCTTATTGGCAGCCACGACTCTTGATGGAACGAATGGTCTTTTTCCCGTTGCTTTCTGCATATGCGAAGATGAGTCCATTGATTCATGGACATATTTCATGGAGAAGTTGAATGTAGCACTCGGGTTTGAATGTGACAGAGGGTTGGCAAACATTTCTAATGCACAAAAGGGCCTTGAAGGGGCAATGATGAAAATTTTTCCGGAAGCAGAGCATAGGGCATGCATGAGGCATGTCTACAAGAATTTCAAAAAGGATTTTCCAGGAGAAGATTTGGAGAGACTTGTTTAGTCGGCTGCACGCGCATATGAAAGGAGGCATTATCTACATAACATGAATGAGATTAAAAAGTTATCAAAAAATGCATTTGATTGTTTAGCGAGTCTCTCTCAGACATGGAGCCGACACCAGTTCTATGAAGCCGCTCAATGTTCTTACGTAATCAATAACTTGAGCGAAAGCTTTAATGCTTGGATCTCCAAGGCACGACATCTTCCCCTTTGTGAGCTTGTGGATTGGATTCGACAGAAAATTATGACAATGATGGACGCGCAAAGATGTAGAGCAACACAACTAACGGGTGATTTGGTCCCTCTAGCATCAGAATACGTAATGGGAATCTCAAGAGATTTACAGGGCTTTATTGTTAGACGATCCAGTGACAGAGATGCAGAAGTGGAGACGCCTTATGGGCGGTATGTCATTGACATAGAGGCACATAAGTGTACATGCAATCGATGGCAGATATTTGGCCTCCCTTGTAGGCATGCAGTTGCTGTTCTCAGCAGCATTCGAGGGGTAAGATGGGAGGATTACATCTCCCATTATTATAGCTTGGAAATGTACAGGAAGTGATATGAGTTTGGCATAGCACCATTACCCGACAAGGGTTTTTGGGCTACAGTTAAGCTTCCATATGTTGTGGGTGCATCCCGTACCAAACGGTCTCCAGGGAGAACAAAAAAGAACAGAATTCGATCGAAGGATGAGATGGTAAAGAAACCTAGAGCTCGTCATATATGTGCCCGTTGTAGAGCCTATGGTCATCACAAGAACACCTGCAAAGAGCCAATTAATCAGCCACCAATAGTGCAGCCATCCCAGAGGCAACAAGATACACAAACCTCCAATGATGCAATTGCCATGGCAAGTAGAAGTTAGCATTCAGACATGTCTTTTTCCTATATAAATTGGCATTACTATCAAATTCCAACACTTGTAACATCCTTTACTTGCTTTTACACGTGACTTTGTAGTGGAGCTGCATTAAGAAAGCAGCCGATGGCTCGACCAAAAAAACGTCGTCAAGAAGATTGCATGCCAAGGCGTCGTGGACGTCCTGGAAAGGCAAGCCAATCGCTTGATCCCGTATCAGATGGTCCATATTGCACTCTCGATTAAGGTATTCATGATATCTAAATGCCAATTACATTTTATTCGATTGCTTATTCTGTGAATGACTTCTCCTGATTTTTTTTGTGTGAATTACTTCAAGGAGTCGTGGACGTCTTGGAGCTTTATGGTGTGAATGACTTAAAGGACAGACTGCTGTGGAATTATAGATGTGTGCATAGAGCCTACGAGGGTGGTGACTCTTTGGATCTATTTTTTGGTTAGAGCCTACCACAAGGCTTTCAAGGTCCTTGCAGTGATTCCGTTTTTTGAGGGCTTTAAACATATGATACAATAAAATGTTTGATGTCTGTATTATTTCGTAAGTGACTTGCATATCTGGTTTGTAATTAGAACTACTTTGGAGGTGTTTTTTGGGTAACGTCTAGTTTCTGACTTCTAAGGTTATGCATCCAAATGACTGGTTTGTAATATTATGACTTTGGGGCTATGTTTTTGTATCATCTACTATTTGGTATGTAACAAACACAACACAAGGGAAGACTTTGCAGCAGAACACATACACATCCATTATTAGAGGTATGCAACCAATCTCAGATATCTTTATTCATATAAACATATGTAGTTGCAACAACCATCAAAAATATCAGTATCAGCTTCATTATAACAATCATCTCCCTTAAATGCTTCTCTACTTCCACAATTTTACAAGATATTAATGCTAACATATGCTCTGTGCTTGAAGACCGATCCATATGTGCAACTTTCACCCACTGAAAAAAGTTGCAGATCTTATGGTGGCATGTGTAGAACTTCAATCCTCTACTCCAAGGTTTTCCTGATGTTTATACCACTCCTGGAATGTCACAAAGACACCTTATTTGGGCTCCAGAATCACCACGATATGATGTCGCACTTCGCAAAGTGGACGCTATCGAATTGCAGCGCATAAGTTACATGTTGCAAGGCAGCTTAAACTGTACACAGAATAATGAAATGTAACAACTATGTAAAGAAATACCTGAAATCCTTATTCATGTAATCTTTCTTCTCGGTTTATTTAATGAAAGAAAGTTTTCTTCATTTCTCCCTTCTTGATTTCTTCTATGTGAGGAATTGGCAAGGCTTTTGGTGCTGTTATATAGGTCCATGTCTTCCAACGGTCAAGAGCATTCATTTCCTATTTATTTAGTACCCACCAAATGCCAAACAAACCCTATTAATATACTATATACAATGGTCACCTACTTTGTTGCTGTCAGTGGCCAAATGTCACATCTCACTGTCATAAACGCCCGTTTGGGAGAGATGCAAATGACAACTAACCTCAGGGGCACAATTGATATTTCTCTAAGTTTTGAGGGTCACAAGTGATATTAACAAAAAGATAGGGGTATAACTGATATTGCAACATCTCAGAAGGGCACAACTGATAAAAATCCAATAGAAAATGATTTACCCTCCCCCAGTTTAACCCAAACTAACCAGGCAACCAAACACACAACATTCCATAATTCGGACTTATTGAATCCTGTTGTTGTTGTCGTTATTATATTATTTTTTAAAGCCCCAAGCAAGCCGTCCCTTCCCCCATCTCCCCAAACATCCCCCTTTCTTGACAATCATCATGGACATTAACCCCTCTCTCTCTCTCTCTCTCTCTGTATTAGATATATGAGGCTTGTGCGCCCTTTGCCACTAGATGAACTCAATATTAGGCCCTTAGACCACCCTCAGCTATCCCCCACCCGAACCTCTTCGTACTGTCAAGTCTTTCGGTGAGGATTCGAGCCGCGAAAGGAGAGTGGAGTTCCCTTCCATCTTCTGGAGAAGAACGAAAGCCAGCAGGGGTGAAGCGGCTTCGGGGGACTTCTTCCAAGAAGGGGAGAGTGGCCGAGTGGTCAAAAGCGACAGGTTGTAAATCTGTTGAAGGTTTTCTATATAGGTTCGAATCCTGCCTCTCCCACTTTTTTCTGACAACTATCTCTATCTCTATTCATTCAGCCATATCAAAATTCCCATCCATAGGCAAATCATCTGGGTGAGCTCCTTGTTAATGTATAAAAATAGCGAAGCTTACAATAATTTTTTAGTGTCATGTTTAAAAGCTACAAGGGGCAGCCTAATGCATAACTATGAAGGGCGTGTACATATTTAAAAGCTATAGAGGTCTCCAAATGGTTATACCTTTTTACTTTAACATGGATAATTTGCTGTCGAGCGCATTTTACCCACTACTCCAAGGGGTAAACTCCCAACAAAAAAAGATCATTTTCCATTTTTCTAATAAAAATTTTATGGCATTCTTCCTCCTGTTCAAAGCAAAAAAAACAGTGAGGATACTATAAACAATAAACAAGTTACACAGGGAAAAATAAAATACAAACCCTTACAATACCAAGCTAATGACCCACCTGCTCAACTATAAATTACAATGAATCTCAAGGCCGAAGATCGACGAAATCACATATATGGACTCATCCTTCATGTGAACTCGACGCCTCAGGAGGGGTGCAATCTATCAAAGTGCAAGAATTCCTGCATCACTAGCCGATGAATGTTTTACCCGAAGGCTATGAATAGCCTATGGAAGAATTCCTCCGCTCATGACAGTTGTTCCTTGGCGGCTTGAGTCAAGAGCAACTCCTGCTGCCCTCCTTCAAACTCGAAGAACGGCAAGCTTCCCGGATTCTTCTCCTCCAAAACGAGTGTTACAGAAGTTTCTGCAGGATACTGATCTAATATATACTCTATATGATCTCCACTGATTTCCTTTCGATCCAGAAGAACCTGAGGACAAGAAACATGAAAAGATAGAGCAGGAAAATCCCAGAGTAAAATATCAAATACAAGGTAAACACGGAAAGAACTGAATACAGCATCCTCTTGATTTACTATATATGGTTATTGTATTGCTCACTATTGCATCAAAAAGAACTGCATTATCCGCTCAATGTTCAAGATCTTAATCAAGAGATGCGATGTCTGTTAAAGAGGTTCTGGAAGCCATACTTGCAGCCTGGTTTCGACGGCCAACTAAGCCCTCAAAAGAACCTAAGAGCAATAGATGGCATACCTTGACAGTTTTAACAAGGGCAGCTTGGTGCCTTCTCAACATGGAGACGGTTTTTTTGTATGTCTCCGACATAAGCTCCTCTGTTCGTTTGGCAATCCTGTCATCCAAATTCGGATTTACTGGAGCCTCGATCAGCTCGTAATCATCATAGAGTGAGCCTTCAAAGTCTAATCGTGGTCCAACAAATTTTGCACTTTTTGCCCAAGGACAAGGTTCTCCATGGATGGTCATGGGGTTTTCCATATTCCATCTATGAAAGAGGATGGAAGTATCATACACTGCACATCAAAAGCAAGCCTTACAGAATGAAATGCATACATCGTTAGGATTTTCCTAGCAAGCCATGATGCATCAGCAAGGTAGTCCAAGGACGCTTTCGAAGTATCTTGTCCATAAACAACCTCTTCAGCAGCCCTTCCACCTAAAAGTACCTTCAATTTGCAAAAAAAGATGGCCAATTTCCAAGATTTATGTGGATGGCAGTATGTACCAGAAAGTTGGCCGGTAACTATTCTGACTAACCTGGAGACGATGCAACAATTGAGGTCTCCTCTCAAACATGTAAGATTCATCGTCAAGACGATGAAATACAATTTGTGAGAACGTCTGCAACAAGTAAGGCAGATCTTTTAATAGCTTTTCACTAATGAGAATGTATAATTATGGTTTTATTGTGAAATGACGAGATGTTCACATATATCGTAATAATAGTGAGTACCAAAGCAGGGTGTAATCAAACTACAGGTACATATCACGCAAGTTATAGTGACAAACTCCAAAGGCAGGGCATAGAGTGAGACCTGGCCTCTGGGATTGATAGAGATGCGTTCACAGAATTCAACTCTGGCATTTTCATATCGTCGCAGCAGGTGAGACGTTACAGCTGTTCCAACCTCAGTAGTAGCCCTCCGACTCTGTCCTTGATGACCTAGTTCTATTCCGACACGCTTTGGTCCAACAGTCAATCGATCAACTGCATCATCCAGATCAGATTGAAGAATTGCACTGTGTTTATTCCTTACTGCCACTAAAGCACTCTCTTGCAGCAATTGAGCTAGCTTAGCTCCAGACCATCCTGATAAGAATAACATATTCACAACTTTAACCCGGTATTATCAATAATCAGAAACCAAAGGAAAGTGAGCAGAAAACACAGGAAAATGAAATCAAAATGCTTAGCCTCATATAGGTCTTATCACATAAATCGATCATGCCCAAAATGTCAAAAAAAAAAGGTTGTGCATCGAATAGCACAACTTTCAGCCCACACGAATAAACCCTGATCATTTATGGCATTGTACTTTGTGGTTTACATGAAAGTAAAAACTAAGTTGTAAGAAAGTAGCATGTGAGTGGTAAATTTCCTTGATCCACAAGTCTAATTGTGATTTTTCCCTCTTCGCCTCGCATCCCCAGATAACTGACTGCATGAAGCAAAACTATTTTACATGGTAAATAGTTATTTCATGATTATTTAAACTATAGTAATAGTATAGTTTTCAAGTTATAAATATAAGATGGCTTAGAGCATGTCTTACATAAATATGCCATGTATATATCACTAATCATCTTTGTTGTGAAAAATGAGTGATTTATTATTCAAGGGAACCCTAGGGTCTCTTATATAGGGAGAGACCTCAAGGGTAAAATACATAGAAGTCCAGAGAAAAATAAAATTGACGAACAGGTACATAGCATATGAAAATATCTATCTCTACACTCCCCCTCAAGGTGGAGCATAGATGTCTATCATGCTCAGCTTGGAAGAACATCTCTGGAAAGGTCCCCTGAGCAACGGCTTGGTGAGTATGTCAGCAGTCTGATCCCCTGAGCTCACATGAGCTGTAGATATCAATCCTCTCTGGATCAAGTCTCTAGTGTAGTGGCAGTCAACTTCAATATGCTTTGTTCTTTCATGAAATGCTGGATTGTTGGCAATAAACAAGGTTGTTTGATTGTCACACTGAAGCTGCATGGGTAGAGGTACAGCTACATGTAGATCCTCTAGAACCGATCGAACCCACATCATCTCCGTGCTTGCTTGCGCCATGGCCCTATATTCGGATTCAGCACTGGACCTCGCCACAACAGTTTGTTTCTTGCTTTTCCAAGAAACTAGAGAGCTCCCAACAAAAACTGCAAATTATAAGGTCGATTTTCGATCCATAGGACATCCTGCATAATCAGCATCAGCACATGCTGAAATAGATAAATCTGTGCCCTTTCGAAACAGCAACCCTGAACCTGGAGAAGACTTCAGATACCTCAGTATCATGTATATGGCATCCATATGAACTTGTCTTGGCTGCTCCATAAATTGGCTCACCTGGCTCACTGCAAAGGCAATATCGGGTCGAGTTATGGTAATATAAAGGAGCTTACCCACCATTTCTCTATATCTCCTCTTGTCCACTTCAGCAGTGTCATCATCATACAGCTTCATGCTTGGATCCATGGGAATACTTGATGGTTTGCATCCAGCCATGCATGTTTCAGTCAAGAAATCTGTAATATACTTCCTTTGGGTCATCACCAGACCCTGTGCATTCCTGGCAAATTCCAACCCCAGAAAGTATCTTAGGGTTCCAAGATCCTTCGTGACGAACTGACGGCCCAGGAATGCCTTCGCCCTTTCTATGCCCTGAATAACATCTCCTGTAACCAGAATATCATCAACATAGACCATGATAACAACCGTACCTGCTGATGATTTCTGAACAAACAACGAGTGGTCTGCATTCGATCTCTTGAATCCATGTCTTTCAATCAGGTTGGAAAGCTTCTGGAACCACGCTCTTGGACTCTGTTTGAGGCCATAAATTGCCTTGTGAAGTCTACACACCATATGCTTCTCCCCCTCAGCAGTAAACCCTGGTGGTTGCTGCATGTAGACTTCCTCCTGCACATCTCCATACAAGAAGGCATTCTTGACATCCAGTTGAGAAATACTCCAGTCACGTACCACAGCAACGGATAAGAGAATGCGAAGAGTAGAATGACGAGCCACTGGAGAAAAAGTATCCATATAATCGACGTCATAGGTTTGTGTAAAACCTCGCGCTACCAGTCGTGCTTTGTACCGATCTAGACTGCCATCAGCGTGGTATTTAACTGTGAATACCCACTTACAACTCACAATAGATGCATCAGGAGGAGCAGTAACCAAGGTCCATGTGCCACGAGACTGTAATGCGCGCATCTCATCTTCCATAGCCTCTCTCCAACAATCAATCTTCATAGCTTCCTGGTAGGTCCGTGGTATGTCTACGGAAGTCAAGGCTGCAACAAATCTCTGAAAATCGCCTGTGAGGCGATGGAAAGACACATGTGAAGCAAATGGATAAGATGCACGCGTCCGTTTCTGCTTCCGAATAGCAATAGGAATATCAAGATCATCTTCCGCTGTGCTGGATGGTGTAGTCTCCTCCTGCAATGAAGAATCCTACACATGTACCATATCTGACCCGTCAGTAGTAATGTCATCTGAACATACCTAAGGCGTGATGGATGTCTGATGTGTAGCCTGAGCAGGACATGACCGACGCATATAGAATTTTGGTAAAGGTGGAATAGGAGGTTGTGGAAGTGGTAGAGGTGGTGGAGGTGGTGGTGGTGAAGATGGCGTAGAAACAGGAACAGGAGTAGACTCAGGTGAACTCCAAGTAGGAGGCGGAGGGACATAGACATCATCGTTGGTAGTTGTTGGGAAAAATGAACAACTTGTTTATTCCATAAGCCCTAGGCTCTCTTTTATAGGAGAGTAGCCTATGGGTAAATTACATAAAGCATACAACTGAAAATAAAAATAACGAAGGGATACACAGGCACTACTATATGCGTCAACACTCCCCCTCAAGATGGAGCATAGATATCAATCATGCTCAGCTTGGACGCACACTTCTGGAATGGGCCTCGAAGTAATGCCTTGGTAAATATATCAGCACTGCAGTTTGAATCTCTGAGGTAACATGAGATGTAGCAATGAACCCCTTCTGAATCATGTCACGTATGTAGTGACAGTCAACCTCAATATGCTTGGTCCTCTCATGGAATGCTGGGTTGTTTGCAATGAACAAGGCTGCCTGATTATCACATTCCAATTTCATGGGAAGCGGTATATCAAGACATAGATCTGTAAGAAGAGCTTTCACCCACATCATCTCTGTGCTAGCCTGGGCCATAGCCATGTATTCAGATTCAGCACTGGATCTAGCTACCACCGTCTGTTTCTTGCTCCTCCATGAGACTAGAGCATCTCCAACATAGACTGCAAATCCTAAGGTGGACTTCCTGTCCTTGGGACATCCTGCATAGTCTGCATCCGCACACGCTGAGATAGAGATCTCCTTTCCCTTCTTAAATAGCAAACCTGCACCTGGAGATGATTTTAGATATCTAAGAATCATGTGTATTGCATCCATATGGACCTGACGTGGTTGCTCCATGAACTGGCTCACGCGACTCACTGCAAATGATATATCAGGTCTAGTGATCGTGACATACAATAGTTTGCCTACCAGTTCTCTGTATCTTCTCCTGTCCACCTCCTCTGTGTCATCATCATAGAGCTTCATGCTAGGATCCATTGGTGTCGTAGTAAGCCGACACCCAAGCATACCTGTTTCACTCAACAAATCTGTAACATATTTCCTCTGCGACATTACTAATCCATATGGATTTCTAGCAAATTCCAGCCCCAGAAAATATCTAAGGACTCCAAGGTCCTTGGTGACAAATTCGGTTCCCAGTTTTTCTTTCGCCTGCTTTATGCACTGCTCATCATCTCCTGTAATCAAGATGTCATCCACATAAACCATGATTACAATAATACCTCTAGCAGTCTTCTGTACAAACAAGGAATGATCAGCATTGGAGCGTTTGTATCCTTGTTTCTTGAAGAGGTATGAGAGCTTCTAAAACCATGCTCTGGGGCGCTGCTTAAGGCCATAGATAGCCTTATGTAATCTGCATACCTTGGAACACTCCCCCTCAACAGCAAAATCGGGTGCCTGTTGCATATAGAATTCCTCCTGCAAATCTCCATATAAGAATGCATTCTTCACGTCCAGCTGATGGAGCGGCCAGTCTCTAGCAACTGCAACTGACAACAAGATCCGGAGAGTGGAATGACGGGCCACAGGCGAGAATGTGTCAAGGTAATCCACCTCGTATGTCTGTGTAAAGCCACGTGCAACAAGACGTGCCTTGTACCTATCAATAGAGCCGTTTGCATTGTGTTTTACTGTAAACACCCACTTACAGCTCACCGGGTTCACATCTGGAGGTATAGGAACCAAACTCCAAGTTCCTCTGCACTGAAGTGCCGCCATTTCTTCCTCCATTGCTAGCCGCCATCTACTATCCTGCAGAGCATCTTGATAACTCCGTGGAATATCTACAGTTGGCAGTGCCACCACAAATGTCCTGAAATCTCCAGATAGTCTCTCAAAAGACACAGATGCTGACAATGGATATATAACACAGCTCCTCTTCGATTTGCGTAGAGCAATGGGAACATCTAAATCTGTTGTAGCCTCATCTGGCCCCTACAGCATATCCTGCTCAGAAATGTCGTCAGATCCATCAATAGAAATATTTTCATTACATATCATAGGCGAGCTAGGAGACGAGTCATGCCCATGAGCGGGAGGAGGCCTGCGGGTATAATGGAACGGTAGCGGTGAGACAGGTATATGTGGTGGTGGTGGTGGTGGTGGTGGTGGTGACGGCATTTGAGGTGGTGGTGTCATGTATATGGCATCAGTAGATGGAGGTGGTAGTTGCTTGTCTCCCGAAGCTGAAAAATACATAACAGATTCAAAAAATGTAACATCTGCACTGACCATATACCGCCGACGCAGAGGATCAAAACACTTATACCCCTTTTGAGTTCTGGAGTACCCAACGAAAACACATTTGACAGCCTTAGGAGAGAGCTTGTCAGTACCAGGCGACAACTGATGGACAAAGGCAACCGACCCAAACACACGAGGAGTAAGGGTGAACAGATCCTTCCCAGGATAGATGAGGGAAAACGGAATCTGTTCATTCAAGATAGAAGAAGGCATACGATTGATTAGGTAACATGCAGTGAGGACTGCATCACCCCAGTAGGAGTAGGGAACATAACTCTGTATAAGAAGTGATCTTGTGACATCAAGAAGGTGACGGTGTTTCCTTTCAGCAATTCCGTTTTGTTGAGATGTATGAGCACAAGATGTTTGGTGAACAATCCCTTTTGAGGAGTAATAATTGGCAAGAACATTGGGGCACAATTCTAAAGCATTATCACTTCTCACAAACTTCACAGATGTGGAGAAAACATTTTGTATTTCATTCAGAAAATGGATAATGATATTTCCTACTTCAGATTTATTTTTCATCAAAAACACCCATGACACTCTAGAAAAATCATCCACAAATACTATATAAAATCTGTGTCCCTGATGATCAGGTACACGACTCGGACCCCAGACATCAATATGAAATAACTCGAACTTGGAGGTACTACTCCGACCTGGATGACTGGGAAAGGACGACCTGTGATGCTTTCCCAACTGACACGCCTCACATTGAATAGGTGTGTGAGGAAGACCATAAGGTAACACGTGACACAACTTCTGAAACGGTAAATGTCCAAAGCGCAGATGCCACAATAAAGTAGATACTTGTCCAGTGGGAAAGGATGAGGTTCCAGCAAATGGGGTCTGATTCAGGCGGTAGAGGCCTCCTTGCTCATAGCCACGACCAATCACGTTGCCCTAATGGATGTCCTGAAAAATCAAAGAAGATTGATCAAAAATTGCCCGACAATGTAGATCCTTCGTAATCTGACTAATTGACAACAAATTCATTGAAAAATCAGGTGCATGTAGCACATTCTTGAGCTGCATAGAAGATGTCAATCTAATCTCCCCCTGACTAGTGATGGGGGAATGTGTACCGTTGGTAATTACTACTGTCCAGCCTGGAGGAATCTGAGTGTATCCTGTAAGTAAACTCTGGTCGCCACATAGGTGATGTGTAGCGCCCGAGTCCATAATCCATGGTAATGTATCTGATCTACTACTGTTGAATGCAAGTATGCTACCTGAAGCACTGGTAGACGCAGAGGCAGAAGCAGCGGCATCAGATTGACTGTCCGTAGTCGGTGCTGGACTAGATGGTGGAATAATGCCCCTCAGACGGGCAACTAGATCGCCGAACCGTTGATCCAAAGTAGCAGCAGATGGAGGCTCTATCTGCTCAGCAACTCGTGCGGATGCAGGAAATCCATGCTTCGAGTAGCATGTGTCTTCATTGTATCCAACGCGGTGACAGTAGGTACATGTTGGCCTAGTGCGGCCACCTCTTCCACGAGGTCCACGTCCACGACCCTGGTGATGAAATCCGCGACCCCTGTTGGCTGCCATGGCTGAAGAATTCTGACTCGAGGCCGTGGAAGGAACTGTGATCCGACTCAGTCTATAGAAAGCTTCCTCCATGGGAGGAATAGTAGAGTCGGCCAAAATCTGTGATCGTGCCGCCTCATACTCTGGATCAAGTGCAGCCAGGAACACACCCACCATAGTCGCGTTCAAATATGTCTTCTGCTGTTCTGGCGTGGCTGTCAGGGGCATGAAGCTGTAAAGCTTCTCGAACATCCCTCTCAGTGATGTATAGAGAGAATGTAGATGGCGACCATTCTGCTTGATAGTGAAGATATCATGCTGGAGTTGCAGAATCTTTGTCTCGTTCTTCGCCTGTGAATATGTGGCCGCCAGAATGTCCCACATATCCTTGGTCGTGGGTTGATGTAGAATGTCATTGGCTATCTCAATTACCAGTGTACCGGATAGCCAACTTTGGCGTATGCATCATCAGCCTCCCAAGAGGCATTGGCTCCAGTCTTCTCAGCAGGCTCTGGTTCGGTAAGAATGTGCTTCTTACCCGTTGACTTCATCATGCTCATGAACTGCATTGCCCACAGTTTATAGTTTGTACCGTCCATCTTTACAATAGGCGCTAGACCACGAAAGGCGCCAATAGATGGGATATCCGCCTTGCTTTCTGACATACTGGAGATGGAAGACTGGAGCGATTGACAGAGGATGAGATTCA
Organism: Ottelia alismoides; assembly: GCA_037367405.1. Taxonomy (NCBI): domain Eukaryota; kingdom Viridiplantae; phylum Streptophyta; class Magnoliopsida; order Alismatales; family Hydrocharitaceae; genus Ottelia; species Ottelia alismoides. The sequence goes on from JAZKJV010000023.1 coordinate 582,573, forward strand.
TCTACAATGACATAGACGGGTTTAGTTGCACGTTGTAGACCTCAAGCAACTAAACCCATGTAGATGAAGATGTGTGCCCTAGAGCTTAGGGCTTAGCACACGTACACGCGCGCAAGAAGCACGCGCACACGCAACTGGTACACGCAAGGAGGCTACACGTACACGTGCGCAAGGTTGCTTAGGGCGCAGGCGAGGCAATGCACGTGCACAGGAGATGCACGCGCACAGCGCAGAGGAGTGCTGGATCGCGCAAGAGGGCTACAGCGCGCAGGCACAGTGGAGGCGCGCTCGCGCAGTGCACAACAGTGCACAGTGCACAGAGGCGCAGTGCAGGCGCAGGAGCGCTGTTTGCGCAGGGGTGCTCTTCGCGCAGGGAGAGGCGCAGGGGCGCTGTTCGCGTAGGGGTGCTCTTCGCGCAGGGGCGCAGGTGCGTAGGAGCAGCAACATCGGCGCACGAGGGTGCTGGTGCGGCTGCGGTGAGCCCCGGCGGCGCCGATGAGATGGAGAGAGGAGAGGCCGGCGGGTGGGGTGGGGTAGGGTTAGGGTTTCGAGAACTCCGGTCTAGGACCGTCGCTCTGATACCATGTTGGGAAAAATGAACAACTTGTTTATTCCATAAGCCCTAAGCTCTCTTATATAGGAGAGTAGCCTATGGGTAAATTACATAAAGCATACAACTGAAAATAAAAATAACGAAGGGATACAGACACTACTATATGCGTCAACAGTAGTAGATGGTACCAGTCTGTCACCTGCAGGGGAAAAATACATAACAGACTCAAAGAAGGTGACATCAGCACTAACAAAGTATTTCTTGTTTATGGGATCATAACAACGATAGCCCTTCTGAGTCCGAGAATAACCAATAAAGACACACTTGACAGCTCTAGGAGAGAGTTTGTCAAGTCCAGGAGTCAGGAGATGAACAAAGGCAACAGTACCAAAGACACGTGGAGTAAGTGATAATAATTCCTTGTCAGGGAAAATGATAGAGATAGGAATTTTCTCACCAAGGACAGATGACGGCATACGATTGACCAGGTAGCAAGCGGTAAGAACAGCATCCCCCTAAAAAGAGATAGGAGCACAACTTTGAATCAGTAGGGTTCGAGTAATGTCAAGAAGGTGGCGATGCTTCCTTTCTACCACACCATTCTGCTGAGATGTGTAAGCACAAGTGGTTTGGTGAATAATGCCCTTTGACGAAAGAAACTGAGAGAGGGACCGTGTGCAGAATTCTAGAGCATTATCTGTACGAACATATTTGACAGTAGAAGAAAACACATTTTGCACTTCATTAATCAAATTCTTAATCACATCGCCTGCTTCAGATTTATTCTTTAAAAGAAAGATCCACGATACACGAGAAAAATCATCTACTACCACTAGATAAAATCTGTGTCCCTGATGATCGGGTACACGGCTTGGACTCCATATATCTATGTGAAACAACTCAAACGTGAGCTACTGCTCCGACTCTGACGACTAGGAAAGCTAGACCGATGATGCTTTCCCAACTGACACGCTTCACAGCGAAAGGAAGAATTGGGAGATATTTGAGGCAGAAGATGTCGCATTTTCTGGAGCGAGAGATGACCAAAACGGAGATGCCAGATGTACGGAGATACTGGTCCGGCAGAATGAGAAGAGACACCAGCATAAGAATTCCGGACCAGCCGATACAGACCATTCTGCTCAGAGCCACAGCCAATCACCATGCCCGTTAGTATGTCCTGAAAAATAAGAGAAGAGGCGTCAAATATAGCACGACAGTGCAAGTCCTTCGTAATCTGACTAATAGACAAGAGATTCATTGAGAACTGAGTAGCATGTAGGACATTCTGTAGATGCATAGTAGGAGATAGGAAAACCTCCCCCTGACCAACAAGGGGGGAATGAGTACTATCTGCAATCTGTACTGAACGGCCACGAGGAATGTCCCTGTAGGATACAAGTCTCTCTCGATCTCAGCAGAGATGATGTGTGGCACCAGAATCTATAATCCAATCAGAGATATCATGAGAAGATGTAAATGCAGTAGCACTACCTGAGGTACTAGCAGTAGCAGAGGAACTGGCAGATGCTGTAGCAGCAACATCTGAAGGTCCACCAGAAGAATCACCAGATGATTGTGGCATAATATCACGTAGACGTGCCACAAGTTCCTCGAAACGATTGTCTAACGTAGATGCCAATTGGGGCTGAGAATGCTCTGCTACACGTGCCGATGCTGGGAACCCATGCTTAGAGTAGCATGTCTCCTCCGAGTGGCATGTGCGGTGACAGTATGAACATGGCTGACGAAAGCGACCACCCCTACCCTGGGGTCCACGTCCACGACCACGGTCAGAAGAGTGACCACCTCTCCCATGCGATCCTGCCATCGACGATGGGGGTGGAGTAGATGAGCTGGAAGAAACTGATATGAGACTGAGTCTCCTGTAAACATCCTCTACCGGAGGAATAACTGCATCAGCCAAAATCTGAGAGCGGGCGGCCTCATACTCAGGATCTAGGGCCGCAAGTAGAACGTCCACCATGGTGGCATTCCGAAATGTCTTCTGTTGTTCAGGAGTCGCTGTGAGTGGAATAGTACTGTATAACTTCTCAAACATCCCATCAGGGATGTGTACAAGGAGTGAAGAGGTATGTTGTTCTGCTTCATCGTGAATATATCATGCTGAAGCTGTAAAATCTTGGTCTCATTTCGCACCTGGGAATATGTAGCAGCCAGAATATCCCACATCACCTGGCAGTGGGTTGATGGAGGACATCATTGGCAATCTCCATCGACAGTGTACCTGACAACCAGACCTTGGCATACGAATCATCACCTCCCACGAGGCATATATCCCTGTCTTCTTTGTTGGCTCATCCTCGGTAAGAATGTGCTTCTTACCGTTCGACTTCATGAGGCTCATGAACTGCATCGCCCAGAGCTCATAGTTCGACCCGTCCATCTTTACTATTGGCGCGAGATCTTTGAACGCGCCTATGGAGGGCATACTAGGGTATGTAGACAAAGTGATAGATGTCTACACAAACTGCATAGGATTCGAGTGCGTATGTAGACGTTACGTACCCAAATCCATATATCTGGAGGAAGAGACGGCTACGATCAAGGTGGCAGGAGTCCGGCTAGGGCAAGCCGGAAGATGAAGGCGAGATCCCGGAACCGGCGGCGGACTGGGGGGTTCCGGCGGCACATGGGGGACCCGGGGGGAGGGGTCCGGTGGCACTGGGGGGGAGGGGGGGTCTGACGGACTGGGGGGGACCCGGGGAGGGTCCTGCGGGACTGGAGGGACCCGGGAGGGGTCCGGCGGCGGCTGTGAGAGGCCCGAGGAGGGGGGGCAGCGGCAGCAGAAGAAACGAGAGGGGGGCGGCGGGTGGGGAGAGGAAGCCCTAGGGCTCTGATACCATGTTGTGAAAAATGAGTGATTTATTATTCAAGGGAACTCTAATCATCTTAGTTAGAAGACTAAATTTTTTGTAAGAATTTATGGAGTAAGGTATACATATTATTTTTCAGTGTATGCATGGCTTTATCTCTTGGATATATAAATATGTCTTGCATATTCTGGCATAGGACAAATCAGATGCAAAGGAGGTTGAAGAAAAATATATTAGTTAACCACTTTTTTTCAAAGTTTTTAGTTGAACCATAAGTTGACAAAGGAAACTTGATCCAATCTTTATTTAACAAAAAGATCCAGATATTTAGTTTTCAATGCCAAATGATCATCATTCATCGTCACTTTCTGTTTCCTACACTTACTGCAAATATAAACGGATGCTATTTTATTCTCATCATTATATTGCACTATTCAAATCTTACATATTTCCATATATGTTATTTTTTTAATTTATGGTACCAACTAGCTCCCCTCTCCGCAGTCGCCACCAACCCTTGCGTGAGCCCTCCTACTGCGCCTAGGGCCCTGCGCAGGGCTCCGAGATTACCGCTTCGCACAGCTGGTGGTGCTCCGACCTCCCTAGGTTGTGCTGTAGGCCTTCACCAGGCCTAGAAAAGGACCCTGCGGCCCTTCTCTGATGCAAGCAGGCCTCCGCTTGGCGGCAACAAGCCTTCGTCCAGCCCTATTGGTTGTTGCAGCCTTCCACCAGGGCTCCCCATGCCATCGCGCTCCTTCCTTCGATATCACTAGGTCCTCCTTGTATCGATGGGCTTCTTCGACGACCCTACCAACTCTGAGTTGTGGCATCCCATCCACAGTTCACTGCTATGGAAGCCCGAAAATTGGCCGAAACGATGACATAGTCCACTCATATGCTTGATTAAAGCAACAGATCTTCTAGGTCACTTTTTCTTGACCTTCGCGACCACGGTAACGTCCACTATAACCCAACCCATGTACTCACCTTCTATGACGATGTAGGGCACTTCTATCAAATTGAAGGGCACCGAAAATTATTGATCTAGTCTCGATCCTTCAAGGTGTCCATCGATGATCAGCACAAGAATCATATCCTCACTAAGGATCCGTTTACGGAAATAGACAAGGACTACGACACCTGGTATGTTGACAATTGATGGGTTATCACTTGGATGACCAATAGCGCCAATCCAAACATTGGGGCAAATCTTCTCTATAAGGATTTTGCAAAACCGATGTGAGAGAATCTGGAATGAACCTACTCCCAGAAGACAACCAAGTCTCGATTCTCCGATATTTACTCACGGATCTGGTCAACCACTAAGGAAGATTCGAGTCTTATCGAGTACTACAGGCTGCTAACTAGCCTTTTTTAGGAGTTCCCGATTTTCCAACCAACATATTGTGATCAACCGGTGGGAGAGCGATCTGAATTGCATGTCTACCGATTCCTCTCTGGACTCCATCAACGATACAAACTTGTAAAGGACCAGTTTCTGACGGCTCGCACCCTGCCATTAATTGAGACCATCTTTGGTCCTCTGCAGGAACTCGAGACATCTGTTGAGATTCCTTCCACCATATAATCTGCAGAGACTACAGCTCACTATGCATTATCCGGGAACAAATGGCGACAGAGCTTCCAGAGAGGACGAGGTCGTGACTTTGGTCGTGGTCGTAGTCACGAATCAGAGTGTGGACGTGACTTTGGACGTGACCGCGGGTGTGATTCTACTACTTCCCGATATCCATCGTGTATACTTGTGGCGCTTCGTTTGAGCGATGTTGGGCAAAGTTTGGCATACAACTCAATGCCAATAGTGCCTATGAGACAGCCTCGCATGAGACGTCATATGAAATAGCAAAGGACACATATGAATCAGCATTCTGGTGGAACACAAGCACCCTTTACAGTTTCCAGGCAGCTTCTGCAGAACTCCAGCACCTCCACCAGCGACAGTACTACATTTTCTCCCACTACTAGTTTGGCTACAACTTTAAGTACAGTAGCCAACTCTGTTTCTGCTTTAAGCCTTGCTTAGATTATTGGCTCAGAGGAATCCACACATATGATAAGAGAATATAGTCTACTTACCTTTTCTCAACCCTCTGTTTTTGTGAAGACGGTTCGGGTTGCTAATGGGGTCCATTCTCTTGTCATTGTTGCTGGTACTGTAAAGTTTTCCACCAAGCTCCGACTGATTGGAGTTCATTATGCTACTACATTTCCTCTTCGTCTATTATATCTTCAGAAGCTATGTATTGAGCTTAACTGTAGGGTTATTTTTTTATGAGGTCTATTGGGAGTGCAGTGTGTCTACCACCCAAAAGACCAGGGTTCAAATCCCCCTCTTGCAGGGGTTGTGTTAGGTAGTCGACAGCCAGCATAAAAAATAGTCGAATCTTTCAACATGGATTTGAGCAAGAGTCCATGTAGCCGACCCTACTCATAGTGGGAGAAGGCTTAGAACTTTTTGTTGGGAGAAAAGAATTGCATACCATAGAAAAGACCCTAGGGCTCTCTTATATAGGAGAAAAGCATTGGGTTAATTACATGAGAGGTACATAAAGAAAATATAAATGAGAAATAAATAATAAGAGATACAAATATCTCAACAGCCCCCTCATGCCGGAGCATATATGTCTATCATGCTCAGCTTGGAACAACATCTCTGAAAAGGACCTCTAGCAAAGGTCTTGGTGAAAATATCAGTTGTCTGATCTCCAGTAGAAACATGGGAGGTGGATATGAGACCCTTCTGGATCATGTCTCTGGTATAATGGCAATCCACCTATATATGCTTGGTCCGTTCATGAAATGCATGATTATTGGCAATAAATAGAGATGCTTGATTATAACATAAAAGCTGTATGGGAAGAGGAACCTCAACAGCAAGATCAGTCAAGACCGATCTAACCCACATCATCCCAGTGCTCCCCTGTGCCATGGCCATGTACTCAAATTCTGCACTGGATCTAGCAACCATTGTCTGCTTCTTACTTTTCCATGACACGAGAGAGCTCCCAACAAAAATAACAAAGCCAGAAGTAGACTTCATGTCTCTAAGGCATCCTGCATAATCTGCATCTGCACAAGTTGTCACCTCAAGAGATGTACCTCTGCTGAATATAAGACCAGTACCGGGTAAAGTCTTCAAATATCTCAAAATCATATAGACAACATCTAATATGAACCTTCCTGGGTTGCCCCATGAACTAGTTCACCTTGCTCACAACAAAGGATATGTCTGGCCTAGTGATGGTAGCATATAGGAGCTTCCCAACAAGCTCCTTGTATCTCCTCTTATCTACCTCCTCAGTGTCATCATATAATCTCATACTCGGATACATGGGGGTAGTAGCAAGCTTGCACCCTGTCATACATGTCTCCAGTAGAAGATCAGTCACAAACTTCCTCTGGGTCATCACAAGACCACGTTGTTTCCTAGCGAACTCTAATCCAAGGAAGTATCGAAGATTGCCAAAGTCTTTAGTCACAAACTGCTGACCTAGGAACTCCTTGGCAGCCTGAATGACCTGCTCATCATCACCTGTGACAATAATATCATCAACATAGATAAGAATAGCAACAGTACCTCTGTATCCTCTTTTTGCGCAAACCCCTAGTGCTCTATTAACTCTGAAAGCTTCTGGTACCAAGCTCTCGAACTCTGCTTCAGGCCCAAATCGCCTTGAGGAGCCTACACACCTTCTGAGACTCCCCCTCAGCTGCAAATCCTGGTGGTTGCTGCATATATACCTCCTCCTATAGATCGCCATATAGAAATGCATTCTTCACATCAAGTTGGTAAAAAGGCCAGTCCCGTGAAACAACAACTGATAGAAGAATGCGCAGAGTCGAATGTCTGGCCACTGGAGAGAAGGTATCCTGATAGTCCACCCCATAAGTCTGGGAGAACCTACGTGCTACAAGCCTTGCCTTGTAGCGATCCACACTGCTATATGCTTGTTGCTTCACCGTAAAGATCCATTTGCACCCCATAACAGAGGTACCTAGAGGAGCAGAAACAACACTCCATGTACCACGAGATTGCAAAGCGGCCATCTCCTCCTCCATGGCAAGTCGCCAACTACTATCATGTGTGGCCTCCTGATATGTTCACAGGATAGCAACGATAGAGAGTCCCACAACAAACCTCATGTATTCCTCTGAAAGATGATCCAAGGAAGTATGCGCAGTTAGAGGATAAGTGGCACAGTTACGATGCGGCTTGCTCAAGGCAATAGGTACATCCAGGTCATCAGCCTATCTGTTATCTGGTATCAGCTCCTCCTGTACAGTATCCTGTGGAACATGCAAATCACCAGTGCCATCAGTAGAAACAATGTGTTCATTACATACAAGAGGCATACTGGATGACAGGGAAGGCGCGTGAGCAGAGGGGTACGTAGAGGACCTGCGAATGTAAAACCGTGGTAGGAACTGTGTCAGGACAGACGGAGGTGGAGGCAGTGGACGAGGTAGAGGTGGAGATGACTGAGACTAAAAATGGGTGTAGTTGGTGGAGATAATGGAGGTGGTGGAACAAAGACACCCTCGTCAGAATCAGCGCTAGATAACCTGTCACATGTAGGAGACTCAAAAAATTCGACATCAGCACTAACATAATACTTTCTCCCTACAGGATCAAAACATCTATACCCTTTTTGGGTACAAGAATAACCAACAAAAACACATTTGACAGCTCTAAGATAGAGCTTGTCACGACCGGGAGTAAAATTGTGGACAAAAGCCACAGAAATCTCTGAGAGTAGGGAGAATAGGTCCCTCTAGGGAACGCAGTCAAGAAAGGAACCTTTTCTCCAAGGATAGTAGAAGGCATGTGATTCACCAAGTAGCAAGCAGTGAAAACAGCATCATCCCAGAAAGAATGAGGAGCTCGACTCTGAATCAAAAGAGTCCTCGTGACATCCAGAAGATGACGGTGTTTGCGTTCAGCAACACCATAAGCACAAGAAGTCTGATAAACAATATCAAGAGATCTGAGAAAATCAAATAGTTGTAAAGTGGAAAACTCCAAGGCATTGTCAAAACGAATAAACTTTACATTAGCAGAAAAATGTTCTTAATTTTAATAAAAAATGATTTAATGGCAGGACCCGCTTCAGACTTATTTTTTAAGAAGAACACTCAAGATAATCTAGAAAAGTCATCCACAGCAACCATATAGAACCAATGTCTCTAATAATCGGGAACACGACTAGGACCCCAGATATTAAAATGAAACAACTCAAACGACTGACTACTGTGATGATTATGATGACTCGAAAAAGAGCAATGATGCTTCCCAAGCTAACATGCCTCACACTCCAAGGTAGTACGAGTAGAGATCTGAGGTAGAACATGACACGACTTCTGTTAAGGAAGGTGTCCGAAGCAAAGATGACACATGAAAGGAGAAACATATCCAGAAGGAATAGTAGCAGCACCAGCACACAGGACAAACATGTAAACTCCTCTCTGCTCATGGCCACATCCAATCACCCCGCCTGTGAGTATATCCTGAAACACAAGAGAAGATGGATCAAATATGGCGTAATGTAAATCTTTCGTAATTTGGTTAATAGACAGAAGATTCATCTGAAATGCTGGAGCATGTAAGCCTTTCTGCAGACGCATCGAGGAAGCTAGAACAATCTCCCCCTGACCAACAATGCGTAAATGAACCTCATTAGCAATAACCACTGATCTACCAGGAGGGATAGACCTGTAAGAACTGAACCGTGCTCGATCGCCACACATATGATGAGATGCTCTAGAGTCCATGATCCAATCAGTCAAATCTGAACTACTACAACTGGTAAGTGCATAAGCAATACCTGACAAACTCGAAGAAGCTCTGACGGCACCTGCGACATCTGAAGAACCTGCATCTGAAGTGGTTGGAGTAGTCATCATCTCTCTCAGTATGGAAATAATATCATCAAACTGTGCATCATGAACAGAAGGTGAAGTAGGCTCTGCCTACTCAGCAACACAGGAAGACGCAGGATACCCATGCTTCAGATAGCATGTCTCCTCCGAATGACCTGGACGGTGGCAATGTGATCATGGGTCACGCTGACGTCCTCCTCCTCGACCACGTGGTCCACGCCCACGAAACTGTGAAGTACCCCATCTGTCACGAGAAGCTGCCATAGCAGAGGGAGTCTAGGCCATGGTAGTAGATGAAGTAGTAATCATGCTTAGCCTCTTGTAGACCTCCTCCATTGGAGGTATCATCTCTCAAGTAGTTGAGCACGTGTTGCATCGTACTCAGAGTCAAGGGATGACAGAAAGACTCCTACCATAGTGACATTCCGATATGCATGTTGCTGCTCAGTGCAAGTAGTAATAGGCATAAAGCTATGCAGACGATCAAACATGCCTCTAAGATGCGAGAAGTGGGCATGAACATGTCGAGCATTCTGCTTGGTCGAAAAAATATCATACTGCAATTGTAAAAATCTTACTCTCATTCATGGCCTGCCCGTATGTGTTTGCTAAGGTGTCCCACATAGCCTTCGTTGTGGGTTGATTGACGATGTTGTTGGCAATCTCCGTGTTGAGTGTCTCAGAGAGTCAAATCCAAGCATAGGCAACATCTTGCTCGTTGTTGTAAAAGTCGGCCGACTAGACAGATTAGTCGGCCCGACTAGTCGAGTCGGGGGGAAGCCGACTCAACTAGGCCTAATCGGTCACTAGTCAGTCAACCCGACTAATCGGACCGACTAGTCAGCCGACTTTTACATAGGGATTTTTTATTTTTTTTAGTTTTTTGATTTTTTGAAAACAAACTTATTTTAATATGCTTAATGTTATATTTAAAGACAATTACTTCTTTTTATTTCATTATGATAGTATAGAAAACGTACAAATCAATGTAAATACATAAGAATGTGTGTATAAAAATTGATTTATATATTTAAAATAATTAAAAATTCAAAACTGACTAATGGCCGACTAAATCCGATTAGTCGCCCGACTGTCGATTAATCCTTAGTGACCTCGCCGACCGAGTACCGACTACCGCTTTCTGCAACCTTGCCAAACACTGTGCACGGACTACTCTCTTCTAGTGAGGTGCTCTACTATTGGGATCCTGGGTTTACTTGCTAACAGTTATGAAATTGTGATCACATGAAGTGATACAGAAAGCATATTTATACGGTGAAAGAAGTGCTAAATAAGGGCTTTGTTACTAAGGATATTGACATCTTATGATACTCTGGGCAAAGGTGACTCACAAACCTAGAGAGCTTAATCTTCCATAGCAAAAAGATCTTATTGATCTGCTTGTTGAGTTGAGACTGAGATGCTTGGATCCAAGGAAGTTTCTACAACTACGGACTTGTAGGACACGTTATATGAGGTTATCTCATATGAATCAATGCTAGATATTACATGGTCCTGGTGGGCAAGCTGATGAATTCGTTACCAGATTATATATTTCCTTTGCAATAAGTCGAATCATCCTATTTATGAGTTGTCCAAGGAGGGTACTCTAAAAGACATGATGCAAATTTTAAAAAATCTCAAGGGCATAGCTGGAAAAGGACTCCTATTCACAAAAGGATCCTCATTTTAGGTAGTACGATACATGCCCCCTTGCAGATTATGTTAGGGGTAGATATGACAAAATCTACAACATGGACCATTTTAGGAGGCAATTTTTTCCTTGACATAATAAGAAATAGTACATTGTTTCTCAATCCTTTACAAAATAGGAGTACAAGGATATGATCCAATCTGCGATGTAGTGGCATGGGAGAGAGATGTTCTATAGGATTTGACATCGTGGCAATTATCAGATGCAATGACAGCCACACTGATACTTTATTGCAAATAAATGCCATTCATAAGATGACTTAAAATGTGGAGATCGACCATCACCACACTTGCAATCTGATACAGAGATAACTACTCCAAACTCCACCTGACATCTATTCATCTATTAGTAGATATCTTCACCAAATATCTAGCAAAGACAGATATTTGATCGATGTATTCCCAATTTTGAACAAGCACAATTTTTACCCCAACTTGAGTGTTGAAATTAGAGATTTGGATGTTTATTTTCACATTAAAATACCCTTTCATTATCTTTTTTATGTTGTTGATTCGTTGTACAAATTTGCCACACTTGTCCTCTACAAGGAGAGGTAGGCCTTGCACAATAAAAAAAAGTTTTCCATTTTTTCCAACAATTATAAACAGTTGAACTTTTCAAGTACTTGAAATTCACAGATCTAGAGCCGTTGGAACATTTTTTGCCCTGATTTGGTTGGTTTAATCATAAAGCATCGAAATTGTCATTTAAAATCTTATCTATATTGGAAACAAAATTGATTATGAACTCCCGGGAGTACAGACATTGAAAGAAAAAGCATAGAAACTGATCAAATAATGTTTATGGTATTCCAGGATAGCTAAACTTCAAATTATTTAAAAAGAATAGCCCTTTACCTGGCAAGTTCTGAGCATAAGTGGAGAGGTCAACCGTAGGAGACACTTTCACCTTACTAGCATGGACTTTTAATATATCTAATCTTCCCTTTGCCCCTGGAGGACGGATTCTTATCTATTGATAAGAAAAAGAGAACAACAATGAGCATCAGGCAAGATAAAGTAGCACAGTAAGACATAGTAATCAATCAAGTAAAAAACAATAAATTTAATCACAAATCAATCCAAATTATCCAATTACGAATGGATTCAAAAAAAAGTAATATCAGGGAGAGTGTTTACAAGTACACATATGCATGTGCATGCACGCATACAAATGCAAATACATTTATTTATATACATGTGTATGTGTATCTTTGTATATGAGAGAGAGAGAGAGAATTTATGCAAATGTCCTCGTGGTTGAATAGTTAGCTCCCATCTTAGAGGCTGGAACATAGCCCTTTCTAAATAAAAGTACACCATGAATTCAAAAAAATAGATCAAGAAACCAAACAAATGGCCAAAATCCCGTATGGTATGTTACAAGTAAAGAGGGTGCAGTCAAATCTATTTGCTCCCTGGGTAACAAAGATGGTTACGGCAATTTTCATTCCTAAATGCAACGAGAAGCAGCCTGACACAAAGATAACCCCCTTCATTGCATTCAGGTGCACATGCAAAAGGTCTTAGTACTAGCGTTAAAGTATGGATCTATACAATGATAGAAACACATTGGAGATATAAAGTAAAATAGGAAGGGTGATATATGAGGTCATAGTCATTCTTAAGTTAGTGGAGGATGTGGCATTACCAAGGAAAATAATAGTGTGCAGGTATGTGGGACTAACATATTAGGCATGCATGTGGAAAATTGCTCGTTCACAATCATACAAATGGGAATGATCAAAACAGAAAGGAATAATTCCGCAGAGTATGACCAACAATTACAAAATACTCATCAACAAATAAAGCAATACACACAAAAATAAGCCCGACTATATACCTCAATCTTTCACTCTGTCCTTGAATAATCACTGACTAAATTCTGCTCAGCATTTACCCAGTCCCTTGTTTACTTAATATAAGTTAACACAGATTATTGCCACAAAATTCGAAACCCTTTTAACGAGAACTATTACATACTTGGTACATCTCTACCTAACGATCAGTTGATGGATGAGGAAAAATAAGGAAGCTAGTCCAGGATAACAAGTTGCTGACTGGGATTTGGAAATTTGTACTCTTGCTGTAAATTAGTGGAGCCATTGGAAAAAAAAGACTACGGGGAAGACTAGTATCTTATGCTTGCAGGAGACAAAGACGGTGTGGCAGGAAAGCTGAAAGATAGGAAATTTTGACTTTAAATGTATAATATTCAGGAGGCGATGCTCTAAATTGGCCCGATGTTTTTGTGCATAAAGACTTAAAAAAAAGTGGTAGAAGCAAGATTTTAAAACATGAAAGACGAATTGAGACATTTTCCCTTGAAGCAAGGTGATGCCTAAGCCTCAAGGAATTCGAGGTGTAAACCTCACTTTAAAGGGAAAATGTTCCTCAAAACTTACATTAAACAAAACATTATTTTATAAAATTCTAAGGAAACGAAAGCTTTGTAGAAAAATAGTCTCTCCCCCCTTCATGCAACATAACAAGATTCTAAGATGATTCTAATATTTTTTTCAGGAATGATGATTCTAATAATTATTTCAAGAATCACAACTCGTATGGCCCTATAGCAAGACCTACTAGTGTTAAAAACATGTTCGTATTCATTCACAACCTCCAAATTTACTAGTAAATTAACATAACAGAAAATCTTTTATTTGATGATGTTATGCCGGAAAATATTAGCAATAGAAAACCTAATACATCTAAAATCTTAGAGCAGGTGGCGATGACGGTGGATGATGCGGTGTGGAGGCATCCAAACTGTAGGAAAAATCAAACATAAAAGGGAAATATATGTTCAAAGATGTCATACAAACGAGTCAAATTCCTAAGTAGTACCTGGGAATTACTTAAATTACCCAGGTCCTACGAAATGTTTTTTTTACTCAAAAACTACAGAGGTCTCGCATGTTGAACATGCGACACAGCTAAAGTTATTTTTTTACTCAGGAACTGCATATATATCGCATCTTGAATATGCGATACATATAGCGCATATTGAATATGCGATATTGGGGCTAAATAAGGCCGGCGCCTATCGGCCTTGCCATTTCCTGGAACGTTTCCAGGGAATTTCTCACATGTCGCATGTTGGACATGCGTTATATGACTCACATGTCGCATGTTCGACATGCGACATATGAGAAAAACCCTGGAAAATGATTGCCCGCGTTCGTGGTCTGTTTCCAGGGAATTTCCCAGATGTTGCATGTTGAACATGCGAGATCATATAAACCCTGGAAAATGCATGGCCAGGTCTGGGACGATGAACTTTTGAAGTTGTGGGTTTGGCCTTAGTCATCTTGCGACATGTCCGATGGGTGACATGCGACATATCATAAAAACCCCTGAAAATGCATAGCCAGTTTCATGTCTTTAATATAAATAGACATCGCATTCACGCATTCAAAGATGTATAGACAATCACCAAAGTGGGCTATGGACACAGACATTCACAACACAGATAAATAATGTGATCCAGAAAGACATTCCAAATATTTTAATATAAATAGACTTGTCCACGAATATACATTACATTTTTGTGTCATATTAAAAACTACAATGATTACAAGTCAACGCTTTTTCCTCCGTTGGTATGTAATCGCTGAATCAGGAGGAGGGAACGGTAACAGCCGGTTCGCCTCGGCTATCATGTGGATTTTAGAGGGCCCTGGAACATCTTTCTCGAAGCTTGGCATCGGCGGCGGCGTGAGTGTGCAGTAAGTTGGTTGTGTCTCGCTGGCATCCAATCCATGCCTCAACGGTGCCTGAGGCATTGGCAAGTCGTCCTGTGGTCGCTCGGTGGCAGGTGTGAAGAAGTCTCTTTGCGCAAGGTTCTCATCTTCCGCAGCGGCTTCTTCATAGTCCATGGGTTCCGCCACTTTGTTCACGCGCCCTACCTCGACCTCTTCCCTCTTCCCCGTCCTCTTGCCCTGCCTCGCCTTGCCTCCTCCCTAGCCCATATCAGCACGCTCGTCATGTAACGTGACCGCATCTGCAAATTGAAACGACAGCCACTCCGTCATTTCTGCCTTCGCTTGTGCCGCAATCTCTCGGCATTCCTCGTGTCCAATGTCGTACACACGGCTCCACTTGGCGAGCTGCATCCAAGGAAAAAACGTAGAGGTAAATTTGTAGCAGTTTTCTTAAATTAATTTACCAAAAAACTTCTAGTTGGAGCACTTACGTTGCTTGCCAGAGTTGCACCTAAACGTCCGATAAATCTTCGAGTTATGGTCTGATACCATTGCTCGTATGCGGGCGTCGCGAATATCCCTCTGGACCGTTGATACCAACAATTCTATCTTCCCCGCTCATCCCAGTGGGCAATATGCAACCAGTGTTTTGCCCTCTAATCTATATGTACTTTCCCCCTCAAATCGATTGCATGGAGGTCTTGAAAGGTGAAGCAAGGACGTGGAATATCTTAAGGCCCCAAATTGTCTCAAGATTCGGTCTGGGTAGTAATACTCCACAATGTGGAAGTATATGAATGGTACTTCCGCTCTCCAAATGCGTTCGCCTTCGAGAGAGGTTGGCTGGGAGACGGGCGCGGATCTCATCGGTATATGGAGTCCACAATACTTGAATGCGAAAATTGTATTTCGATTAGTATTTTTTTTGGTTGATTATAGGAAAAATTTGTGAATGTAAAATTACCTGCTCGGGAGATTGCATGTCAAAAGCGTCCCGGTAAGGTCTCACCACGTGTGTAGGCTGTCTACGATGGGCAAACGCCGTTGCCCAGCGGACTCCTAACGGGCGCCCGTACCATTCTCTGCCGTCCCTCACAACTGGAGCAATGTGGGGGGAAATGCTCCCATGCCCATAGCTGAAGGAGTATGACCGAGCCTCCTATCTCTTCGGTCGCCATATCTGCTGCTAAACAAAGGTGTCTGTATAGATATGCAAGTACTGGGGATCCCCAGCTCAGTGTCCCATAGTACTCGAAATCATGCAGATGTGGTAGAGTGATAAGTGATACCAACGAGCCTGACTTGTCCGTGAATAGGACTCCACCAAGCAACTGCAAAATGTAGGCTCGAGCATGTCTCTGTACTACCAGCTCGTCTGCATCTTCTGGCAATTCTGCAAAATTGGTGGACAGCCAGCTTGCTGACACTCTGCTGCCAACGATCTCTGCGGGCAGTGGCCTAACACCCAACAATTCCTCGCAAGTATCTGCCCATGTGGCTCCAGGTGTCGTCTCCCCAGTAACCGCAGGTCCATCAATTCGCAGGCCCATGATGAATGCGACATCCTGCAAGGTGATGGTCATCTCCCCACTAGCCATGTGGAAGGTGTGCGTCTCGGGTCTCCAACGTTCAACCAACGCGGTCACCAGATGCCAATCTAGGGAAATGAACTCGAGTTCTGAAATGCATCCAAATCCTGCTTGGGCTACATAAGAATGTAGCCGATCATCCAAAGGGATCCGTCGTACATTGGTCTCTCGTCGTTAGCAACGCAACCATGAAGATTTCTACAAGAAAATTGTTAGGAAAAAAATTGAAGGAAGCAAGAAATTAAAATTACTTACATCGTCAGCCCAGACATGACGAGAACGATATCGCTCCTGAAGATGCAAAACGGATGGGTCAATTGGGCCGGGATCCATCTGCAAATTTAAATATTTAATGTTAGACAATACAATGTAAATAAGAACAACATACAATAAGAGTAAATATGTCACCACAATTACCACATACAATGAATAATAATAATATACGAGGGAAGAAAGCACACTTACTCGAACTTGGACATTTACGTCGGTTGTGACCTATGCCACCACAATTACCACATTTATTCTTATTCCTGGTCGTCATCGGCGCATTTGATGTGGATGCTTGAGAATCCCTTACGGTTTTGTTGGGACATCCACGGTGTGTGTGACCCAATATCCCACAAAAGGAACAAGTATTTTGGCGAATCGCATCTCTAACATCCATTTCATTATGTATTCTTGTTATACGTGCACGACCTTTACCGTGTTTACGCTTTGGGTCCGGACGTAACTCAGGATAATCCAAGGGAGCCCATGTTTCACGATCACCGATGGGAAAAAATTGCCCTCCATAAACCTTCAACTGGTTCTGCCAGGTGTACCACTCTCCAACATAGGAATCCACTTCAGCCCGACACTTTGAAATGACTGCAATGACGTGGGAACATGGTATACGAAATATTTGCCACTTATTACAAGTGCATTTCCTTTGGAGCAAATTTACCGTGTACTGTTTGCGCCCGTGAATACCAGTAGAAGTCCGTCGAGCCCTGGTAGACACCTCGAATAATATTTTCGGCCGTACTTGTACCTGAGTTACTGTGTGCCCATTCGCAGCTGCAGTCCAACGGGTCAACTCTGTGGATGCATAATGCGTGAATTTTCGACCAGCAGCAATGACTGCGCTTGCTTCTT